>WNGS01165503.1:20127928-20190424 GCA_020271785.1 Procambarus virginalis | reverse complement strand
GTGGGCATTTTTGGTGGCTTTAACATTGGTGTGACATCGTCCACTGATGACACTTGATGGTAAAGCAAAGAAAAATACCCAGTGGAAAGTGACACCAATGTCACATGCAGATAGTAACCTTGCTAATACATAATAATAATAATAATAATAATAATAGTGTTACACACAGAAATCACAGTAGCTTGATATATCAAATGAACAAATCCACAAGGGCCGTGAAGAAGGTTTGAACTTACACACGGGATATTCCCAGATGAACCTTAGTCAACCGTACCACGACGCAGTAAAATACTTGCAACGTGGAGTGCTACTGCCCTCAGAGGATTCCAAAGCTTCTCCAAAGCACAATCGGGATTTCACACAATTTCCCCCGTGCACCTGGGCTCTGGCAACCAAACGTTCTCCCTCTTCACCCTTGCTTCACTACACACACAAATCGCAATAGTGTGATGCATTAAAGGAACAAATGTGGATTTATTCATTTAATAATAGTGTTGTTTTGACGTGTGTGTTTTACTTTCCAAGCCAAATCTAAACTTAGATATTACAATGCATGCTGCTCCTAATGGTTTGACTCGTATGATACCTGTTGCTACTGTTGTTGCTCTCTCATTCCTCATTACTTTCCCCCTCACTCCTTTATCCCCATTGCTGCTACTACTTTCCCTTACTCCTTTATCCTCATTGCTGTTACTACTATCTCCTCACCCACTGCTACTTTCTCCGTGCTACTACTATCCCCCCCCCACTACTCTTTCCCCCACTGCTCCTTTCTCCTCAGTAATGCTCCTTTCCCCCTCACTACTACTCCTTTCTCTTTGTTCCCCTTCCACTTTCTGTGCCTTATGTCCTTTAACTATATTATTGACGAGCATCTGATTCAAATATTTCCATAATTACTTATTTCCCTTGGTTCCAACCACTTGGAGTGGACGGTAGAGCGGCGGTCTCGCTTCATGCAGGTCGGCGTTCAATCCCCGACCATCCAAGTGGTTGGGCCCCATTCCTTCCCTCCCGTCCCATCCCCAATCCTTATCCTGATCCCTTCCAAGTGCTATATAGTTGTAATGGCGCTTCCCCCTGATAATTACATCACTTTGCAGTTGTACTCTACAATTGTTAGTTGCATATACTCGGTATTATTTATGGAATATTTCAGCATTCCTGTTACAGTACTTAATTCAAGAATTAGTCTTTATAAAAAAAAAGCCTGATCTCAGAATACTTTTAGTCTTCCTGCATGCTTTCACACTGCCAATAGTCTTTTGCCAATATAGTCCTTATTTTATAAGATATGGATATTCCTTAATTTTTTCACAAAATTTACTTTACTCTTAGTTTTATAAAGTCATGTGCCTTACTATCTAAACTGGATTGTTGTGTTTGCAATCACACATTGCTTCATAGAATGTCCTGATTGTCCAGGATGGGAAATGTTGCTGTGGCAGTGTCTGTCTTGGTTCATTTGACCCTCCTTTAAATCCTCGGTAAGTGTGACATCTTTGACGTGTTGTGTCTTGTGGGCATTTGTGCTTGTACTGATATCTTGAATGATATTTAGGGATTTTGACTAGTAGATGCCACAGGCAGTTTAAATTGTCTAGTAGGCTTGGTGCTGCCTTTGTAAATTTAATGGTTTACTTCGTGGCCTTTCATAGAATCATCACTGAACCAGGTCTTAAAATATTTGCCGATATTGCACGTGTTGCTTGGCAGTCATACAGTGGAGCAGTAACCATTTGCTTTCACTTGAGTTTTTGTGTGATGAATCCATATTTCTCATTCATATTTTCCTCATCCTTTAGCAATTTTGTTTAGTTGAAAAGTTTGCTTGATTTTTGCTCCTTAGTATTCTATCTTATTGTTTATCATATATATGGTTCCTGCTCAGTATCTATCTCAGACTTTATTGAGCAGTGTTCCTAATTATTTCCATTCAGAAAATTTAGCCATGTGCTTGACTCTCTTTTATAAGAAAATTGAGCAATATTCCTAATTCTTTCAAACAACTGAGCCACATGTAGTTATTTGTCTAGATGTATTAGAGACTTTAGGGAATTTTGTAGAAGCTTTGGAGACAAGCCAGAATTGATAAGACACTATTACTGTATAATAAGAATATTAATTTAGTTTAGTTTGACTTTCATTAGAAGTTACACTTTCTTTTTTAAGAGGGATCAGAGAACACATTCCATACTTTAGGAAAATAAGGTCTTAAATATGTAATATATTTTGTTGGCTAATTTTTCTATTGACTTTTATTTTGCCTTATGTGTAAAACTTACTTTTCATTTACAAGTCCATTTGTGAATGTACTGTAATTTGATGCCATAATGTTGATTACAAAAAGTTAATTATGACAGTTTTTAATCCTAGTATATAGAAGATGTAAGAAAGTGTCAAGAAAATTATACAATTAGAAAAATATTAAAACCTTCCAAGGAAGTTATTAACAAAATATATTTTATGGTGTGGAGTGACTGATAGTGAGATTTGACTCATTTAAATAACAAAAAATCATTGTATCAATGAATTTATAATCGGTAAAGATTATTTGCCTAAATGCTGTATAAGTTATTGTTCGGAAACACACAGGAATGCTGGAAAGAAAATTGGAATACTGTCTATGCTCGGCAGTCCAAATTTTATTGGACACGCTCGCATTTACATTTCCCAAATGTTTGTCTTGGCCTAATTTTTTTTACCCTGAATGTCCAAAAACGAACAAATTCACAATTTTTTGTTCCACAGCTTCAAAACCCCCGCTGGTTACTCAAACGCAAATTCATTCGGGTTACCCAAAGATTGGTGTTGCTGGAATTTGAATGACCAAGCTCTTATAATAGTGACGGTAAAGGATATAGTCGTTATAATAAGTACTGTTAGTGTCCTTTGTACTGTTAGATAAATGTGTGATAGAAGCATTATGTACAAAGTAGAATACTGCAGTGTCTAGTGATGTATTATTAATGTTTTCACATGTAATGTTGAATATGTAAAATACAATTGTATATTTTTGTGTACATGTAAATTTTAGTCTGAAAATCTGAACACAGGTAATAATCCTTGGCAATATGTAATAATCTCCTACAATAATACATCTTGTATAGACTGTATATGTCTATGCATATACAATGTGTGTGTGTGTATAAATAAATATACCAGTATATATATATATATGTCGTACCTAGTAGCCAGAACGCACTTCTCAGCCTACTATGCAAGGCCCGATTTGCTTAATAGGCCAAGTTTTCATGAATTAATTGTTTTTCGACTACCTAACCTACCTAACCTAACCTAACCTAACCTAACTTTTTCGGTTACCTAACCTAACCTAACCTATAAAGATAGGTTAGGTTAGGTTAGGTAGGGTTGGTTAGGTTCGGTCATATATCTACGTTAATTTTAACTCCAATAAAAAAAATTGACCTCGTACATAATGAAATGGGTAGCTTTATCATTTCATAAGAAAAAAATCAGAGAAAATATATTAATTCAGGAAAACTTGGCTTATTAGGCAAATCTGGCCTTGCATAGTAGGCCAAAAAGTGAGTTCTGGCTACTAGGTACGACATATATATATATATATATATATATATATATATATATATATATATATATATATATATATATATATATATATATATATATATATATATATATATATATATATATATAAAATAATATACACACACTGTATATGCATATATATACATACTGCACATACAGAGGGGGTTCCTCCACTAGTGCAACTGTGGGGATGCATAGCCTTGGAGAAGAGAATAAATGGTATTCAGAAAAGGCCTTTCAGATTTCTCCCTGGAAACGTATTTGTGTATTTTCTTCTACCACCCCAATTTATTACTCTATATTACATTATATATACAGTAATATATATATATATATATATATATATATATATATATATATATATATATATATATATATATACTGTATATATATAATATATACAAAATACATTATATATAATGTATATAGTAATCTGTATATTGGCCTGGTAACAAGGCCAGTTTCGCCTAACAGTCGAGTGATTTTGCATTCAACTAAAACAGTTTAAATCAAGTTAAATTCATAAGTTAACCATTAGTTAAAATCATTGAAAATAATTTTTGGGGGCAAAAATTGGCTTGTTAGGCAACTGTGGTGATGGATAACTCACTTTTGTGGATACGGTGGATAAATCACTGAAATAAAACAAATTCAGTAAATAAATACTTTTACTTACTTTGTGTTTATGGGTCCTTTGAGAAGATGTCATGGTTATAGATGTAGGGAGAAATAATACTGGTGAGAAGCCATGATTCTAGTTCACTGGAACCCAAGAGTTGAGCTTTGTACGCCAAGGAGTTGCTATCCACACTACGTGAATGTGGGCATATAATCACAGTGTGTGATTATAGTACAACATGTCCTGTGTGCTCTAAAGTTTGTGAATCCAGGGTTCTGTAGGCATCTGTTAATTGGGCATAAACACCTGTACTCACCTAATTGTACTCACCTAATTGTGCTTGCGGGGGTTGAGCTTTGGCTCTTTGGTCCCGCCTCTCAACTGTCAATCAACAGGTAATTACCTAAGTGTAATTACCTAAGTGTAGTTACAGGATGAGAGCTACACTCGTGGTGTCCCGTCTTCCCAGCACTCTTTGTCATATAACGCTTTGAAACTACTGACGGTCTTGGCCTCCACCACCTTCTCCCCCAACTTGTTCCAACCGTCTACCACTCTGTTTGCTAAAGTGAATTTTCTTATATTTCTTCAGCATCTGTGTTTAGCCAGTTTATATCTATGACCTCTTGTTCTTGAAGCTCCAGGTCTCAGGAAATCTTTCCTGTCGATTTTATCAATTCCTGTTACTATTTTGTATGTAGTGATCATATCACCTCTTTTTCTTCTGTCTTCTAGTTTTGGCATATTTAATGCTTCTAACCTTTCCTCGTAGCTCTTACCCTTCAGTTCTGGGAGCCACTTAGTAGCATGTCTTTGCACCTTTTCCAGTTTGTTGATGTGCTTCTTAAGATATGGGCACCAAACAACAGCTGCATATTCTAGCTTTGGCCTAACAAAAGTCATGAACAGGTGTACAGATTCCTGAGCCTACTGGGCTCTATCATATCTACATTTGAAACTGAGTCTGGAGTCAGCCTCCACCACATCACTTCCTAGTGCATTCCATTTATTAACTACTCTGACACTGAAAAAATTCTTTCTAACGTCTCTGTGGCTCATCTGGGTACTAAGTTTCCACCTGTGTCCCCTTGTTCGTGTCCCACCCGTGGTGAAGAGTTTGTCTTTGTCCGCCCTGTCAATTCCCCTGAGAATTTTGTAGGTGGTTATCATGTCTCCCCTTACTCTTCTGTTTTCCAGGGATGTGAGGTTCAGCTCCTTTAGCCTTTCCTCGTAGCTCAATCCTCTCAGTTCCGGGACGAGCCTGGTGGCATACCGCTGAATCTTCTCTAACTTTGTCTTGTGTTTAACTAGGTATGGACTCCAGGCTGGAGCTGCATACCTGTGTATCAATGTGTGTGTATGTATGTATGTATGTGTATATATATATATATATATATATATATATATATATATATATATATATATATATATATATATATATATATATATATATATATATATATATATAATATATGTATGTTGTACCTAAGAGCCAGAACTGTGCTACTTGGCCTAGTAAGCAAGATTTGATTTGCCTAACGGGGCAGAGCCATTTTCATTAATTTTCAAATATTTCTTTCCAGATTGGTTCTTTCCTAACAATATTAACAAATTTGAAACATGAATTACAGTATGCCAGGTTAGGTTAGGTTTGATCAAATTTCTATGCAAGTTTTGATTCATGTTAAAAAAAAATATCATAAAATGTTGTGGAAAGCTTTATCATTCCATAAGAAAATTTTATTGAAAAATTTAATATTTCATGAAAATTTGACTTGTTAGGCAACTTGGCCTATTAGGAATGACATACTCACTCGTACATACACTCACTCATACACTCACTCGCTCAGTCTACTCTGAGTTAGTGGTAGACGGTTGGAACAAGTTAAGCGAGAACGTGGAGGAGGCCCAAAACTGTCAGAAGTGTCAAAGCATCATATGACAAAGTGCTGGGAAGATGGGACACCACCAACGTGGCTCTCGTCCTGTGACTACACTTCCTAAAAGGGCCTAGTAACCAGGTGAACTTGCCAGTCGAGAGGTAAGAGAAGTGCAAGTTGCTGAGGCTAAGCTCTTGCAAATGCAGATATGGGAGACTGCGCGCACACACACACACACACACACACACACACACACATTGATGGTATATTTAATAGATATTGTAGGAGTTATATTTTATAGAGAAGTGTGGGATTATATAAAGAATTTTGTTGCCTATGTAATATAATGATGTATTCTATGTAGAGTAAATGTGTCGTGTTTGTATTTGTGAAATAGCAGCGTGACTTTATTGAGAGTTTAGGTATGAAATTAAAATAGTTTTATCAAAAATATATGGATTCAATTTTTACTGAAAACTTTACGAACAAAGTCCAATAAGGTTCGTTATTCGCCAAGAAGATATTTTATGAGTATGATGATAAGGGCACATGATTTTTTGCTTAAGAATAATTTTTGTTATTTTTCTTATTCCTATGGATCGAGATGATTGGCACACCATGTTCATCTGGATGTCTAGTTTAGTGCAAGTTTTTGTGATTGTCATTTTATCCAGAGGATTTTAAACTCATTTTGATTTCCTTTTGTCATTGTAGAATAGTTAAATACAGTAAGTCTAAACATTTATTACTGTATTAGTTTTATAAGACAAATATTGTATATAGAGCTTGAATATTCATATACAGTACTTTATAGTGTTATAAGAAGTACATTGAAGGTTTAAGACATGCATATTTGCTGTTCATTTACCAATATTATTTAAATGTAACTACTGGTTCCATGATGATTGCTTGGACGTTATGTGGATATGAAGAATGAATAACAAATACAGAATTTTCTGTGGTTTGAGGAATGCGCTGTGTGATAAGTACAGTATTAAACTGCAGGTTTAAAAATAACTTGCGGCAGTAAAGTCGCTAGATAGGTTACTCTTGTGCACAAGTCATGTTTTATTTCTTTATACTTGTTAGAAGAAATGAAGTGTCTCCTTCTATTTTGGTTGTGGAGCGATACCAGTAAGAGCCAACCTCGTGACCAAACATATCCTTTCTCTAGCATTCCCAATCTCTCCCCAGGCAAATCTCGGTATAATGACGTTGATGTATTACTGAATCTAAACTGATTTAACATAACTAACATATTTTGCCCTTTGGGGGCAGTCCTCACCCCTGGGCAAAGCTCGATAAATACCGTTGATTAAACATTGCTCGCGCATGGTTTGCCTGTTGGGTCTTGTACCTCACCTCTTCTGAACCAATCACTGGCACTATTCTACCTCACCTGTCCTCTTCTAGACACAATACTGTGTGACCTCTTCAACCTCACCATACCTAGCATTATTTGTATTATTATATTCAGTGATGGAAATGGGTCTTGGGAACAAGGCATACACTGTTTTTGGGAACTAGGTATACGCTGGTTTTGGGAACCGGCATGCGTCTCGGTGGCCCCCATATCAGGTGGTGGTGGTGGTACTTCAGTTTTATAACATAACAATAGTAAGGGCTTCCTTCTGCACCGACTCTTGTAGTCATGTGGTGTATTACTGTAAAAATATGGCTCCACTTTGTCCTACGTACTGTATGTTGCTTGTATATAAATGAATATTTTTTGAATGAAAGTTATGCACACACAGATTTACCAAGTGAGCACAATAATCTAAAAAGAAAAAAATAAAGGTGAATACGGCTTGTAGTTGTAAAAATTTGTGCCATATTGAATTCAATTTTGATTCAATTAATTTATAGTAAAGTCAGCCTCATAGTAAATGCTTCAGGAAAAACAGTTGTTTAATGGTCTTTATTTTATATAATTGTCATCAAGAACATATTTACCATTGAATTATCAATATAAAATTGTTGAGAATCTAGTCAAGTAATTTTCAGCACTGTATATACAAGAGGCAAACTACTACTACATAACCGTACGGCTGTATAGTCACTAACACAGCAGGAGAGAGATCTTGTTTCAATGATCACTAGGTGGGATGTGGTTCTCTGTTGACCAATTTTGAGTTAAGGGTGCTATTTTAAATATTATTATACGGAGTGAGACAATCAACTGGAGCTCTTAGGTAAATTGAACCCATGGCGGGCAGTCTGTTGGTCGCAGGTTGCAGTTGCCTAAGAGCTCCAGTTGGGTTTCTCATTGATATATACAGTATATGACTTTAATGTGATTTCTTTGTGTATTATACACAGTGGTCCATAAGTCTGGAACCATGTGCTGTGTGTCTGGACACCTCACGCTGAACATTAGCCCATTGTGCATAACTTTTCCACTACCCCCACCTGGGATGGCTATGGGGTCCACTACTGGCCATAGGATGGACATGGTGTCCACAGCCACCCACAGGATGGGCATGGCCTCCACAGCCACCCACAGGATGGGCATGGCATCAACAGCCACCCACAGGATGGGCATGGCCTCCACAGCCACCCACAGGATGGGCATGGCCTCCACAGCCACCCACAGGATGGGCATGGCCTCCACAGCCACCCACAGGATGGGCATGGCATCCACAGCCACCCACAGGATGGGCATGGAGTCCACCCACAGGATGGGTATTGGGTACATAATAAATGAACAAAATCAATCTGGACACTATTCACCATGTGATTGGTGACTGGTAGGTACCTCGTTTATGTATCGAGCATAATGCTGTACACTATGTATAAAGTAAAATAGAAATGCAAATGTTTGTTGTCCTATGGTTCCAGACTTGTATAGTATTAATGAACTCTGCAGGGTGTCCCGTAATACTATATCATTTAGATGAATAGAATTTTCAGTATCATGGACCAAAGAACTTAAAAAAAAAAATGAACTGATTTCTATATACTGTACTTGAGTTTTATCTCTGTTTTATCTCTATATTAATTTATTAGATCTCATTTCTTCAGTATTACTCAGATACTACTCAGTGATTTATCATGTTTATCTTGACATTGTAAACAAAATAAAATATAATTTAGTGTAATAGCTGATCTTACGCTTCGTATATCTATAGCATGTATGAGTGCAGCTTCATTGTTTCTATGTTGTCTGCCAAGAAATATAGGAAAGCTTTCAAGCTAGAAAACAGTGCTGTATAGACTGCTAAATTGATATTGTGCAGTATTGTAAGCTTTGATATATATATGCTGGTGTCAACCGGTGCCAGATAAACTAAGGAAGGCTGTCGTAAGTCTGTGTACAGTATTTATAACAATGTATAGTATGTCAATTAAGAACCCGGTTAAAACTTAAATCACAGATGAAAATATCCATACAGTGTGTTATATGGTTTATTTTCTGTAATGTTTTCACCGATTTTTGAAAGAATGTTTACAAATACTGTAGTGCAAATGCTGAAGCTACATTCAGGAAAGACTTTAGTTGAGACTTAATAGCACCGTGTGCTTATTGCCGTTGTTGTATGTATGTTAGGTCTTATTTTTTAGTAAAAAAACGAAAACAAAAAGTAATGAATTTACTTTGGTTTGATATGTATGAAAGGTGTGGTGGTGGAAATGGTCCCTCTCTTGGGCAGGTCTGTATCTTATGATTGACTGTACTGTCTTATGAAAGGAAATCTATCTTACTGATAAAATTCATCACCGATTTGCTTAATGAAATGGTTTACAACTATTATTTGTTACAAAGATAACATGTCTATTTACAATAATAATTAATAAAAAATTATATATACAGTATGTATGTATGTATGTATGTATGTATGTATGTATGTATGTATGTATGTATGTATGTATGTATGTTTGTATGTANGGGTGGCACACACGGGGCGGGTCCATGGGGTGGCACACACGGGGCGGTCCATGGGACGGCACACACAGGGTGGTCCATGGGGTGGCACACACGGGGCGGTCCATGGGGTGGCACACATGGGTCGGTCCATGGGGCGGCACACACGGGGTGGTCCATGGGGCGGCACACACAGGGTGGTCCATGGGGCGGCACACACGGGGTGGTCCATGGGCTGGCACACATGGGGCGGTCCATGGGGCGGCACACACGGGTGGTCCATGGGGGGGCACACACGGGGTGGTCCATGGGGCGGCACACACGGGGTGGTCCATGGGGCGGCACACAGGGTGGTCCATGGGCTGGCACACACGGGCGGTCCATGGGGCGGCACACACGGGGTGGTCCATGGGCTGGCACACACGGGGCAGTCCATGGGGCGGCACACACGGGGTGGTCCATGGGGTGGCACACACGGGGCGGTCCATGGGGCGGCACACACGGGGAGGCACACGGGGTGGTACGTAAGGTAGCACGGTGGGGAGATGGGTGGCACTGTGGTAGCACATGAAGTGGCAGTGGGTGGCACATGAGTAGAATTGAGATAGTACATGGGGTGGCACTTGGGAGGCACCAAAATAGTACTCGGATGGAACGCAGAGCTGGAACTGGGGGTGACAGCACATATGTGCCTCGACCACAACGAAGCACCTGGGACGGGCGCCTGACAGCTGAGTGGACAGCACTTCGGATTCGTAGTCCTGAGGTTCCGGGTTCGATCCCTGGTGGAAGCGGAGACAAATGGGCAAAATGTTTCTTTCACCCTGATGCTCATGTTCACCTAGCAGTAAATACATACCTGGGAGTTAGAATTTGATTGATATAATCAACCTGCCTGAAACGCTTTGCGTAATAGTGGCTTTAGGCATTGTATGTACTAGCTCTATCTATAAATCTATAAATTTTTGTAAAACCTCTTGTATGTATGTACTTAACCTGAATAAACATTTATTTATTTATTATTTATATTTATTATATATTTATAATGGGTGGAAGGGAAGAAGGGTCAGGAACTGCTCATCACTCGTCGTAGGGAAGCAGGCCACGTTAGACAACGTGTAATGCTTTCTCTGGATTAACTCAAGACTTGACTGACCAGCAAAAATCTAAGCATTATTTACATGTTAGGAAGAGGCCTGGGAGATCCAATGTGGTGCTGAGGCATTTTTATTACACATAAACAGTTTTCTCTGCTCATTCCATGCACTTGTCTTACTTTACGGTTACTGTATCCAAATCATGCTGTACTCTATTACTGTACAGTAGTGTATTTTGTAACTTCTTTTCAAATGCTGTATTTTTCTTAATATTATTAGATATTAGCTTTATTAACTTTAACTTGGTTAATGAGATTCTATTACCAGTTAATTAGTTCCTTTATAATTTAAAACAAAAATGCTTATTTTAGGGTTTACCTTATGGTTTGTTATATTTGTTAAGGGGAATCCTTCAAGGCTCATCTAGGTCCTTCTAGGCCAACTACTGACCTTCAGGATGCAACCCACAACACTTCCCAGACTTCTGGGTACCTATTGAATGTGAACAGGAGCATCAGGTGAAAGGAAATGTGCCCAACCATTTGTATCCCGTTTGGGGACTGAACCTGGGGCTAGCGGTTGTGCGCCGAAGACGTAGACCACTTCACTATTCATATGTTTTATTTACAAACTTGTATTATTTCATATGTGTATTGTAGAATGTATTTAGTTATTTAGAATTTACAGTATTTTAGTTTAGTACAGTAGCTTCGTTTTCTGCTCTCAATTGGGAATTCCGAGTTCAAATCTCGGTTGGGACAGAATTGATTGGGCACGTTGCCTATCACCTAATGCCTCTGTTCAACTAGTAGTAAATAGGTACCCAGGAGTGAGTCAGCTTGTTGTAGAGTTGCATCCTGGGGAGGGTCTGTAATTCGATCTGGGTTGGGGGTAACCTCAATGTACTGTAAATTTATGTCGAGGTGTATATTTAAATAAGTGTAACATGTATATATATTCTGGCTGCCTGTCCCTGACACAATGATTTATACAAGAGGTTACAATGCATTGTTAAAGTACACATTTTGGTGATTAAATAAATAAATGATGTCTGTCTGTATGGAGTACAGTACTCCTTTTAACAATTTTTTCTCTCCACAGATGGTACCATTATCCAGAAACAAATTAAAAACAGAAACAAAGATGGTTCCTTGACAGCCATTTATGTATGTAGCCAAGATGTCGAGGTTAGTCCTACCTATAATTACTCAAGTGTAGTTACAGGATGAGAGTTATGCTCGTGGTGTCCCGTCTTCTCAGTACTGTCATGTGATGCTTTGGAACTAGTGACTGTTTTGGTCTCCATTACCTCCTTGCTACATGATCTTCTTGGCTTGGTGCCTTCTTTAGAGAATTACTTCATCACCTTCTCACTTGTTCCAACCATCTACCACTGTTTGTAAAAGAGAATGTTCTAATGTTTTTAGCAGTGTTATTTCCCTAGTTTGAATCTGTGACATCTTGTTCTCTGAGTAGCATTTGTTTCGTGTTTGCAGAGAAAGTATCACAGCTTATAGTTTATAGACGTGAAAACTATTTACTGTACTGGTGCCACCCCTTGGAGCTCACCAGAGCTTATGGTACTGAAACAATATGGCTGTCCCCAAATGCTAGCTCTTCACCTAATAGTCAGTGTATAATGGTATTTACTTCCAGTAGGTGGCAATTGTCCCAGAAGCCTGAAGTGTCTAATACAGGCACACCTCCAAAATACAGATTACTGTACTGTGTGTCGTTCTAGAACCAATCTTAATTTGTCTTCAAATCCAGATTTCTGGAAATTTCCTTTGTTTTGAGCTATTTATCACCAAATTTTTCAGAATTTTCTTTTTGGAAGTGATACAGTAAATTTTATGCATTCACAAATGATACATAAATAGTGGATTTTTGTTTATTAATAATTATTCACACATAAAATATGTAAATTATTTATTCACCACATAGGCTGTCTTGATAACACACAATGAACCTGAAGCACTGTGTCATGTTGACTGTTAAACTTTTGCTGTCACCCTGAACTGGCCTTGAAGTTCTCAGTGCCCATGGTTAATAGCATTCTTACCTACAGACTAACTGTTCACCCCCTGGCTACAGTTTTTCATACATCATTGGTAAGCAACAACGTGTACATTCCCCAAGCTTAGAAGGCTGTAGCATTTTTTTGCCCCATCTTTCATCAGTGCTCTTTATTTTATTCATAAACCATATGATCTGCTTCCTTTGCCTTTTTTTGTCAGAAACATTGGTAGAACATTGGTAGACGAAACGTCGTCGTCCCTTCACCTTCTAGTGTGTGGTCTGGTCAACATACTTTAGCCACGTTATTGTGACTCATCGCCTGCAATTGGTAGAACAGTATAGTACCAGAAACATCACTTCCATCCTCTTTCCTGCTAAGCCAAGATCACGTTTATTTAATAACGTGGCCATATTTTCCATAGTACAGTTCAGTACAGTTCCTCTCAGCCTTGTGTAATGTATCCCACACTACTCTTGCAGTGTTACAGGGCTTCACTTCCAAATAATAATATATCTGAAGCAAAACTAATGAAAATGCATGAATATAACAAGAGACCAGACCACACGAGGAAACTACATGTATCGGTACACGTGCCCTCACAGTGGGTCTGGATACCTAAGACAAAATAATACAAAAACAAAGCTCGTATATGAAATTTATAATACATATGAGTTTAAGCTTGGTAAAACATTTAAAAAATATAAATGCATTACTTTAAATAATATATACAGTATTGAACAAATAGAAAAATGGAACTAGAAAATAATAATACTAAATATGATGGAAATTATTTTACAGTTGATCTAGATTTCAATGTCTTACCTTCTTTCTCCGGCATCCAGGTTTGTTTTTAGAAATCTAAATTTCAGAGGGAATACATAGGTGAATTTTGTCCAGTCTTTAGAGGGATTCATTATAGGGAGGTCTGGATTTGAGGGTGCACTCTACTGTATGGCCGTGAGGTGCCTGTGCAGTTACGCATGTGACACTACTGAGGGGGCCATGCAGAGAGAGGAATTTCATTACACTTAATGCTCTATTTTTAAGGTTATGCTCTTTAACTACACTACACGTGTGATTATTGCTGGTATTATTGTGTATCACACTAAATAAATGCTTGATAAGACTCAAATAATTATTGATGTGATGTAATTTGATGCTGAGAGTTCTTATCAGTTTAAATATTTATTCATTATTACAATACTGTATATGCAAGTAGAGAATGTCACAGATGGCTGAAAATAAATAACCCAATCCACACATGAAAAGAAAGGAATGCAATGAACTTTTTGGCCCGTCCTGGACCCTTGTCAATTTGCAGCAGTTGTGACTTGATAGAGCTGACCGGAACGTTGTCATATTCCTTGCTTTTCATATGTGGGTTGGGTTATTGAATTACTGCATGTATATTTAACTTCATAAAAATTACAAAAGTATGCACATTCATTAGCTCTTGTCAACCCTATAGAATAGCTTCGTCAAGCATTAACTCTACTTTAAACAGATGGATTCGTGGAGCAATTTGGGCTGCTGGTTCATGTGTGGTTTGGTGCCCTGTATGTGTGTGCCTGAGTGGGGGAGGAGCTTGGTGGGTGTGTGCCTGTGCTGTTGGGCTCATAACCATTACACTAGGATCTGGATACACCACTTGGACAGTCTTCAACAATCTACTTCGACATGGTCCACAGGCTTACCCATTCTTTGCACAGTAAGTTTTATTGGTTCACGAGGAAGTGCTCGGGAAACGAATAATAATGGATGTCGTGTATCTTGAAAAAATCATATGAGTAAAATTAGTCAAACCTAATCAAATCTACTTATAGCTGGTATATCGTTGACTAAAAGTGCATGGGATGCTACTGTTGGATAAAGTTGACATTGTAAGACTTTTCATCAGAAGTCTGTTTGGCAATAATGTCATGCTTCAGTAAAATATGGTTGAGAGAATCTAAGAATAATAAATATTTACTTGCAAATTTAGCCTTAAAAATTGATAAATAGCTTACAGTAAAGATTATCTTGCGGTGATTGCATACAAATTTAAGAATATAAGAAACTACAGTAGAAGGTTTATTGGCTCATTTGAGACGGCATCTATCTATATCCACCCTTGTTACGAGGCAGTTTGCCTGCGTGACATTAATATACCCCTCTAGAGATTTATTTTATATCTCTTCCCTGCCATAAGTAACTACTAGAGCATATTTGATTTAGTTTAGGAAAGAATTTTGGAGAAATATGCAATCTATTTCTAGCATACATACTGTACAGTATTTCTATTTCAAAATTTATGAAAGATGGTAGCATGATGATGTTTAAGCCAATCACAAGGTTCCACTCTTCTTGGTCTTGCAACTTGTCACCAACTTCAAAAATGTCTAAGAGCTTACGATTTGTCATTTGAGTACATAAGTTATGCACTCACAGATATGGCTTAACATTACCTGGCTAAAGGATCATCATTTAGTACAATAGTCGAGTCCATCTACTTACGGTAGACTGGTCGGTTCAGCGGCCGCCTTGCTTCTTGTAAGTCGACGTTTGATCCCTGATGTTCCAGATGAGATTGAGCATCATTCCTTCACTCGGTTCTCCTATCCTATCCTCATCTCTTCCAAGTGCTATACTGTATAGTCATAATGGTTTAACAAGTTTTATAAGAAAAATAATAGAATTAGTTCAATATTTTAAACCATGCTTCCAAGAGTTCTTCATCCTTTAACATTTGTAAATTTCTATATTGAAGTCTTTTATCACTAAATTTCCATTTTGCATGATTCAGGGGCTTCAGCATTATGGAGCATGTTGTTGACAGAGGACATACACATGCTGCCACTACACACGAGCTGAGAAGGTCCTCTAAGCCTAGCAGCACGTTACAGAGCTTGGGCGGGAATGGACACCACAGAGGTAGTGGAATAGAACCCATCATGCACGAGATGGTGGCCACTGCCAGTGCTCTACATTCCTGCTTGGTGTTGCCGTGGTATTCACTCGTCTCCCCTGATAACCACTTTTCCCACCAGGTTTGTTGCCCTAAATAGTCGGTGCTCTTGATGATGATCTATTTATAAAATTAGAGAATCTTATGACAGGAATTTCATTGTATATAAGTAATTGGGGTTAAGAGAGCCCAACAGCTATTCAATATCCTCCTCATCTGGATCAAGATTCAGTTTTTTATCAGTTTCACAATATTTTTTGTCACCATCTGTTAAGCAATCCCATTAAAAGATTTACAAAGCAAACTCCTTAAAATCGTTTGGAAATGAAGGGCAAAGTATTTTCCACACTTCATTATAATTTTTTTTTAACTTCCATGACTTCATTTTGATGATTAAAGGAATAACTTTAGTGATGAAAAGTCAGGATTTGAAAGAGGCTGCTATTACTGTCAAGTCAAATCTAGATGCCACTTCAAGTTCAAATAAATTAGTCAAGTCATAAACTGCATGAGATACCTCAACACTCCTCTAGGGATGGTAAATCATACTGTTACCTCTTTGTGGTGTTTCTTTGGACATGGCAACAATGTAGGCCACACACACAACACGCTAGGTGCACACACACATCACACTGACCTAATTAGACAATACATGTACACATTGTATTTAATAATCAAACAGGTGAAAAGAATATCACAATGACATGGGTGAAAATTAATAACCCAAGCCACATGTTCAAAAAATGAATGATGACATTTCTGTTCACCCTGGAGCCTTATCAAATCACAATTATTCATTTGGATTACTATTCAACAAGGGTTACAACTACTGGGATTTGATAAGGGTCCAGCATATACCAAAATGTCCTTGTTTTCATATTTTGTATGTTGGATGGATGGGTTATTAACCTAACATGCTCCAGTGCCTGGCCCCAGGTTAAAATTCCAACATAAGCACACCACTAGGCTCGTACCACCCGCACTCAATTTATAATGCCATTTCACCTGTCCTAATATGATCATATGAACATTGTCGCTATAGCAGTGGCAGTACTGTACTCCTATCTGATGTAAGTTTAATAAAGAAGGCAGTTGTACTTTGTTAAGAATGGGATGGAAAGAATTGGCAGTTGGAAATTCTTTGGAATGCATTTGTGTGTTCAACATATAACCTTAAATTTATTTTGCAAGTTTTGTTAATTTGTATTATACCAGCCCTTCTCTCAAGCATTCACAATGTCACTAAACCGATGAATTAAATTGCCCAAACCTAACCTAACTGAGGACCCATGAATAAAAAACAAGACATCACATCAGTTTTGTGAGCCACTAGGATTTTTAGTACATCAGTTTTGACCTTAGGGGATTGATATATCAAATTGTGATGTACTATTCGAGAGGACAGGTTGAGTGTACACTGTTATCCAGAAACTTCTCCTCCCAACACACACGTTAAGGCTACCTGTATTAACGTGATATTCATTCCTTTTCTCTCATTTGACACAAAAATAAATACTGCTAATATGAGACCATTTATGGTACAAATTTTTACATTTCTTTTTATTATTAATAATAAATATTGACACATTTACTTTGCAGATAAAGGACGTATTGGAAGAAATGCTTCTCAATATGTGTCATAAAGTTAGAGAATCGGGAAGCATCACATATATTGCATCTGGCGTTATTCAGATCTACATTCAACATTATCGTCAATACCACCGAGCACTCAGAAAAGTAAGCACTGTATAACCGTTTACTTTTAAATCATTGTACATTATATATACAGTAGCAGGAAATGCGTTGTTAGATGTAAACTAATGTGTAAGTCTACAGGTACAGTATTGTCAACTATATCTTGTTTCCCATACAATCCCAGTTGACAGTGTTGTATGATGTTCCTCAGGAGCTTTTCCTCTGAGGGGGTCTGTTATATAAAAAAAAAAAATCCATTATTAAGCCAAACTTATAATTATTTTTCCTGTTCTGTTTCTCTTAGTGTTTTGTAATTTTTCCTTTCCACTTCTTATTTCATTTCAATAATACTGGTTGGATCCTAATCACTCGATGCTAAATGTTTTGCCTGCATTTAATTTCAGCAATGTTGGATGGTTTCCAAGCCTCTTAACTTGTCGCGGTGTATTCTGCCTCCAATCCTGTCACCCACTGTCAATGACTGTCATCAACTATTGGTGATGTTCTTCACGTTACCAAATATTATCATTTGTCATTCCACATGATTTGATTTCATCCTGTTGTTTGTTCTTTACCACATCCTTTATATAAGAGTATAATAATAATTAAATTGGTTTTCTTGGGGACAAGAAGCCTGTGTGTGTGTGTGTGTATATACAGTGTGTAATTACCTAAGTGTAGTTACAGGATGAGAGCTACGCTCGTGGTGTCCTGTCTTGCCAGCACTCTTTGTCATATAACGCTTTGAAACTACTGACGGTCTTGGCCTCCACCACCTTCTCCCCTAACTTGTTCCAACCGTCTACCACTCTGTTTGCGAAAGTGAATTTTCTTATATTTCTTCGGCATCTGTGTTTAGCTAGTTTATATCTATGACCTCTTGTTCTTAAAGTTCCAGGTCTCAGGAAATCTTCCCTGTGTGTGTGTGTGTGCACGCGTGTGCATGTATGTAATTACCTTGTAATTACCTAAGTGTAATTACCTAAGAGTAGTTACAGGATGAGAGCTGCGCTCGTGGTGTCCTGTCTTCCCAGCACTCTTTGTCATATAATGCTTTGAAATTACTGACGGTTTTGGCCTCCACCACCTTCTCACTTAACTTGTTCCAACTGTCTACCACTCTGTTTGTTTACAAAAGTGAATTTTCGTATATTCTCTGGCAGCTTTGTTTCGTTAGTTTAAATCTATGACCTCTTGTTCTTGAAGTTCCGGGTCTCAGGAATTCTTCCCTATCAATTTTATCAATTCTTGTTACTATTTTGAACGTAGTAATCATATCGCCTCTTTTTCTTCTATCTTCTAGTTTTTGCATATTTAATGCCTCTAACCTCTCCTCGTAGCTCTTGTCCTTCAGTTCTGGGAGCCACTTAGTGGCATGTTGTTGCATCTTTTCCAGGTTGTTGATGTGCTTCTTAAGATATGGGCATCATACAACCGCTGCATATTCCAGCTTTGGTCTAATAAAAGTCGTGAACAATTTCTTTAGTATTTCTCCATCCATGTATTTAAAAGCAATTCTGAGGTTAGAAAGTGTAGCATAGGCTCCTCGCACAATGTTCTTAATATGGTCCTCAGGTGACAGTTTTCTATCTAGAACCACCCCTAGATCCTTTTCTTTGTCAGAATTCTTTAAAGATTTCTCACATAATTTATAGGTTGTGTGGGGTCTATGTTCTCCAATTCCACATTCCATAACATGGCATTTATTCACATTAAATTCCATTTGCCAAGTGTTGCTCCATATACTTATTTTACCCAGGTCTTCTTGAAGGGCATGACAATCATCTAGGTTTCTTTCTTCCCTATTATCTTAGCATCATCAGCAAACATGTTCATGTAATTCTGTATTCCCACTGGTAGATCGTTTATGTAGACAATGAACACTACCGGTGCAAGAACTGAACCCTGTGGTACTCCACTCGTAACAATCCTCCAATCCGATACCTTGCCTCTGATTACGGCCCTCATTTTTCTGTCAGGAAATTTTTCATCCATGTTAGTAGCTTACCTGTCACTCCAATATGTTCCAGTTTCCAGAACAACCTCTTATGGGGAACTCTGTCGAAAGCCTTTTTTAGGTCTAGATAGATGCAGTCAACCCAACCATCTCTTTCCTGTAAAATCTCTGTGGCTCGATCATAAAAACTGAGCAAGTTCATTACACAGGATCTTCCAGATCGAAAACCATACTGTCTGTCTGATATTATATCGTTTTCCTCCAGGTGTTCTACCCATTTAGTTTTAATTATTTTTTCCAATATTTTGACTATTACACTTGTCAATGATACATATCTATAATTAAGGGGGTCTTCCCTGTTTCCACTTTTGTAGATTGGAACTATGTTAGCCTTTTTCCACACATCAGCTACAACTCCTGTACACAGGGATACCTGAAAAATCAGTTGAAGTGGAATGCTGAGCTCAGGTGCACATTCTCTCAGAACCCATGGTGAAATTCCATCTGGACCAACTGCTTTGATCTTACTTAGCTCCTTGAGCATTTTTTCCACTTCATCTCTAGACACCTCTATGTGCTCTATGTTGTTCCCTGGAATTCTTATTAGTCTGGTTCCCTAAAAATTTCATTTTGTACAGACACACTTTGGAACTTTTCGTTTAGTGTTTCACACATTTCCTTTTCATTATCCGTGAATCTATTTCCAATTTTCAACCTCTGAATATTATCCTTTACCTGCAATTTGTTGTTTATGAATTTATAGAATAGACCTGGTTCTGTTTTACATTTGCCTGCAATCCCTTTTTCAAAATTTCTTTCTGCCTCTCTCCTCACTGCCGTGTAGTTGTTTCTCGCATCTTTGTATCGCTGGTATGTTCGGGGGTTTGGCCTCTTCCTGTATTGATTCCATTTTTGTGTCTTTTGGTCTCTGGCCCTCTCACAATTTCTATTGAACCAATCCTGTTTCCTAGTTCTGCATCTCTGTTTTGGTATAAATTTTTTTGTGCCTTTATCATATATTTCACAAAACTTGACATACATCTCATTCACTTCCTTGCCTAGCAACAAGTCTGTCCAATTATACTCACTAAAAAAAATTCTAAGGTGGCCATAATGTCCTCTCCTGAAGTCAGGTTTTTCAACTGCTTCAACCTCCTTATTTTCTTCCAGATTATAACGCATTGCATACTTTATTCCCAAAAAGACATGGTCACTTTTACCCAAGGGAGGAAGGTACTGAATGTCAAATATCTCTTCCTCCTTCCTGGTAAATATCAAATCTAGCATGGAGGTAACGTCCCCCTAACTGTACTGTGTGTGTGTGTAATTACCTAAGTGTAATTACCTAAGTGTAGTTACAGGATGAGAGCTACGCTCGTGGTGTCCCGTCTTCCCAGCACTCTTTGTCATATACCGCTTTGAAACTACTGACGGTCTTGGCCTCCACCACCTTCTCCCCCAACTTGTTCCAACCGTCTACCACTCTGTTTGCGAAAGTGAATTTTCTTATATTTCTTCGGCATCTGTGTTTAGCCAGTTTATATCTATGACCTCTTGTTCTTGAAGTTCCAGGTCTCAGGAAATCTTTCCTGTCGATTTTATCAATTCCTGTTACTATTTTGTATGTAGTGATCATATCACCTCTTTTTCTTCTGTCTTCTAGTTTTGGCATATTTAATGCTTCTAACCTTTCCTCGTAGCTCTTACCCTGCAGTTCTGGGAGCCACTTAGTAGCATGTCTTTGCACCTTTTCCAGTTTGTTGATGTGCTTCTTAAGATATGGGCACCAAACAACAGCTGCATATTCTCGCTTTGGCCTAACAAAAGTCATGAACAATTTCTTTAGTATATCCCCATCCATGTATTTAAAAGCAATTCTGAAGTTAGAAAGCATAGCATAGGCTCCTTGCACAATATTCTTTATGTGGTCTTCAGGTGATAGTTTTCTATCTAGAACCACCCCTAGATCTCTTTCTTTATCAGAGTTCTTTAAAGATTTCTCACATAATATATAGGTTGTGTGGGGTCTATGTTCTCCTATTCCACATTCCATAACATGACATTTATTAACATTAAATTCCATTTGCCAAGTGGTGCTCCATATACTTATTTTATCCAGGTCTTCTTGAAGGGCATGACAATCATCTAAATTTCTTATCCTTCCTATTATCTTAGCATCATCAGCAAACATGTTCATATAATTCTGTATACCAACTGGTAGATCATTTATGTAGACAATAAACATCACTGGTGCAAGAACTGAACCCTGTGGTACTCCACTTGTGACATTTCTCCAGTCCGATACATTGCCTCTGTGTGTGTGTGTATATATATATATATATATATATATATATATATATATATATATATATATATATATATATATATATATATATGTATACTGTATATATATATATATATATATATATATATATATATATATATATATATATATATATATATATATATATATATATATATATATATATAATATAATATAATACAAATATGACCAAAAAAGTAAGATTAATAATTCTAACACAAATTTTCTCAATATTTCTTATGTTTCTTTTCACTGCTGATGGTAATTGAAAAATCAGTTCTCCAAAATTCATTTTTATTTTTAGTCTGACGCGACACTTGAATGCGTTTCGTAATACCTTATTACATTTTCAAAGACTTTTAGTTTATACACACACAACTATAACCTGCAAACACTAAACAGAGTTCTTACTTATGCTATGATTTAAACAGCTTTCATTTTATTTTATACCCGCATTTTGGGTGAGGTGATATGTTACAACAGTTTTGGATGACGTGAACAAAACTTTCAACATAGGATAGAACACGAAACAATGGGTATTGAAGGTAAGAATGGAAGTAACTGCAGAGGGCCTATTGGCCCATATTTCTTGATGCATCTATATTGGTGCGGAGTCTTGAAGTGGGTAGAATATAGTTGTGCATTAATTGGCTGTTGATTGCTGGTGTTGACTTCTTGATGTGTAGTGCCTCGCAGATGTCAAGCCGCCTGCTATCGCTGTATCTATTGATGATTTCTGTGTTGTTTGCTAAGATTTCTCTGGTGATGGTCTGGTTGTGGGAAGAGATTATATGTTCCTTAATGGAGCCCTGTTGCTTATGCATCGTTAATCGCCTGGAAAGAAATGTTGTCTTGCTTATATACTGAGTTCTTTGAGGCTTACAGTCCCCAAGTGGGCATTTGAAGGCATAGACGACGTTGGTCTCTTCTAAAGCGTTTTGCTTTGTGTCTGGAGAGTTTCTCATGAGTAGGCTGGCCGTTTTTTTGGTTTTATAGTAAATCGTCAGTTGTATCTTCTGATTTTTGTCTGTAGGGATAGATTTTGTTAGGCCAAAGCTAGAATATGCAGCTGTTGTGTGGTGCTCATATCTTAAGAAGCACATCAACAAACTGGAAAAGGTGCAAAGACATGCTACTAAGTGGCTCCCAGAACTAAAGGGCAAGAGCTACGAGGAGAGGTTAGAGGCATTAAATATGCCAAAACTTGAAGACAGAAGAAAAAGAGGTGATATGATCACTACATACAAAATAGTAACAGGAATTGATAAAATCATCAGGGAAGAATTCCTGAGACCTGGAACTTCAAGAACAGGAGGTCATAGATTTAAACTAGCTAAACACAGATGCCGAAGAAATATAAGAAAATTCCTTTCTCAAACAGAGTGGTAGACGGTTGGAACAAGTTCGGGGAGAAGGTGGTGGAGGCCAAGACCATCAGTAGTTTCAAAGCGTTATATGACAAAGAGTGCTGGGAAGACGGGACACCATGAGCATAGCTCTCATCCTGTAACTACACTTAGGTAATTACACAGAGTACTTTAGTCTTGTATCAATGTTTCCATGAGGGATGTAATCCCTCAGCAGTTGCCTAACTTCTGGGCACTTATTTACTGCTAGGTAAACAGAGGCATCAGATAAAAGGAAACGTGCCTAACCATTTCTCTCCCAGCCCGTGACTCAAACCTGCCATGCCTGAGTGAGAGTTGGAAACGTAGTCGTTTGATTTTCTCCAGTTACCTTTCTTCTTACGTTCTTACTTTAATGATACCACACCATTTCTCTAATTGCATAGAGTTAATAGTATGCTGCCTCGAAGTAGTTCTTCAAATTTCTTCCTCTTGTGTCTGGGATAGTAATCATAACACAGTCGACTTGAGAATGGTCCAGGAAGGACCGAAACGTCGTCGTCCCTTCACTTTCTAGTGTGTGGTCTGGTGAACATATTTCAGCCACGTTATTGTGACTCCTCGTCTGCATAGTAATTATATACTGTATGATTACTATCTATATACTGTACGGTAATAGGTAATTATACATCTAGTTAGATATACGTAGATACAGATGTGTAGATAAATAGATAAATTTAAACAAATGATTATTATACTCCTAAGGAATTTTCTGAAATAAGCATATTTTTAATTTAATAATTGTGAGATCATACAGGCAATTAATTATATTTGCCTCTAATTACAGATATCGAAGAAACACAAAGATGTAGGGTTACTGAGTGAGGCCAGTACGCAGGAAGTACAAGCCAAATATAAGCCCTTACATCCTGCCCTCAAAAGTCCTGAAACTCTACAACTCTATTACCGCAAACTGGCACAAATTTTACTACTACATTACTTGCCTGTTGAAGTGACACGTTGTGACCTCATTCTGATCTCGCTTAGAGATCTTTTTGCTCAAAATATTTTACAGGCCCTCGTGGACCTCCTTTGTGATACGCAGTGGCTTAATACAACACTGGTAGATATACTCTCAGGTGTGGCCGATGTTGCGGTAGATGATGGCATGTGGAAAAACATTCGGTCAAGAGGGGAAAATTCTCGAGTTAAAAATTCCGTTGAAATATTGACTGGTACGTTGCTAACAACAGATGAAGAGAAAATATATAACACAAAGCTCCTTGATTCAATAGAAGAGGAGACTATGGTAGATCTTGAACAGTTGAACCCAATATGTTCACTTTCTGCTCAAAACACACTTAGTGAAAGTTCCCCTCCAAAACCTGAATCTAGTAAAGATATATCTAAAGAAAAAAAATTTGTAAATGCTGAAGCTCTTGTTGAATATGTAAGGAGTTCAAGTCTAGAAAAAAAGGAAAGTAGTGAAGAGGAGGATTATCGGAGCGTGTCTTCTGCATTAGGCACATTGATATCTACCACGGCAGGTCCGTTGCTGCCTGATTTCTCGTCTCCCCCTTATCATCCACTTGTATCCAAGATGTGGGAAAGTCCCGTCGAGGATAAGTGTTTTGTTGATGTTCCACCTGTAAAGAAAAAGAAGAATCCATTTTCACGTAGTGTTGTGGAAGGAATGAAGGAGGAGGATTACAAGTTATTATATTCCCCAAACAAAGATGAGAAAACATCAGTGAATAAATCTAGTCCAACATTGGAAAAAGATTATTGCATGTTGCCACAGTTAGAGAAAGGAAATAAAAGGAGTATAGAAATTAGAATTGAAGATAGTGATTGTATAGATAATAAAGCTACTGAAAAATGCGTAATAGCCCCCAGCCTCGGGGAAATTCCTAGAAGTAAAAGTTGTGGAAATCTTATAAGTAAAGAAAAAGAAAAGGACTTGGATGTTGAAGTAAAGGTATTGTTTTCTTCTTTAAATGAACTTGATATGCAAAAAGAAAAAGAAGATAAAGATAGTCTGGTGAAAGGTGTTACGTTTAGTGAGAGCGAAAGTGGAGATGTTGGAAACAGGAAAGAAAAAGGCCATTTAGTGAAGATGTTGTCTTTTGATAAGAATGATGGCACTTACGATTCCATGGAAGGTCAAAACCTGGACTCTAAACCTGGTGATCTAGCAACAGAGGCGCAGAGTGAGCCTTCGGAAGTTTATGAAAGTGACCAGAATTGTATTAAAACCATTTCAGTGGGTTCAGATCTATCACAGACTGATGCTTCTTCCCAAACTAAGGATTCAGTAGACTCGGAACCTCCCGGTACACTAGAAATTCCACATTCGCCCCCTATAACAACGGCTGGATTTGGATGGGAAAATCCTGATCTCTCGCCAATATATGAAGAGAGTGAAGACTTAGCCTCTACAATTGCTAAATTAAGGTATGACAATTTATTTAACTTTGAAATAATAACATCTAATTATTATTGAATATTTAAGTGGAATAAAGGAATTTAAGGTTAACATTTCTCTTGTGAACTTTTCTTGTTCAAAGTGTGTTAACATGCAATTTTTAAGCCTTGTTCACAAACATCACACATTTGTAAATGTATGTATGCATTATGTCCTATATTAATCATGTCCTATGTTATACATTTTAATTTAAAACCACAGTGCCATAATTATTTTTGCTATATATTTTTTTTTGCAAGTACAGTATTGCAGTATGTATTTGCTTACAAATTACGACCATGTTCAAAATTCATCAGCAGATGTTTAAAGAACAACTGTTTTCTCAGTGCTTGGCTTTTTCCTGATGTTAGCCCATTCTAATCTCCAAAATCTGGTGAAGTCGTAAACACTGTAATGCTTGTTGATGATTGGCAAATACATATATTATGAAGGTACTGTACTATTGCTGTAACCATGTTATATGTGCACGCACCTGAATTTATCATAACACATAGTTGCAATATTTATGACTTTTTATTAGTTTGATTTGAAAATGTAATATTTCTAGTATGTGATTATTTTGCTCTATTCTCAAGTTAAAACTTTTGTGTGTGTATAATTACCTAACTGTAGTTGCAGGATGAGAGCTACACTTGTGGTTTCCCGTCTTCCCAGCACTCTTTGTCATATAACGCTTTGAAATTACTGATGGTTTTGGCCTCCACCACCTTCTCACCTAACTTGTTCCAACCGTCTACCACTCTGTTTACAAAAGTGAATTTTCTTACATTTCTCCGGCAGCTTTGTTTCGATAGTTTAAATCTATGACCTCTTGTTCTTGAAGTTCCAGGTCTCAGGAATTCTTCCCTATCAATTTTATCAATTCCTGTTTACTATTTTGTATGTAGTGATCATATCACCTCTTTTTCTTCTGTCTTCTAGTTTTTGCATATTTAATGCCTCTAACCTCTCCTCGTAGCTCTTGTCTTTCAGTTCTGGGAGCCACTTAGTGGCATGTCTTTGCACCTTTTCCAGTTTGTTGATGTGCTTCTTAAGATATGGGCACCATGAAGCCATGTGTGTGTGTGTGTACATTAATTACCTAAGTGAAATTGCAGGATTTGTGATGTACTGTCTTCCCTATAATTTTAGTCATACGATACATTTAAAACTACTGTTGGCTTGTGTGTGTATGTACAGGATCCCTGATGTGCATACGTGTCAGCGATTGTGGGAGTGATATCTAGCTCTCTATTCCCTACCTCCTAGCCTTTTATGACTGGTGTGCTAATTTTCTCTCTCAACATAAACGTTTTCATATTGTCTTCAAAGTTGTGGGCGTAATTAGATTGGACAACTTCATCAATGCATTCCACTTGCCAGCCACCAATACAAGAACTTCATTATATCCCTACAATTCAATTGCGAGTCCAGCTTCCACTGATGTCTCCTGGTCCTACCGTCTTTTAATTTAAATAGGCTTCCTTTGTCCACTTTGTCTATTCTTTTCTGGATCTTGTATGTAGTGATTATATCCCTCGCCAGTTTCTTCTCTTCTAAGGTTGTGAGGGTGAGTTCCCTTAACCGGTCCTCACAGTTGAGTCTGTTACTTTTTACTGCTACAATTCTGTTAATAATGTAGTTGCAATCCTCTGAACCTTCTCAAGTTTCTTTGTGTGTTTCACAAGGTATGGGTTCCATGCTGGTGCTGCATACTTCAGTAATGGTCTCGCATAGGCAATGTGTCCAGACCAGAAAACTTCTTTGTTTATCTTCTTAACACTTTCGCGTCCCCAGCGCGCCAGCCCTCAACTATGCCGAGTGGGCTCCAGGTTTTCACGGGAGCGCGCGTTAATTCTGAAAAGTGTATACTCTCTTCAATTTTGTCACCTCAGTTCTCGTCCAGGGTTTTTCAATTTGGTATCATTGTGTTCGCAATAGAATTCTCTACACGACTAAAGACATATAAAGTCCAAAAGCCCAGCGTACCATCCACAACAAATAGAGAAAGTGAGTGCGTGTTACCCGTGAGTGCATAAGAGCGATAAAATGTGTACACTCCTTTCATGTTTGTCACCTCAATTCCCATCCTAGGGCTTTCATTTTGGTATCATTGTGTTCACAATAGAATTCCCAACAAGAGCATATGCATATGAAGTAAAAAACCACAGCACGCTCCACCCGCCAACCAGATGAATGTGGCCCGGAAAGAGAGCACTGTGCCATCCCAAGGCGCCTCTCATTACATTAGAGAGCGAGGTAATACTGAAAAGTGTATGCTCGTTTCCACTTTGTCATCTCATTTCTCGTCCTAGGTTTTTCAATTTGATATCATTGTGTTCGCAATAGAATTCTCTACACGACTAAAGACATAAAAAGTTCAAAAGCCCAGCGTACCATCCACAATAAACAGAGAAAGTGAGTGCGTGTTACCTGGGAGCGCATAAGAGCAATAAAATGTGTACACTCTTCACTTTGGACATCTCAATTCTCGTCCTAGGTCTTTCATTTTGGTAACATTGTGTTTGCAATAGAATTCCCTACAGGAGTATATGCAAATATAAAGTCCAAAAGCCAGGCGTACCACCCACAGCAAACAGAGAAAGTGACGGAGCATAATCCCAGTGAGTGCTAATAAAATGGGTATACTGTTTTCAACTTTGTTACCTCGATTCTGGTCCTAGGTCTTTCATCTTGGTATCAATGTATTCGCAATGAAATTCCCTACAAGAGTATATGCATATAATATCCAAAATCGTTGTGCGCCCCTCCCAAAGCCGCCGCCAATTTGCCGCCGAAAATGACGCAATGTTGCGTCGTTACCGGGAATGCGTCTACTAAAAAAATGACGCAATGCTGCGTCGTTCCCGGACTAAAGTGTTAAATA
This sequence comes from Procambarus virginalis, assembly GCA_020271785.1. Classification (NCBI taxonomy): domain Eukaryota; kingdom Metazoa; phylum Arthropoda; class Malacostraca; order Decapoda; family Cambaridae; genus Procambarus; species Procambarus virginalis. The sequence continues at coordinate 20,161,760 of WNGS01165503.1, read as the reverse complement.
ATGTTATGTTTTACTTCCCATATGCTGCTGATGTTATCCTGTTCATGTCAGCTTTGGGTGTTAGTGTTGGGATTATGTCTACTCCCAGGTATTTTTTCCTCTTATTGCTTTTTGTGCCTTTTCCTTATGGTGCAGTTAAATACAGGCCCAATATTTCCTGTGTCCATTTTCATTACATTTCACTTACTTTGATTGAATTCTAGAAGCCATTTATCTGCCCACTCCTGAAGTTTGTCGAGGTCTTCTTGCAGCACCCTACATTCCTCTTGAGTTCTTATACTCATTACATTTACACATCATATGAAAATGTTCATATGTACGAGCTCACTTCTTCCCCCACCCCACCCGCCTTCGTGAGGTTACTTACATAAATTCAAAAGAGCACTGGTCCTAGGACAGAGCCCTATAGCACACCACTTTCCACTCCTCTCCAACCTGACCTTTCCTCTCTGATTATGACCCATTGTTTCCGCTCCATCAGGTACTCCATAACTCGGTTCTAATAATTAAGTTTCCATGGCATGCCATTGTGAGAGATGGAGAAAAGGCTAACGGCATCATGAAACTATAAAATTCACAAAATAGTTTAAAGATAAGGGTTAATCTTTCATAAGTGATTACCAGCGCATTGGTTTTTTTTTAACTCCGAGCTGCTGTTTTGTATTGCTGCCAGAGTGATTAATGGCTTGAAATTAAGTTGAAAATGTTTGATTTTTTATTGCAGATCATTACTAAGTGAGAGGGAGAGCCAGCATAGCCTCGGTAGCCTCAGTTCTCACGGATCCAGTGAGAGCGAACCCAGATCTGCACAGTCCGACCCAGGAAGATATAATTTGGAAAAATCCCGTTTCACCTTCACTCATAAAGACAGTTCTGGCTCTTTGGGTTAGTTTGTCATCCAAATATAATACAATATTAACATTTACAAAGTGAATTATGTTTTGGCCAGAGCTTATTCTTTTATTGTTAAGTTTGTTTACAGGTAAAATTATTCTTTGCATGAGATGATGATGTGAAGTATGATCTCTCTCACATTGTAGCTCATTCTGATTGTGTCATACTGTATGTTAAATTCTGTGCAGGGAAACATTGAGAACTAAATGACATAATGACTTCTTGCACTGTTTTATCACATCAGTTGATATACCGGTACGTTGGATGATGACTAACTCTACACGTAATTTTGTTTATATTTTCAGCTTCGGTAAAATCTGTGTCAAGTTTGGAATCGTGTGGAAATGGCACTGCAGATGAAGAGCTGTTAGAAGCAGCAGAGATACCTCTTGATGGCCGAGTGTTTCTCAGCGCAAGTGTTCCATCAACGGAGGTGCATACCGAACCCGGAGGAACTCAATATACACTGTATACCATTCAGGTGAGTACATGTAACTGCACCTAAATTATCTTACATAGATTTATGATTTCTTTTCATTAAGTTACGTCTGCATAATTATTACGTTGTATTTTTTAATGCTGACTGTAAGTCCCTAACCAATCTTGACTGATACAACTTAATAATGGTCCAGGATGGATTGAAACATCTTCACTTCCTTTATTTTCAGATTTGTGGGTTGTGGGTTGTCAGATCTTGGCCATCACCATATACATTCACTAACTTGTTGGTCTTGGTCTTGAAAACAATAATATAATAAATTTATATGCCAAACATAATACAATGATACAGTATTTAAAAAAGGGCACTAATATGCAAACATTTTGGTAATAATGATTTTCAGTGCAGTAGATCTTGGAGTGGCCTTGTTAGTGCAGTGTTCTGCAGTGGGCAGCTTATAGTAAGGTATCGGGGCTATAGACAAATAATTCCGTTGTCAGGGACAGGAAACCTGTACTTGTGCTTGTATAGAGGTCCCCACTAGGTCAATCCACTGACCCTCCCCAGAATGCAACCCACAACAACAGTTGCCTAACTCCCGAGTACTCATTTACTGTTGGTGAACGGACACATCAGGTGATAGAAAACACACCTAACCATTTCTCTCCCATACTGGGATCAAACCTGGGATCCCTGATTGTGAGTCAAGAACATAAACCACTGATTTACAGGACCCATAGAATTGTGCTGGTTTGTTAGGGAAGTTAATAAATTGAATGGAAAGTAATGTCCAGTATATGTAGAACAAAATATCGGTATTGGAATACAAAATTGGTGTTCCTACTTAAGAAAAGACATTATTTTGTTTCAGTATGATGCAATTTATCTGTGTGAGACGACCACAACAGTCCCACCTACTGAAGGTGGAGAGGAAGGAGCCAGTGAGCCAGTTGTCATCACTGAGCCACGCATGGTCCTGCAAACTAATTGTGTAAAAAGAAGGTACGTGAGGAGTTGCAATACTGTACTTTAAAAGTCCGCTGTACACTTTGGAAAGCCAGAGTGCACTCAAGTTTAATTTACACACTGCTAAATTAATTTATATTTTTCTAATTAGTCATTAGTCATTAAGTTCTACATTTATACTTAAGATTTTCACTCTAAAGCATAGTACCCAAATAATAACACTGATATAGAGTTTGCATAATTCAATCCCTCTGCGAACTCAATCCAATAATGCAATCGAACCATATCTAGTTAATTGAATTATTTCAGGTTCCGTGAGTTCCTAACACTGCATGCTGCCCTGGAAGACGATTCAAGATTACGGACTGCTATGAAGGGCGTCAAGGGACCTAACAAGTGGTTGAATTTACCATTCAGCAAACTAGATTCTACCACTATTGCTACTCGTAAGCAGTTTCTGGAAAAATATCTTCAGGTGAGGTATCCGGTATATATCTAGATAATGGTCATGGTGTACATTATTATTATTATTATTATTATTATTATTATTATTATTATTATTATTATTAGAAATGTTTTATTGGCAGCCATAAATGTTAGGTGCATTAAAATCGTTTTCTGGGTTGGCTTCCCTAAGCTTATTACAGTACATGAGAATGCATAAGAAAACAGTGAAATTGTGATGTACTGGCAACAAACTGGACGTGCCGAGCACTAGTACCATCATCGCTTGCCCCTCGTTGTTTCTAGGGAGCTCATGAGGATGATTTAAGTGTTTGAAGCATAGGTGACACTTGTACTGTACATAAGTGACCTCATAAGATCTAATGAGCCTTCTGCAGTTTCCTTAATGCCTTCATTCTTATGTACTGTAGTGAGGTCAAGTGCCAAGAAAAGAAATGCCTGAAAAGCTGAACGCGTCAAGAATGTTTGAACTCGCCAACTGACGTGGTGATTTCCAAATTAGGCTTGTTGGTATTATTTCAACATTACTGTGTATACTAAACTTAATAATGGTCCAGGATGGATTGAAACATCTTCACTTCCTTTATTTTCAGATTTGTGGGTTGTCACCATAATACATTCACTAACTTGTTGGTCTTTGTCTTGAAAACAATAATATAATACATTTATATACAGAACATAATACAATGATACAGTACTGTATTTAAAAAAGGGCACTAATATGTAAACATTTTGGTAATAATGATTATCAGTACATGTACTTTGATCAATATCTAAAGTGTAATATTTTGCCAACAGTCTGTTATACAACGGCCAGAGGTGAATATATCCACCCCAGTAAAGGAATTTTTGGCATATGGATTAGATTCTTCTGTATCATTTGTGAAGAAGCCCCTCGAGTTGCATGTTCCCCGTTTGGACAAGGTAAGTTGCATGCAAGTCACATTGTACACAAGATGTTTCACCAGTGAACTTTTAAACATACCTAAACTTATCCAAGCTTAACTAACACAAAGTAATCTTCTGTTATATACACTACCACACTGCAGTGCTGGACTGACTCGGCATCGTTAATACTTGCTAATCTTATTTTACAGCGTTTTCATTATCTTCTGCCTTTAATATGTATTATTAAACAAAATTGTATTTGTTTTTAAATTTGGTGTATTGTACTTGAACTATATTAAAATACTGTAACTTAATACAATTAGTAAAGTGGGATTATGCTCGAATGGATTGTGATAAACCAGACCCTTTGTTTGGCCGGAAATAATTGGGTAAGGGACAAACTCTTGGTGCAGCAGGACGTGATGTGGCCCCACCAAGCTGGGACAAGTACGGACCACAAATTAAGATTGCGAGTCGAGAACAAACTCGGCTGTTTAGAAGGACTAACATAATTCCTGAAGACGTTGGTGGTAAACCATAAATTAAACCAAGATTATGCCTCTATATTTGTTGTCTGTTCTGTGTCTTGAAATCAAATAAATACAGTATGTCACACTAAGGCTACAGAAAAACACATTCATTTTGAAGTGTGTGGTAATACTGTACATAGTTTTGTATATATACCATAACCTTTATCTTTGTCAATATCATATTTTCCCTCATGGTTAAGGGAAAGATCATTACCTCCTTTGATTTTGTAAACTATATTTGAATGTTTCTGTTTTTTCCAGCTATTGGCTAAGACTGTATCAGGTGTGTTTCATAGCTTGAAAACAGCTCTGCCTAGCTTTGAATCATCAGATAATCCAGCTGGAGGGACTGAAGCAATACCCGCCACTGAAGGAATGTGCGGGGGTAGTGGTGGCGACGTCCTTTTGAAGAGCAGGTCAGCAGGCGGCGTGCTCACCGAACGTAACAAGCTGGCTTCGTTTCTTTCCATTGGTAACAAGGCAGAATATGAGCTTAAACTTGATATTACAGCTGAGGAAGAGGTAAATAATGGTTTTTAAAATTATTTGCAAATTTTGTGTTAGCAGTTGCAACGTTAATATACTATTCTGAATAAAGCACTTTTTTTACTGTATATGATTGAATTATGTTTATGTAACAGATGCTAGACAGCCTATTTTTTCAGGTTTAAATATGCAACATATGATACACTGTACGATGCAGATAGGTTATGTGACTATTTATTTATAAGTACTGTACTGTATACTATATATATAAAGGAATTGTTTTAACTTTTTCAGGTGTGCCAAATTGAAGAGGCCTTAACATTAGAGGTACTTGGATCGACTAAGGATGAACTGGTAGACACGGCTTATGAGGCACGAGAAAACCGTAATCTCTTTTCCCCGTTACCATACACACATTCCCAATATCAGAGTCAGCTGGAGCAGCAACACCACCAGCAGCAGCTGCACCAGAAACACCAACACTCGGTGGTGGTTGGAAGAGGCAGCTCTGGTGCAGGGAGTGGGGTCTGTCCTTTATACTCTCCTAGTTCTCCCTCCCATCAACCTCCTCATGAACCAAGATCTGAAGGAGATGGCTGTGATGTTGATGCTCTGTCGCGACGTGACAGTCACCGGGATTCTTTAAATGGCATGTACTACTATATTTTTTTCCAAGGATATGAGTCTTACAAAAATGACTTCTTTAGGTGAAAGTGGAAGATAATTGATAGTTCATAAAATTAAATGCAGTAGTGCAAATACGAGTAAAAGGCTTGTCAAAAGTTAGGCCATAGCTCTGTTAATATTGTATTGTAGTTACCGGAATATACCTGAAGACCCAGGGACAGAAGCTGATGGCTTGCCAAAGGTACCCCCTTTGTATAGATGTAATGAAACAGATCAAAGAGAAGAAATAGGTAACCACTAACCATAGAGCAATGGCAACCATATGGACATTTTTTTAGGGTAAATAAGCAGAAGATTTATGAAAATGAGTTTAAATAAAAGTTATTCAACAATTTCACCTTTATCATTACAGTATTGTATATTTGGGGAAAACAAGTTTTTAATTAAATTCAAATATCTTGTTTACAGTACATGGTTTAAGAATCTGTAATATATATATATATATATATATATATATATATATATATATATATATATATATATATATATATATATAATATACACAAAGTAATGAAGAAATATAGATGCTGTCAGAACTTTGGCATATAATCAGATAGGAGTGAGAGAATGAGAGACTGTGTCCAAGAAACTGGAGATGAATACGGGGTCACCAGTTTTTGAGTGACGAGCACACGAAAATAGCAGGACAAATAATAAACGTTAAATGATATTAATTTAAAGAATCGATAAGAAAGCGCTCAATAACATTTGTGTGTGTGTGTGTGTACATTTTCAACACTACCAACAGAGGAAGAAGTTGGTGGATCGTGGGAGCATTGGCCATTGTCTTGTGGCCTCTTGGATGCTTTAGTGGAGGTGCTCTCTCCTTGCGACCACCCGCTCACTCACCAGCCGTGCGTCACTCTGCTCACTCTCACGCTCGCCACCATCACCCAAAAATGGCTAAAGGTATTTCAGCTATTCATATAATGTGGTAAAGATGTAACATGCTTAAGAGCAGTAATGGAAGTGGGGAAGAGTTATGCAGGTGCATGCCATATACCAACTTCTCGGTTTCCAATTTTATGTTTAATTTTTGCACTAATGGAGACCTTTATTTGCTATTTTCTGATAAGTTTCTACCAATTAAAATTACTTTTATAATTATGGATGAATCCCCGTTGTAATCCCTGAATATACTCTTAGATACAGCTCTGGTATATACCTAGTTCCCAAAACTAGCATATTCCTAGTTCCCAAAACTAGTGTATTCCTAGTTCCCAAAACTAGCATATTCCTAGTTCCCAAAACTAGTGTATTCCTAGTTCCCAAAACTAGCGTATTCCTAGTTCCCAAAACTAGTGTATTCCTAGTTCCCAAAACTAGTGTATTCCTAGTTCCCAAAACTAGTGTATTCCTAGTTCCCAAAACTAGTGTATTCCTAGTTCCCAAAACTAGTGTATTCCTAGTTCCCAAAACTAGTGTATTCCTAGTTCCCAAAACTAGCGTATTCCTAGTTCCCAAAACTAGTGTATTCCTAGTTCCCAAAACTAGTGTATTCCTAGTTCCCAAAACTAGTGTATTCCTAGTTCCCAAAACTAGCATATTCCTAGTTCCCAAAACTAGTGTATTCCTAGTTCCCAAAACTAGTGTATTCCTAGTTCCCAAAACTAGTGTATTCCTAGTTCCCAAAACTAGCGTATTCCTAGTTCCCAAAACTAGTGTATTCCTAGTTCTCAAAACCAGGGTATTGCTAGTTCCTAAAATCAGCATATTCCTAGTTCCCAAAACCAGGGTATTCCTAGTTCTCAAAACCAGGGTATTCCTAGTTCCCAAACCAGGGTATTCCTAGTTCTCAAAACCAGCATATTCCTAGTTCCCAAAATCAGCGTATTCCTAGTTTTCAAAACCAGGGTATTCCTACTTCCTAAAAAATCAGCGTATTCCTAGTTCTCAAAACCAGCATATTCCTAGTTCCCAAAACCCAATTCCATTTTTTTCCAGTAATATTCAATGGTGTGTAGTGTGATATATTATATAATGTGTGAACCATCGATATACTCAAAAGTATGGTGTGTATGTTAATGATTCAATGATTATGTTCATAAAATAAACAAATAGTTTTGCTGTTATTACACTACATACACACACACACACACACACGTTATATATACAGTAAGTATCTGCATGTTTTGTTCATCATAGCGAACCACTAAGTTGGTACTGTATGGTGAGCCCAAACAACAAGAGTGGGCTGCCACACCCAGCCAGCCCTCCCTCCCTCCCTTCTTCAACACCTTACTTACAGGGAGCCAGCCAGCTGAGCGGACAGCACGCCGTACACGTGATCCTGGTCCCGGGTTCCATCCCGGCCGCCGGCGAGAAACGATGGGCAGAGTTTCTTTCACCCTATGCCCCTGTTACCTAGCAGTAAATAGATACCTGGGAGTTAGTCAGCTGTCACGGGCTGCTTCGTGGGGGTGGAGGCCTGGTCGAGGAGCGAGCCGTGGGGAAACTGAAGCCCCAAAATCAACTCAAGATAAGCTCAACATTACTTGCCAATATTCTTCCTCCCACAATACTTTGTAGTTTCAATACACTATGTACACACATTATATATAAATATCTACATGTTTTATTCCCCATAACTGTACAACTAACTTTTGCTCAATAATGATGCAGTATGGCGTAAAAAATTTATTAGACGAATTTGCGGTAATGACGCAGTATGGTGTCAAAAATTAAAAAAATTGGCCTGCTTTCGGCTTGGCTGTGGGTGGGGTGCACCGCAGTTTTGGACATTATATGCCTATACTCTTGTAGGGAATTTTATTGCGAACACATTGATACCAAAGGAAAGACCTAGGATGAGAATTGAGGTGACAAAGTTGAAAAGAGTATACACATTTTATTGCTCTTGAGCACTCATGGGTAATGCGCTGTCACTTTCTCTGTTTGCTGTGGGTGGTATGCTGTGCTTTTGGACTTTATAAGCATTTACTCCTGTAGGGAATTCTATTGCAAATACATTGATACCAAATTGAAATACCTAGGACGAGAATTGAGATGACAAAGTTGAAGAGAGTATACACATTGCTGTTCAGTGTTACCGCAAGCTCCCGAGAAATGCCCGGCGCACCTTGGGGGGTGATCTGGCACTCGCTCGCCCAAAGCGTGAAAGTGCTACGCTGGTATTGTGTCCAAACAGCATAGTGGCCACCATACACTACATGACAAGTCACACACCAGCCAGCAGATGACAGTCTCACTCCCTCCCTCACCAACAGCTCCCTCACCAAAATGGCTCCTCCCAACATACCCCTTTTGCTGTTATTACACTATAACAGTAGGCATCCATCGGTCTCGAAAGCCTATTGAGTTGCGCTCTGGTTGTCGGTCTGGAGTGGCCTCTCCAGGGCGCAAAGCCAGGGAAGGTCGATAAGGAGGAGAAGCTGTTACCCAAGCAGCAGGTCCCCCTCTCCACGGCCCTGAAAGTCTCCAATGGAAAGGCAAATGCCAATATGATTGGTTTCAGCACCATCGCAGAAACTGTCAGAACGAGGTTGAAGGTAACAACGACTGCCTCGGGGCTCCAGCTCTGGAGTTTACCTCGAGGTTGGTAAAAGAAGGCATAGGGACCCAAACCCGGTGACCGTCGTGGTCGGGGCACGGAGAAGAACTTCCCCAGCATGGACAAGAATGACCCCAGCCTCCTAAAGCAGAGCTGGGGCCGCACGAGCTCCAGGAGGTGGACGTCTTGAGTCTCGCACCTACGGGGTTCCAGACAAAGCTCATCACAGCTCCCTTTCACCCGAGGCCAGCTTCCTTCATGACCCAGCAAAAGGAAGTGTAATAATTATTGATTACAAAAATTATTATTACTGTATAATTATTATTATAATATAGTTAATTAATAATTATTACTATATACATACGTTATATACAGTATAAGTACTGTATCTACGTTTATGTTCACCATAGCGAACCACTAAGCTGGTATGGCGAGTCTAGACAATAACAGGTCGCCACACAGAGTCAGCAGACGACACTACCTCTCCCTCCCTTCCTCACCAAGATTACTCCTCCCACCGTACTACGCACATCATTAATTTTTGCCACAATCCTGCTATTATCAGAATCCTGGTCACTAAATTCTGTAAATGAATAATTTTCCATAAGTTTATTTTGTAAAGGAACATGAGAAGTCGTTTGAAGATTCTTAGATGGACGAAACAATTGCTGTATGCTGTGGCTAGCACTGTGAACATCTTGAACAGCATTGTGTTTACTGATATCTGAACATTATACACAGTCTTTATCACAGTCAGGCTCTTCTGTAATACTATCATGGCTAAATAATACCAGTTACATATATATTTTTACTTTTTAGGCGATGCTGTGGTCACAAGCTGAACAGCAGTGCTGTTAGCTCATGCTGCATGCGCCAGCCTTGGTTGCTCACTCAGTACTGAGGCTGTCTTACTCGGGAATGCTGCCCACGATTTTTTTTTTAATGGTGTCTGTTTACAAGAGCCCTGAGGAAGCTGATGTGAACCCTGTGTATCCACGGGACTTGTAAATTGTAAACGGTACTCCCAGCCATTCAGAGCTGTGTTGTGTTGTCCTGCAATAGTTACTCACCCCAGCTATAAATGTATTGTGCCCTTTAATTGCTAATGTGTACTTGCAGTTTAATATTTTTTAATGATTTGTTTATATTTCAGGCTGAATTGGAGCGTCTCTTTTGTGAAAGCTACACAGTCGAGTATATTCAAAGCTTGAGAGAAGCCATATTAACTTATTCTGATGCTCCACGACCTCAGGCTTCCCCGGAGGATGTGGCAAAGTCACGTGTTAAATTACAGGAAGCATTAAAGGATTTCATACCAGGTAAGTCAGAAAGAAGATTTACTTACAGGGAAAAATATTAAAGGTTGTTTTTCTAACAAGAATATTAGATATACTAACTCTTTAACTGCGCCGCCTCTAAATATGACACCCCCCCCAGTGCGCAGGAAATAAATTCTCTTGAAAAAATTCTTTTGTTTTTTTAAAGTGTCAAAAACCCTTCCTCAGTAGGGTATGTAAAAAAAAATCGAACTTGTGCATACTTTGGCTGCTATGGGGTCCGTAAGTTGGCGCGTGATGTCATCATTCCCCGTTCGCCCGTAACGTACGCTCCCGGGACCAGTAGGGCGCCCGTGGCGAGGTGTGCGAGTTGCCGTGAATATATTTTTGTTAATTTTTTGCGCACAGTTCCAAATACATTTTATTTGTTTTTACGTGCTAATTCTATGTATAATGAACACGTACACTATATTATGGCAGTAAAACATCCGTACTGTCTGAGGACACTGTTACGTGCATGACACTTGTGTACACATATGTTGCACCTATTTACCATGTATCATGCTAATTTATGTATATATACAATCTATTTACACACTATACACTGTCACACACTATATACATTCACCATCAACACATTCAGAACACCGCGAGCATGAGCAGCCACACCCAGCCAGCCCTCCCTCACTCCTCCAACATTGTATTCACCAACATTGCTCCTCCAAATCATACAGTTATTCACACCAATGTTTCATGTTCATTTTTGTATATTTACAACATATGTACACACTATATACTGTCACACACTATATACATTCACCATCAACACACTCAGAACACCGCGAGTGTGAGCAGCCACACCCAGCCAGTCTCCCTCACTCCAACATCTTACTCGCCAACATTGGTCCTCCCACCATACTGTTATTGTTTTTATTACACTATTTACACATGTTATATATACCGATCTACATGTTTTATTTACCAGAACTATTCAAGTAAGCCGGTATTGTGTCCAAACAGTACAGTGGCCACCATACACTGCATGAGAAATCACACAGCAGACAGCAGACGACGCTACGATTACGACATCACCTCCCTCACCAAAATACAGTAGCTCCTCTCAACATACTCCTGGTGCTGTTATTACACTATACACACACATTGTATATACCCATGTACATGTGTGTTCCCCATAGCGAACCACGAAGCTAGTATGGTGAGCAAAACAAGAGTGGCTACCACACATTGAGGCTACCTCAATTCTCTCCCTTCCTCACCAAAATTCCTCCTTCCACAATACTACGCACAACGCTAATTATAACCACAATCCTGGTCACTAATTCCTGTAAATGAATAATTGACCACAAGTTTATTTTGAAAAGGAACCTAAAAAGTCGTTTGAAGATTCCAAGATGGACGAAATAATGCTGTGGTGCTGTGGCTAGCGCTGTGAACATCGTGAACAGCATTGAATTACTGATATTTTAACATTGTACCAGTCATTATCACACTCAGGCTCTTCTATAATACTATCATGGCTAAATAAAACAGATTATATATATATTTTAGCAATATTAGGTTATACTGTGGTCACACGCTGAACAGCAGAGCTATGCGCTCATGCTGCGAGCGCCAGCCTTGGTTGCTCACTCACTACTGAGGCTCTGACACCCGGCAGTGTGGACCACGATTTTTTTTAAAGATGGCGTCTGTTTACAAGAGCCCTGAGGAAGCTGATGTGAACCCCACGTAGCCGCGGGAGTTTTGAATGGAACGTGAAAAATAAAAACACCCTGAGGCGCTTTGCGCACCCGAAGCCTGGGCCTGCAGGTGCGTTGCGCAGTTAAAGGGTTAAAGAAATCTTACAAGCATATTTATACCCATATCCCATTTACATTTTAAACTTTTACAAAATCTACCATGTTAATTATTCACCATCTCTTAAGTAAATTTACTGGATATGGAATTGCTGTCACTGGAGAAAGTACCAGGTGGTGATAGCAGTGTGCAGTTCAAACAGCAAGCTGGAAGAAGACATTATTTCTATATAATCTTTAATGCTGAGGAAAAATAAAAAATAAAATATTTCTTTGAGTAGCCTTTACTCATAATGCTGCACAGGTTTCAATGTTTAGCTTTGTATGAAACTTCACACACGTTCCCACAATGTTCCGGCAAAATACCATTTAGGAAGGCATTCTGGAAAATGTTATGTGTGCAATTTATTCCATTTTCACTTTCTTCATAATGAATTGTGCTCTACTGTGGAGGGAAGGTTTGGCTGCATTGTTCTCTTGACTGCCATGACTGGTCCAGCCCTGGGCCAGGACTCATGATGCAGTTACACATACACTTATGAAACCTGTAAATCTTTGCTCGATTATGATGGCTTTACTTAAATGTATTAATAATATTATAAGCTTAGAATCTTTGCAACTCAAGGTTATTATCATTATAAATAGCCTTAGAGTTCATAATTTGTTTAATATATGTAAAGAACCCCACCATGGTTGTTGAAAGATGGACAGGTTTCACAAGTGGTTGCATAAATGGTTGACGAGTACTGGCCCTGGGGCCAGATTCACGAAGCAGTTTCGCAAGTACTTGCGAACATGTACATCTTTCCTCAATCTTTGACGCTTTGGTTACATGTATTAAGCAGTTTACAAACATGAAAATGTCCCAGTCAACTGTTGCTATTATTATAAACAGCCTCCTGGTGCTTCGGAGTTCATTAACTGTTTAATAATTGTAAACAAAGCCGCCAACGGTTGAGAAAAGATGTTCAGGTTCGTAAGTACTTGCGTAACTGTTTCGTGAATCTGGCCCCTGGTTTCCAGCTCATTTTTTTATTTCCCTCATCCTGTGTTGTTTGTGAAGCTGTCTCTGCCAGAGGCTCAGTGGGCCAGACCTATTGGGAACTGGGGTAATGATAAGGAATGAATGAATTACTAATACTAAGGCCAACAGAAAAACATAATTAAAATGCACTCGTGCTTACCTTACCTTACCTTGAGGATACCTTGAGGTGCTTCCGGGGCTTATCGTCCCCGCGGCCCGGTCATCGACCAGGCCTCCTGGTTGCTGGACTGATCAACCAGGCTGTTGGACGCGGCTGCTCGCAGCCTGACGTATGAGTCACAGCCTGGTTGATCAGGTATCCTTTGGAGGTGCTTATCCAGTTCTCTCTTGAACACTGTGAGGGGTTTGCCAGTTATGTCCCTTATGTGTAGTGGAAGCATGTTGAACAGTCTCGGGCCTCTGATGTTGATAGAGTTCTCTCTCAGAGTACCAGTTGCACCTCTGCTTTTCAACGGGGGTATTCTGCACATCCTGCCATGTCTTCTGGTCTCATGTGATGTTATTTCTGTGTGCAGGTTTGGGACCAGCCCCCCAGCTTCCATGTGTAAATTATTATGTATCTCTCCCGCCTGCGCTCAAGGGAATACAGATTTAGGCTCTTAAGTCGGTCCCAATAGTTTAGATGTTTTACCGAGTGGATTCTAGCAGTAAAGGACCTCTGCACGCTCTCCAGGTCAGCAATTTCTCCAGCAGTGAAAGGGGCTGTCATTGTGCAGCAGTACTCCACTCTAGAGAGCACAAGCGTTTTGAAAAGTGTCATCATCGGTATAGCATCTCTAGTGTGAAAAGTTCTTGTTATCCAACCTGTCATTTTTCTTGCAGTTGTGACGGCTACTTTATTGTGTTCTTTAAAGGTAAGGTCTTCCGACATGAGTACACCCAGATCCTTTACATTGCCTTTTCGTTCTATGTTATGATTTGCCTGAGTTTTGTACGTGGTTTCCGTTTTTATATTTTCATTTTTTCCATAGCGCATGAGCTGGAACTTGTCTTCGTTAAACACCATATTATTTTCTGTAGCCCATAGAAAGACCTGATCTACATCTGACTGGAGGTTTGCCGTGTCCTCTATGTTGCCTACTCTCATGAAGATCCTAGTGTCATCTGCAAAGGATGATACAGTGCTATAGGTTTATAGGATACAGTTTATAGGATACAGTGCTATTATAGTTTATACTATATATAGTTTGTGCTATTTATAGTTTATAGGATACAGTGGTTTATAGGATACAGTGCTATAGGTTTATTTGCTTAGACAAACAAATTTCATAAAAACTTAAACCCTTAAGGACAAGCTCACTTACATAAACCCACTGATACTCTACATAGTGTACATGTCTGCATGTGTCAAAAGTTATGGAAAGGGATATAGATACTTCTTTTGAACATTCATTAGTACACATTCAGTATTTAGGTCTTTAAATGATCCTCAATTACTTCCAAGGTGCGTTGAAAATGGCTCTAGGAACAGAACTAACGCATCAAGCAGTTGCAAGAATAGTGGATTCGGTGCAGCATCCCACAGTGATGGGTGACCTTGCTCTCCACCTGCTTGACTTGATAGCCACGCAGCTACTTCCCATCACACCCTCAACACCATGAAGGTACCACTGCCAATCCTGCCTGTCATGTCAAAATATATACCAATGAATGTAGTCATTACCGACTTAACCTTTATATATTTCTCAATCTTGAAAGTGTATTTTGTTTACAGACAATATTAATATTTCCAGTATGACATGCCAGTAAATTTGTGATACGGTTGTAAAATAGATTAATAAATTATTAATAAATAATATATATAATATATATAAAATATACATACACATACATACACTGTGGGACTTGCTCGAAGGGACTGATAGACTAATGGACCTGTTCCATTACACCAAGGATTCCAGGCTATGAGTAGTTGCTCTATTTTAGCCATTTATTGCAAAACAAAAAATAAGGTCATAAATGATAGAATGCATCTTTGTGTATAATAAACAACAAAATTATATACCCAAAATTATTTTTAAATGTGCGTGAATTTAAAATAAGGACAGAAAAGATAGAAAATTTATACAAAAATTATAGACTATATTTTTTTACTTACCGCTGAGAAGAGCTTATTTTTCCTTGTACAAAACTGTAATACTATTCTGCTATAAAACCATATGTTTGATGCCTCGTGTAACTCGTGCTTTGGTTTCCTTAAGTGTTTTTCACTTTGAATTACAGTATTGTCACCCGTTCTTTCTCACGTAACACTTTCAGGCTTGCTCAGGTTTTTTTTTTTTTTCCCCATGTTAAGATGCGTTTTTTTTTGTTTTGCCTAACTGGTTTAGCCTAAATATTGCTGCTAGTAGACATCTTTTCAACTCGAATAATGAAACGACTAAAGAAAAATGATTGCAAGTCACCTAGTATCACGAGGTCAGGCCATATAATTGCAGATGGAGAAGCACCTGGCCAGGAGAGAACCAGTTAAGAAAGAGCTACGTTCAGTGCAGATCAAAAGTAGCATTGTTCACAAGTTTCACAATTGTTGACAAGTTTTACAAAGACTGCCTGGTGGATTGAACAACATAAATTACGATTCACCAAGAATTTAGTCATTAGCACGAATTCTATCCAGCTTACCATTGTTCCAGTTCAATTTGATCTGTTTCAGGTAGGTCCTACTATATGTATATGTATGTATGTATGTATGTATGTATGTACAGTATGTATGTGTGTGTCATACTTAATAGCCAGAACTGCATTACTTGGCCTAGTAAGCAAGGTGCCCATTTTGCCTAACAACCAGTTCAGTTTTTCATATTTTCAAATTTTTCTTCATAAATTAGTTCACCCTTAAAAATGTTTACATTGCCAGCACGAATTTCTAACTTGGGTCTAGTGTTACCTATGTTAGGCAATACACTATTGAGAAATAAATGGCATATTTGTTAGGTCAAGTTTCTAAGATAGATCTGCCCCAAATTAAAAAAAATATCCCTATTGTGTAAATTTTAAGAAAATGTTGAACAAATTTATATTTAAGGAAATTTGACTTGTTAGGTAATTGTGCCTATTAGATTTGACGTGTGTACATTTATATTCAAGTGGTAATATTTATGATTTCTTATAATTGAAAATCAATCATTTTGTTATTACCTGGAGCAGATTTTTTGTAGTGCTCAATACACTTGTTCTGGGTAAGTCCAGTTTTGTGATGAGGCATCTCACCAAACTTAATTCCCATTTTTTATCTCAGGAATAATCCTTTATTGCTTAGAATTTTGGTCATATTTTCAATATATCTAAATGGGATAAAAGATTTCTTCTGGTTCATTCATTGGATAACAAAATATGAAAATAGTTGCAATTTTTGTTAATAATAGCGACTTAATATTTTATTTTAGCTCAAATACAAATTTACTTTACAGTGATATATTCCCCAGAATTGGGGTGTTAGGTTACTAGATAATTGCATACAAGTTTTTTAGAGTCAATTCCTTTTTTTAAGGCCAGATATGGCTAACTTGTTGACATTAACTTTTATGGCTGGAATTTAAACAGACATTTTTTTACTAATTGAGGTCANTGTTATTGTACACAGTGCTGTAAAAATTTTCCCATTTTCTTTCATGTTATAGCTTGAAAAAACATTCGTTTGGTTCGTGCATGAAACACATATGCTACAAAATGGCGTCAATCTCACCGTCCAGAATAGATACTGTACAAGATTTTCGCTACAGCATTCAGTAATTTTGCCAAAATAAATTACTTCACAATTTTGATACTATCATATTCGGGGGATATATTTGCAATGCAACTTTTGTATTTTTTTATTGACTGCTAGCACTGATTTGGTTGATAAACAGCTTGTTACAATCATAATACAGTACATTCATGGAATTATCTTCAGGAGGAAATATGTTTGTGGTTGTTTACTTGGGAGGCTGAAAACAATCTATGATATGTTCCGATGGTAAGTCATTAATTAGAACAAATCCACCATTGAATGTAATGAAGACCCTCTTTCTGGTGCTTCGTTACATTACATGGTGGGTCTCTGGAACAGAGCGCCACTCATGATAGCCCTTCCAGAAAAGCAAAGTGAACACCAAAACAGATAAGAGTTGCAATGAACCAGTAGTATAATGAATGTGTCGATTTTTAACTCTTGAACCATGCACTTGACATCTGTGTACGTGCTATACACTTTGCGTTGTATACCTACTGTTGTGCATAATTCCTATCTTCCTCTTAATGCTTCCTCGACTATTAATGGCTTGGGGAAGCAAGACAAAGCTGTGTTTGTACATCACAGTTTCTTGTTTGAGAGATATTTTGTGATAGTCGTTACATTCAAGTGTTACCCTCTGAACAATCATAGGAATTATAGCATATTGCCACATAGTGCCTCACTGTTGCTGCTGGTGCCTCTGTTATTGTATACATCAGTACCTCACTTACAGTGATGGAAATGAAGGTATGCGTAGGTGTGCAGTGTATACCTATCTTTCAATTTCGAAGATTTTTTGTTAAATTTCTGTTACTAATAAGATATTTATGAACTAGCCTTTGTCAAGCTTCGACCAATTAAAATTGTGTGTTTAAATATGGATGGACCTCCTTATGATCCCCTGAGTATAA
Source organism: Procambarus virginalis (assembly GCA_020271785.1). Lineage (NCBI taxonomy): Eukaryota > Metazoa > Arthropoda > Malacostraca > Decapoda > Cambaridae > Procambarus > Procambarus virginalis. The sequence goes on along the minus strand of WNGS01165503.1, from coordinate 20,144,129 downwards.
TCCTGGATAGTTTTAACATATACAGTACAGTCCCTAGTTTCCAAAACCAGCGTATATTGTTCATTCGTTCCCAAAACCAGTATATACTGAACGTAGGTCCCAAAACCAGCGTATATTGTATATAGTTCCAAAAACCAGTGTATATCTAGCTCCCAAAACCAGCGTATACCTAATTCCCAAAATCCATTTCCATCACTGCTCACTTACCAACATCTTGCAAACTAAACTTCTTTAAGTAGGATATTCACATCAGTCCAGTGCATAATGATGCGACGAGTATGCTGCCCAAGACATGAAAACGGGTGATGCACGTGGATATAATGTTTACATTTTAGAAGTCCTGGCTAAGTGAGGTATATATGTACCATTTGAAGACTGTAACATATTTCATTTAGCTAGAAAAAGAGGTTAGTGTCAATTTGTTATGACAATCCAAAGACTTAGAATCTTGTCATTAACAGAACTCAGACAATTTTATTCATAAGCTGTATATTCTCTTGTGCTTGTTCCTGTTCATTTCATGTACTGCTTCATCAAAGTAAGCTAAGATCATAGTTCTGTTCCTGGTATGTACTGTAATAATGTGATAAGATGAAATAAGTGCTTTAATACTGACTAGTTAAAGTTGTAAGGAAACTTCCAGTTCTTATTTGCCTGAGCACTCATTTATGTAATTATTAAAAGGCATATCAGGACTCTAGACTGGTTCTAAAGCTGTCTTTAGACTGTTTGTGTTCCTTTATTTTAAGGATCTCATCATTTACATAAATCTTCATCGGGGTGAGGAATTTTAAGAGGTATATTTATTGTCTGAAGTAATTAATTTATAATTACTTTAATATAATTATATCCAAAAACTAATCTTTTAATATCCTTTAGTCATGCATTGAGTAATTATCAACAGAAAGCACCAAGTCGGGAAGACTATGTAGCACCGTGTGTTGCGGGATACTCAATAGGCACAAAAGATCACTCAGGATGCCAATACAAGAACAAGGAGCAAAAGGCAAATGATATCAAAGATATCAGTTTCATCAAGGATTCTACTGAGGGATCGGGTGTTCCAAATGGACAGCGTGCATTCAGTTAATGAATAACATGACTTTTGGCACATCATAATTGTACCATATTAAAAGTGAGATACTGTACTGTCAAAGGTGTTAATATTACAGATATAATTTAAAATAATTACAGTAATATATAACCTAAGTACAGTATACACATGGATTAAAATGCTATTGAAGATAAAACTTAAAAGCGGGATAATCAACTTAAAAAAAAATTCATCCAAGAAATTAAAAAATATGCAGCATATCAATGTGCTAAATTTATTTAAAGCCATAACACACACTGGAATGAAATTTGCATGTGGTAATTTGAAGCCATAAACTGCAATGGGATTGAACCTGCATTCCTGAACATAAATAATGCTCTTGTGATTTTATGAAAAATTAGCACGTTTGTAAAATGACTAGACATTCAATTAGAAAATAAGGGCAAATAATGAACTGACAGCTGTTGAGTAGCACCTTTAGGTGAACCCCGCCGCACGTCTGATGGGAGGCCCGACCCCCCCACCGCACATCCGGTGGGAAGTCCGCCCCCCCCCCCCCCCCCCCCCGGCTGCATGTCTGGTGGGAGGCCTGACCCCCCCCCCTCCCCGCTGCACGTCCGGTGGGAGGCCCGAACCCTCGCCACACGTCCAGTGGGGAGCCGAACCCCCGCCACACGTCCGGTGGGGAGCCGAACCCCCGCCACACGTCTGGTGGGGAGCCGAACCCCCGCCACACGTCTGTGGGAACTAAACCCCCGCCACACATCTGTGGGTGTTGACCCACAAACTGCAAATAGTGGTTACTAACTCAAGGAAAGATTACAACTTTCAAAAAACATTGTAACATTTGTATCAAAGGTAATACAGGCTGTATGCCAGAATGTTCTACATGATGTTCATTTAGATATCAAACTATCATGACTTACACCTTATAAATTTAACCCGGCACTACACAAAATTAGAAAACGCGTATTCAAAATGAAGCCATGATGATAATGCTTGGTGCTCCCAGATGTACAAGAATCATTAACATGAGGGAGGAGCTAAGAATACCAACCATATAGAAAGGAATTTTGCAGAAAACACAACCTTTTATTGCGAGGTCAAGAGAGCCTCGATATCACCAGCACGGCTTGGAGACAAACTGTCTGATGCTGATGACAGGCCAATAAGTGCTTTCAACACACCAACAGGTAACTTGTATACAAAATGGCCACGTAGAACTGCCAACAGCATCAATTTAATACTGTATTCCTATTGTGAGCAAGTATTTGACCCCACCAGAATGTGAACCCTGAATGGCCAAGGATCACTCCTTTTCTTCTTTTTTGATAGTAGGTGCAATTTGCATGAAGGGTTTGTCCACTGACCATTCATTGTGTCATCACACTCACCCAGTACATACCACATCACCCTTTTACATACACTACATAAATTAATAAAAATACTATTGCTTTCCATCTGTTATTAACAAAGAATTATTACGAGATCAACATAGTACAGTATATACAAATAAATTCACAATATAAATAGATAAATGTATAGATAGTACCCAGTATGAGTACAGTATAGTCAATACATTAAATATTTACTCAGTACAGTACATTAATAAATAAAACGAAATCCAGTTTCATTAATATGAAAATGGAAGCCTTAACTCTACATTATTATTAACACTTAACACACGCATACATTACAATGTGTAAAGCTTTTTTACTATGCATGTTGTAGTTCTATGAATAAAAAATTAATCTATTATGTACTGTATTTCAATACAAAAAAATATTAGGCAAAAAGTACATTCATTTAAGCAAATAGGCCTATGAGATACATATATGCAGGCATGACCAAACGTCAAAAATGAAGCCACAAAGTTCAGGCTAAATATTAATCAATAATAATAAGTAATTTTATTGGGGACAGAAAGCCTGTGTATATACATATGTACATGTGTGGGTTTGTTTTACTGTACCTGTGTTTTTACCTAAGTGTAGTTACAGGATGAGAGTTACGCTCATGGTGTCCCGTCTTCCCAGTACAGTACTTTTTGTCATGTAACACACTGAAACTATTGACGGTTTTGGCCTCCACTACTTTCTCACTTAATTAACTTACTCCAACTGTCTATCACTGTTTGCAAAAGAAAACTTTATAATATTCTTTCAGCACCTTTGTTTCCTTAGCTTGAATCTATGACCTCTTATTCTTGAAGTTTCCTATTGCAGGAATCCCTTTTTGTCCATTTGGTCAATACCCTCTGTGTACTCGCCTAATTGTGCTTGCTGGGGTTGAGCTTTGGCTCTTTGGTCCCTCATTGTATGTGTGTGTGCGCGCATGTACTTCCCTATTTGTGCATCACTCCCTTCAAGTGCACGTATGAGAAGGCACGTGTATGTACAATGTTACTTATATTGAGGTCCCACCTCAAGGTGGCACTACTGACCCTCCCCTAAGATGCATCACCCACAACAAGCTAACTCTTGGATACTTATTTACTACTAGGTGAACAGAGGCAATAAGCGATTTGAAACGTGTTCAACCATTTGTTTTATAAGGAACAAATGGGTCTGACTAAAAAAGACAATAAACAATGTGAAATAGCATTCAACAGTTGTCCTCTGCCAAACAGTACAACATACAGTACTAGAAATGAGCTACCAAAATCCCATATTAGGCTTCCACAAGCTGGCTTGCCAACCAAGAGACCTACTGCACCCACATGAATTATAACATACTGTACTCAGCTCCTCTGAGGTCAGAGCAGTTTTCACAAGTGTTGTTCATTGCTAAAAAGATAATTATTTTTTTAATATATATATAGGATACACAACAGTTCTTATATTCTTGTACAGCTACTAGCACACACAGTGTTTTGGGCAAGTCCTTAACCCTAATATTCCCTGGAATACGACCTGCCAAATCGTTTAACAACCAGGTACCCATTTTACTGTTAGGTAAACAGGCTACAGTTAAGGATTGGTGCCTAGTAAATCCTCTCCGGCCAGAATACGAACCCAGGCCAAAGTGCTCGTGAAATGCCAGGAGAGTGTCTTACCCCTACACCACGGGGAACTGCCACAGGGATTTATTAATAATACATAAATTTTTGGCTATTAAAACTTTACATAAAAAGGCCTGCAGAGATCTTTCAACAATGATGAGATACAAACTTTCAGTTGCAATTTTGTAAATCATAGATGCTGTAATTACAGTATATACGAGAATGTGGCAGCCACAATGGTAATTCAGTTGGTGTACGAGTATACAGTAGCCCAACAGTGAACAATTAATGGTATGCAGCTGTTTAATTAATGTCTTGTAGACATACCGAAATAAACTTAAGACAATTAAAGCAGAATTACAGTACCACGCTAATACAATAAAAGGTTCTAAAGTGTAGAAGAGCCTCCCATATATGCAATTAAATGCTTCATGACCTTTAATATATTTAAAAGAAACAGATACGCAATTATTATTTAAAAATCAATCTGCATGTTTTCCTGTTGTCAGAGGACAGGAAGCCTATTAGGCTCATCGAGGTCCCTCCTCCCCCCACCACCACTACCACCCCAGGGCAACAACTGACCGTCCACAGGGTGCAACCCACAATGTTCAGAATGTCCATTGGTTCAGAAATGGTAAATCATACCTCATAGGCTTAACAGAATTCTATGATCAAGCAACAAAAATTAGGCAAGAAAGAGAAGGATGGACAAACTGCATTTTCTTGGACTGTCAGAAAGCCTTTGACACAGTACCCCATAAAAGGCTGCTACAAAAGTTGGTGCAACAGGCAGGAGAGAAAGGTAAGGTGTTTCAGTGGATAAGGGAGTATCTAAGCAACAGGAAACAATGAGTAAATGTGAGGGGAAAGAAATCAGGGTGGCAAGATGTCACCAGTGGAGCCCCACAGGGCTCTGTACTTGAACTCATCTTGTTTCTAATACTGTATATGTAAACGATCTTCCAGAGGGAATAGACTCACTCATCTCAATGTTTGCTGATGATGCAAAAATTAAAAGAAGAATCAAGACAGATGAAGATAAACAGAGACTAAAGGATGACCTGGACAAACTGGAGGAATGGTCTAGAAAATGGATGCTAAAGTTCAACTCAGGAAAGTACAAAGTAATGAAATTAGATGAAGGAAGCAGAAGGCTGAACACAAGGTACCATCTGGGAGGTGAAATCCTACAAGAGCCAAATAGAAAGATCTGGGGGTTGATATCACAATGAACCTGTGCCCAGAAGCCCACATCAAAAGGATGTCATCAGCGGCATATGCAAGATTGGCCAACATAAGAACTGCCTTTAGAAACATGTGTAAGGAATTGTTCAGGCCCTTCAGGACACCATCTATGTCACACCAATCTTGGAATATGCAGCTCCAGCCTGGAGTCCATACCTAGTTAAATGTAAGAAAAAGTTAAGAGAAGATTCAAAGGTATGCCACCAGACTAGTTCTGAAACTGAGAGGTATGAGCTATGAGGAAAGGCTTAGGGAGCTGAACCTCCAGTCCCTGGAAAATAGAAGAGTAAAGGGAGACATGATAACCACCTACAAAATTCTCAGGGAAATTGACAGAGTGAACAAAGATAAACTGTTTAGCATGGGTGGAACATGAACCAGGGGACACAGGTGGAGACTGAGTACCTAAATGAGCCACAGGAACATTAGAAAGAACTTTTTCCAGTGTCAGTGTAGTTAACAAATGGAATGCATTAGGCAGTGATGTGGTGGAGGCTGACTCCATACACAACTTCAAATGTAGATATGATAAGAGCCCAGTAGGCTCAGGAATTTGTACAGAACAAGAGCTATGATGAGAGGTTAGAGGCATTAAATATGCCAAAACTAGAAGACAAAAAAAGAGGAGATATCATCACTACACACAGAATAGTAACAGCAATCAGTAAAATTGATAGGGCAGAACTCCTGAGACCTGGAACTTCAAGAACAAGAGGTCATAGATATAAACTAACGAAACAAAGATGCAGAAGGAATATAAGAAAATTAAATTTCGCAAACAGAGTGGTAGACGGTTGGAACAATGTAAGTGAGAAGGAGGTGGAGGTAAAAACCATCAGTAGTTTCAAAGCGTTATACTTAGTACGACAATGAGTGCTGGGAAGACAGAACACCACGAGCGTAGCTCTCATCCTGTAACTACACTTAGGTAATTACCAGTAGATTGACGGTTGAGAGGCGAGACCAAAGAGCCAAAGCTCAACCCTTGCAAGCACAACTAGGTGAGTACAATAATAACCTAACCCCTGGCCCCCACCACCACACACCACACCAACCTTCACCTTCTACCACTGCGTGACATTCATGTTCGTCTAGGATCTCTCCACCTCTGTTGGGTCCAACCACTTGGGCGGGACGGTAGAGCGACGGTCTCACGTCATGCAAGTCGGAGTTCAATCTCGACCATCCAAGTGGTTGGGCACCATTCCTTCCCTCCGTCCCATCCTAAATCCTTATCCTGACCCCTTCCAGGTGCTAGAGTCGTAATGGCTTGGCACTTTCCCTTGATAATTCTCTCCCTTCACTTCTGTCGACTTCGTTCCCGACTCACAACCCGGGGACCCGGGTTCGATTCCCGGGCAGGGCAGAAATGGCTGGTCACGTCTCCCTTCACCGAATGCCTCTGTTCACCTAGCAGTAAATAGGTACCGTTAGTTAGCTAATAACGAGCGACAGGTATACACAGGCTTCCTGTCCCCCGACATTTGGAATCAAGACCTAAGGAGGTCACTGGTTTTGTACCCTGTATAGGCCTAGACAAATATTGTTGAAAGTCTATTGTAGTGGACATACATAAAGCAGCTACAAATACGAAAAAATAACCTTTAAAATGATAATGAACGAAACAAGCGGTATGCGTAAGGGCCCTATATTCGTGCCCAGAACTACCTAGGCCTACCGAGCCAAGCACCGTAGCCTGGGCCTACCGAGCCAAGCACCGTAGCCTGGGCCTACCGAGCCAAGCACCGTAGCCTGGGCCTACTGAGTCAAGCACCGTAGCCTGGGCCTACTGAGTCAAGCACCGTAGCCTGGGCCTACTGAGTCAAGCACCGTAGCCTGGGCCTACTGAGTCAAGCACCGTAGCCTGGGCCTACTGAGTCAAGCACCGTAGCCTGGGTCTACTGAGTCAAGCACCGTAGCCTGGGCCTACTGAGTCAAGCCCCGTAGTCTGGGCCTACTGAGTCAAGCACCGTAGCCGGGGCCTACCGAGCCAAGCACCGTAGCCTGGGCCTACTGAGTCAAGCACCGTAGCCTGGGCCTACCGAGCCAAGCACCGTAGCCTGGGCCTACTGAGCCAAGCCCTGTAGCCTGGGCCTACTGAGTCAAGCACCGTAGCCTGGGTCTACTGAGTCAAGCACCGTAGCCTGGGCCTACTGAGTCAAGCCCCGTAGTCTGGGCCTACCGAGCCAAGCACCGTAGCCTGGGCCTACCGAGCCAAGCACCGTAGCCTGGGCCTACTGAGTCAAGCACCGTAGCCTGGGCCTACTGAGCCAAGCAGTGTAGCCTGGGCCTACTGAGCCAAGCCCTGTAGCCTGGGCCTACTGAGTCAAGCACCGTAGCCTGGGCCTACTGAGCCAAGCAGTGTAGCCTGGGCCTACTGAGCCAAGCCCTGTAGCCTGGGCCTACTGAGCCAAGCAGTGTAGCCTGGGCCTACTGAGCCAAGCAGTGTAGCCTAGGCCTACTGAACTAGAGAAGCGTCACTTAAGGTATCACCATTGTCACTTGAGGGGGTGTAAGTGGTAGTGTGTCCGCTGATACACTACACCTCTGACCAACCACCGCCGGGGGTAGTTAGAGCGCTAACTGCTCTTATCTACTGGCAGATAACTACCACGATACACTCACAACGAACACTTCCAGCAAATGAAACACCTTTGGGAGAGACAAACTCTCTCAACCAACGTCTCGCGCGAGTAAACGCTACTGACGACCATTATGTGACGCTTATTATATAATAATAATAATAATAATAATAATAATAATAATAATAATAATAATAATAATAAATAATAATAATAATAATAATAATAATAATAATAATAATAATAATAATAATAATAATAATAATCATAAGTAATAATAACAATAATAATAATAATAATAATAACAATAATAATAATAAAAATAATAAATAAATAATAATAATAATAATAATAATAATAATAATAATAATAATAATAATAATAATGATATATTTTATTTATACAAAATAAAGACTAAATTAACTTACAATAATTTACCTGAATGTAACTATCTCTCTAGTGGTCTCCATGAGGACAGGAAGAATAGTTTTTGTATTTTTATACCGTTACAAGCCAAAATTTTGGGCAAATTATAATTTCTTGTCACTTATTAATATACAGTAATACCCGTTATCAGGGACAGGAAGCCTGTATTCCTATAGGCGTGCATAGAGGCCCTCTCCTCTGTAGGTCAAACTACTGACCTTTCCCAGGATGCAGCTAACATGAACAGTAGTCTGTCTCTCAGCTATCTCTATTTACAGCTTGGTGAACAGAAACATCAGGTGAAAATTCTCGTAAAATTTTCATTCGAAGTGTCAGCTTCATTGAAATCATATAACTAAACCTTATACTCAAACGAATCTTTGACTTAAAGGAAAAGGAATTATCTGTTAGATTATCTGCCCGAAACGCTATGCATGTTAATGGTTTTACAAGAATGTAAAAACATCAATGCTATATGCTCTTATAAAGTCAATGTACCTTCTTGTATATATATATAAATAAATAAAATAAAAAATAAATATATAAAAGACTTATTCAACTCTCTGGTGCGCCCCATCTAAACTACTGTATTCAACCATGAAGACTTTTGCAGAAACAACTTCAGAGCGACAAAATGTTTTCTGCCATGTTCTCCCCTTTTTTATTTTGATTTTTTCTCAACACATTTTATACTTTAATCCCAATCAGTATTAAGTTTTAGTCTTTAATGTTTTTCCTGCCCGAAACGCTTTGCGTAATAATGGCTTTAGGCATTGTATGTACTAACTCTATCTATAAATCTATCAATTTTTGTATCACCTCTTATATGTATGTACTTTACCTGAATAAACATTTACTTTACTTACTTTAAAATCCATCCCAGAAGACACAGCTCTCGTACCAGGAAAGGTTGAGAGCCACATGTGCACAGAACCTGTACACCAGTTGACTGACAGCTTTTTAGTTAGTTTAGTTCATTTATTATGCACCCCATACCCATCTTGTGGGCGGTAGTGGAAAGGGTTACAGAGGCACATAATGGGCTCAGGGACTGAACCCCACAATTCATTTAGCTAAGCAAGTTACAATCTTGATGAGCTAGTTACAAAATTCAATATAAGTCGTCACATCAACAATGGGTTCGAGATCGACCTCAAGTACAGGTTCTAAATTAAGCAACTGACATGTGAAGAGCTAGTGTCAAAATTGATATGTTTGTCCTGCACACCGCCCCCCATCCAGCGGGCAGCGGTGGATAGGTTATAATCACTCAGTTACTACCTACAGTTAGCAAACTGGGGATATTTGGCTAAAATTGACAGACAGCTTGTAATGTTAATTGTCTATTTGTACTTACTGAATTTGTGCGCCCCTTGAGGGACTTGAAGTAGAGGGGGGTAGAAATAGCCTAAGCTACTCTATCCCTTTGAGATGTATTTCTTTCTTGTCTCAATAAACATACTTGAACTTGAACTTGAACTTGACAGCTGAGAGGCGGGACGAAAGAGCCGAAGTTCAACCCCTTCAAGCACAACTAGGTGAGTACAGGGCTAACAACACTGCAAATCAATTCAGTTGTAGAAGTCTCATGTGCGTCCCCGCCTGTATTATTGCATGCAAGCATGCAGACCTCATCTTCAGAGGGATACAGTTGCTCTGGAGAAGGTGCAACACCGGACAACAAAATTCATTCCAGAGCTAAGTCAACTCTCGTATCAGGAACGGTTGAGGGCCACAGGGCTGACACTGCACACCAGGCATGACAGGGTTGATCTCACTCAAACTTTTATAATACTGAACAATTTGGAGGTTTAGTTTAGTTCATTTATTATGCACCCCATACCCATCGTGTGGGCGGTGGTGGAAAGGGTTACAGAGGCACATAATGGGCTCAGGGACTGAACCCCACAATTCATTTAGCTAAGCAAGTTACATATCTTGATGAACTAGTTACACAATTCTATACACATCACCAATGAGCTCGAGACCGACCACAAGTAAAGTTTCTTAATGAAGCCACTGACATGATGAGAGCTAGTGTCACAAGTGATATGTTTGTCCTGCACCCTCCCCCCCATCAAGTAATTACCTAAGTGTAGTTACAGGATGAGAGCTAAGCTCGTGGTGTCCCGTCTTCCAAGTACTCTTTGTCATATAACGCAAATTTGCACAATTTTGGAGGGTGTTCATCCGGAGCACAACATTTGGCCCACTTGTCTGGGTCAATTCGGCATAGGGAGGATGAATGAGAACGGGCAACGTCTGCTAGAACTCTGCTGCCTTCATGGTCTCTGTGTCACCAACACGTTCTTCGGCACAAAGCCTCAACACCGAGTATCTTGGAGACACCCCAGATCCAAGCACTGGCACCAGCTTGACCTGATTCTTACCAGGCGTGCAAGTCTACCCAGCGTCAAGATTACGCGTAGCTACCAGAGTGCTGTCTGTGACACCGACCACTCCCTGTTATGTAGCAGGGTCAAGATGCAACCAAAGAAGATTCATCACTCGAAAAAGGCGGACAGACCTCGCATCGACACCACCAAGACCCGCAACCAGGACAAGGTGAAAGATTTTGCACGCATGCTCGAGGAAGCTCTCCCTGGCCCAGCCGGGGTCACTACCTGTAAAAGATGGGAGCACTTCAGAGACGCTGTGTTCAACGCTGCCATTTCCACCTTTGGCAAGAAGACCAGCAGGTCGGCTGACTGGTTCGAGGCTCACTCGGAAGAGATGACACCTGTCATCGAAAAGAAGAGAAACGCCTTGGCAGCCTACAAAGCCTGCCCAAGTCAGCGCAACTTACAGATCCTTCGGGCCGTCCGCTGCAAAGTACAGCAGAGTGCCAGGTGATGTGCCAACAACTATTGGCTCCAGCTCTGCTCCCAGATACAGACTGCAGCGGATACAGGCAATGTAAGGGGAATGTATGACGGCATCAAGCAGGCCCTCGGCCCAATCCAGAGGAAGACCGCTCCTCTGAAATCTGCCACTGGCGAGGTGATTCAGGACCAGACACTGCAGCTGAAGCGCTGGGTCGAGCACTACTCTGAGCTATACGCCAGGGACAATGTGGTCACCGAAGACGCCCTGAGCGTCATTGAGTGTCTGCCTGTGCTAATGGAGCTCGACAGCGAACCGACCCTCGAAGAACTCAGCGATGCCCTAGACTCCCTTGCTTCTGGTAAAGCTCCTGGCAAAGATGGCATTCCTGCTGAGACCTTGAAGTGCTGCAGAGGTAGCCTGCTCATGGAGCTGCATGAAATTCTCTGCCTCTGCTGGGAAGAAGGAGAGGTGCCACAGGACATGAGGGATGCCAACATCGTCACGCTGTATAAGAATAAAGGTGACAGGGGCGACTGCAACAACTACCGTGGAATCTCCCTACTCAGTACTGTTGGAAAGCTGTTTGCTCGAGTCGCATTGAAGAGGCTCCAAGTACTTGCAGAGAGAGTCTATCCAGAATCACAATGCGGATTCAGAGCTGACAGGTCCACCATCGACATGGTCTTTTCCCTCAGACAACTGCAGGAGAAATGCAGGGAACAGAAGCAGCCACTCTTCGTAGCCTTCATAGATCTGACGAAGGCCTTCGACCTCGTCAGCAGGGATGGCCTGTTCAAGATCCTCCCCAAGATCGGATGCCCACCCAGGCTCCTCAGCATCATCAGATCTTTCCATGAGAACATGAGGGGCACCGTGGTCTTTGATGGACTAACATCAGACGCCTTTGGCATCCGAAGTGGAGTAAAGCAGGGCTGTGTCCTGGCTCCAACCCTATTTGGAATTTTCTTCGCAGTTATGCTGCGGCACGCCTTCGGATCTGTCACGGAAGGCATTTACCTCCGGACCAGGTCGGAAGGAAAGCTCTTTAACCTCGCCAGGCTGAGAGCCAAGACGAAGGTTCGGCTGAGGTGTCTGCGCGACTTCCTTTTTGCCTACGACGCAGCAGTCACTGCTCACTCAGCCGAAGACCTCCAACGGCTCATGACCCGCTTCAGCGAGGCCTCTCAGGCTTTCAGACTCACCATCAGCCTGAAGAAAACACAAGTCATGGGACAAGGAGTGGACTCCCCACCTGACATCGACATCGATTCCAAACTGGAAGTCGTTCACGACTTCGTGTACCTGGGCTCCACAATCTCTGACTCCCTCTCTCTTGATACGGAGCTAAACAAACGCATCGGTAAGGCATCTACCACCCTGTCCAGACTGACAAAGAGAGTGTGGGCCAACAATAGGCTGGCTGAGTATACTAAGATTCAGGTTTACAGAGCCTGTGTCCTGAGCACTCTCCTTTATGGCAGTGAGTCTTGGACACTCCGCGCCCGTCAGGAAAGACAGTTGAATGCCTACCACATGCGCTGCCTTCGACACATCTTGGACATCACCTGGCAGGACAAGGTGACAAACAACAACGTCTTGGGGAGAGCAAGAATCACCAGCATGTACACAATGCTGAAACAGAGACGAATGCGCTGGCTCGGGCACGTTGTGCGAATGGGCGACGGCAGGATCCCCAAGGATCTCCTGTACGGAGAGTTGATGCAGGGAAAGCGTCCAACAGGCAAGCCCCAGCTACGGTAAAAAGACGTATGCAAGAGGGACCTGAAAGCCATGGACGTCGATCTTGCTATATGGGAGACACTGGCTGCAGACCGTTCAGCCTGGAGGCAGTCTGTTCAAAGAGGTCTCTCCAAGTTCGAGGAGTCACTTGCCAAGGAATCGGAGGCAAAGAGACTAAGAAGGAAAGCCGGTGGCCAGGAAGACAGACCAGAATCGGACTTCGTCTGTGCTCGGTGTGGGATGGACTGCCACTCTCGGATTGGCCTCATCAGTCACACCAGACGCTGCACCAGGATTGACAACCAGAGCTCAACTCCATAGTCTCCCGAGACTGGAGGATGCCTACTACTCATCCGGACAACTTCTTCAAAGGAGCAACGGGTTCAAGCTCAACAAGCCACAATGTTGGACTGAGAACAGCAGATGTTTCTTCACCCATTGGGTTATTAACCCCATGGAACCGCCTACCCGCCCAAGCCGTAAATGCCAAAACTATACTTCAGTTCAAAATCCAGCTGGAAAAGTCCTCGGGAACAATGTGGGAACTTTTGACAAGTCTCTGGATTCCTGTCCCCTTTGAGGCCACTATAGAGAGAGTAGTACTCAGGTAAATTCAGGCAAAAATAATAATTGTTCCAGGTCGGGCCAAGGCTCTGTCCTCCTTCATGATAACATTTTACAATCTTATTATATGCATAATAAAGAAATTGAATTGAAATATTATATGCCGTATATATATATATATATATATATATATATATATATATATTCCAACCATTATATATCTAATAGATATAAATAAGAAATATAATAAATGTTTTTCAGGTAAGTACATACATACAAGGTGTGATACAAACATTGATGATTTAAAGATAGAGCTAGTACAGGTACATACAAGCCTAAAGCCACTATTAACCAACGTTTTCCATGCAGGTTGCATTATATCAATCAATTCCTAAATCTCATGTATGTATTTACTGCTAGGTGAACATGAGAATCAGATGAAAGAAACTCTTATCATTTGTTTCCGCCTCCACAGATCAACTGCCGAAACCTCAGGACTACTACTAATCCGAAGTGCTGGTCCACTCAGCTTGTCATGCGCCCGTCCCCAGGTGCTTCTTGTGGTCGAGGCACATATTGCTGTCCCCACCCCCAGTTCAAGCCCCCTCGCGTTCCATCCGAGTATATTTTGTGAGCCTCCAAGTGCCACCCCCTGTACTATCTCAATTCTACTATATGCACCCACTGCCACTTCATGGTGCACACCAGTGACACCCATCTCCCCACCGTCTAATCCACCCCCGTGCCTTACGTACCAACCCGATGCCTCCCCGGTGTGGCCCAGCCCGCATGGAGGCCCGCCCAGGTGTCCACCCCATGGCCACCCCTTTGTGCCGCCAAGGACTGCCCCGATGTGTTCCAGCCCATGGACCAACCCAGTGTGGTGCCGCCCCAGGACCGCACCCGTTGTGCACCAGCCCATGGCCACCCTTTGTGTGGCCGCCCCATGGACCACTCGACCAGTGTGTGCCGCCCCATAACCACCCCGTGTGTCCGCCCCATGGCCCACCCTTGTGTTCCGCCCCATTGACCGCCCGTGTTGCACCCCGTGTGTGCCGCCCCTGTGTGTGCCGCCCCTGGACCCCACCCCGTGTGTGCCGCCCCATGGACCAGCCCCGTGTTGTGCCACCTCCTGGACCACCCTGTTGTGCGCTACCATGGACGACCTGTGTGGTCCACCCCATGGACCACCCCGTGTGTGCCACCCCATGGACCACCCCGTGTGTGCCACCCCATGGACCACCCCGTGTGTGCCACCCCATGGACCACCCCGTGTGTGCCACCCCATGGACCACCCCGTGTGTGCCACCCCATGGACCCACCGTGTGTGCCCACCACACACACCCCTGCCCCACAACACACACACAGCACCACCCTACCCCACACACACACAGCACCTCCCCACACAACACACACACAACTGCAACACACACACACACACCTGCCCCACATCAGACACGACACCTGCCCCACACCTGCCCCACACACCACACACACACACCCCTGCCCCACACACACACCACACACACACACCACACACAAACACACACCACACACCACCACACACACACACACAACACACACACACACAACCTACCCCACACACTGCCACACCACACACACCTACCCCACACCACCGGCCAAACACACACACACCTGACACCACAACACACACACACACCACCTACCACACAAACACCCACAGACCCTCCGCCACAACACACACACACATGACACACACATTCACACACACACCTGCCAACACCACACACACACACCTGCCCCCAACATACCACACCACACCTATACCCCCCACACACTTCCACACACACAACACTACCACAACACACACCTGCCCCACCAACACCCAACCTACCCCACACCTTCCACCAACACCCCACCCTACCACACACCACACCTGCCCACACCAACACACACACCTACCCCACACACCCCTGCACCCTCACACATACACCCCTATACGCACCGCCAGCCGTCATAAAGAAATGTAAACAAACCACCTTCCTGCCCCCTGTCAAGCGTGAGGGAGCGTGCGCTTGGAGTTGATGCCTCCGCCGCTCCCTTCTCACACTTCACAGACTCCCCTAAACAACACCTACCAACACTCGCACAAGAAGACAACAGAGAAGAGAGACAGGTGTGTGGTGTGAGTTGTCGTGTGTGTGACAGCGCCTGTATGCCAGCCTGGTGACGCCTCCTGCTGGGTCGAATCCATCCTTCCTTTACTCTCCGGACACATCATCTCCTCCTACTACCGTATATTGATGACTTATATTCCCTTATATTATGGAGATGTCAGCAACAACATGGCACACTGGTTAGTTATATCTTAAACAGAGTTTGGTAATTTCATATAGCAATGCGCTAATATGACATTCCCCACATTATATATATATATTTTATACATATTATAATTTCCACTAATATATTATTATATATCATGTGATAACAACTACATGAATTATATATATATATATATATATAAATATTATACGATATATATATATATATATATATATATATAATATATATATATATATATATATATATATATATTATATATATAAGTATATATATATATATGTATATATATATATAGAGTACATCCTGCATTGTATGAGACTAGCTCTATCTATAATCATCACTTATGTAAAATCTCTTATTTATGTACCCTTTCCTGAATAAACATATTTTATTTATTTATTATATGATATATATATTTTATATATATAAATATAG
>WNGS01165503.1:20108737-20127903 GCA_020271785.1 Procambarus virginalis | reverse complement strand
AAGAGCAGAGAGGGCAAAGGGGAAGCAAGACCCGGGCACCACTGGTTACTCCTATTTAGTTACACATTTCTGTACAACTGTATCGTATTCATAAAAGATTTACAAATTGAGAAACAATGGAATGAAATTGGTTTCACATTTATGATCCTGCCATAAATACTTTAATTGATTGATAAGTCTTTCTCTGGCATTATCAGCAAGTTTAGTGGTTCAGAATAGTGTAAATACAATCCAATAAAGCACATTGCAGTGAGTCATAATAATGTGATAGAGTGTTGACCAGACCACACAAAGAAGATGGAGAGAGACGACGACATTTCGGTCTGTCCTGGATCATTATCAAGTTGATTGTGTGAAGTCGAAAGCACAATCCAGGAAATAAGATGAATCCATACCGATTCATACACAATCGACTTGATAATGGTCCAGGATGGATCGAAACTTTGTAGTCTCATCTTCTGGTGTGATTTAGTTCTCATATCTTCAAGCCGTTATTTATTTTTATTTTTATTTTATGTATATACAATATATACAATAAGGTACATTGGATTTATGAGAGTACTGTACATAACATTGATGTTTTTTACATTCTTGTAAAGCCACTAACAGCATAAGCATTTTGGGCAGGTCCTTAATCTAACATATAATTTCATGTAGGTAATTTGTAGCAAAATTTAAAAATGTTAACAGATGCTTGTAAGAAAATTTGAAGGTACATTATAGTAAAATTTGAGGATTATCAACAGGTACATTATATCCTAATTTGAGGATTATTTCTAGGCACATTGTAGTAAAATTTGTGTTCAAAATAACAACCATGATATAAGATGTGGGAGTGATTATAATATAGAATTTTTTTTTTTTTTTTTTTTTTTTTTTAGATATATACAAGAGTTGTTACATTCTTGTACAGCCACTAGTTCGCGTAGCGTTTCGGGCAGGTCCCTGGAATACGATCCCCGCTGCGAAGAATCGTTGTTACAATCAAGTACACATTTTATGTTGAGTTAAACAGAGACTACAGTTAAGGATTTTCATTCTCACCTCTCTAATTCTTTATCTCTCTCTCCTCTACTCATCCTCCTTCTGCCCTTTCCCCTCTCCCTAGCCTCCTCTCTTTCTCTTGACTCTGTGTCAGGAAATGTAATACTGTTGCCAAAATGAATTAGCATTCATCATTGAGTAAACCATGAAAAATCATGAGTTAATAACAGTCAAAGTTGGCATCAAAACTCTACAGAAAAAATATTAGTGATATCATTTCAATCTCCTGAAAATCCCAGGGGCATCACTATAGATGCAGATATTTTTTAAAGCATGGCATTTGGGCCAACCCAGAATTATGCATTTTGGGTGCTCCCACACCCACCATGTGTCGTGTTGAAAAGTTGGTGAAGCTATCCCAAGCATCTGGCCTCCTAGACATTTTATTTTATATAGTTTATTTGTGCTTATTTTAAATGTCAGACACAGCCTTCATATGTATAGTAATTAAAAAAATTCATACATTTTAACTTGATTGTTCTTTGAAGTTTAGATGAAGTTTACTTAAATAATTAAATGTGACTAGTGCAATATTTTATTGCAGATCATTTATTCAACTATTGGTGACCTGTCAGAGCTGCGGGACAAGGACTATGGTGACGAGACGCGAGGGGTCCCCAGACCCATCACTGGACCACACAATGTTGATGCTGTGGCAGGTCAGTCACAACATTGCTGTGGTAATCATTTTCTGAGCTCTAGTATAACACTTCTCCTATTTTTAATATGTACAGTATATGAACATTTTATACAATGGTATATAGAATAATTTAGAAATTTGAATTATTATGCTGCACTTTGTTCAGTGATAGGGCCAAAAATAACTTTAGAACTTAAAATGAACTTAATATTTCCAATAATCTCACCATAAATGCATCAAATTTGCATGCTATTTTGAAAAGCTTAACAATATTTGTTACGATAGGTGCAGACATTGTATGATTCTAAGAATCGGTTTAGTAATGTCAGGTGAGTGAGTATAGGTGCTTTCACCGCTGTAACAATTTAGCAAGTGGCAGCTAGGGGGGTAGAAATAGCCTAAGCTACTCTATCCCTTTGAGATGTATTTCTTGCTTATCTCAATAAACATACTTGAACTTGAATTGAGCAAGTGGCATCATTCCATACTGTTTTAGATCAATGAAAATATGCACTTTGAATTGTATTTTATTGTTCTGTTGTGCTGTACATCTGTCACAAAATTATGTTTTGCAAATAGGGGCAATTAATGTACAGTATTTTCGAAAATTTTATACTGTATGAAAGTTCCTTATTTCTACATTTCTTTCAGAATACGCGTACATCCGCCTGGACGACCTGGACGTTGTGGCAACGCTGGGAGTCGGAGGGTTCGGACGAGTGGAACTAGTACAATATGCCCATGATAAGACTATGACCTTTGCCCTCAAGTGCCTTAAGAAACAGCACATTGTTGAGACACAGCAACAAGAACATATTTTTTCAGAGAAGCGAATCATGATGGCAGTTCGTAACCCATTTGTAGCAAGGTAAAGCCCTTTATGTAAATGAAAATGTTTGACGATCCATTTATAGCATGAAACAATAACATCTTTGAGAGGTTTATAACAGTGTGGAAATGCTGTAATATGTAACTACTGGGTAATATATTTGACAGTGCTCAGAACAGGCTGTATAAGACCTTCCAAAGTCATACTATATTATAAGTCTCACCCTATAGGTCATACAAGACCTTCAGAGTCATACTATATTATATGCCTCACCCTACAGATTATACAAGACCTTCAGAGTCATACTATAATATATACATCACCCTACAGATTGTAAAAGACTTTCCGAGTCATACTATAATATGTACATCGCCCTACAGATTGTACAAGACCTTCCGAGACAATAAGTATGTATATATGATGATGGAAGCATGTCTAGGTGGCGAAGTATGGACACTCTTGCGTGATCGTGGTTGGTTTGAAGACCTCACAGCCAGATTTTACACCGCTTGTGTCGTTGAGGCCTTGGAGTATTTACACGCCAAGAATATCATTTACAGAGATCTCAAACCAGAAAATCTCTTGCTGGATTCTACAGGATATGCAAAGTTGGTAAGTCTTGTAAATTGATGTCCAGTGCTCTATTTTCTACCATTCTAATTCTAGTTTCTTCCAATTTTCTTCTTCTAGCAACTGGGCACCATTCTATTATTTCTAGTGTTCTGTGTTGAAATTTTGCAGGATGTATATTTATCAAATACCCATAGATTCCTTTTATTGTTCTACTCTTTTTAACATGATAGCGATCAACAGGTACCTGGGAGTTAGTAAACACAGATCTTTTTTGTTTGTTGTCAGAGAGGTCTAGTTTATAAATAAATAATATAAATAAATAAATTTATATTTAGGTAAAAGTATATACATACATATTGAGTTACAAGCAGAATGTTGGATTTCTAGATAAAGCTAGTATATACTATGCCTAAAGCCACTAATACGCACAGCAATTCGGGCAAGATTGATTGGCGTTATTGTTCCCCCCCCCCCCATACACATCCTATGAGTGGTAGTTTATTGTGAACTCCATACTCATCCTGTGAATGGGAGTTTATTGTGCACCACATACTCACCCTATGAGCAGTAGTTTATTGTGCACCCCAGATTCATCCTGTAAGCTGTTCTGAGATGCATACTGGGAAACGGGAAGTTGATGGTGAAGGGCGGTGGGTGGGGGAGGGGGGTATCTCAATAAACTTTAAAGGCATCCTGTCCTCAACTACACAAAACACAAATCTTATCTTGTATCATTTTTCTCTTAGTTACTTTCCGTCTTCAAGATCAGTCAACTGTCAGGAAATTAACGATGCAATCAACTGTAGCATATTTAACCTGCTCATGTCACGTTTGCAGGTTAAAATTTTATTAACTTAAGTAGTATAGAGGTTGGGATAGTTTGTACCCAAAGTCTCTAATGAACTAGTCTTATAGTTGCAAGTTTATACAGTACAGTATCTACTGTAGTTTTAATAAGCTGCAATTGTTTAATTATATGACATGTTCTAATGTTATACGTCAGTCTGTATGCTGTGCATGCAATCTGAAAAGTATAGACATTTATACTGTATTTTATGCACCTCAGCCCACTCTCACAATTCCACAAGCATCAAATTTGAAGTGATTTTGCCTAACCAATGTTTATTATTTTGAAGGAGCGGTGCTGTTCATGTTGCTAAACCCTTAGAATTATTACGCTTTAGTCAAAATAGTGATGTATTAAGTCTGAAGACAGGTTAAAAACCTGGCATCAGTAAGTATGAGTTTTGCCTACTTTGAACTCATGTTATGTTAAGGTATATTTAATTTTGTCCAGGACAGGAAGCTTGTGTAGCTTGCTTCTATTATCTTGCTAATAGCTTGCTGCTATTATCACAAAGCTTGCTAATAGCTTGCTGCTATTAGCACAAAGCTGCTATTAGGACAATATCCAACTCTGGCCCGAGACATCACTTGGTACCCCTACTCAAATCTCTGAATATGTTAGATATTAAGTCACTGCACATCCTCTCATATGTATTATATATATATAAAATGCTGAACTGTAATGTCAATCCTGACATTAAAAGTTTCCTTGAAGGTTGTAACAGAACCCATGAGAACCACACCAGAAACAAATACCTTTTTGATATTCCAAGAGTTTGACTTAATCAAACTAGAAATGCTCTACAACTCAAGGGACCCAGAATGTGGAAGGACCTTCCCAATCATGTTAAAGACTGTACCTCTCTCAACCAGTTTAAGATAAAAACTAAGCACTACCTAATTAACTCCCTGTAACCTACCTTACCTCTAAAATGTGAAGCCATGTCTGCTATTTTTAATCAAATGTTGTTTGTCGACCAAATTGTATTTTTGCTATTTTTCTGCCATGTTCCCCCCTTTTTTATTTTTATATTTTCTCAACACAATTTATACTTTAATCTCAATTAGTATTAAGTTTTAGTCTTTAGTGTTTTTTCTGCCCAAAACACTTTGTGTAATAGTGGCTTTAGGCATTGTATGTACTAGCTCTATCTATAAATCCATCAATGTTTGTATCACACCTTGTATGTATGTACTTTACCTGAATAAACATTTGAATTTTTGAACTTGAACATTTGTATATACAGTACATAATATATACAGTATTAGGCTTGTATTGATGTCCCCCAAAGGTCGAACTACTGACCCTCCTCACGATGCGGCCCCAAAACAGTTGCCCAACTCCCAGGTAACTACTGTAGTTACTGCTAGATGAACTGAGCAATAGGTGAAAGGAAAGGTGCCCAACCATTTGTCACCTGCCTAGGAATTGAGCTCTGGATCATCAGTCGAGTCCAGAACGTTGTCACTGTGCTACCAACACCCAGTGTGGATATTATTCAGTGGTAAAGTTATAATTGTTACAAAATCTTCCTAAAAATCTTTGCTTTATAATGTAGACCTTGTTATTTTTAGGTTGACTTTGGATTCAGCAAGAAGCTTGGACCCAGCAGCAAAACGTGGACATTTTGTGGCACTCCGGAGTACGTGGCACCCGAGATCATCCTCAATAAGGGCCATGATAAAGCAGTTGACTACTGGTCTATTGGCATCCTTATGTATGAGCTGCTGACTGGAACGTAAGTACTGTACAGTACTGTAGTATGAGATCATATATTAACATATTGTACCAATTAAAAAAAATGGTGTTTTAACTCATTGTACACTAAAACCTTTTTGGTTTTAGCAGTTGGAAATACAGTTAATTATACAATAATATAATTCAATATTAGCACTGAATTATTTCTAAAATTACAAAGAAAATCATTTAAATATACAGTACTGTATATTCTTATAAAGATTACAGTGTAGTTCAGTATCAAAATATTATTTGGCATGTCTCGAAGGAGCCACAAGAGTAAATCATCCATATCTATATGAAAGAATGACTGTCTGTCCGAGGCTTGGGGCTAGCTTCACCCAGCTTTGCAAGAGGAATTATCTGGATTAAAGGATAAACATAGGCTGGTCAGGCTTGGTCCTATTGGTCATATTAAGAGGGTAAGGCAAAATAGTGACAACCCCCCCCCCCATGTCACCCTAGATTTCTTCCCATGAAAGTGAAGGAGAATTTAGCTTTACAGTAAATTAAAATGTGTGTGTTCAAGGTTGGAGGCCAGACAGGGAAGAGAGGGGGAGGGTGAGATGATAATGAGGTGAGAAGGGAGAAAATGGAGATGAAGGTAATGTGGGGAGAGTGGTTGAGGAGAGAGGAGGTGGAGGGAATTGCACTCTCTCCCAGGCACCGCTGTGTACCTTTTCTAGTTTTACATATATTTACTAGGAAATCTGTCCTATAGTATGTGGTAATGTAGCATAAGCAGCTTACAAAATTGTTACCACATTTATAATTATCAGGATCTCAGAAGAGGTTTTCATGTGGTATATGCTAATAATGTAGGTTATGGGCAAGCAGTGCTCAAAACAATACTGGTATTTTGACTGCCAATCATTGAACATGAGTAATGTACACCATTATATATTTTAATACAAACTTTAAATATTGTACAAAGAATATATCATTTGCCTACTGTGTTTACTGTATGATGGATTTCCAGATATTACAACCCATCCTCCTGTTGAGACAGGACCTATTGTGACCATCATCAATAGTCAGAATTCGTATGTTCTTAGCTTTTATATAATAGTATACTGACTAGTGAGGAATTGTTTTAAAATAAATAAATGAAGCTAAAACACAAACTTAAATATTTCTAGGCCTAGTATAGCGCACATATGTACTGTATTAGGCCTCAGATATTGTGTATTAGGTCTAGGGAGGTTAGGATAGGTTAGTTTAGTTTGTCAAAGCAACACAAGTAAAAAGTAGTTTTCTGGTTTGTCCAACTCAATAGTTCAGATTTCTACGTTCTCATTTCTTTTGTACATCTTGAGGTTATCTTGAGATGATTTCGGGGCTTTTTAGTGTCCCCGCGGCCCGGTCCTCGACCAGGCCTCCACCCCCAGAAAGCAACCCGTGACAGCTGACTAACACCCAGGTACCAATTTTACTGCTAGGTAACAGGGTCATAGGGTGAAAGAAACTCTGCCCATTGTTTCTCGCCGGCACCTGGGATCGAACCCGGGACCACAGGTCCAGCGTGCTGTCCGCTTGGCCGACCGGCTCTCCCTATAGGCTATATGTATAAACTATGGTCCTCATTTTTACTATAAATACAGTACTTACTATTAAAACGGGAGGATGGGATATTAGATTCCACCCAGGAGTCGAACCCAGCATCGGGTAATGCTGGGTTTGATTCCTGGGTGGGACGAAAATGGTTGACTTGCTAAAGATATTGTTGTCAAGAGGAAAAAAAAGACACAATTACTGTAGATTTGAAGAAGGAAATCATAGCAATGCCGCCTCTTCCAGTGAGATCAGGGAAGTGTTGGGAACGTTTGAAAATGTGACCGGGTTCTTGGAAGAGCATCACCCTAATAAAGCAATGAAAACAAGGTGTGGGAACATGTTTAATGACAATTTGCTGTCTCGTTTTAGGAACATCCTAAAATGAAGACAAAAGCAATTGTCAGTAGATACGTTCTTTGAAAAGGTGGAGAAATGACAAGTAAATGATAGTTAATCACATCCCGGTCCCAGTGGGGTGAAATTCGCAAAAAGAGAGTCCGCCTGACTCGGAGGTGGAGTCTCCTTCCACACCATAATGCCTCTCCTCCTCCCCACCTCCCCATCATCTCCCTCAAGCCAGCAACGACTCTTCATAAGGTAAAGTACAGTACATGTACAATTGTAAACAGTAAAACAAAACATTTATAATAATTACATGTACAGTATTATATTTAAATTATAAAATGTCATATTAATGGTTTTGGGGTGGAACGGATTAATTTATTTCCATTATTTTAAATGGGGAAATTCGTTCGAAAGACATGCATTTCACATGAAGAGCTCGGTGCCAGAATGGATTAAATTCGTTAATAGAGGCTCCATTGTTTATAGTGCTGTCTATATTGTATTTGTATAGTGACTGGCTTTTATTCTCTCCTACAGGCCACCTTTCACAGCTTCAGATCCTATGAAGACGTACAATATAATATTAAAAGGCATTGACATGATCGACTTTCCACAACACGTGAGCCGCAATGCTATCTCGCTTATCAAGAGGCTCTGTCGCGAGAGTCCCGCAGAAAGACTTGGATATCAGCGTAATGGCATACAAGATATTAAGAAACACAAGTTAGTATTTATGGACTTACATTTGTTTTTTTTTTACAAATTTCATTCCTGTTGTGTTTAATAATGTCACATAGACATATTGGATTCTTGTGAGCGAACACATCT
Organism: Procambarus virginalis; assembly: GCA_020271785.1. Lineage (NCBI taxonomy): Eukaryota > Metazoa > Arthropoda > Malacostraca > Decapoda > Cambaridae > Procambarus > Procambarus virginalis. The sequence continues at coordinate 20,119,506 of WNGS01165503.1, read as the reverse complement.
TGGATGTTTTTACCAAGTCACACAATATGCACTCTCGTAAACAGACAGTCTGACCCTTCGCCATAAAAGCTCATTGAGAACATTCCAGTCCATTGCCAATGTCTTTTCCAATCAGAATTATTCCAAATTCCAAGTAAAAATATTTTTACACATTTATATATATGATGTATAATTGTTTACTCAGTATTTCTCATTTTAATTTCTACAGAAGCATAAATTACTTAATTACATCCTCATCTTTGTTGACAGGTGGTTCCTAGGTTTTGACTGGGATGGACTTCGAACAAGATCTCTCCAACCGCCAATAATTCCGAAGGTAAGGATAACTACACCGCTTTCATGGCGCCAATTTGTGTACAAAGTATTAAGACAATGAGAAATAGGCTACTATATTCTAAAAAAAAAAAGTCATCCTTAAACCTCTTTCTGTATATGGAAGCAAACCTCGGGCTTTCATACAGGGGTATGATGCAGCTGAATATGTTTTAGTGGGCTCAATCACAAAACAAATGCAAGTGATTAGATTTTCAGTGATAAGAGACATGGTCGTCTGCACTGTAGAAATGGCGATAATCAGGCTGGGGACCCATCTTCCCAAAGTGTCTATCTGCTGAAGGTAAAAGTGGCCTAAGATACGAGAACAGCAGATGCACAGGCCACTATAAGGTAAAGGCAAGTTCATATGGCTATGCGGAATGTTGGAGGCATCAGGAACAAACTGCAAGTGATTAAAATCTTTTCTTTCTTAAAGTTCATACGAGACAATTAAGCAGTATGTAATTATTCAAAGAAAGTGCTAAGCCTATTGCCAAGGCTATTTGCATGCTGCCACAGCAGCCTGAGGGCCAGAACTCAACTGCTCAAGAACTCCTTCACCTCATCAAAACCAACATCCATGAGCGAAGAGTTCCCCTAAGAGTTAATGGATCAGTCAGGTTGTGATTGCTATGTGGGTGTGCAGGCAGCAAGCACAGATAGGCTCATAGATTCAACAAGCACTTAGGAGGCCTGGTCCAAAGGCAGGTTGCATAAAAAAAAAAAACTTGAGCAAATCAACCACAAGTAATAACAAATGCCTAAGATGTTTTATATTTCAGATCAATTTTGCCATGTACAAGTGGTGTCTCAGGATAACTGCCAGAATGCTTACAAAGATCCTTGCTCTCAGAAATGGCTAAAATGTAAAGGTTATGTGGATGTTAAAAAAAATAGTAAAAAATAGTACAGTTTCTGTTACAGAATCAGTTATGTTTTGATAATTTTTTGGATAATACAGTAAGAATTTAGTATTATGATGTGACTTCATTTGAATATTCTCATTATAACAAAGCATTTAGATAAAGAGTGAGTGACCTTCAAGCACAGGACAGACTACTAAGATCTTTAAATCCATTGAACATTGCAGATTAAAGGTCCTGCTGATGCCAGCAACTTTGACTCGTACCCTCGAGATGTTGATGTTCCAGGAGATGAACTCAGTGGTTGGGATCTTGACTTTTAAACTCTTGAAATTACAAAAAAGTTGTAATTTTTGGAGAAACTAGAAAGTGAAATGCTTCTTCTCCAGCATGAATAATGGAAATACTATAAGAAAAACTAAACTGCCTTTAAAGAAAACCTCAATTTATAGAAAGCTACAACACATTTTGAAAGCTTATATGGTGTACAATATTTCTTTGGATATAAACTTAACATTTTGTAAACTTTTAAACAAAAACAAGTTAAGTGTAAAACTATTCCTAGAAGATTGCAGAACAAGTTTACTTGTATCCTGCCGTGTTTATAATTCTTTACGGTACTTCTATAACGTTTTATAGCAAAATCGGTACTGTACAGTGATCATGACTTCTCTATTACCTCTGCATAAAACTCTTAGAGCAAGATTTGCATTTCTTAGAATATGTGCTAATAGCATTGCTCTGACCACCCACATATTTTGTTATAGTAATTATTTATTATACTGTATTATAGAAACAAACCAGTTTTATTCTTTTTCGTGATGTTTTCTAATTTTATCCACCCCATTTTAATTTTATGTATTACATAAACATCAGTCTTGTGTTTTATATACAATATTTTGATACGAGTTCACAAGGTCACAAAACACCAAACTGAAATACTCTGTTGTACAGTGAATTATACAGAGTATTAAAACTAGGGTGACGACGTGTCAAGCATATACAGTTACTTGTCCACTTACGAAACGTGTACATCTCTCCTCAGTCATGGCGGCTTTGTTTACATTGTTATAGACAACACTGCAAAGTTGTCTGTAATAATAATAATAACCTTAGGTTGTGAAGTGTTGAAGTTTGCAAACTGCTTGATGAATATAAACAAAGCCATCACGATTGAGCAAAGGTGTACATGCTTTGTAAGTAGTTGCGTAAATGCTTAGGCCTAGGCCTGATTGTCGTGAGTTTGTAGTGCTATCTACTAGGCCAGTGACCTGCCAACAAATATTCAGCCAGGAGAACTGCCCAGGATCCCACCTTCAAATGTTGATCTCCAAGTCAATCTCTTGTCAAATCAGTGACTTATTCCATTGTATGACTAATGCTTTAAAAAAGTACTGGTTTTAATCCCTAGCAAAACGTATGTACATACATACATTGAACCCTGGATCATGAGGGTGTGATCACCTGCCTGCGTGGACAGCACTCGGTCACTATCAGAGCCATGAGTAATCATGAAAGGAAGGAAATCAAAGTCGGCTCACTGCTATCCACCCCACATTATAGACCTTGCTGGAGTACTACTTATGCAGAGACATTTACCTGAATTTACCAGAGGGTTTACCAGAGGGAGCCGGTCGGCCGAGCGGACAGCACGCTGGACTTGTGATCCTGTGGTCCCGGGTTCGATCCCGGGCGCCGGCGAGAAACAATGGGCAGAGTTTCTTTCACCCTATGCCCCTGTTACCTAGCAGTAAAATAGGTACCTGGGTGTTAGTCAGCTGTCACGGGCTGCTTCCTGGGGGTGGAGGCCTGGTTGAGGACCGGGCCGCGGGGACACTAAAAAGCCCCGAAATCATCTCGAGATAACCTCAAGATAAGGTCACACTCTAGCAGCCTCAGGAAGCTAGCAGCTTGCCATCAAATATCTCCCCCCCCCCCCCCCACCTATTTTTTTTCCTGCTCCTGGCTACCTAAGTAGAAATATGGTAAGATTGATAATGTGATGAGTAGTGGTAGCTGTCTTTGATTTTCAAAGAACTGAACACTGAACTCACGAATATACTGATGCCGTACAATGGAATTGAACCCGTGACCCTGAACTCCCCAGGCACAAGCACTACTGACTGGCCCATGATGGTTGTATAGCCTCAATATTTACAAGCGGCAGAACATCTGATTGCATTCCATAAAAGGTAGACATCCGTGCTCCGATACTCTAGATAAATGGGGTTTTTATATTCACAGTACTGAAGTGTGGATTGCTGTTTATATATACAGGATATACAGAACAGTGTATATTACACTGTTCACTGTTACATCACTGTATATACAGGATATACAGAACAGTGTATATTACACTGTTCACTGTTACATCACTGTATATACAGGATATACAGAACAGTGTATATTACACTGTTCACTGTTACATCACTGTATATACAGGATATACAGAACAGTGTACTCCCAATCAAACAGGTTCATAAAGAACACTCTTCACAACAAATAAGGTTGCATTAAATATGCTATTTGCTAGTCTTTATTTTACATGAACTATTATGTTTTTATTAGTGCAAGCAACTAAAGAGTGCCTTTGTGCACATGTTGATACCAAAAATAAAGATTTTTTTTTTAATATCTAGCAAATTTCTTTTTAGCGTTTTTGGCATCAAATTCTGGTCCACACACACACACACACACACATGTATATGCTTGCTCCACCTGAAATTTTCTATTATCTTTCTTTGCAATCACTCCTAACAATCTAACTACACAAATAGAATTCCCTCCATTACCTGCGACATTCTTGTGCATGTTCTGATCAAGTGGGAGTCCACTGTGTGTGTATATATACAGGTACAATGATCAATGTTTATATATATACAGGTACAGTGATCAGTGTGTTTATATATACAGGTACAATGATCAATGTTTATATATATACAGGTACAGTGATCAGTGTGTTTATAGATACAGGTACAATGATCAATGTTTATGTATATATATACAGGTACAGTGATCAGCATGTTTATATATACAGGTACAGTGATCAGTGTGTTTATATATACAGGTACAGTGATCAGAATGTTTATATATACAGGTACAGTGATCAGCATGTTTATATATACAAGTACAGTGATCAGCATGTTTATATATACAAGTACAGTGATCTGCATTTATACAATATATTTTTAGTCATGCCTGATAGTCAGAGTTGCTTAACAAGCCAATATTTTTTCTTAATTTTAAGTTTTAATTTGTGAATGAGTATATAAATTTAATAATTAAATATTTATAATATTAGTCAAACCTAGCTAGTTGACCTAACGTAAATATATCTAATATTCCTTAACTCTACCTAGCATAGGTTAAATTAAGCCCAATTAGGTGAATAATTAAAACAATATACAAATCTTGTTAATGGTAGATTACCTTCTAAAGAGGTATTTACAAAATATATAAACTGCTCTGTAACGGAGTGTGATCATGGTTATTAGGTACGACAAAATATAAAACATGCATGTATATAAAAATCTTAAGTATGTCCTTGTTAATAAAATTCATTAGTTGCACAATTTACTCTTAAGTCATCTGAATAGACAGTGCTTTATTAAATATGTAAATATGAGTAATAGGATCATAGTAGCTCATTCAACATTTTCATAGGTTTTACAGAGCTTGGAAAATAATCTCTGGAATCTAATTTGTATGCACAAATTTAATGATGAATTTTCCGAGAGTATTGTAGCAGCATTCAAAAATATAGTGCCTCTTCACATGCTGCATTTTGCAAGACATTATAGACTGTCAGTAATGATTGATTACGATCTGAATATACAGTACAGTCAGAGTTCCAGACTGTGATAAATGTATTGCATTTATTATGTATAATATTTACTCATCATACAACTAAATTTAATTCATATTAATTAGCATTCAATATCATTAGTTCTTATATTATATTTATGACTATTTGTTATACAGTAGCATAGTAGTCTACGTTCTCAACTCGCACTCGGGGTCCCAGGTTTGATTTCTGGGCAGGACAGAAATGGTTGGGTACATTTTCTTTCACATGATGCCTCTGTTCACCTAGCAGTAAATAGGTACCCAGGATTTAGACAACTGTTGTGGGTTGCATCCTGGGAAAGGTCAGTAGTTTGACCTTGGGAAAAGTAGGGGGGGGGTGGCCTGAATCCAAGCCTAAATACAGGCTTCCTGCCCCCCCAAACAATGAGAATTTCAGTCTTCATCCTAGCAGACTCACAACATTGAACTAGTGTTGATAACATTGACTATAAGTTGGATCCAAAATGTTCTACTTTGATCCAATGCCACTCCAATGTGCCTAACGGGATTATTCCAAGGTACGCAGAACAAAACTGATAATTAAATGAAAGGCGCAGCAGTGTTAAAAGGAACCTTCACATGTTTACAAACCATTTTTAAATACCTTCTGTATTTTGCAAATAAAATATAGCATTCAAATGCAGAGGCATGAATCAATGCAAATTAACATTTTAAATTAAGTCTTGGGTATGTTTACATTTGATAAAATGCAGTACTGTAGCTTTTTATATAGAATAACTTGGTTTTTGTTCCAGGGGATGTTACTATATTTTATACACAGTTTTCAAATACCTTGTACCTCCCTTCTTAAATGTTATCTGAAACGTTTCAGCTTTGATCAGCTTTTCTAGCGATTATTTATGACAAACTTTCCATAAATCATTTAACTTAAGTAAATTCTTTTTTACCATTCAAATTTCATATTAATGTTTTTACTGTAAATTTAAATAGGTTTTGGCATAAACAGTAGCTTTTTATAATGTTTTTGAGCCTTTTTCATCATGATATATGTGGAGCATGACTGAGTTGGGCAAACATGTACATAATCTTCCCAGAGTTAATTCTGTGTTTTTTTTTTTTGTGTGTGTGTGTGTGTGTAGAATGATCGAGTAAATGTACATTATTAGTCTTGAAGCTTGAGGCTGTCAAGACAAGTGTCTAAAAACACAAATGATGAATTGTTATATAAAAATAAAGTCAAAGAAAATATGTGGAACCTGCTTAAAAGATGTTGTATAGCCACAGTCACTTTTGCACAAGATAAGCATTAAGGTAACTGTATGTATGTTAGGCTGTGTGTTTGTTGTTCCCTGAAGTAGATACAGTATAACAAAAAAAAAATATTTTTTTTATCACCAAGCCAAGTACCCACAATCTGGGTTGACCAAGTAAATATCCCCGCAAAAATGATGCTGAAGTAATATGAATTGACGTTGAAAGCCTTCATTAATACTTCTTGAGCATGTTTTGCCTGGGTAACTGCTCACAGCTACTAGTGAACAAATCCATCAGCAAGTCACTGTAAACAAATCCATCAACAAGTAACTTTGAACAAATCCATCAGCAAGTCACTGTGAACAAATCCATCAACAAGTCACTGAACAAATCCATCAACAAGTCACTGTGAACAAATCCATCAACAAGTCACTGTGAACAAATCCATCAACAAGTCACTGTGAACAAATCCATCAACAAGTCACTGTGAACANCAGTCTTGATAAAAATGAGTTCCTGTTGGGTTATTTGTGACCTACGTAAGGCTTTTGACACTGTGAACCACCAAAACCTTCTTCTTAAATTACATCATTATGGAGTCAGAGGACTCTCCCTGCAATACCTCAAATCTTACCTTACTGATAGACTCCAGTATGTTTCTGTGAACAATTCAATTTCTCCTACCCTACCCATCAACATTGGTGTTCCTCAGGGCAGTATACTTGGCCCTCTCCTCTTTCTCATCTACATTAATGACCTTACAAATGCCTCCCAACACCTTAGACCAATTCTATTTGCTGACGACACAACCTTCATTTACTCCAGTCCTGACCCCCTTGCTCTAAATGCCACAGTAAATACCGAGTTAATAAAGTCCATCTTTGGCTAACTGCCAACAAACTCACCCTTAACATTGACAAAACTTTCTATATTCTGTTTGGCAATAAATCCTCTAACCAAATAAATCTCAAGATTAACAATACCCAAATTTGTAACAAATTAGATGGCAAATTCCTTGGCGTTCTCATTGATCACAAGCTTAATTTCCAGGGACACATTCTAAATATATCAAAAAAAGTTTCAAAAACTGTTGGCATTCTTTCTAAGATCAGATATTATGTACCCCGCCCTGCCCTGGTGACTCTCTATTACTCCCTCATCTATCCATATCTCAACTATGGTATTTGTGCTTGGGGTTCTACTACCCAAAATCATTTACGTCCTCTAATTACTCAACACAAAGCTGCTATTAGGACAATATCCAACTCTGGCCCCAGACATCACTCGGTACCCCTACTCAAATCTCTCAATATGTTAGATATTAAGTCACTGCACATTCTCTCATGTGTATTATACATATATAAAACGCTGAACTGTAATGCCAATCCTGACCTCAAAAGCTTCATTGAAAGCTGTAACAGAACCCATGAGCACCACACCAGAAATAAATACAGTTTTGATATTCCAAGAGTACGACTTAACCAAACTAGAAATGCTCTACAAATCAAGGGACCCAGAATGTGGAATGACCTTCCCAACCATGTTAAAGACTGTACCTCTCTCAACCAGTTTAAGATTAAAACTAACACTACCTGATAAACTCCCTGTAACCTACCTTACCCCTCTATTGTCAACCCATGTCTTATTTTTTTTTTTTTTTTTTTTTTTATTCAACGCTGTTTGTCTACATATTGTATTTGTGCTGCTTTTCAGTCATGTTCCCCCCTTTTTTTGTACCTTTATTTGTATCTGTTCTCAAAACATTTTATTCTTTTTGTTCAATTAGCATTAAGTTTTAGATATTAATGTTTTCTTGCCCGAAACGCATTGCGTAATAGTGGCTTTAGGCATTGTATGTACTAGCTCTATCTATAAATCGATCTACTTATGTAAAATCTCTCTATGTATGTACCTTTCCTGAATAAACATATTTATTTATTATGTTGACAGACACACACTAGAAGTTGAAGGGACGACGACGTTTCGGTCCGTCCTGGATCATTCTCAAGAGCGACTTGAGAATGGTCCAGGACGGACCGAAACGTCGTCGTCCCTTCAACTTCTAGTGTGTGGTCTGGTCAACATACTTCAGCCACGTTATTGTGACTCATCGCCTGCATATTTATTTATTATATTTATTATTTATTTATGAGATTGCCAAGAATGTCAACTTAAGCCAACTTAATCCCATAAAGGCATTTCCTCACATTTCACAAGTTTACCCAGAGATTAAAACAGCCACCTCTGTCATGACTGCAGAGTTGGGGGGTCGTACTGTCAGAGTGCACCACGAACCGCTCTCCACAATATCAAAGTGAGGCATTGCTTCCATAAATCAACATTATCAGCGCTAATTTGGCATCGAAATGACATTGCTCCTGGATATTGTGCCCACTGGGAAGAGATCATGTGCCCAGATTTATTATGCCACACCACTGAGAGAGTATGCTTGTTTATTTTGATATCGGTCATTAAATAACACTGTACGTGTTCACTGTGGCACCTGTTCCTACTGTAACAACTGTGTTGCTACCCTCAGTGTTCAGTATCACAAAAATAGTGTCCTCTGGGAAAACATGCTTAAGTATCTCGGAGATTATCGAGAACATTAATAGCAGGTTAAAAATACATAGGAATGAGTTTGGGTAGCTATAAATAGGAGTTGTAATGTATGGGCCAATAGGCCTTCTGTAATGGCTTTCATTCTTCTGTTATTACTAAACATACTCTCGCACTTCACCAGTGGGGAGGATATTTTCCTTTATCAATCTCTGGGAGGCTTTATAATCTGTGGGAGGCTCTCTGCTCCCACAGATTATTTGTAGTTTTTCATTGCAGGAATGTATAACTTTAATGCAGACAATGAGTCATAATAACACATTCTAGGAGGTGACTTCAATATTGACCTGTGTCAACAAATTAGCCCCCCAAGTCGATTATTTCCTAAACAGCATGAACTCCTGTATGCTAATCCCCACAATCACCAAGCCCATCCGAATCACTCAAACATCCGCTACTACCAACTACCTATATCTACTACTACTACTATTACTACTACTACTACTATTACTACTACTACTACTATTACTACTACTACAACTACCTACTACAACTACCTACTACATCTGCTACTACCAGCTACCAGCTGGGGCCTGACAGCTAAGTGGACTGTGCTTCAGATTCGTAGTCCGGAGGTTCCAGGTTCGATTCCTGGTGGAGGTGGAAACAAATGGGCAGAGTTTCTTTCACCCTGATGCTCCTGTTACCTAGCAGTAAATAGGTACATAGACAGCTGCTACGGGCTGCTTCCTGGGGGTGTGTGTAACAAAAAGGAGGCCTGGTCGATGACCGGGCAGCGGGGGACGCTAAACCCCCGCTAAACTGTTATCAGCTCAAGATAACAGATCTCAAGACGATAACCTTGGATCACTTATGGACTAACATAACAGCTTCCCTTACATCTGGTATAATCACTGACAGAACAACTGACCACTATCCTACCTTCCTCACAGCAAACATGGACATAACATCACCAAACACCAAGAAACTTACCTTCCAGCTACACTGTGAAGCAGCAATAGGCAATGTCACAAATGCACTTCACAATTTAAACTGGGAATCTGAATTCAATAATACACAGGATATAAATTCATTAACAAACATCTTCCTTTCCAAAACTCTAAGTCTCTACAACACTCACTGTCCTCTCCTCACCAAGCAAGTAACTGCCAAAGATCTTTGTGTTGGTACAATTATGTAGAAACTGGTGATGGTTAGGCTCTTGAGGCTATCTTTGTGTGGGTACAGTTATGTAGAAACTGGTGATGGTTAGGCTCTTGAGGATACTACGAAGATAAAATTTACCCAAATAAAGAGCAACATTAAAAAAAACTTGGAGCACAATTTCACAAATATTGGGCTCAAAGAAGATTTTAAACAACAAACCAACACTCCTGTCCAAAAAAAAAGAAACATGAAAAGCACATGGAAAGCTATCTCTAACATCCTAGGATGTAAACAGCAATCACGTAACAAGCAGATAAAACTCTCCAAGGATGGTTATACACCTGCAACAGATCTAGAAATGGCAACTGAATTTAATAGCTTCATTTCATCAGTTGGTGCTGACCTTGCCAGAAAAATCCCACAGATAAATGTTACTACATATCTTACAGGCAGCTATCCTAACTATCTTCTCCTTTTACCAGTCAGGCCGACAGATGTTATATCCATCATTCGCTCACTAGAAAGCAAAGCTGGGAAACATTAGTGAAATACCATCCATGGTATATAAGAGTGCCTCCCAAGACCAAAGCAGATGGGTCGCACAATATGCACTGAAGCCACCATCAGAAATTCACAAGTCGCCGCCACCGCCTTTATGAAGCATAATTCACACATTTATGAAATTCCGTTCACCTTCGAACGGAATATTCTCACAAGAAAACAGACCAATCTCACCAGAGGGAAAAAAAGGTCAAGTTAATCGGGAAAAACGGAGCAATGTCACAAGGACGAAAGTAGGAGTCA
>WNGS01165503.1:20038149-20049379 GCA_020271785.1 Procambarus virginalis | reverse complement strand
TGTGGTCCCCTCACCCTCACCCTCACCCTCACCCTCACCCCAGGCTGGTGTTGTGGTGTCCCCTCACCCTCACCCTCACCCTCACCCTCACCCCAGGCTGGTGTTGTGGTGTCCCCTCACCCTCACCCTCACCCTCACCCTCACCCAGGCTGGTGTTGTGGTGTCCCCTCACCCTCACCCTCACCCTCACCCTCACCCCAGGCTGGTGTTGTGGTGTCCCTCACCCTCACCCTCACCCTCACCCTCACCCCAGGCTGGTGTTGTGGTGTCCCCTCACCCTCACCCTCACCCTCACCCTCACCCCAGGCTGGTGTTGTGGTGTCCCCTCACCCTCACCCTCACCCTCACCCTCACCCAGGCTGGTGTTGTGGTGTCCCCTCACCCTCACCCTCACCCTCACCCTCACCCCAGGCTGGTGTTGTGGTGTCCCCTCACCCTCACCCTCACCCTCACCCTCACCCCAGGCTTGTGTTGTGTGTCCCCTCACCCTCACCCTCACCCTCACCCTCACCCCAGGCTTGTGTTGTGGTGTCCCCTCACCCTCACCCTCACCCTCACCCTCACCCCAGGCTGGTGTTGTGGTGTCCCCTCACCCTCACCCTCACCCTCACCCTCACCCCAGGCTGGTGTTGTGGTGTCCCCTCACCCTCACCCTCACCCTCACCCTCACCCCAGGCTGGTGTTGTGGTGTCCCCTCACCCTCACCCTCACCCTCACCCTCACCCCAGGCTGGTGTTGTGGTGTCCCCTCACCCTCACCCTCACCCTCACCCTCACCCCAGGCTGGTGTTGTGGTGTCCCCTCACCCTCACCCTCACCCTCACCCTCACCCCAGGCTGGTGTGTGGTGTCCCCTCACCCTCACCCTCACCCTCACCCTCACCCCAGGCTGGTGTTGTGGTGTCCCCTCACCCTCACCCTCACCCTCACCCTCACCCCAGGCTGGTGTTGTGGTGTCCCCTCACCCTCACCCTCACCCTCACCCTCACCCCAGGCTGGTGTTGTGGTGTCCCCTCACCCTCACCCTCACCCTCACCCTCACCCCAGGCTGGTGTTGTGGTGTCCCCTCACCCTCACCCTCACTCTCACCCTCACCCCAGGCTGGTGTTGTGGTGTCCCCTCACTCTCACCCTCACCCCAGGCTGGTGTTGTGGTGTCCCCTCACTCTCACCCTCACCCCAGGCTGGTGTTGTGGTGTCCCCTCACTCTCACCTTCACCCCAGGCTGGTGTTGTGGTGTCCCCTCACTCTCACCCTCACCCCAGGCTGGTGTTGTGGTGTCCCCTCACCCTCACCCTCACCCCAGGCTGGTGTTGTGGTGTCCCCTCACCCTCACCCTCACCCTCACCCTCACCCTCACCCCAGGCTTGTGTTGTGGTGTCCCCTCACAGCTGACTGTAAGGTTACCTCACAGGTCGATCCTGGGTTCGATTCCCGGGGCAGGAGAGAAATGTTTTGCCACGTTTCCTCTCACCTGATGCCTCTGTTCACCCAGCAGTAGATAGGTACCCGGGAGTTAGTCAACCGTTGTGGGGGGTTGTCTCCTGGGGGGGGGGGTAGGAGGGGGGTGAGGGAGGAGGGGGGGGGGAGGGAGGTAGGTGTCTACAAGTGAGGTAAAGAGCGTCCAGTTGTCACCATGGTAACGGCTCCTCGCTACTAACTTCCTCCACAAGTTCCTTCCCCAGCTGCTAGGGGGGTGGGGGACACACCTGCTGGGGGAGACACACCTGCTGGGGGAGACACACCTGCTGGGAAAGAGACACAACACACTCCTTCTCCCACAAACAGCACATGTCCATCAAGCTATAGTCCTAAGTCTTTATTGCAAAGCTGCTTTAGTGACCCGTTGGAGGAGGTAGTAACGGTCTGGTACTTTCCGTCTCCCTTCGACAGAGTGTACTGGAGCACCAGCAGGTGCGCCTAGCAGGTGACGGGGACCTGCTGTCCAGCCTACACGAGCAGCACTCCATGGCTGGGCAGACCTCTATGACCAAGAAGCAGGGCGTCTCTGGCGAGTCCTGTTTCCAGAGCAAGACGGCTGAGAAGATTCACATACAGCGATTCGACAAGGACTTTAGGTCAGTGCAGGTGTTTGTGCGGGTGTTGGTGCGGGTGTTCAGCCTAACCATGGACTGAGAGTAGGTATTAGTGCTAATTATATAGGTGTTCCGTATCTATTCCCTTGGACAGGTTCAGTGTGGTATAATTAGACAGTTAAGAGAGGTTCAGTGTGGTATAATTAGACAGTTAAGAGAGGTTCAGTGTGGTACAATTAGACAGTTAAGAGAGGCTCAGTGTGGTACAATTAGACAGTTAAGAGAGGCTCAGTATGGAACAATTAGACAGTTAAGAGAGTCTCAGTATGGAACAATTAGACAGTTAAGAGAGGCTCAGTATGGAACAATTAGACAGTTAAGAGAGTCTCAGTATGGAACAATTAGACAGTTAAGAGAGGCTCAGTATGGAACATTAGACAGTTAAGAGAGGCTCAGTATGGAACAATTAGACAGTTAAGAGAGGCTCAGTGTGGTACAATTAGACAGTTAAGAGAGGCTCAGTATGGAACAATTAGACAGTTAAGAGAGGCTCAGTGTGGAACAATTAGACAGTTAAGAGAGGCTCAGTATGGAACAATTAGACAATTAAGAGAGGCTCAGTATGGAACAATTAGACAGTTAAGAGAGGCTCAGTGTGGAACAATTAGACAGTTAAGAGAGGCTCAGTATGGAACAATTAGACAATTAAGAGAGGCTCAGTATGGAACAATTAGACAGTTAAGAGAGGCTCAGTGTGGAACAATTAGACAGTTAAGAGAGGCTCAGTGTGGAACAATTAGACAGTTAAGAGAGGCTCAGTATGGAACAATTAGACAGTTGTGGGTCCAAGACTCATTAAGACCCCAGCACTGCCTATGTGGTTCCCACACTTGACAGAACACACAAAACATTATATTGAACCCTTATTCAGCGTGTTTGTCCTGAACATATCTACCAAGCGATTTACATCCAGCTTGACGAGTGCTTCTAGTCACAGAGTGCAGCTAGAGTGAGAGTAGTGAGAGTGCCCCGTCAGGTGGCACTCCTCGGCCCCTCTCACCTGATGTGAGGAAACATACCTGAGATTGAGATCATTATCCTGACTCTAAGAACCCCTATTCAATTATAATCCCACAATTGTGTGGGATTATAATTTAAAATTAGATTGATTATTAATGCTGATTATTATTGAACTTATCAAGATTGGATTAAAATTATTATTTGTATGAATGATATAGATGTGATTTATGGTTTATGAGTATTTGGGGGCTTTGCTTGCTTATAATGGGTAATAGTTTAAGGGGAGTGTGGTGGGTGGTGGTGGTGTGGTGGTGTGGTGGTGTGGTGGTGTTGTGGTGGTGTGGGGGTGTGGTGGTGGTGTGGTGTGGTGTGGTGTGGTGGTGTGGTGGTGGGTGTGGTGGTGGGTGGTGTGGTGGTGGTGTGGGGTGGTGTGGTGGTGTGGTGGTGGGTGGTGGTGTGGTGGTGGTGTGGTGGTGTGGTGGTGTGGTGGTGGTGTGGTGGTGGTGGTGTGGTGGGTGATGGTGTGGTGGTGGGTGTGGTGTGGTGGTGGTGTGTGGCGTGATGGTGTGGTGGTGGGTGGTGTGTGGTGGTGTGGTGGTGGTGGTGGTGTGGTGGCGTGATGGTGTGGTGGTGGTGTGGTGTGGTGGTGTGGTGGTGTGGTGGTGGTGTGGTGGCGTGGTACACTTGCACACACACTAGTGTTCCACACCTTGATAACCACTGATTTCGATAGCTTGTAGCTGGATTTGGGTCGATAAGTTGAGTTTGTCACACCTGAGATGAGTGTGGCAGCCAGCCAACGCCAGGAGAGGTCAGTGTGGTGGACTGGTTGAATCTTAGCTCTGGGGTCCAGCATGGGGACTGTGTGGGCATGGGTTTATTGGGGCATTGGTCTGAAGCATGGCACTGGACCTCCTGGGTGTGGGTTACACCTCACTGTGGCACTGCTCTCCCTCAAGGTGGTGAGTGTGGCACAGGTATGACTGACTTTATCCAAGCTTTACCCGTACCTGTACACCTGGTCCGCTTCTGTGCACCAGCTTCTGTGCACCAGCTACAGTGCACCAGCTACAGTGCACCAGCTTCAGTGCACCAGCTTCAGTGCACCAGCTTCAGTGCACCAGCTTCAGTGCACCAGCTACAGTGCACCAGCTTCAGTGCACCAGCTTCAGTGCACCAGCTTCAGTGCACCAGCTTCAGTGCACCGTGTGCACATAGCCCAAACGGCCTCACACCTCGACGCCAAGTCACCGTCCAACCTTCTCTCTCATGCAAGGATCCGGAGGCCGACCTACACAGTGACGGCGGCCGGAGAGAGAGCGGGAAGCCCCGCACAGAACAGAGTCGACCCCATGGTCGCCCCACCGGACAGCAATCCTATATATATTACCGGACCAGACGATGTCCTCCCTGACCCCCACAGCCAGAAAGACCTCAGGTAAGGCCAACCACCCACTTGCCAGAAGCGTTTGGGCTACCTGACGATGGAATTGGACGTAAATTACCCATAAACAAGGTCAAAGAAGAATGGCAAATGAAGTGAATAACGAGACATTAACTAGTATTTTATATATCAACACAAGTTACTAAACTATCGATATACATTTAAGAAGTTTACATTTTAGGAAAGACCTGGGTAAATACTGGTTTAAAAAATACGGGATGTTGATTATGTCAAGAATTAAGGGTAGTAATGGTCCACAGTTTCTGGCCATGGTTAGTGTTATCATATGATTGTTCAGGCTTCCCAAGTGAAGAAAATGGCTGTAAGTTCACTTGACCTTTGCTTGGGCCTTTGTCTCAGGCACCTTAGTGAAGACGCCTTTGGAGGGTCCTGAAGCCAGCGGCGCCAAGCTGTCACATTGTTCCATAAGTCGCCAGCCTTAAGCTGCCTTCAAAGACGTCTCCACTAAGCTGCCTTCAAAGACGTCTCCACTAAGCTGCCTTCAAACACGTCTCCTCTAAGCTGCCTTCAAAGACGTCTCCACTAAGCTGCCTTCAAAGACGTCTCCACTAAGCTGCCTTCAAAGACGTGTCCTCTAAGCTGCCTTCAAAGACGTCTCCACTAAGCTGCCTTCAAAGACGTGTCCTCTAAGCTGCCTTCAAAGACGTCTCCACTAAGCTGCCTTCAAAGACGTCTCCACTAAGCTGCCTTCAAAGACGTCTCCTCTAAGCTGCCTTCAAATACGTCTCCACTAAGCTGCCTTCAAAGACGTCTCCACTAAGCTGCCTTCAAAGACGTCTCCTCTAAGCTGCCTTCAAAGACGTCTCCACTAAGCTGCCTTCAAAGACGTCTCCACTAAGCTGCCTTCAAAGACGTCTCCTCTAAGCTGCCTTCAAAGACGTCTCCACTAAGCTGCCTTCAAAGACGTCTCCTCTAAGCTGCCTTCAAAGACGTCTCCTCTAAGCTGCCTTCAAAGACGTCTCCACTAAGCTGCCTTCAAAGACGTCTCCTCTAAGCTGCCTTCAAAGACGTCTCCACTAAGCTGCCTTCAAAGACGTCTCCACTAAGCTGCCTTCAAAGACGTCTCCACTAAGCTGCCTTCAAAGACGTGTCCTCTAAGCTGCCTTCAAAGACGTCTCCTCTAAGCTGCCTTCAAAGACGTCTCCTCTAAGCTGCCTTCAAAGACGTCTCCACTAAGCTGCCTTCAAAGACGTCTCCTCTAAGCTGCCTTCAAAGACGTCTCCTCTAAGCTGCCTTCAAAGACGTCTCCACTAAGCTGCCTTCAAAGACGTCTCCTCTAAGCTGCCTTCAAAGATGTCTCCTCTAAGCTGCCTTCAAAGACGTCTCCACTAAGCTGCCTTCAAAGACGTCTCCACTAAGCTGCCTTCAAAGACGTCTCCACTAAGCTGCCTTCAAAGACGTGTCCTCTAAGCTGCCTTCAAAGACGTCTCCTCTAAGCTGCCTTCAAAGATGTCTCCTCTAAGCTGCCTTCAAAGACGTCTTCACTAAGCTGCCTTCAAAGACGTCTCCTCTAAGCTGCCTTCAAAGATGTCTTCACTAAGCTGCCTTCAAAGACGTCTCCACTAAGCTGCCTTCAAAGACGTCTTCACTAAGCTGCCTTCAAAGACGTCTCCACTAAGCTGCCTTCAAAGACGTCTTCACTAAGCTGCCTTCAAAGATGTCTCCACTAAGCTGCCGTCAAAGACGTCTTCACTAAGCTGCCTTCAAAGACGTCTCCTTTAAGCTGCCTTCAAAGACGTCTCCTCTAAGCTGCCTTCAAAGATGTCTCCAATAAGCTGCCTTCAAAGATGTCTCCACTAAGCTGCCTTCAAAGATGTCTCCACTAAGCTGCCTTCAAAGATGTCTCCACTAAGCTGCCTTCAAAGACGTCTCCTCTAAGCTGCCTTCAAAGACGTCTCCACTAAGCTGCCTTCAAAGACGTCTCCTCTAAGCTGCCTTCAAAGACGTCTCCACTAAGCTGCCTTCAAAGATGTCTCCACTAAGCTGCCTTCAAAGATGTCTCCATTAAGCTGCCTTCAAAGATGTCTCCACTAAGCTGCCTTCAAAGATGTCTCCACTAAGCTGCCTTCAAAGACGTCTCCACTAAGCTGCCTTCAAAGATGTCTCCACTAAGCTGCCTTCAAAGATGTCTCCAATAAGCTGCCTTCAAAGACGTGTCCTCTAAGCTGCCTTCAAAGATGTCTCCACTAAGCTGCCTTCAAAGACGTGTCCTCTAAGCTGCCTTCAAAGATGTCTCCACTAAGCTGCCTTCAAAGATGTCTCCACTAAGCTGCCTTCAAAGATGTCTCCACTAAGCTGCCTTCAAAGACGTGTCCTCTAAGCTGCCTTCAAAGATGTCTCCACTAAGCTGCCTTCAAAGATGTCTCCACTAAGCTGCCTTCAAAGATGTCTCCACTAAGCTGCCTTCAAAGATGTCTCCACTAAGCTGCCTTCAAAGATGTCTCCACTAAGCTGCCTTCAAAGACGTCTCCACTAAGCTGCCTTCAAAGACGTCTCCACTAAGCTGCCTTCAAAGACGTCTCCACTAAGCTGCCTTCAAAGATGTCTCCACTAAGCTGCCTTCAAAGACGTCTCCACTAAGCTGCCTTCAAAGATGTCTCCAATAAGCTGCCTTCAAAGACGTCTTCACTAAGCTGCCTTCAAAGATGTCTCCACTAAGCTGCCTTCAAAGACGTCTCCACTAAGCTGCCTTCAAAGATGTCTCCAATAAGCTGCCTTCAAAGACGTCTTCACTAAGCTGCCTTCAAAGATGTCTCCACTAAGCTGCCTTCAAAGACGTCTTCACTAAGCTGCCTTCAAAGATGTCTCCAATAAGCTGCCTTCAAAGACGTCTTCACTAAGCTGCCTTCAAAGATGTCTCCACTAAGCTGCCTTCAAAGACGTCTCCACTAAGCTGCCTTCAAAGATGTCTCCAATAAGCTGCCTTCAAAGACGTCTTCACTAAGCTGCCTTCAAAGATGTCTCCACTAAGCTGCCTTCAAAGACGTCTTCACTAAGCTGCCTTCAAAGATGTCTCCACTAAGCTGTCTGAGACAGAGTTCAAAGCAAAACTTTATGGAAAATAATACCCGTTTTCTATACTTTGGAGGGCTAACCAATCAGAAAATAACACTTACTACCCAGGGTCAAAAACTATCGACTTAATTACCCCCCAACGATGATCACGTCTAAGTGGTAGTGAGGGTAGAGGTCATTAACATCATCTTGCACTTAAAGACACTTATATGAGAGCAATGAAGGTGAAGGAAAGACCCAAATATAAGTATAAGTATATTGAAACCAGGTTTTCGAATGCAACTTTCATCCTATCTCAAGGTGCTGTCAACAATATTCTCAATAAGATCAATACTAGATTCTGAAGCACCGGCGTGGAACCCCTCGCCCTGGTAAACACGAAACTAGAAGATGTGAAGAGGTTTGGGCAGGACTAGTGGCTGAATTATGAGTACTAAGCTACGAGGATCGAAAGGGACTCAATTTCACATCACTAGAGATGAGAATAACAGAGGAGATATGATCACAACATGCAAGATACTCAGGGGAATATACCAGGTGGAGAACAGCCTCTTTAAGTGGAGAGTTGGACGAGAGGACAAAAGCAGAAAGGCAAATGAGCCGGAGGAATGTTAAGTAAATCCTGGCGGCCAGTACGGGTAGGCAAGTGGAATGTACTGTAAAAAGAGGTTGTGGAAGCCACCTCCAGCCACAGCTTTAAGGCCAGATGCGACAAGGAACCTGAACATCAGAACTGTTCATTTATAACGCAACAAGGCTGGCAGGCGGGGCTGAAGAGCTACACCTCACTCCCATGGACACTGATAGATAGGTGTTACGAACCCAAATTCCTCGCCGGAGCACGAAGCCATGAAGTCCACGCCATCTGTGAGTCCGCTCCCGAAAACCCCGCACCCTGGACAACGCCATCTAGTGATGACGGGAGATACCGACAATAAGTGATGGATGCCTGTCCTGGTCGGCTCGTGACGTAGCCGCTGCTGACCTCTGGTGAGGTGACGCTTAGACAGTGAACGCCATCTATGGAGCGAAGAGGTGGACGTTTGTGTCTAAGCTAGTAAGTGAAGTTTCCTAGTGGCCCCATGTAGTGTCCCCAGTACTGGTGACGTGTCTACTTTCAGTGTCAACCTAGGACGGTTGGGAGGTACGTTAAGTCAGTCTACCCAAGGCAGCCAAGGTCTCTTCACCAGTCTGCTTTGTAGAAGCTGTGAGCCACCCCTGGACGAACTCTGCTGAGTGTGTGATTGCCTGCCTGAGGAGTGGCAGTAACGGGATTGCCGTATCCGGGGCTGGCTGGTGGAAGAGACCACCCACTGAGGAGGGTGACCAGCGAGTCACACGAGGCTCCTGCCTATGGCTCGCAACCCTAGTATTAGTCGTGGAGTGGCCTGACAGCGAAGCTGACTAGTACCTGCCAGCTACAGGCTGGACTGTGGTTGGAGGCAGTCACGACGAGGCACCCAGTGGGACTGTGATTTGGCTGGTCTGTGGCCAGGGTGGATTCATGGTGGGTTCTGGGCCACGGAAGAGACCAGGAGAGGCTACCCAGAGTGAGCGTCGCTGAGTGTCTTCGGAGGAAGACAAAGCTGTATCTAATTGTGTATTAATAATTCCCGTGTGTGACTTTATACATATGGTGGTGGGAAAGGAATATATATAATTAAGTTTACTAGTGTCTTCACTGTACCTTCCCCGTTGTTTTAACTTGCGTTACGGAACTCGCCCCTTGAAAGCCTCTACTAACTTTGGGTCGGATACCCAAACAACTGTTACCATCAGAAAAGAACCCGGTTGCGTCCTAGTAGTGCCGTAACAATAGGAACCACCACCACCACAACCACCACACCACCACCACCTGCCACAGGTGGTAGGGAAGACGCTCCACCATAACTACCAAAGTTTGTACAACCAAAATTCCCCACCATCAAGAAGGTATTCCAAAGTATTAATACAGTATTGTATTGATCAGTTCAGTAATACACCGTCCCTCCGCCCCGATCTATCCACTTGCAACTCCGTCCACAATAAAACTGTTTAACCTAGCCAGGAACGTGCGAGCAACCCGCGTATCCTGTCCAGGATGATGGCTAGACTACGTCACTATTACGGTGTCTTAATGTTTACTAACGCGATGGGTTTAATGGCTCGGTCTGTTCCGTACAAAATGCGATGTACTAAGATGTCAGTGTAGTGGGGCAGGCGCGGCCGTTGTCTGAGATTATACATGTATTGTGTGTACTCGCCTAGTTGTGCTTGTGGGGGTTGAGCTTTGGCTCTTTGGTCCCGCCTCTCAACTGTCAATAAACAAGTGTACAGGTTACTGAGCCTACTGGGCTCTATCATATCTACATTATAAACTGTGTATGGAGTCAGCCTCCACCACATCACTGCCTAATGCATTCCATCCGTTAACTACTCTGACACTGAAAAAGTTCTTTCTAACGTCCCTGTGGCTCATGTGGGTACTAAGTTTCCACCTGTGTCCCCTTGTTCGCGTCCCACCAATGTTGAATAGTTTATCCTTATCTACACTGTCAATTCCTCTGAGGTTTTTGTAGGTTGTGATCATATCTCCCCTTACTCTTCTGTCTTCCAGTGTCTTAGGGTAAATTTCCCGCAGCCTTTCCTCGTAACTCGTGCCTCTTAGTTCTGGGACTAGTCTAGTGGCATACCTTTGGACTTTTTCCAGTTTCGTCTTGTGCTTGACAAGGTACGGGCTCCATGCTGGGGCTGCATACTCCAGGATTGGTCTTACGTATGTGGTGTACAAGATTCTGAATGATTCCTTACACAGGTTCCTGAAGGCTGTTCTGATGTTAGCCAGCCTCGCATATGCCGCAGACGTTATTCTTTTTATGTGGGCTTCAGGAGACAGGTTTGGTGTGATATCAACTCCTAGATCTTTCTGTCTGTTTCATTAAGTACTTCATCTCCTATTCTGTATCCTGTGTCTGGCCTCCTGTTTCCACTGCCTATTTCATTACTTTGCATTTACTTGGGTTGAACTTCAACAGCCATTTGTTGGACCATTCACTCAGTCTGTCTAGGTCGTCTTGTAGCCTCCTACTATCATCCTCCGTTTCAATCCTCCTCATAATTTTGCATCATCGGCAAACATTGAGAGAAACGATCTATACCCTCTGGGAGATCATTTACATATACCAGAAACAGTATAGCGCTGTGCGTGCCCTGTGTATGCGTGCGCTGTGCGTGTGTGCGCGCGCGTGTGTGTGTGTGCGTGTGCGTGGTGTGTGTGTGTGTGTGCCAAGTATTCACTAGTTCGCTAAACTTCTCCTTAAAGAGAGCTTGACTAAAGAGCGGGAACTTACCAAAGTAGCTCTCACCTCCAAGCTGGTAAACCCTATTTATTAATAAGAATTGCAGACATTGTTTGTATGTATAATTAGGAGGAGGAGATGGAGATCCCAACAACCTGATATATCAACATGACAACATCTTCTGAGCAGGGCAGTGGGATCGAACTATCGTCCTAGAACTAACCCAGGACGCTGGTTCGATTCTCCCTCGTGCTCAAGTGATTATGCTAAGCTCGTTAACCTCTTGGAAGGTCCTTGATATTGTGGTCGTTTCTGTAAGATCATTGGGGGGAATTAGCCTCGTTTGAACAAGTAATGGGCTGCTTTTGATGGCTGCAGTGGCTCCGTGGATGCTTGTCTACACGACCTTCTAGAAACAC
>WNGS01165503.1:19967026-19977050 GCA_020271785.1 Procambarus virginalis | reverse complement strand
ACACACACAAGACAAACACACACACATCCCGCAGGAAGCAGCCCGTGACAGCTGTCTAACTCCCAGTACCCTATTTACCTAGTGTGAACAGTGGCATCAGGGGTGAAAGAAACTCTGCCCATGTTGACCAGACCACACACTAGAAAGTGAAGGGACGACGACGTTTCTCTATTTTCTGAGTGTGGCTGGTTTGAGGCCGCCATGGTCACAGGTGGATTGGTCTAGGGCGCTAGCTTAGGCGTATGCTCGGGTTCGAGTCCGGCCCTCAGGGGCTCCTCCTACTACTGATGGCCTGAAGGTGTTGCACAATACACATCCAACTGTACGAGTTAAGAAGATATTTCACGTCACCTGGTTGCTAACAATAGCTTCAGTTGCACACACAAATCCCAATTCCGTGATGCCTCAAATGAACAAACCCCACACACACACACACACCAGTGGGGCAACAGGCCAATATTGACAGGCGCAGGAAATGACACACATGTGGTGAGGTTCCTGGTGTGTGTGGGCGCTCACCTACATGTATTTACCTAGATTGAATTACAATTTCGAGCTCTGGCCTTGAACCTCCTTGGTTCCAACATTACCTTAATTAAATTTAGAATTGAAAGTATTAGCCTTAACCAGTGAGTGAAATTTGTATGAATCTGTCTCGTGTCCTCTGCTTGTCTGTCTATCGTTATGATACACGTGTTAGGGGGAGGACCCTGGCACATGAAACACCTGTTCTGCCTACCAATGTGCAGCTGTAGTACAGAGGAATACCTCCACACACCGTTTTCACTGTTACAAGCATACAGATTTGCCTTCAAATATGCTGAGTAACCTTAGAAAACCCCATTGAATTACATGATGCCATTTGATTGGTCGAATTTTATGTAGGACGGAGAACAATTCGTACGGTGCTATTGAGGAGGAGGAGGTGAGGTGACGCTAGATAGCTGGTATAAGGCAGCTAGGTGAACGACGCATTGTGTCCTTGTAAAACTCAATTACAGAAAGTCACACTTGAGGTCATAACATTAGAAGAGTGCATGTTGTTTCAGAAGTGGGAGAAGTGTGTTTACCTCACATGACAGTGAGACGGGGATTGATGTTTGAGATTTAGCTACTCAGAACGAAGTGTCCATGTAGCACCGGCTATGGTGAGCCCGTATGAGATTGATGCGAGCGCTCGGTTTAAAGCTGTGACAAGGTGTAGTGCACAACCGTTATGCGTTGCTGCTTCACGCCCAGCTCTGTATCGGGGTTTCGCCGAGTTTGGCTGGAAATGTCGCCGTTGTTCGGACATTTATTGGCGTAAATGTCATCCGGTATAGAACGGAACACGTGGGAGAGTACCCCTCCCACAGTCCCCTCCCGTCCTGTGAACAGGTGTCCTGTCTACACCCACCCGTCCACCATCCGTGAGCGGGTATAGCCTGTAATTACCTAAGTGTAGTTACAGGATGAGAGCTACGCTCGTGGTGTCCCGTCTTCCCAGCACTCTTTGTCATATAACTGTGTACACTTTACCGCGTCCCACCTGTGACATACATTCACCTGCACATCCTGTAGCTTCTGCTATATGGGTGTCCTGTGTACACCGCCCAGCCCTCACCAGTGGGCGAGTGAACATCCTGTCAACAGTTATGCATATCGGATTATTTTTGCCTCCTACGTGTACTTGCATAACCTTCTTAGCATAAAATGTTTAATTAAATGTTTGTTTACAGAAATAAAATAAGTGAATGAGCTGAAAATCGTATGAACTCTTTAGTGTACTATTTATCATGAAAACAGTTTTTCAAATAATCCTAAATTTAGGTTTGAGTTATATCTCTGGTGAATTGAAAAAAAAGATTAATTTAACAAAAAATATACAAGATAAAATTGTGGTGTTGGATGTGAATTCAGTGAATACAGTATAAGTAAAGATAGTACTTGAAGTGTTGAAAATCTCCATAGAATAGTATAAGTAAAGATGGTACTTGAAGTGTTAAAATCTCCATAGAATAGTAAAGTGAACATAGTACTTGAAGTGTTGAAAATCTCCATAGAATAGTATAAGTAAATGTACTTGAAGTGTTGAAAAACTCCATAGAATAGTATAAGTGAACATAGTACTTGAAGTGTTGAAAATCTCCATAGAATAGATCATATATAAGGTGTTGAGTGTGGTCGAGGAATGTGTAGTGAACGTTGATACAGTGCAATATGGTGCTTGGGTAGTGAAGCTCACCGTCATCACTGCTCCCATCCTCCCAACCTCTCCAGGCTCCACAACCTCCACTAACGCAAGGTAAGCCAACGTTATGTATGTCAGAATGTTGTTCTTGCGGGCCGGTGTTTCCAGTGGCCTTATGTCCCAGCTCTTAGTCTTATCATGTAATTAATAAGTAAATTAGGTCATATTGGCTTTGTGCTTTTACCAGATTATACAAAGCTTATTACCCTACGTTTGAATGCGTCTGATCTGTTTGTTGAAATGTGTGGCGTTCTCTATTAAATACAGTGCATGCATAGCTGACAAACAAGTCTGTAATTATAATAAGGGAAACTGCTGAAGGCTTATTGACCCACGTAAACAGCTCTATATCAATCCTGATGCTACTGGTAACTTGTGCCACACATCTCTAAGCCCTATTGTATAAACCTCTTCATATTATAACTCGCCATAGAAGTTTGAATTGAATTGTTTAGTTTTGTTATAAAGATTGAACCATTATAAAGTTTCGTGTGGTATATATTTGTTATCTTTGCCGCTCTTCATACGCTGAGTTCCCGTACGTAGGATTTATTTAATCATTCTCCTTATAATGTTTAAGATAATGATAACCGCAGAGCTAACTATATTATGTATTATTGTGTTAACAAAGTCCCACATAATCCTAACAGGGTCCAAAGTGTGAGGTTGAAGACTAACATTGGAACTTTTATTATCAATGTCTTCCTATAACTCCTAGTTCCCTATTGACTTGGCTTCGTATATAGATGTATTTTGGCTTCTGTTCGCTCTGAATATGACAAGTTTTTTTTTTTACAGTTGGGCTTACGAATTGTTATATTCTTTATCTGTTAGTTATCTATGATAGCCTATTTTACAATATTACGTTAAAAGGATATTCGCCGTCATATTTGACTAATGGTGCTGATTACCGCTGTATCTAGATTATGTATATTCAACTTATAGTATATGGTGAATTATGAATAAAGTCCTGAGGCACTTCTGGCTTGCATTAGATCTTCCTGTGATGATCCTGTTTGTGAAAGCTGCCTCTACCCTCCTCTAACTGGTCAACTCCTCTAGATTAAGTTGTTATTGTAAAAAATCCCCAAAATCTCTACATATTCCGAGATAACAAGACTACATATATATGACCGACCTTATAAAAGCCGTTGAACTCCGTTGAAAATATATTTTTACTGTGCAGGCATGATAACATACAGTAATCGATAATTAAGATATTTCAACTTTTGTGCTATATGCAGACGAGGAGTCACGATAACTTGGCTGAAATATGTTGACTAGACCACACACTAGAAGGTGAAGGGACGACGACGTTTCGGTCCGTCCTGGACCATTCTCAAGTCGATTTTGCTATATTCTGTGCTATATGTAGCATTCCACACAAGGCTACTACGCAACATGCCATCTGTGCTATATATATATGCCTTAAACATCGTCGATTTTCTACTGTCTACATAACTTTGGCCTACTTTAAATTAGTTCAATATTACCTATACATAAATTGTGACGTCTCGCCGGTCTACACTTTTTCCTGTATTTCAAATTGTAAGCTGAATGTTACTTTACGCAAAAAAATGTAAGATTGGTTTAGGCTGCTGTGGACCTGTTTAGTCCAGCCATTATTGCAATAATTTGTATAAGTTGTTACGAATAGCTTCTAATTCTAAAGTGTAAAAATGCCGTTGATGATGATAATACTTCGTTGACTTTGACGTTACTCAAACATTTTGCCCTCCACGTATAATGGATGAGTGATGTTATATACCTGAGCGTGGCATGCCAACGTGTCACTGGGGAGGGCTTGAAAAATTAGTCATTTTTCATTTCATTTACTTATTATGCAATTCATACCCATCCCGTAGGCGGTGGTGAACAGGGTTACAGAGACACATAATGGGTTCAGGAACTGAACCCCATAGTTCGTGTTGATAAGCAAGTGACAATCGTGTTTCACTATTGTTAATATTACATACATATGAATTGAAACAGGAATTTTCTTAAGTACTTTGGTATATTAATACATCTTCAGAAGGACTGAAGATGTATTCATTGTATGAAAAAAATGTATTATTCATGAAGATGTATTAATACATCTTCATTCCTTCTGAAGATGTATTAATATACGAAAGTACTTAAGGAAATTCCTGTTTCAATTTTTCCTCCGTGATTTGACACTCACATTTTTCATCACGTGTTAACTTTGTTACTGAGACAATTTAGGAAAACTTTTAAGTACTCCATTTGAATACTATTCGCTGCTTCCAAAACTACGCGATATCGAGTTTCTCTGTTTCTCAGTCTGTTTTCTCCCCTTTTTCCAGGTTTACCATTAACCTAATCACTACAGACTTGTGTAAACCACTTAAACTGATACGAAGGTGGAATCCCTTCCTAAATCTTCACTAACTCGGGACCGGCAGGAGCCATTTGTCAGTATGTTCAGTGATGACTATCTCGAGTGCCAGGGTGCGGGCCTCGCTGCCAGGTGCCGCCTCAGGAACGCCGCCACTTTTCTCAGGCCAGACAGGTTTGGTGGAGGAGTTGCAGGTGTGTGTAGGGGTGGGGGTGTGGGGGGAGAGCAGGGGTGATGTATGTGTGTGGGGGGGAGGAGTGGGTATGAGGGAGAGGTCTCTATGTGATCACCTAAATGTTGTTACAGGATGAGAACTACACTACTGGTGTCCCGCCTGCCCAGTACTCTGGGAAGTACTCTGGGGAGGGATGAAAAGCTATAATGAATAAGTTACGCTTTAGTATAATGAATATCAGAAATATATTTAATATTTGTAACCTTGTAATTTCTGGGGTAAAGTGGATGTTTGTGAAGTTTAATGTAGTTAACACTTAGTAGCGTCACCATCCTCGCTAGCAAGTGAAGCAAATGGGAGAAATATGCGCGTGTTCCATAATAATTTATTGTGTCAGGGGACAGGCAGCCAGTTTATATATACAGTATATGTGAGGTTTACATCGACGTCCCCCCCCCCCCGTCCCTCCCTAGGATACACTCCGCACAAGCTGACTAACTCCTGGGTACCTATCTACTAATAGGTGAACAGGTGCATTAGGTGATAAGAAACGAGCCCAACCATTTCTGTCCAACCCAGGATTCGAACCTGGAATTCTCGATTATGAGTAGAGAACGAACCAGATTACTCACAAAACTTCTTTTTTGAGCACCCTGTTCTTGCACGATGTGGCAAATCAAGAGAAGAGGTTGTGTACACAGAGAAGCGGCCACATGTGTCGGTGTATATCTCTAGAAAATAGATGTTGACATGGTCAGGAGGCCTGGTCGAGGACCGGGCCGCGGGGACGCTAAGCCCCGGAAGCACCTCAAGGTAACCTCAAGGTATGGTGTAGAGTTCAGTACCACTGGTGTACACCAGCTTATACCCGCGCGTCCAAACATGCCTGGGTAGCCTAAGCTCCGGAACACGTTGAAAAACTGGTAATATGATCATGATTTTGTTTGTACCACGAGGACATGTTGTAAGTGAAGATCAACACTTCCAAATATCACCTTTGATACCGCAATAAAATGAGATCTCTTGAAGTTAAAATTTTTAATTAAGAATCTCGAGTAGTTTTATTTATATATACAAGAATTCTTACATTCTTGTACAGCCATCAGCACGACGCGTAGAGTTTCGGCCAGGTCCTTAGTCCTAGTTTTTCCCTGAATACGACCCGCCAAATTGTTTAACAACCTGGGGCCAGATTCACGAAAGCACTTACGCAAGCACTTACGAACCTGTCCATCTTTTCTCAATCTTTGGCACCTTCGTTTACAATTATTAAACAGTTAATGAGCTCCGAAGCACCAGGAGGCTGTTTATAACAATAACAACAGTTGATTGGCAAGTTTTCATGCTTGTAAACTGTTTAATAAATGTAACTAAAGCCGTCAAATATTGAGGAAAGATGTACACTTTCGTAAGTGCTTGCGTAACTGCTTTCGTGAATCTGGCCCCTGGTACCCATTCACTGCTGGGTGAACAGAGGCTACAGTTAAGGATTGGCGCCAAGTCAATCCTCCCCGGCCAGGATACGAACCCAGGCCAAAGCCCTTGCGAAGCGCTGAGCGAGTGTTTCACCACTACGCCACAGGGATGTGCCAGTGCTGAAGAACTTTTTAGTATGCTGCCAGAGTTGTTTGTAAATTGCCCGTTTAATTCGTTGACTAACCTGTCTGACAGGAAAGTTTGCATGTGTACAGAATTCCTAAGTAGTAATTTTCTGATGATATCAGAGTTGCAGATCAACAGCAAACTGCTGTAAATGGTACGGCTGTGATGGTTCTGGCACCTTGTTCCTTGTTCATCAATGTCAACTGTGTCACACACATGAACTGCGGCTTGATACATGCCAAGCTATGAATGTGTATGTTTCCTGAAGTAGTGTCCAACTACTTGGGCTGGACGGTAGACGTCTCGCTTCATGCACGGCGGCGTTCAATCCCCCGACCGTCCACAAGTGGTTGGGCACCATTCCTTCCCCCCGTCCCATCCCAAATCCTTATCCTGACCCCTTCCAAGGGCTATATAGTCGTAATGGCTTGGGGCTTTCCCCTGATAATTCCCTCCCTGAAGGCCAGACAAGACCGACTTTAGATCCACACCGGAAGTCAGCTGTATGCAAGGGGGACTGAAAGTAGTCAGCGATTTGCTGTTAAGTCTTCATTGTGCGAGAGTGTGAATGACATGAATAAAGCTGTATTGAACCCTTGTTTCTGTGACCATTGGAGTTTTCATAACTTCCAAAAGGCTTGTCAGAGATTATTGGTAATGTTAACTTGGCATCATAACAGTGTCCTGACCGTCTTGTACCTGACTGCTTCGTTAAATCTATTTGAAGAGTTAAGTGCCCTCTAATTCTCCACGATCATACACACAACTGATCCCGAGGAACAGTTTACAATTGTCTGGAACGTGGCAAAGACTTGGTCACGTCTGAGGACTGTGACCAGACATCCAAAGGTGAATTTATCTTGTGAACGAAATGGTGAACGTTACTGTTTGTTCAGCTTCTTTTCTGAACTTGTGTACACCGTTGCTAGAGTCTGACATTACAACAGCGCTACCATAACACTGTTCAATACTCGTGGTTATTGTCAAATTATTTTGTACGGGTGTCAGTGTGGTGATACATGTGGAAACTGAGGAGCCGTACACCGTTGTACACATACAAAGAATTTATTTGCCATGGTCAACAAACTGAATGCATTAGGCAGTAATGTGGTGGAGGCTGACTCCATACACAGTTTCAAGTGTAGATATGATAGAGCCCAGTAGGCTCAGGAATCTGTACACCAGTTGATTGACAGTTGAGAGGCGGGACCAAAGAGCCAAAGCTCAACCCCCCACAAACACAACTAGGTGAGTACCACAAGGAAATACAACTAAAGGAATCTGGGAAAGAACAAGATTTGTGAAGTTTATAATTCCAGCAATACACCGGTGTGATATATATCACGGTAACAGCGACACAATATATTTCAAACAGTATTTTAAAACCTAAATAAGGACTTTGAAAAGGATCTGTAGAGCCTATGGAAGCACAGAGTACGCAGCACCAGCCTGGAATCCACACTTCGCCAGGCAAAAAACAACAAAAAAGTGCATTGATCTGCAACAGGATTACGGCCAGAACCAAATTGGTTAAAGTTACGATGATAGGCTAAAGGAACAATCTCATAACCATAGAGAAGAAACAAAGGGAGATATATGATCACAATAAAGAAGCTACTGAGAGAAACAGGCAAGAGCAGTTTTATTTAATTGAGAGAAAGTAGGACAAAAAGTGGAAACTGGAAACGCAAGCGAGTCAATGAAAGGAAACACACCCACGTATACAGGGTGTATTCCCACCCTGTATACGTGCTCAAGAAGTGACATGAAATAAGTTGTGAAACACGCCTCCACCCAGAAATTTACGGCCAGATTTGACAAAACATTCCGGAGAGTAAAATTATAACACAACAGGTACGGCAAGGTTAGTAAGGAGAGCATAAAGAGCTCGCAATGTTCTTCCCCGTAGAGGAAGCCTCACCCACCTCCCCACCACACGGGGGAACCCCACACCCCCGTAGTAACTGTAGTGGGCCCCCAGGGGCAGCTGGGGATACCGGCTGGGGAGCGGGTTCGACTCCACCTCCTGGTGGCCCGATGTGTAATATAGCGCCTTGGCTCCATCTTTCCAATTAGCATATTCAGTTTCACCAGTTAGGACGGGCGGACGCAATAGGATTCTACGAGAAACATTTTCTTCACGTTTGACCAGACCACACACACTAGTGCAGGAGCGACGACGTTTCGGTCCGTCCTGGACCATTCTCAAGTCGATTGTCGACTTGAGAATGGTCCAGGACGGACCGAAACGTCGTCGTCCCTTCACCTTCTAGTGTGTGGTCTGGTCAACTTACTTCAGCCACGTTATTGTGACTCCTCGCCTGCATTTCCTTCACGTGTCTTGGTAGAATAATTCTACACGAAGTGGGATTCTAATTACGATAGTTTTTATTGTAAATAATCAGTTTAGGTAAATCCCGAAACTAAACTAACCGATGAATTACCTAAAGCTAATGTAAGGTAGGCAGGGTAAGTGTGGTTGGGCATGTATTTTGTTCAGTTAGCAAATTGATGGGTAAGAGGCTAGAGGCTGGGTAAAGCCTAACAGGGTGGTCGCCCGCAGACAGTAACTGCACTCTGGTCCCACTTCACATCGTCCAGCTTACCCGAGACTTCGAACCGCTACTCGGTCTATATCGGCAATATTTTTGGTGTTGAGCTTAAGGCCTAGCAACCTAACCTAACCTAACCTAACAACCTCTGGAGGGTTATTAAGGCCAACACAACAGCTTGCTGACTATCTTGAGGTTATCTTGAGATGATTTCGGGGCTTTTTAGTGTCCCCGCGGCCCGGTCCTCGACCAGGCCTCCACCCCCAGGAAGCAGCCCGTGACAGCTGACTAACACCCAGGTACCTATTTTACTGCTAGGTAACAGTAACCAACCAACAAGTAGACTTTTTAGACTTGAACAAAGTCCAGGGCCCAGATTCATTAAGCAGTTACGCAAGCACTTACGAACGTGTACATCTTTGCTCAATCTTTGACGGCTTTGATTACATTTATTAAGCAAGTCTGCAAGCTTGAAAACTTGCCAATCAACTGTTGTTATTGTTATTAACAGCCTCCTGGTGCTTCGGTGCTCATTAACTGTTTAAAGATTGTAAACAAAGCCGCCAAAGATTGAGAAAAGATGTACAGGTTCGTAAGTGCTTGCGTAATTCTTCGTGAATCCGTAAATGCTTCGTGAATCCGTAAATGCTTCGTGAATCCGTAAATGCTTCGTGAATCTGTCCCCTGGACTATAGTAAAGTGTGTATGTACACCAAGAAGTAGTGTGGAGGGCAGGTCTCATATCCCATGACTTCCTGACCAGGTAGAGAACAGGTGACGTTGGGTCGGCGGAAGTAGTGAAGATGTTAGTGATAGAAGATGGTGTGTAGGGAAGGTGTTATAATGATGGGAGAGAGTGTGTGTGTGTGTGTGTGTGTGTATTGTTAACATATAAAGCTATTCACTACACTAAATTACTGTTAGCCACTTATTTACATAACTTAGTTGATTCAAGCAGTTCATTTTGGGGTAATTTTTAGTAATTACTGTATGTTTTGCCGGCCCAGTCACCGGACACTGCCCTGGTGAGCACAAGAGCCATATCTTCACTACACACACACACACACACACACACACACACACACACACACACACACACAACACACACA
>WNGS01165503.1:19953146-19967001 GCA_020271785.1 Procambarus virginalis | reverse complement strand
CCTAAACACACGCTATCTTAGCCCTAATACACACTATCTTAGCCCCTAATAACACGCTATCTTAGCCCCTAAAACACGCTATCTTAGCCCCTACTACACGCTATCTTAGCCCCTAAAACACGCTATTCTTAGCCCTAATACACGCTATCTTAGCCCCAATACCCGCTATCTTAGGCCCTAAATACCGATATTTTCTTAGGCCCCTAATACACGCTCTTAGCCCTAATACACGCTATCTTAGGCCCGAATACACGCTATCTTAGCCCTAATAAACGCTATCTTAGCCCCTAATAAACGCTATCTTAGACCCACTCCTGACAGAAAATGAGAGAGGAGATCACATCAAACCACCACTTACCTTACACCACTTCCCCCTATTACCCTTCCCCCCCTACTACACGCTATCTTAGCCCCCTAAAACACGCATCAGCCCTAATTACACGCTATCTTAGCCCCTACTACACGCTATCTTAGCCCCTACTACACGCTATCTTAGCCCCCTAATTACACGCTATCTTAGCCCTAATACACACTATCTTAGCCCCTAATACACGCTATCTTATCCCTCTAATACACGCTATATTAGCCCCTAATACACGCTATCTTAGCCCTAATACAACGCTATCTTAGGCCCTAATACACGCTATCTTAAGCCCCCTAATACACGCTATCTTAGCCCTAATAAACGCTATCTTAGCCCCTAATAAACGCTATCTTAGCCCCCAAATACACGCTTATCTTTGCCCCCTATTACACGCTATCTTAGCCCCTAATACACGCTATCTTAGCCCTTATACACTCTATCTTAGGCCATAATACCACGCTATCTTAGCCATAATAAACGCTATCTTAGCCCCTACTACACGCTATCTTAGCCCTAATACCCGCTATCTTAGCCCCTAATACACGCTCTCTTAGCCCCTAATACACGCTATTTTAGCACCTAATACACGCTATCTTTAGCCCCCTAATACACGCTATCTTAGCCCCTAATACACGCTATCTTAGCCCCTAAAACACGCTATCTTAGCCCCCTAATACACGATTTAGACCCTAATACACGCTATCTTAGCCCATAATACAACGCTTTTTTTATCTTAGCCCCTCAGTGTACCCTATCACGTGCATTACGTCCTATCCCTAGTTTAGCGCGTGCCTTAGCCCTAATACACGCTATCTAGTCCCCTAATCCACGCTATCTTAGCCCCTAATACACGCTATCTTAGCCCTAATAAACGCTATCTTAGCCCCTAATACCCGCTATCTTAGCCCCTAATAAACGCTATCTTAGCCCCTAATAAACGCTATCTTAAGGCCCTAATACACGCTTATCTTAGCCCCTAATACACGCTATCTTTAGCCCACTTACACGCTATCTTAGCCCCTAAAACACGCTATCTTAGCCCCTAAAACACGCTATCTTAGCCCCTAATACCCGCTATCTTAGCCCCTAATACACGCCTATCTTAGCCCCTAATACACGCTATCCTAGCCCCTATACACGCTTATCTTAAGCCCCCTAATACACGCTATTCTTAGCCCCTAATACACGCTATGCTTAGCCCCCTAATACACGCTATCCCTTAGCCCCTAATACACGCTATCTTAGCCCCCTAATACACGCTATCTTAGCCCCCTAATAACACACGCTATCTTAGCCCCCTAATACACGCTATCGTAGGCCCTAAATTTTACACGCTATCTTAGCCCCCTAATACACGCTATCTTAGCCCACTAAAAACACGCTATCTTAGCCCCTAATACACACTATCTTAGCCCCTAATACACGCTATCTTACCCCCTAATACACGCTATCTTAGCCCCTAATCCACGCTATCTAGCCCCTAATACACGCTATCTTAGCCACCTAATACACGCTATCTTAGCCCCCTAATACACGCTATCTTAGGCCCTAATACACGCTATCTCTAGCCGCCTAATACACGGCTATCTTAGCCGCCTAATACACGGCTATCTTAGCCCTAATACATGGCTATCTTAGCCCTAATACAGCTATCTTAGGCCCTAATACAGGCTATCTTTAGCGCCTACATACACGCTATCTTAGGCCTAATACAGCTATCTTCAGCCGCCTAATACAGGCTATCTTAGCCCCTAATACAGCTATCTAGCGCCTAATACAGGCTATCTTAGCCCTAATACACCGCTATCTTAGCGCCTAATACAGGCTATCTTAGCCACCTAATACAGCTATCTTAGCCCCTAATACACGCTTTCTTAGCCCCTAATACACGTTATCTTCCCCCCTAATACACGCTATCTTACCCCTAATATACAATATGTGCTATATTAGGCCTACGAATGTTTAAGATCAGTTGTTATCTTGTGTATGGACACAAGATAACAACGTTTATCTTGTGTCCATAACCCTAAGGAAATGCATAGAACAGAACGTTATCATTTATGGCTAACAACAGACCATTTTGTACGTTTGACTAACAGTTGCTATTGGTACTATCATATGTTAAGAAGGCTGGTTATCTTGAGATGAGTTATCTGGGGTTGTGAAACTTTAATCCAATTTTACCATTTAACGTAAAGCTAATTGGTCACTTTCCCCTGGATACAGGTGACAGGGGTGACCAAACCCAGCGGGTTTTCTTCCTATTGGGGGAGTGTTTTACATGCTGCTTATGGCGGGTGTCCACTCACAGGATGAGTCGGAAGAGCCCAATACTGTGCACTATGGCGGTATTGATCGTGCTGTCCACTCCGAGGATGAGTGACGCGGCCCCAATACTGTCACTATGGCGGTGGATGTGTCCACTCACAGGATGAGTGGCGCTGCCCATACTTTCCACTATGGCGGTGTGTGTGTCCACTCACAGGATGAGTGGCGCTGCCACAATACTGTCACTATGGCGGTGCTGTCCACCTCACAGGATGAGTGGACCGCTGCCCAATACTGTCACTATGGCGGGTGTGTGTCCAGCTCCAGGTATGAAGTGACGCTGCCCCAACTACTATGGGGTCACTATGTCACCGGTCGAGTGTCGTGTGCCCACTCAAGTGATGAGTGACGCTGCCCATACTGTCACTATGGCGGTGTTACCACTAACAGGAGAGTGGGCGGCTGCCCAATACTGTCACTATGGCGAGTGTTCCACTCACATAGATGAGTGGCGCTGCCCAAATACTGTCACTATGGCGGTGTGTCCAAC
The DNA here is from genome assembly GCA_020271785.1 of Procambarus virginalis. NCBI lineage: Eukaryota > Metazoa > Arthropoda > Malacostraca > Decapoda > Cambaridae > Procambarus > Procambarus virginalis. The sequence goes on along the minus strand of WNGS01165503.1, from coordinate 19,963,819 downwards.
TCACAGGATGAGTGACGCCTGCCCAATACTGTCACTATGGCCGAATGTGGCCACTCACAGGATGAGTGGCGCTGCCCAATACTGTCACTATGGCGGTGTGTGTGCCACTCACAGGATGAGTGCCGGCTGCCCAATACTGTCACTAGGGCGGCTGTGTGTCCACTCACAGGATGAGTGAGTGACGCTGCCCAATACTGTCACTATGGCGGTGTGTCCACTCACAGGATGAGTGGCGCATGCCCAATACTGTCACTATGGCGGTGTGTCCACTCACAGGATGAGTGGTGCTGCCCAAAGATACTGGTCACTATGGCGGATGTGTCCACTCACAAGATGAGTTGTGCTGCCACAATACTGTCCACTATGGCGGTGTGCTCCACTCACAGGATGAGTGGCGCTGCCCAATATTTGTCACTATGGCGGTGTGGCCACTCACAAGATGAGTGGCGCTGCCCAATACTGTAACTATGGTGTGTGTGTCCACTCACAAGATGAGTGGCGCTGCCCAATACTGTCCACTATGGCGGTGTGTTCACTCACAGGATGAGTGGCGCTGCCCAATACTGTCACTATGAGTGGTGTTGTCCACTCACAGGATGGAGTGGCGCTGCCCAATACTGTCACTATGGCGGGTGTGTCCACTTCACAAGATGAGTGACGACGCTGCCAATACTGTCACTATGGCGGTGTTCCCCATCCCAGGATGAGTGGCGCTGCCCAATACTGTCACTATGGCGGTCGTGTCCACTCACAGGATGAGTGGCGCTGCCCAATACTGCACTATGCGGTGTGTCCACTCAGTGGATGAGTGACGCTGCCCAAATACTGTCCACTATGGCGGTGTGTGTCCACTCCACAGGATGAGTGGCCGCTGCCCCATACTGTCACTATGGCGGTGTGGTGACACTCACAGGAAGAGTGGCACTGCCCAATAACTGTCACTATGGCGGTGTGTCCACTCACAGGATGAGTTGGCGCTGCCCAATACTGTCACTATGGCGGTGTGTCCACTCACAGGATGAGTGGCGCTGGCCCAATACTGTCAATATGGTGGTGTGTCCACTCAACCCCAGATGAGTGGCGCTTGCCCCAATATTTTCACTATGGCTGTGTGTCCCACTCACAGGATGAGTGGGACTGCCCAATACGCTCACTATGGCAGCGTGATGTCCCACTCACCACACGGATGAGTGGGCGCTGCCCCAATACTGTCCCTATGGCGGTGTGTCCACTCACAGGATGAGTGGCGCTGCCCAATACGGTCACCTATGGCGGTGTGTGTCCACTCACAGGATGAGTGGGCCGCTGCCCAATACTGTCACTATGGCGGTGTGTCCCACTCACAGGATGAGTGACGCCTGCCCAATACTGTCACTAGTGGCGGTGTGTCCCACTCACAGGATGAGTGGCCGCTGCCCAAATACTGTCACTATGGCGATTCTGTGTCCACTCACAGGATGAGTGCCCGCTGCCCAATACTGTCACTATGGGATGTGTCCACTCACAGGCTGAGTGCCGCTGCCCAATACTGTCCACTATGGCGATGTGTCCACTCACAGGATGAGTGGCGGCTGCCCAATACTGTCACTATGGCGGTGGTGTCCACTCACAGGAGAGTGCCGCTGCCCAATACTGTCACTATGGCCGATGTGTCCACTCACAGGAGTGAGTGGCGCTGACCCAATACTGTCCAACTATGGCGGTGTGTCCACTCACAGATGAGGTGCGCCTGCCCAATACTGTCACTATGGCGATGTGTCCTCACAGGATGAGTGGGCGCTGCCCAATACTGTACTATGGCGGTGTCCACTCAAAGGATGAGTGGCTCTGTCCAATACTGTCACTATGGGAGGGTGTCCACTCACAGGATGAGTGGCGCTGCCAATACTGTCACTATGGGGTACTCGCGTGTATTAGGGCTAAGATAGCGTGTATTAGGGGCTAAGATAGCGTGTATTAGGCCTAAGATAGCGTGTATTAGGCCTAAGATAGCGTGTATTAGGGCTAAGATAGCGTGTATTAGGCCTAAGATAGCGTGTATTAGGCCTAAGATAGCGTGTATTAGGCCTAAGATAGCGTGTATTAGGCCTAAGATAGCGTGTATTAGGCCTAAGATAGCGTGTATTAGGCCTAAGATAGCGTGTATTAGGGCTAAGATACCGTGTATTAGGCCTAAGATAGCGTGTATTAGGCCTAAGATAGCGTGTATTAGGCCTAAGATAGCATGTACAGGTTGAGTTGGCTCTCGAGTCACTCCCCATTTTCTATACAGCAGAAGATGTATGTGAGGAGTAACTAAGCTGTTGTTGTTTCAGGATGGAGAGTGAGCAGTACCCGGACAGTGTGAGAGAGATGAGTCGCCTCCTGCAGAAGGCCGCACTCCCACACGACGCCCACACGCCCACAGACTCTCCCCCCGCCCACACGCCCACGGAGTCCCCCGCCCACACACCCACAGAGTCCCCCGCCGCCCACACTCCCCCGCCCTGCCTCCACGACGGCCAGGTTCAGGCGGGGACGACTCTGGCGGTCAAGACTGCCCTGGGGGCCAAGTGGGCGGCGAGATAGAGGCAATGGGCGGGTGTAGCGGAGTGGGCGGCGCCACAGAGGAAGTGGGCGGGTGTAGCGGAGTGGGCGGCGCCACAGAGGAAGTGGGCGGGTGTAGCGGAGTGGGCGGCGTCAGCAGTATCGCGCTGCCGGCTAGCGAGAGTGGTCCAGTCAGTCTCTCTCAGATCTTGGGTCGGTCTGTGTATTCCGCCGTCGCCGCCCCTCACCTGTGTCCCCTCACCCCCCAGCCCCTCACCCCTCACCCCGCCCCCTCTCACCCCTCACCCATGCCGGTGGCTACCATGGGCAACGGTACGTCAGGGCAGGCGGCCGCCCACGCCCCCCACCATGGGGTCAACCCAGGGGGGCCGGACCCCGCTGGGAATGGACGCACTGCCCCCAAAGCTGTGTACCCTGAAGACTATAACTACCTCAAGGGCCTGGTGCCCGAGCTGAAGCCGAGGTGCGTGAGCGGGACCTCAAAATCAACTTGCTGGAGGCTGACACCCTTGACCTCAGACGTCAGCTTAAGAGGAAGACGGAACAGCTTAATAAACTTCAGAGGGAAGTTCACAAGCTAAAGGTGAGTCCTGCACTCTCTGTCTCACCTCTACCGTCTATGTTCCTTACTGTCTATATCTTGTCTCACGATACGCAGTCACAGCCCAGCTCCTGTGATGGGTAAGTCCACTACGGGCTCGCCATAGACCGTGCTACTTGGAACTTTTTGTTCCCAGTAGCTGAATCTATAACAATAGCAACAACAGCTTCACTAAGCTGCTACAGGCTCCTCACCTCTGCTTACCTGTTGCTCTACCTTGTGTGTGTGTGTGTGTGTGTGTGTGTGTGTGTGTGTGTGTGTACTCACCTATATGTACTCACCTATATGTGTCTGCAGGATCGAGCATTGACTCTTGGATCCCGACTTTCCAGCCATCAGTTGTTTACAGCAATGACTCCTATCCCATTTCCCTATCATACCTGGTTTTAAAATTAGTAATAGTATTGGCTTCCACAACCTGTTCCTTAAGTGCATTCCATTTTCCCACTACTCTCACGCTAAAAGAAAACTTCCTAACATCTCTGTGACTCATCTGAGTTTCCAACTTCCATCCATGTGTGTGTGTGTGTATAATTACGTAAGTGTAATTACCTAAGTGTAGTTACAGGATGAGAGCTACGCTCGTGGTGTCCCGTCTTCCCAGCACTCTTTGTCATATAACGCTTTGAAACTACTGACGGTCTTGGCCTCCACCACCTTCTCCCCCAACTTGTTCCAACCGTCTACCACTCTGTTTGCGAAAGTGAATTTTCTTATATTTCTTCGGCATCTGTGTTTAGCTAGTTAAATCTATGACCTCTTGTTCTTAAAGTTCCAGGTCTCAGGAAATCTTCCCTATCGATTTTATCAATTCCTGTTACTATTTTGTATGTAGTGATCATATCACCTCTTTTTCTTCTGTCTTCTAGTTTTGGCATATTTAATGCCTCTAACCTCTCCTCGTAGCTCTTGTGCGTGTGTGTGTGTGTGTGGGGGGGGGGTGTACTCACCTATTTGTACTCACCTATTTGTGCTTGCGGGGGTTGAGCTTTGGCTCTTTGGTCCCGCCTCTCAACCGTCAATCAACTGGTGTACAGATTCCTGAGCCTAATGGGCTCTATCATATCTACACTTGAAACTGTGTATGGAGTCAGCCTCCACCACATCGCTTCCTAATGCATTCCATTTGTCAACCACTCTGTCACTGAAAAAAATCTTTCTAATATCTCTGTGGCTCATTTGGGCACTCAGTTTCCACCTGTGTCCCCTAGTGCGTGTGCCCCTTGTGTTAAACAGCCTGTCTTTATCAACCCTGTCGATTCCCTGAGAATCTTGAATGTGGTGATCATGTCCCCCCTAACTCTTCTGTCTTCCAACGAAGTGAGGTTTAATTCCCGTAGTCTCCTCGTAGCTCATACCTCTCAGCTCGGGTACTAGTCTGGTGGCAAACCTTTGAACCTTTTCCAGTTTAGTCTTATCCTTGACTAGATAGGGACTCCATGCTGGGGCTGCATACTCCAGGATTGGTCTGACATATGTGGTATACAAAGTTCTGAATGATTCCTTACACAAGTTTCTAAAGGCCGTTCTAATGTTAGCCAAGCTGGCATATGCCGCTGATGTTATCCTCTTGATATGGGCTTCAGGGGACAGGTCTGGCGTGATATCAACCCCCAGGTCTTTCTCTCTCTCTCTGACTCTTGAAGTATTTCATCTCCCAAATGATACCTTGTATCTGGCCTCCTGCTCCTTACACCTATCTTCATTCTATTACATTTGCTTGGGTTAAACTCTAACAGCCATTTGTTCGACCATTCCTGCAGCTTGTCCAGGTCTTCTTGAAGCCTCAAGCTGTCCTCCTCTGTCTTAATCCTTCTCATAATTTTGGCGTCGTCAGCAAACATTGAGAGGAATGAGTCTATACCCTCTGGGAGATCATTTACGTATATCAGAAACAGGATAGGTCCAAGTACAGAGCCCTGTGGGACTCCACTGGTGACTTCACGCCAGTCTGAGGTCTCACCCCTCACTGTAACTCTCTGCTTCCTATTGCTTAGGTACTCCCTTATCCACTGGAGCGCCCTACCTGTTACTCCTGCCTGTTTCTCCAGCCTGTTTCTCCAGCTTATGTACCAGCCTCTTATGCGGTACTGTGTCAAAGGCTTTCCGACAGTTCAAGAAAATGCAGCTCGCCCACCCTTCTTTTTCTTTCTTAATCTTTGTTACCTGATCGTAGAATTCTATTAAGCCTGTAAGGCAAGATTTACCCTCCCTGAACCCATGTTGATGGGTTGTCACGAAGTCTCTTCTCTCCAGATGTGTTACCAGGTTTTTTCTCACGATCTTCTCCATCACCTTGCATGGTATACAGGTTAAGGACACTGGCCTGTAGTTCAGTGCCTCTTGTCTGTCACCTTTTTGTATATTGGGACCACTCGTAATTTTGAACCCTTCCAAGGCGCGTGGTTGACTGCCACCTCTCCTAGCGCAGTGACCGCACCTTGTTCTATTGTGAAGACCTCCTGGAACCTCTTGTTGAGTACTTCACACACCTCTTTGTCATTCTCTGTGTACCTGTCCTCGCCTGTTCAAAGTTTCAATACCTGTTCTTTAACTGTTGTTTTCCTTCTGATGTGACTGTGGAGTAGCTTTGGTTCGGTCTTGGCTTTGTTTGCTATATCATTTTCATAATTTTTCTCTGCTTCTCTTCTCACCCTGATGTACTCATTCCTGGTTCTCTGGAATCTCTCTGCTTTCTGGTGTTCTGTTATTTTGGAAGTTCCTCCACGCCCTTTTGTTCAGTTCCTTTGCTTCCATACATGCCCTATTATACCGTGGATTCTTCTGTTGCTTCTCGGATTTTTCCCTTTGGGCCGGGATGAACGTGTTTACAGCCTGACACTTTTGGGTAACATAGTCCATCATACCCTGTACAGCGCCCACTTCACACACTCTTGGTGTGGGCCGCGATAATGATTCTACATTTATATGCATATGGCTGTGTAGGGAATTTTATTGCGAGTTCAGTGATATAAAATATAACGCTGTAGGACTAATGTGGAGCTGACAACAAACAAAAGAGTATGAACATTTTGTTGCTGTTTGGGCGTCACGGCGAGTGATCTACGTTTTATTTATTTCGTGGTGGGATAGCTAATGCTTTGGTGACATTTTATATATATGATCTTGTAGAGAATTTTATTGCCAACACATTGATACCAAATGTAATACGTAACTCGAAAATTGGTGTCAGGAGAGTGAAAGATTATACACTTATTTGGTGTTTACTCTCAAGAGCCCAAAACGCCGCGCGCACAATACGCTATTTTTTTTCACGAGTGCCGGGCGCGTTAAAGTTAATAACAGTGATAAATTCCAGGTACTCAGGTGTGGTAAAATGAGGATCTGAAACATAATACAGGTAACAAAACACAATCGAATCTTCCGATACTAGAGAAACAGCATGTCAAGGATTTGGGGAATAATGATGTCCGACGATCTAACGTTTAGGGAGCATAACCAAGCAAATATTGCGACAGCCAGAAAAATGATTGGATGGATTACGAGAACTTTCAAATCCAGGGATCCCATCACAATGCTTGTACTCTTCAAGTCACTTGTGCTGTCCCGTCTTGAGTACTGCTCAGTACTCACTTCCCCCTTCAGAGCAGGATAGATTGCTGAAATAGAGGGAATACAGAGAACATATACGGAAAGCATAGACGAGATAAAACACCTAAATTATTGGGATCGTCTCAAAGCTCTCCAAATGTACTCACTAGAAAGGAGACGAGAGAGATTCCAAATAATATATTATTTGGTATCTCTATATTCTATATATATATTTGATATCTATATATTATTTGGTAATATCTCTATTTGGTATCTATATATTATTTGGTATTTGTATGTGTATATATACACATGGAAAATACTGGAGGGACAGATCCCAAATCTGCACAGTAAAATAACAACGTACTGGAGTGAACGATATGGAAGAAAATGGCAGAAATAGAACCAGTGAAGAGCAGAGGTGCCATAGGCACAATCAGAGAACACTGTATAAACATCAGAGGTCCAGTGAAAAGCAGAGGTGCCATAGGCACAATCAGAGAACACTGTATAAACATCAGAGGTCCAGTGAAGGGCAGAGGTGCCATAGACACAATCAGAGAAACACTGTATAAACATCAGAACTCCAGTGAAGAGCAGAGGTGCCATAGGCACAATCAGAGAACACTGTATAAACATCAGAGGTCCAGTGAAGGGCAGAGGTGCCATAGGCACAATCAGAGAACACTGTATAAACATCAGAGGTCCGCGGTTGTTCAACGTCCTCCCAGCGACTATAAGAAATATTGCCGGAACAACCGTAGACATCTTCAGAGGAAACTGGACTGTTTTCTAAGAGAAGTTCCGGACCAACCTGGCTGTGGTGGGTATGAGGGCCTGCGGGCCGCTCCAAGCAACAGCCTGGTGGACCAAGCTCTCACAAGTCAAGCTTGGCCTCGGGCCGGGCTTGGGCTTGGGCAGTAGAAGAACTCCCAGAACCCCATCAAGCAGGTATATGTGGGCCTGCGGGCCGCTCCAAGCAACAGCCTGGTGGACCAAACTCTCACAAGTCAAGCTGGCCTCGGGCCGGGCTTGGGCAGTAGAACAACTCCCAGAACCCCATCAACCAGGTATATGTGGGCCTGCGGGCCGCTCCAAGCAACAGCCTGGTGGACCAAACTCTCACAAGTCAAGCCTGGCCTCGGGCCGGGCTTGGGCAGTAGAACAACTCCCAGAACCCCATCAACCAGGTATATGTGGGCCTGCGGGCCGCTCCAAGCAACAGCCTGGTGGACCAAACTCTCACAAGTCAAGCCTGGCCTCGGGCCGGGCTTGGGCTTGGGCAGTAGAAGAACTCCCAGAACCCCATCAAGCAGGTATATGTGGGCCTGCGGGCCGCTCCAAGCAACAGCCTGGTGGACCAAACTCTCACAAGTCAAGCCTGGCCTCGGGCCGGGCTTGGGGAGTAGAACAACCCCAGAACCCCATCAACCAGGTATATGTGGGCCTGCGGGCCGCTCCAAGCAACAGCCTGGTGGACCAAACTCTCACAAGTCAAGCCTGGCCTCGGGCCGGGCTTGGGCAGTAGAACAACTCCCAGAACCCCATCAACCAGGTATATGTGGGCCTGCGGGCCGCTCCAAGCAACAGCCTGGTGGACCAAACTCTCACAAGTCAAGCCTGGCCTCGGGCCGGGCTTGGGCAGTAGAACAACTCCCAGAACCCCATCAACCAGGTATATGTGGGCCTGCGGGCCGCTCCAAGCAACACCTGGTGGACCAAACTCTCACAAGTCAAGCCTGGCCTCGGGCCGGGCTTGGGCTTGGGCAGTAGAAGAACTCCCAGAACCCCATCAACCAGGTATATGTGGGCCTGCGGGCCGCTCCAAGCAACAGCCTGGTGGACCAAACTCTCACAAGTCAAGCCTGGCCTCGGGCCGGGCTTGGGCTTGGGCAGTAGAAGAACTCCCAGAACCCCATCAAGTAGGCTCAGAAATTTGCCTTGGAAATACACTATACAAATAACTATCTCTAACATTTGTTGACGTATTTGATGTCTTATGAAACTTGAAATCTTAATTTCGTTCAAGTATTTTTCGCAGTGTGACAGGCCATACTTGAATGTATATTTAAATTTGTCTCCCTGCAATAGCGCTAGTGTAGAGGGCGTAGAGATACAAGAGTCTGTGCGCCATTTATCAACAAAGAAAATGGGTATGCTAGCTTAGTTAAGAGAAAACGTTAATTGTAGGCAAACTATTATTAGTTGAACTGGTTTAGTTCGTAAGTGAACAGGTGTACAGCTGTGGCTGGAGTGAACAGGTGTACAGCTGTGACTGGAGTGAACAGGTGTACAGCTGTGGCTGGAGTGAACAGGTGTACAGCTGTGACTGGAGTGAACAGGTGTACAGCTGTGGCTGGAGTGAACAGGTGTACAGCTATGACTGGAGTGAACAGGTGTACAGCTGTGGCTGGAGTGAACAGGTGTACAGCTGTGACTGGAGTGAACAGGTGTACAGCTGTGGCTGGAGTGAACAGGTGTACAGCTGTGACTGGAGTGAACAGGTGTACAGCTGTGGCTGGAGTGTACAGGTGTACAGCTGTGGCTGGAGTGTACAGGTGTACAGCTGTGGCTGGAGTGTACAGGTGTACAGCTGTGGCTGGAGTGAACAGGTGTACAGCTGTTGAGCACTGGAGTGGTACAGGTGTACCAGCATGTGGACTGGCTAGTTGAACAGGTGTAGCAGCTGTGGCTGACGTGTACAGGGTACAGCATGTGACTGGGTGAAGGTGTACAGCTGTGACTGGAGAGTGTCACACGGTGTACAGCTCGTGACTGGAGTTACACGTGTACAGTTAACAAATAATTGAATTATTTGATTACTAATTACTTTTTGAATTATTTTATAATGCAATACCTATTATTATTTTCATAATAATAATATTTATCTTAATTTGATAATTAAGATTAATGGACAAGGCATTTAGATGTATGATAACTTAAAGTCAAGAATTATATACACAAGTATTCGTATATCAATATTGACTTATTAAATACGTCATAGGTGAATACTAAACATAATAGATACCCTTAAAAGCTCATAGAAAACACCGACCTTACCTAACCTTGTTAGTATGTTAAGATAAGCATCTTATAGCTCGTAATTACAATATTACTTAACCTATACGTATAATAGGTATAGTTAATACTAACAAGGTTAGGTAAGGTCGGTGTTTTCTATGAAGCTTTTTAAGGGTATCTATTATGTTTAAGTATGTCACCTATGCACGTATTTAATAAGTCAATATTGACTATACGAATTTCGAGGACGGGCTTGGCCTGCATGCCCCACCATACCTGTCACTGAGGCGAGAAAACTTGCACTGTGAAGTCTCTAGTCATGTATGCTTTGACTCATTCCCAAGAATGGTTAAGATACATTAATAGACGGATAGATGGACAGAAGGGAGACCCGGGCAACGCCGGTTTAAGTGGTCTGTAATCCCTCTTCCAACGTAACACGGTTGGAGCCAGTTTATCACACCACTCAAGTTGGTGTATGCCGGATTTGCCGTGGTTTGGGGAGCTGGATGCCGTTTTGGGGGGTGGGGAGCCGATGCCTGTTTGGGAGAGCCGGCATGCCGTGTTTGGGGGGGAGACCGGATGCCGTTTTGGGGGGGGGGAGCCGGATGCCGTGTTTGGGAAGCCGGATGACTACTGACTGGTAATTGTCTACATAATGTTGACAGGTTCAGTGAGTTGAGAAATAAGCAGCGTCCATTTCAGTTTGGTGTATACCCTGTATACTGTGTACTGGTGTATAGGCGTATACATCTGAGCTTGGAGACGTTGGCCTTTAGCTCGTTGGGCCCCGCTTTAACTGGGAAGGGGTTGCAGTCGGCGTTCAATCCCCCGACGTGCACAAGTGGTTGGGGCACCATTCCTCTCCCCGTCCCATCCCAAATCCTTATCCTGACCCCTTCCCAGTGCTATATAGTTGTAATGGCTTGGCGCTTTCCCCCTGATAGTTCCC
>WNGS01165503.1:19882008-19928104 GCA_020271785.1 Procambarus virginalis | reverse complement strand
GGGTCGTGGTGACTTGTTTGCATCTGCTAGGGATTTGGGTCCTGGCCGACCTCAACGACTGGCTGGCGTGGGCTTCCAGCCGTTCCACTTGTCTGCTCGCCAGAGTGTGGTTCTTTCCAAGCTTGTCGGGTTCGGTTTATTGGTGAACTGGGGAAAAATCCCACCTGGTTCTGTCCAGGTTCAGACCTGGCTGGGTCTTGTTTGGGACACTTCCATGTCTCTCTCCTCTAGAGGCATTGCTGAGGCTGTAGTCTTGCCTTATCTGTTTCTGAGGGGGTGGTTACTCAAGCAGTTGTGTGGGAGTTTAAACTTTGCCGTGCTGGTCTACCCGCTGGGTCGGATTTGGCTTCGCAGTGTGTTCTGGTCCCTTCGGGGGCCTTCCCGTCTCTTGTGATTGCTGGGTTCATCCTTCAGGGCCTTGTGTTGGTTGCTGTGTTGCGAGCTTCCTCTTCAGGATTTTCGGTGTTCAGTGACATGGCGCCTATCCGAGCCCTCGCTCGATGTGTTCAGGGACATGTCGTCTCTCGGCTGGGGCTTGTGACCGATGCTCACCAGCCAGCCAGGCGATGGGGTCTGCATTTCCGTCGGGCTCACAGCACAGTGCTGGAGTTCGTGGTGGTTTGGCTGTCGCTTCGGAGGGTTCAGTCACTCGGGGTTCGACCATCCAGTACATTCGAACTGTTCTCCGGTGGTTCATTGCCTGAACTGCGGTTCTCTTTGGGCCTGGTCGCTTTGATGGCTTGTCTGCTGCCTTCTCGGGGTTTGGCTCTGTGGGGTTCATATCTGTAGAGTGTCCAACATCCTAGCAGACGGCCTGTCTCTGTTCATTCCCCTGTCCACAGAATGGACGGTCGACGATTGTTTGATGCTTAGCCTCCAAACTTGAGTCCTGGATAGCTGGCGAGGGGAGGGAAGGGCTGAACGGACAAGCAGCACAGTAGTGGAGTGTGACGTTTGCTTGTTTCCTGGGATTGGAGGGAGTTCTACCTCTTTTGGTTTTTGTTGTACTTTTCTTACCATGTGGGGTTTGTTTTTGTTATGCCTACCTTTCTGGGTGCCTACCCCGGTCGATGGCAGATAGGAAAACCCCTAACCACTGGGAGGTTTTCCAGGGCCATTGCTCCCTGCACCTCTGAGGGGCCAGGTTCTGGTTCATGGTCCCCGGTAGGTCGAACTCGATAGACTAATGCCCCGGTCTAAATATCACACATTACCTTACCCCGATAGCTCCAGGAGCCTCCGGGGCTCACCCAGAAAATGGCATTTCATTACATTCAACGCTGGTTTCTTTAACTCTGAGAATATTACGTATGATAAAACTGGCATTAATGTTATGTAGGACTTGAAGAATTTACATAAACTTATAAATTATATTATTTCATCATTTCAGATTCTGCTCTTAGTGTATCTGGTGCCTGTGTTTGCTCGCCTGGCTGGCTTCCCAGTACTGGAGCTTCACCTCACTCATAATTTTGCTTCCTGTTTTGTTATATTCTTGACTGTTCAGTACATATTTCTGTGTGTTCCTCATGTGTTTAAATTTTTGAAGCATATTTACAGCACTCTTGTAGAAATGGTTGAACTATATGGGCCTCTAGGAGTTATAATTACTCTCTGGAGTCGTCTGTTTGTTCCCATACAGTTGCTTATCTTCTGGTTAATTCTTTTCATTACTCAGCTATATAATCATTATTTACCTTCTCATAATACAGCTGTAGCACCTAAACCAGGTACAGCTTTAACATCACCTGGTGGTGCTCTGGTTGGGGTGACTGCAGCAGTGACGGGTGGGGCAACGGCTGGGTCGGCGAGTACGGCATCTATAGCAAGTTCGGCTCCGAGTGAGATGTGGTATTTAGTAATAGTGCAGAGTGCTGCCGAGGTTTGCTACACGCCTCTCATGTTGGCCGGCACCTGCGTTGCCGTCTCGTACGCTTCTCGGATTATTTTATCCATTACTAGAACTTACACGGCTGGTCCTGGAGCAGCACCGCTGCCAGATGATCTTGTTCACTCGGGCTGGACAGAGGGTGTCACAATGGCTCTTCTGGCAGTACAGACTTCACTCTTAAATATGGCAATGCCTGAACGCTTGGCAGTTTTGTCCATAATCTTGCTTATCGTTGTCTCGTCACTGGTTCAAAGTATGTATGAAATTGTTGAGCCAGTAGTTTTAGCCCTCAGTGCTCAGGGTGTAGCATCTATATCCAGGCATGCTCGTGCTGTCAGTGCGTGCTTACTGTTGCTGTTGCTTCCGCTATACATGGTTTATATGTTCACACTGATATTTGAGCAAGACTTTTGGCTACTGCTTGTTGTATCCACAAGCATCATGACTTCTGTGCAAGTGTTGGGTTTATTGGCAACATACGTGCTTCTCACATGGGATGCAGTTTGTGCACAGCCATGGCCAGGATTAGATGATTTGGTTTATTATACTCGAGCTACTACAAGGGTGTTTGAGTTCATTGTTGCTGTGTTTGTTGTGGGTGCTGGGGTGAAGGAGTCTATAACAGGTCAGTGGTCATGGATCAATGCTGTTGTATTGCTGATTCACTGTTACTTTAATGTCTGGCAACGTTTGCAACAAGGCTGGAAGAGTTTCTTGCTAAGATTAGAGGCAGCTAAAAAGATATCTGCCTTACCAGAAGCTTCTCAAGAACAGCTGCAAGCCCACAATGATGTCTGTGCCATTTGTTATGCAGAAATGACTTCAGCTCGAACTACACACTGTAATCACTTATTCCATGGCCCGTGCTTACGCAAATGGCTGTATGTTCAAGATAAATGTCCCATGTGTCATGCTCCCATCACACTTAAGGATACAGATTATCCTGAAAATGCTGAGCAAGATGCCACTGATGCCCATCCACCACCACCCGAGTCTATTGAGACAGAACTGGGGGCAAATATTCCCTTGCCTGATGGCGAGAATGAAGATTTAAGTCTTTTGAACACTGACGAGGAAGATGGTGAAGAGTTACAAGATGAGTATGTAATGCACGAACCAATGATAGGGATTGAGGCGGAGGAAGCACATGTTAGTCATATTCTAGAGTAAGAAGACAACTCTTGTTATTAGTAAGCTGACAAAGTTTGAGAAGCTTAGCTTAAAGCCATCATTAAAATTCTATTCCTTACACTTTGTTTTACCTGGCGAGTGCAGGAAGAGACTACTTCTGACTCCTGTTAGCAGGCTGAGAGCTTTTCCCTACCACAGCTCATGGTAAGCCTTACCCACTAGTTTTACACTGGAACACAACCTGCCAACTGGTTAACAGCCAGGTACCCAGTTACTGCTCGGTGAACAGAGAAAGAGTTAAGGATTGATGTCCAGACAGTCCTCCCTGGCCAGGACTTGAACCTCGAGAAATCCCTTGTGGGGGGAGTGTAGTAGTACCACTACACCACTAGGGAAGAGTTGTGTAAAATCTTTTGCCTACTGTATTGCAACTATTTGTCCTTGGATCAGATATCGGCAAAGGTGGGCAGAACCTAGTTCAGCAGGGACTGAATTCCTGGCACTTGATCCATTGTGAGGATTGTGACTGGGAAAGTCAGGTTTTTCTAGGCATGACTAAAATATGAACCGATGGTCCATTTTACAGGAATTCTGGACAATGTAACTTTTTTTTTTTTAATTTTAAAAACTAGAAGATGAATGTGTGTTATTTACCAATACAAAAATGTCTCTTTCAAATTTGATATAGGAATAAATTATACATCAAATATATATTTTAAATCAGGGTCAGTTGTGCACAATCTATGCAGAAAAATGTCATGTAGAATTGTATGGCAAGTGAGCCCAGCACTGAAGGACTTGGTCAAGTTCAATACAACTCTCCCCCTCAAGTGCCATCGTGGAGAGGCTCTTCTCTCTGGGGAAAGACATCATCAAGGGGGGGGGGGGATCACTGACACCCATTTTGACATGTTAGTCTTGAAGGAAAACTGGAACATTCAAGCTATTATATTTTGTCCTAGTTATAAGTACTGTACAGTAGTAATTGACCGTAACCTTCAGGTCCTTTTGAGGAATGGATCACCATCTTTGGAGAGCTGTTACTTCTGAATGTACATAGTTACTTGCTGGTCTGTCGACTAAAATGTTTGTTTAAACTGCTTTCTGAAGAACGGCTAAATATCTATATCTATATTTTATCTTAATTACAACTTTCCTTTAAACTTTCCTCTCGTGTGTGTGATACTTCAGTGATAGTTTACCCCATAAATTATTTCTCAAGTACCGTATTACTATATTCTTGTGTATTGTGTAATGAAAATGTTCTGATAAGACTACAGAAATTTTCAGCAGACATTCCATTATTTCTGACCACCAATGTGGGTGTTTTTCTTATGTGAGAATTACTCAAAATTAAGGGTGACAGCTTTTGTAATGTGATAAATGTCACTTTATGATCAGTGTGTATTAATTCATCATTAATCATAATGTTCAAATGGTGCAAGTTCCATTTTCATAAAATATTCATTCTTGTTAATTACAAACATACTGTATTTGGCTTCAATCAAAAGTTTCTTGTAAAGCTTGAATGTGAAGCACTTAATAACACTATTGTTGATATTAACATTGAGTAAAGAAAATATTGAAGAAAGTTTGTATGTCGTCACTTAACACTGCTGCAGTAACCCAATAAGGCCCCGCATGTTGCACACTCTAGGGACTTCTATCATTCTTTGACTGTTTGCTTTTACTCATAAATTGGCCATTGTAGATTCACATGGAGCACACTTTCGACCTTATTGTAGCAAATTGTAGATAATTTATTGAAAATATGATGTATTCATAATGCACACAATTTAAAAAAAATTTGAGGTGTCGTATGTCAGGAATCCATAAGAAAGGCACAAGTTCTGTAAGTTTAAACCTCGAGCTGGGGGATATGGCATGTCTGTTATTGCTAGACATTTGTTTTGAAAAAGGTTTGGATGCAGTTAACATGTTCAAAAAGAATTTTGTGAAGACAAACAGCTTCATAGACTAAGGTGTCACCAAGGCTGGCTGAGCCCAGGCCAGACTGTGATAGAACAGCTGTCTAAATCGTTTACCTGTAATGGCATCATTATATGTACAAGCTGGAACAGTATATTGTATGATGTGCAGGCGATGAGTCACAATAACGTGGCTAAAGTATGTTGACCAGACCACACACTAGAAGGTGAAGGGACGACGATGTTTCAGTCCGTCCTGGACCATTCTCAAGTCGAAACGTCGTCGTCCCTTCACCTTCAAGTCTGGTCAATATTGTATGATGTATTTGATAGTGAATCTTAAAGTAGACTGAAGCCAGGAGGTGGTGGTAGATAAAAGCACTATTGTTGTACTGTATGAACCACACATGTGAAAATAGTGCTACATAGTCTTTCTGGCTTGGCGCCTTCATTTAATAATTTCAGTGGCACCTCGACTTAAGACTGCCCCTACTTATGACTTTTTTGGGTTACGACCCCAATTTCGTCTAAAAATGCGACTCGACTTACAACCTTTGCCTCGACTTGCGGCTTTGTTGATACACGTATGGGTCAACTGAGCCCGTGGTTCCTGGTAGCACGGCGACCCCACCTCAGTTTACCAGAGCCGCCCGCTTAGTGATGATTGCGCCTGTAAAGAATTTCATTATTTTTGTGCTTATTTCTTTTTTGAACATAAAAGTAATTATTATATATGATGCCATGGGGCCCAAGAAAATTAGTGATAAGGATCAACCTAAGAAAACGCTTGTGAGGATGACCGTAGAGGAAAAACAAGAGATCATTCGTAAACATGAAGATGGTGTGCGGGTTGTTGATCTAGCTAGGTAGTACAACAAATCTATGTTGACGATATCCACTGTTCTTGCCAAGAAAAAGGACATTGAGTGCTAAAGTGGCAAAAGGCATATCAATATTCACGAAACGCAGAACACAAGAGCACAATCGACTTGGGAATTGTCCAGGACGGACCGAAACCTAGTCGTCCCTTCACTTTCTAGTGTGTGGTTTGGTCAACACAGAACACAAACACTTGAGGATGTTGAGAAGTTATTATTAATTTGGATACACAACAAGGAGTTAGCGGGGGATAGTTTCAGAGGTCATCATTTGTGAAAAAGCAAAGCTATTGCATGAAGAACCTCTGGAATGAGTGATGCATATACGAAAGATTTCAAGACGGGCAGGGGATGGTTTGAGAAATTTAGAAAAAGAAATGGCATTCACAGTGTTGTGAGAGTTGTGTTGTGAGTTGGTGGAGGAACACAGCGAAGAACTGACCACCGAAGAACTCTTAGCCCTTCAAGGAGCAGCAACAAGCGACAGTCGAGGAAATTTCTTCAGCGGAGGAGGAGGCAGTACAGAATGTCCTTTCCTCAACAATTAAGAAGTGGTGTGCAGTATGGAAAGAAATGCAAAGTTTTGTTGGAATGACTCGCCCAAATCAAGTTGCAGTAGGCCATTGCCTTAACCTTTTCAGTGACACTGTGATGCCTCACTACAGACAAGTGTTCAGACGTAGGGAAAAATGAGTCTCTGTGGAAAGGTTCTTAGTGAGACAAACAAGCAGTGAGCCACAACCAGGTCTAGTGGTATGCAGGCAAAACATAGGAGAGAGTGTACCCAGAGAAGTCATCACTGCCTGATGTTATAATGGAAGGGGGACTTCCCTTCCAAAAAGTAACACCTCTCCTCTTCCCCCCCTCTCCTCACCATCTTCCATACACCAACAAGAGTCCTTAATAAAGTTAAGATATACATACTGTATTGTAGCTAGTATAAAAAGTGCTACAGTATTTGGTATAAAATGTATTTTCAAGCTAATCCGTTCCACACCCCGAAAATATTAATTCAATTTACGTTATTACTTATGGGGAAAATCCGTTTTGACTTACAAATTTTTTACTTAGGACCTGTCTCTAGGAACGGATTAAATTCGTAAGTGAAGGTACCACTGTACAGTACTTACTTAAATCAGAAAATAAAGGGATTGAGGATGTTTTGGGCCATCCTGTACTGTAACTTTGTCACTTTATTTTCAGATGTTTGTGTTTGGTGTCTAAATTTTAGCGACATTATTGTGACTTGTTGTGTTTCACCTTATATGAGAAGGCTCAAATATGGGAGTCATATAGTAGTGACAGATGACAAGTATATTGGGAGGGAAGTGTGGAACATTATATGAAATAAAGGTTGGGGAGGGGGAAATGTTTGTGTGGTGATAACTTCCTGTAGAAACTTGTACTGTGCCGTCCACCTCCTAATAGGAAGCTGCTTGGAAGGAGTAAGGCATCAAGGCTGTTGATGGACATGGCATTATAAAAAGGAATAGAATGAAGGAGACTGTAAGTCGAGGGAGAATTGCTTAATAGTAAGAGTGCATTTGTATACTAAATGATGCTGTAAACAGGTGAAAATGGAAACAGATTGACATGTTTGCAATGCAATTTTTGCATTTTTCAATATCACACACTACTGCAAAGATTACAAGTATTTAGATCAATATTATTGAATATAAAGAAACTAGTAATTTCAGAATACTGTATTTGAAAATAATTATATTTTTGGTTGAAACTAAACTATTTCTTGACATTTTAGCTTTAAAGAAAATATTTCTGCTTATTAATTTTGTATGGGTGGTTGTCAGTTGAACAGTTCGCAGCAGGTTATTTGGTCGAAAACATTTTTGGTGTCTGATGTTGGATTCAAATAAACAAAAAGATGCCAATAGTATTAACCCCAACTACTACAAGACTGCTTTGGCAGTATGGTTTTTGGGTTTACTCTAGATACGAAGTCATGAGCATTTGCACGTGTGTGTGCAGACGGTAAGTCACAATAATGGGGCTGAAAATTGGATACCCAGCTCACACATCTGAAAACAACGAAGTTGACTCATAAAGTCAACTCCTTTGTTTTCAGATGTGTTGGTTGGTATCTAATAGAGTATATTTTTGTCATGAATAATTGACATAGTTTTGATTGGTTTCTGTGCAGCTATTTGAATAATTTTAGGTTTCTGATTCCACCATATAAACATAATTATTGTTGTCTAACTAACAAGTATTGTTGGTAAAGAGAGAAATCTAACAATAAACATTCAAAATTACTCTTCAGAATTTTGAGTAAAGCTTTAAACGTGTTGGGATGTTTGGAAAATAAAAAAAAGTTATGAGAAGTTTTTGAATCGATAGAGCACTTGCATCGTGTGTCTTAAATATTTACCTTATCACAAACACTGAAGTCTTCAAATGTTGTGTCACTGGTTTAAACAAATTTTAAAACAGTATATAAATGGTTGTGGAAATCATGTATTACTACATGTTTTCGATAAAGTTTTTTCACCAGAATTGTGATTTTGGGACGGTTGTTACTTGTACGTTATGCTTCCGTAACAAATTAGACTTTACCTTGTGTTGGTTCCAAGGCTCAGTGTCCTCTGGTTGTTTGGTTTAACCAAGCTGTTAAACGCAGCTGTTCTCAGCCTGACATGTGAATTACAGCCCAATAATCAGATATCCTATGAAGATGTTTATTAGCTTCTCATTAGAGCACTGTGAGGGGTCAGGGCAAGTGGTCAGCTACTGTGTAGAATAGCCTGCTTTTTGGAAATGCTGAATTTGTTGTTTTATTGCTGGTTTTACAGGAAAATATATTTTGTGCCAAAGTGTAAGTCTTGGATATTGCTTTAAGTACTGTATATGATGCAGTGTCGTGTACTGTATATCTATAGCCAAAATATAATGTGTATATAATTTCATTCCTTGTGGTTTGTCATGTATGGTAAAATCTTACTCGAGTGGAATGACTGGTTCTGCATACTTCCGTTACATCCATTTGTTGATGTTTTTATTAATGCTAGAGAACTTTTTTTAAATTGTCAAAATGTTTTGTAATTATTTTTCATGTTTATTGACAATGCAAACCTGCATTAGCAGGATGATGAAATATTAGCTGGACTGGAATCTTTCAGACGAGCCTAATTTTCCACTGAACTGTCTTCTTTCTGAGTGCGAGATGTTCATTATTTTTGTATTCTATCGGAATAACAAGGTACAGTAACGTAAGTTGGGTATTTAAGCAATTATGCTAAGATCTCTGATTTCCATGTACAGTACAGTATTGTAGTTCATCATATTATATTAGTCTAATTTGCTTGTACTGTACCTTCCATTTTTGTGCTGCTGCTGCTGCAGTTAAGGCATCAGTATGGCCACTACCCTACTGAAGGCAACCTACTTGTGGTGGTTCCTAGGATCAATGTGCCCATGGCCCAGTCTCTGACCAGGCTTCCTGGGCTTCATATGATGGACAGTTTTCATAGACTAAAATTTTCTATTGGTCATAGAATTAATTAAACTTGATGGCTGTGATAAGATGAATGTTATTGATGGCTGTCACTGGGTGGTTGGTAAGTGTGTAAATGAGGAGTTCCTTGACTGCTTCGCATTTATCAGTAATACTATACTGTACTAAACAAAATCCCATTTTGATAAAATAGAATAGTTTCAGTGCCCCCTAGTACACTCCAGTTGAAATTTAGTGTCCTATCATCTTAAATTTGTCTATACTATTTGTAATTAGAATCTTTAAATGTTCATTTATGTTGTACATTGATACAGGGAGTAATTACTGTGTATCAATGCAGAATACAAACGAGGAAAAATTGCCTTAATAATTTTGCACTAATTTTAGAATTTTCACACATACCAAAGTCTTCTATAGGACTGATAGTTTGTTGAGAATGCTATCAGTCTACATGCAGTTTGTTGAGAATGCTATCAGTCTACATGCAGTAGTTTCGGTGTAACTACAAGGAAGTACTGTAGGATAGCATTGTCTTATTACTTAAGAGAAGGAGTATGTTGGGTACAATACCTCACCAGACTATCAGAGTACAGTATTAACATGGTTTAGTATTCGGGACCGGGGCATACCAAGATGTTATACAGATTTCTTTGTATAAATGCTCAAAAAATGTTTTAATATATACATTTAGAGTGAGAAATAAAAAAAGAAAGAAAAATAATGTTTTATTGCAAACCAATTTTTGGATTGAAAGGTACAGTATGTATACAAATATATGAAATGAGCTAATTAACAAATCTGTGCTATTGTTACAGGAGAATGTCTGGGTTGTATCCCTAAAAATTAACATCCTACCCGGTTTCGAACCTGGGAATTAGGATACCTTATTGTGAGTGGAGAATGTAGTCACTGTGCTACAGGACCCTTCCATATTATTTGTTCTGGTATTAGCAGCCTCATTAAATTAAGGAACTTGATTATTGTTCTATGACGGTGCTGAATAGTCTTGCAGGCTCTGTAATTGAAAGCCGAGAGATGCACGCTCTAAGGGTTAATGAACAGACCGTGCTCTCTCTAACTACTAAACGAATTTTCCTATTCTACTTATTATTAGCCCTCAACCGTTCCAATCGGGAACGGTTGAGGGCCACAGGGCTAACAACACTACAAGCCAGGCATGACAGGGCGGATCTCATTGAAACTTTTAAAATACTGAACAAGTTGAAGGATGTTGATCCGGACTAATTCTTCAAAAGGGCAGATGTAACAAAGAAGGCGCAACAGTTCCAAGCTCAACAAGCCTCAATGTAGTAGCATCTGTTCTGTCGTACATTGAGGCTTGTTGAGCTTGAAACCGTTGCGCCTTCTTTCTTACATGTGACCTTTTGAAGAATTAGTCCGGATTGACATCCTCCAACTTGTTCAGTATTATAAAAGTTTGAGTGAGATCAACCCTGTCATGCCTGGTGTGCAGTGTCAGCCCTGTGGCCCTCAACCGTTCCTGATACGAGAGTTGACTTAGCTCTGGAATGACTTTTGTTGCCCGGTGTTGCACCTCTCCAGAGCAACTGTGTTGTGAGATATTTGTATTTGTCTATTGACTAGTTACTGTAGTGAGAAAGAACTGCACAAGCCAACACGTTAAATGCCACATGTGAGATTATACTTTAAAACTGAAAATAAAAGGCGAGAGCAGCCGCCAGAGTCCAACTCCTTGGATCTCCTATCCACTAGTAGGCCGTTTAGCTCCTTAATGGCTTAGGCCAATGTTAGGGTAACTATTGGCGTCTCGCCAAATTTGTTCTGGTGTGTGTGGCTATGAATCAGGTTCGAATCCAGAAGCAAGACACTACACTACACTACACACTACACTACACTACACTACACTACACTACACTACACTACACTACACTACACTACACTACTACACTACACTACACTACACTACACACAAATCACAATAGCGTGATGCATCAAAGGAACAATCCACAAGGGCCGTGACGAGGATTCGAACCTGCGACCGAGAGCATCCTAGACGCTGCCTTATTTGTTCTAATAAGTTGTTGAGAAGCAAGTCTTCATTAAATGCAAGAAATAGTCTAGTATGTTGCAGCATTAAGTTAGAGCAATAGTATTGGAAGGTGGTAAACAAAGACACTTGTCTTTTGGCAACAAATAAACATTGACTAACAAACTTAAATCAAATTAAAAAGAAAGCACAACAAATTTAACGTTACATTAATTATCGTAAGTGACACTATGATAGCTAATCGAAGCCAAAATAGTTGAACTGGAGGGCCAGATTCACGAAGCAGTTACGCAAGCACTTACGAACCTGTACATCTTTTCTCAATTTTTTGGCGGCTGTGTTTACAATTATTAAACAGTTAATGAGCTCGGAAGCACCAGGAGGCTGTTTATAACAATAACAACAGTTGATTGGCAAGTTTTCATGCTTGTAAACTGTTTAATAAATGTAACCAAAGCCGTCAAAGATTGAGGAAAGATGTACACGTTCGTAAGTGTTTGCGTAACTGCTTCGTGAATCTGGCCCGACGTCGGTTGGTCAGACTGGTGCTAACTGAACAACGGCTGCTCACTTGCTCTCAAGATGAAAATCAAAATCATTTAAGTCTCACAATATAACCAAACGCCACAAGACTAGTCAGTGAGAGAGTCTGGTATAAATAATGTCAGATATAATGTTTACACACGTCTCTATGGACCACAATCAAAACAATAACAACTACCTTCCATCACACACCACAACAATTGATTACATCAATCTAATCAAAATAATTACGCTAATTACTGTCAAGACAGTCAATCAAAGGTAATTTACGTTAATTACAATGTCACTACAAACAGATTAATCAACCAAACGATAATTCACAGTAATTACTCTGCCACAAAGACAATTAAACAATCAGTGAGTAATTACATTAATTACTGCCACACGGACAACTAATTAATCAAGACGAATAACATTAACTAAACACTATACTTAACAGCTTGCCAAATAAGAAATTAGTCACTACCGCACTAATTACCTTAAATATGTAGCGAGACAGGTGAGGTCTGATTATATGAGTATGGAGAAGTGAGTAATTATCTTACGGGCTATTCATGCCCGTGCCGCCTCTTGGGTAGCTTAATATTCATCAATCAATCAATCGAGTACTGTTTACGGGCTCACCATAGCCCGTGCTACTTGGAACTTGTTCCGAGTAGCTGAATCTATAACAACAACTCTATAAATGGATAGTTCACCCCTTAGAGTTAACTAATGTAATACCAATAGTTTCGCCAGAGCGACGGTTTTACCTCATGCAGGTCGGCGTTCAATCCCCCGAGACCGTCCACACAAGTGGTTGGGCACCATTCCTTCCCCCCGTCCCATCCCAAATCCTGACCCCTTCCCAGTGCTATATAGTCGCAATGACTTGCCACTTGCTCTCCTGTATACAACACTTATACAGTATAATACAGTATAATACATAAATTATATGATACAACACTTTCTTGCCCGAACGCTGTGGGTATTAGTGGCTTTAGGCATTGTATGTATTAGCTCTATAAATCCAACATTATGTTTGTAAATAAAAAATGTATGGACTTTCCTGAATAATATTGCCTTTACTTACAACGTCACACAATGACGTAGATATGACAGAGCCCAATAGGCTCAGGAACCTGTACATTAGTTAACTGACAGTTGAGAGGCGGGACCAAAGAGCCAGAGCTCAACCCCCGCCAGCACAACTAGGTGAGTACAAGGGCCCACGCGGTAAACCACTATGAATGTACTTTAGTTTACACTTGTTACCATGACAACCACCCGGCTACTGTCGCTCGCAATACTTTCCTCCTATTTTATTACCACATTTAGATATAATTATATGTATCAGTAGCACTTCTGTATCTTTAATTATTGTATAGACTTTATTAGGATACGATTGTATTTTGGTATATGTATATGTATATGGATATGGGGGAGGAATATATAGAAGAGGAAGCAACAGTTGGCAAGTATGGAGGACGGTGAGGCAGGCGGGTCAGTCTGGCCGTGGACGCCGCGCCGTGCAGACGGGCAGGTGAGCGCTCCTGCTCTCTCCCTCCCTCTCTCTCTCTCTCTCTTGCCTCGCCTCGCTGCCTAACTTTGGAAAGTTGGCCTCAAGTGTCTGAAAAGTTGTGAGGGGAAAGTTTTCTGGCCCACGAGACTTGACTTTTATTATAATAAAGAACTTGGGCACTTTGGAGTAACTTTAGTTCATCATGGAACAAGAATTTATAACATTTTATGTTTTGTCACGTGGCCGAGAATGTTGAATGTTGTTATGTTATAGTGGAGAGCTGTTGTTGAACACTTGTAGAGCCGTTGTTAATGTGAGAGCTGTTGTTGAACACTTGTAGAGCCGTTGTTAGTGTGAGAGATGTTGTTGAACACGTGTAGAGCCGTTGTTAGTGTGAGAGATGTTGTTGAACACGTGTAGAGCCGTTGTTAATGTGAGAGATGTTGTTGAACACTTGTAGAGCCGTTGTTAATGTGAGAGATGTTGTTGATCACGTGTAGAGCCGTTGTTAATGTGAGAGATGTTGTTGAACACGTGTAGAGCCGTTGTTAATGTGAGAGTTGTTGTTGAACACTTGTAGAGCCGTTGTTAGTGTGAGAGTTGTTGTTGAACACTTGTAGAGCCGTTGTTAATGTGAGAGCTGTTGTTGGACACGTGTAGAGCCGTTGTTAATGTGAGAGTTGTTGTTGAACACTTGTAGAGCCGTTGTTAATGTGAGAGCTGTTGTTGAACACTTGTAGAGCCGTTGTTAATGTGAGAGCTGTTGTTGACACGTGTAGAGCCGTTGTTAATGTGAGAGCTGTTGTTGGACACGTGTAGAGCCGTTGTTAATGTGAGAGTTGTTGTTGAACACTTGTAGAGCCGTTGTTAATGTGAGAGTTGTTGTTGAACACTTGTAGAGCCGTTGTTAATGTGAGAGCTGTTGTTGGACACGTGTAGAGCCGTTGTTAATGTGAGAGCTGTTGTTGGACACGTGTAGAGCCGTTGTTAGTGTGAGAGTTGTTGTTGAACACTTGTAGAGCCGTTGTTAATGTGAGAGATGTTGTTGAACACTTGTAGAGCCGTTGTTAATGTGAGAGATGTTGTTGAACACGTGTAGAGCCGTTGTTAGTGTGAGAGATGTTGTTGAACACTTGTAGAGCCGTTGTTAATGTGAGAGCTGTTGTTGAACACTTGTAGAGCCGTTGTTAGTGTGAGAGATGTTGTTGAACACTTGTAGAGCCGTTGTTAATGTGAGAGCTGTTGTTGAACACTTGTAGAGCCGTTGTTAGTGTGAGAGATGTTGTTGAACACGTGTAGAGCCGTTGTTATGTGAGAGATGTTGTTGAACACGTGTAGAGCCGTTGTTAGTGTGGAGACATGTTGTTGAACACGTGTGGAGAGTTGTAACATGTTAACGAGGCGTGGTAGATGACCCCGCACCAGTCTACTTGTTACAGGTAATGACAGGCTGCTGGATCACTTGTAACATGACACACCTGCCTCTGCTGCACCTCCCATACCTGGCTGTGACACACCTGCCTCTACTGCACCTCCCATACCTGGCTGTGACACACCTGCCTCTACTGCACCTCCCATACCTGGCAGTGACACACCTTCCTCTACTGCACCTCCCATACCTGGCTGTGACACACCTGCCTCTACTGCACCTCCCATACCTGGCTGTGACACACCTGCCTCTACTGAACCTCCCATACCTGGCTGTGACACACCTGCCTCTGCTGCACCTCCCATACCTGGCTGTGACACACCTGCTTCTGTTGCACATCCCATGCCTGGCTGTGACACACCTGCCTCTAGTACACCTCCCATACCTGGCTGTGACACACCTGCCTCTAGTACACCTCCCATACCTGGCTGTGACACACCTGCCTCTAGTACACCTCCCATACCTGGCTGTGACACACCTGACTCTAGTACACCTCCCATACCTGGCTGTGACACACCTGCCTCTAGTACACCTCCCATACCTGGCTGTGACACACCTGCCTCTAGTACACCTCCCATACCGTCCTCACACACCTGTCCATGAAGCGACTGTCACCAACACCTGTCATGTCTCTGCCTGACATATCTGAACTCGGTTTTCCACAGGTGTTTATCTTGAGATGATTTCGGGGCTTAGCGTCCCCGCGGCCCGGTCCTCGACCAGGCCTCCTAATGTACTGTATATACAATATTACCGTTAGTGGCACATCTTGACACACGTGGCCCGGGTATACAGGTGTGGCACAGGTATATTACAGGTATGGTTCTCTGTTCCCATAACGCCTTGACACTTGTTTGAACACGAGGAGTCACTAATTGGTCCTGGTACTGCTGGTCACTAATTGGTCCTGGTACTGCTGATCAGTAATTGGTCTTGGTACTGCTGGTCACTAATTGGTCCTGGTACTGCTGGTCACTAATTGGTCCTGGTACTGCTGGTCACTAATTGGTCCTGGTACTGCTGGTCACTAATTGGTCTTGGTACTGCTGGTCACTAATTGGTCTTGGTACTGCTGATCAGTAATTGGTCTTGGTACTGCTGGTCATTAATTGGTCCTGGTACTACTGGTCAGTAATTGGTCTTGGTACTGCTGGTCACTAATTGGTCTTGGTACTGCTGGTCACTAATTGGTCCTGGTACTACTGGTCAGTAATTGGTCCTGGTACTACTGGTCAGTAATTGGTCCAGGTACTGCTGGTCACTAATTGGTCTTGGTACTGCTGGTCACTAATTGGTCCTGGTACTGCTGGTCACTAATTGGTCCAGGTACTGCTGGTCACTAATTGGTCTTGGTACTGCTGGTCAGTAATTGGTCTTGGTACTGCTGGTCAGTAATTGGTCTTGGTACTGCTGGTCACTAATTGGTCCAGGTACTGCTGGTCACTAATTGGTCCTGGTACTACTGGTCAGTAATTGGTCCTGGTACTACTGGTCAGTAATTGGTCCAGGTACTGCTGGTCACTAATTGGTCTTGGTACTGCTGGTCACTAATTGGTCCTGGTACTGCTGGTCACTAATTGGTCCAGGTACTGCTGGTCACTAATTGGTCTTGGTACTGCTGGTCAGTAATTGGTCTTGGTACTGCTGGTCAGTAATTGGTCTTGGTACTGCTGGTCAGTAATTGGTCTTGGTACTGCTGGTCAGTAATTGGTCTTGGTACTGCTGGTCACTAATTGGTCCAGGTACTGCTGGTCAGTAATTGGTCCTGGTACTGCTGGTCACTAATTGGTCCTGGTACTGCTGGTCACTAATTGGTCCAGGTACTGCTGGTCAATTAGTGGGGGCCAGAGGTTGATGTCATTTATAGAAATATGTTTATGGTGATAAATAGCCACTCACTGGGCATGTGTTAGGGCGTCACTTAGCCAGTAACATATGTACTTTCATTTACATATGTACACTTTCTCTACAGTGTACTTTCTATAGAGCCTCTTGCCTTAGATCCAACCCCAAGTGAGGGTTAAGGTCTTGAGGTCTGAGCAGTAATGGCCGAGACAAAGGGTTCAGGGGAGTGTAATTAACTCTAACCCATCAACACGTGTACTATAATGTAATGGACAACTATGTACTCCTATTACATATACAGTACACATAACACTGTGTGGGTCACTGGTACACAGGACACTACAAGAAACTTTGGTAGTGTATCATGGCGAGTCCTTCGTACGACAGTCAATGTTCCTTCTGTGAGGCTTTTCTCTGACCAAGAGAGAACTGGATAAGCACCTCCAAAGGATACCTGATCAACCAGGCTGTGACTCATACGTCAGGCTGCGAGCAGCCGCGTCCAACAGCCTGGTTGATCAGTCCAGCAACCAGGAGGCCTGGTCGAGGACCGGGCCGCGGGGACGCTAAGCCCCGGAAGCACCTCAAGGTAACCTCAAGGGGGTACTCAGTCCGGTGAGTCCACTTTTCTCAGTAATGTTGGAGTCAGTCCTCCAGAGTATCATCAGTAAACACTATCTGATCCCCCAGCAACACGCGGCCGGCGTCCTCTAAAGGCTTCATCTCAAACAAGCCTTAAATTAGAGGACGGATGGATGCTAATTCCATCTACTGGACCACCCACGGATACGTTGGTCCAAGCACCAATTGCTGGCTGGCTAATTCACAGTCTCCAGCGATCATCTTCCGTACTTGTTCTTACCGAAACACGCCACGTGTTGAAGACCGCCCTTGCTGGCCACTCCCAACATTACTTGTACCTTGAG
The DNA here is from genome assembly GCA_020271785.1 of Procambarus virginalis. NCBI lineage: Eukaryota > Metazoa > Arthropoda > Malacostraca > Decapoda > Cambaridae > Procambarus > Procambarus virginalis. Next base: position 19,910,534 of record WNGS01165503.1, on the reverse strand, counting down.
GTTACCTTCAGATGACTTCGGGGCTTAGCGTCCTCACGGCCCGGTCCTCCATCAGTCCTGGTTGCTGGACTGGTCAACCAGGCTGTTGGACGCGGCTGCTCGCAGCCTGAAGTATGAGTCACAGCCTGGTTGATCTTGTAAGGAACAACTACGGTACACTAAGAAGGTAACTACCTTACCTTGAGGATACCTTGAGGTGCTTCCGGGGCTTATCGTCCCCGCGGCCCGGTCCTCGACCAGGCCTCCTGGTTGCTGGACTGATCAACCAGGCTGTTGGACGCGGCTGCTCGCAGCCTGACGTATGAGTCACAGCCTGGTTGATCAGGTATCCTTTGGAGGTGCTTATCCAGTTCTCTCTTGAACACTGTGAGGGGCCGGCCAGTTATGTCCCTTTACTGTTACTGGGTAACTTCACAAGTGTCAGATCGCAGCCGTCCACCAGTACAGAGCATGGGGTCAGGTGCAGGCAACAGATGGCGTTACACACACACAATAGCGTCATATAGCAAATGAACAAATCCACAAGCGTCTGGGATCATCCCGGACGTAGGTTCGAATCTTCATCACGGCCGCCTTTGTGTATTTGATCATAAGCTGCACATTACCCGTGGACAGTGTGAGTACTGGCAGGGTACTGGGCACACCAGTACTGGCTGGGTACTGGACACACCAGTACTGGCTGGGTACTGGGCACACCAGTACTGGCAGGGTACTGGGCACACCAGTACTGGCAGGGTACTGGGCACACCAGTACTGGCAGGGTACTGGGCACACCAGTACTGGCAGGGTACTGGACACACCAGTACTGGCAGGGTACTGGGCACACCAGTACTGGCAGGGTACTGGGCACACCAGTACTGGCAGGGTACTGGGCACACCAGTACTGGCAGGGTACTGGACACACCAGTACTGGCAGGGTACTGGACACACCAGTACTGGCTGGGTACTGGGTACACCAGTACTGGCAGGGTACTGGGCACACCAGTACTGGCAGGGTACTGGGCACACCAGTACTGGCAGGGTACTGGGCACACCAGTACTGGCAGGGTACTGGACACACCAGTACTGGCAGGGTACTGGACACACCAGTACTGGCAGGGTACTGGGCACACCAGTACTGGCAGGGTACTGGGCACACCAGTACTGGCAGGGTACTGGGCACACCAGTACTGGCAGGGTACTGGACACACCAGTACTGGCAGGGTACTGGACACACCAGTACTGGCAGGGTACTGGGCACACCAGTACTGGCAGGGTACTGGGCACACCAGTACTGGCAGCGTACTGGACACACCAGTACTGGCAGGGTACTGGACACACCAGTACTGGCAGGGTACTGGGCACACCAGTACTGGCAGGGTACTGGGCACACCAGTACTGGCAGGGTACTGGACACACCAGTACTGGCAGGGTACTGGGCACACCAGTACTGGCAGGGTACTGGACACACCAGTACTGGCAGGGTACTGGGTACACCAGTACTGGCAGGGTACTGGGCACACCAGTACTGGCAGGGTACTGGACACACCAGTACTGGCAGGGTACTGGGCACACCAGTACTGGCAGGGTACTGGGCACACCAGTACTGGCAGGGTACTGGGCACACCAGTACTGGCAGGGTACTGGGCACACCAGTACTGGCAGGGTACTGGACACACCAGTACTGGCAGGGTACTGGACACACCAGTACTGGCAGGGTACTGGACACACCTGTACTGGCTGGGTACTGGGTACACCAGTACTGGCAGGGTACTGGACACACCAGTACTGGCAGGGTACTGGACACACCAGTACTGGCAGGGTACTGGACACACCAGTACTGGCAGGGTACTGGACACACCAGTACTGGCAGGGTACTGGACACACCAGTACTGGCAGGGTACTGGACACACCAGTACTGGCAGGGTACTGGACACACCAGTACTGGCAGGGTACTGGACACACCAGTACTGGCAGGGTACTGGACACACCAGTACTGGCAGGGTACTGGACACACCAGTACTGGCAGGGTACTGGACACACCAGTACTGGCAGGGTACTGGGTACACCAGTACTGGCAGGGTACTGGGCACACCAGTACTGGCAGGGTACTGGGCACACCAGTACTGGCAGGGTACTGGGCACACCAGTACTGGCAGGGTACTGGACACACCAGTACTGGCAGGGTACTGGGTACACCAGTACTGGCAGGGTACTGGGTACACCAGTACTGGCAGGGTACTGGTACACCAGTACTGGCAGGGTACTGGACACACCAGTACTGGCAGGGTACTGGGTACACCAGTACTGGCAGGGTACTGGGCACACCAGTACTGGCAGGGTACTGGGCACACCAGTACTGGCAGGGTACTGGGCACACCAGTACTGGCAGGGTACTGGACACACCAGTACTGGCAGGGTACTGGACACACCAGTACTGGCAGGGTACTGGGCACACCAGTACTGGCAGGGTACTGGACACACCAGTACTGGCAGGGTACTGGACACACCAGTACTGGCAGGGTACTGGACACACCAGTACTGGCAGGGTACTGGACACACCAGTACTGGCAGGGTACTGGGCACACCAGTACTGGCAGGGTACTGGACACACCAGTACTGGCAGGGTACTGGACACACCAGTACTGGCAGGGTACTGGGCACACCAGTACTGGCAGGGTACTGGGTACACCAGTACTGGCAGGGTACTGGACACACCAGTACTGGCAGGGTACTGGACACACCAGTACTGGCAGGGTACTGGGTACACCAGTACTGGCAGGGTACTGGACACACCAGTACTGGCAGGGTACTGGGCACACCAGTACTGGCAGGGTACTGGGTACACCAGTACTGGCAGGGTACTGGACACACCAGTACTGGCAGGGTACTGGACACACCAGTACTGGCAGGGTACTGGGTACACCAGTACTGGCAGGGTACTGGACACACCAGTACTGGCAGGGTACTGGGCACACCAGTACTGGCAGGGTACTGGACACACCAGTACTGGCAGGGTACTGGACACACCAGTACTGGCAGGGTACTGGACACACCAGTACTGGCAGGGTACTGGGCACACCAGTACTGGCAGGGTACTGGACACACCAGTACTGGCAGGGTACTGGACACACCAGTACTGGCAGGGTACTGGACACACCAGTACTGGCAGGGTACTGGGCACACCAGTACTGGCAGGGTACTGGACACACCAGTACTGGCAGGGTACTGGACACACCAGTACTGGCAGGGTACTGGGACACCAGTACTGGCAGGGTACTGGACACACCAGTACTGGCAGGGTACTGGACACACCAGTACTGGCAGGGTACTGGACACACCAGTACTGGCAGGGTACTGGACACACCAGTACTGGCAGGGTACTGGACACACCAGTACTGGCAGGGTACTGGACACACCAGTACTGGCAGGGTACTGGACACACCAGTACTGGCAGGGTACTGGACACACCAGTACTGGCAGGGTACTGGACACACCAGTACTGGCAGGGTACTGGGTACACCAGTACTGGCAGGGTACTGGACACACCAGTACTGGCAGGGTACTGGACACACCAGTACTGGCAGGGTACTGGACACACCAGTACTGGCAGGGTACTGGACACACCAGTACTGGCAGGGTACTGGACACACCAGTACTGGCAGGGTACTGGACACACCAGTACTGGCAGGGTACTGGGCACACCAGTACTGGCAGGGTACTGGACACACCAGTACTGGCAGGGTACTGGACACACCAGTACTGGCAGGGTACTGGACACACCAGTACTGGCAGGGTACTGGACACACCAGTACTGGCAGGGTACTGGACACACCAGTACTGGCAGGGTACTGGGTACACCAGTACTGGCAGGGTACTGGACACACCAGTACTGGCAGGGTACTGGACACACCAGTACTGGCAGGGTACTGGACACACCAGTACTGGCAGGGTACTGGACACACCAGTACTGGCAGGGTACTGGACACACCAGTACTGGCAGGGTACTGGGCACACCAGTACTGGCAGGGTACTGGACACACCAGTACTGGCAGGGTACTGGACACACCAGTACTGGCAGGGTACTGGACACCAGTACTGGCAGGGTACTGGACACACCAGTACTGGCAGGGTACTGGGGACACACCAGTACTGGCAGGGTACTGGACACACCAGTACTGGCAGGGTACTGGGTACACCAGTACTGGCACTGGCAGGGTACTGGACACACCAGTACTGGCAGGGTACTGGACACACCAGTACTGGCAGGGTACTGGACACACCAGTACTGGCAGGGTACTGGGACACCAGTACTGGCAGGGTACTGGGACACACCAGTACTGGCAGGGTACTGGGACACACCAGTACTGGCAGGGTACTGGACACACCAGTACTGGCAGGGTACTGGACACACCAGTACTGGCAGGGTACTGGACACACCAGTACTGGCAGGGTACTGGGACACCAGTACTGGCAGGGTACTGGACACACCAGTACTGGCAGGGTACTGGACACACCAGTACTGGCAGGGTACTGGACACCAGTACTGGCAGGGTACTGGGTACACCAGTACTGGGTACACCGTACTGGCAGGGTACTGGGCACACCAGTACTGGGCACACCAGTACTGGCAGGGTACTGGGTACACCAGTACTGGCAGGTACTGGGCACACCAGTACTGGCAGGGTACTGGGCACACCAGTACTGGCAGGGTACTGGACACCAGTACTGGGCACACCAGTACTGGCAGGGTACTGGGCACACCAGTACTGGCAGGGTACTGGGTACACCAGTACTGGCAGGGTACTGGACACACCAGTACTGGCAGGGTACTGGACACACCAGTACTGGCAGGGTACTGGACACACCAGTACTGGCAGGTACTGGCACACCAGTACTGGCAGGGTACTGGTACACCAGTACTGGCAGGGTACTGGGCACACCAGTACTGGCAGGGTACTGGGCACACCAGTACTGGCAGGGTACTGGACACACCAGTACTGGCAGGGTACTGGGCACACCAGTACTGGCAGGGTACTGGGCACACCAGTACTGGCAGGGTACTGGACACCAGTACTGGCAGGTACTGGGTACACCAGTACTGGCAGGGTACTGGACACACCAGTACTGGCAGGGTACTGGACACACCAGTACTGGCAGGGTACTGGGCACACCAGTACTGGCAGGGTACTGGGTACACCAGTACTGGGCACACCAGTACTGGCAGGGTACTGGGCACACCAGTACTGGCAGGGTACTGGGCACACCAGTACTGGCAGGGTACTGGGACACACAGTACTGGCAGGGTACTGGACACACCAGTACTGGCAGGGTACTGGGTACACCAGTACTGGCAGGGTACTGGGCACACCAGTACTGGCAGGGTACTGGGCACACAGTACTGGCAGGGTACTGGACACACCAGTACTGGCAGGGTACTGGACACACCAGTACTGGCAGGGTACTGGACACACCAGTACTGGCAGGGTACTGGCACACCAGTACTGGCAGGGTACTGGGCACACCAGTACTGGCAGGGTACTGGACACACCAGTACTGGCAGGGTACTGGACACACCAGTACTGGCAGGGTACTGGGCACACCAGTACTGGCAGGGTACTGGGTACACCAGTACTGGCAGGGTACTGGCACACCAGTACTGGCAGGGTACTGGGCACACCAGTACTGCTGCAGGGTACTGGACACACCAGTACTGGCAGGGTACTGGACACACCAGTACTGGCAGGGTACTGGNTTTTTATTAATGCTAGAGAACTTTTTTAAATTGTCAAAATGTTTGTAAATTATTTTTCATGTTTATTGACAATGCAAACCTGCATTAGCAGGATGATGAAATATTAGCTGGACTGGAATCTTTCAGACGAGCCTAATTTTCCACTGAACTGTCTTCTTTCTGAGTGCGAGATGTTCATTATTTTTGTATTCTACTCGGAATAACAAGGTACAGTAACGTAAGTTGGGTATTTAAGCAATTTAATGCTAAGATCTCTGATTTCCATGTACAGTACAGTATTGTAGTTCATCATATATATTAGTCTAATTGCTTTGTACTGTACCTTCCATTTTGTGCTGGCTGCTGCTGCAGTTAAGGCATCAGTATGGCCACTACCCTACTGAAGGCAACCTACCTTGTGGTGGTTCCTAGGATCAATGTGCCCATGGCCCAGTCTCTGACCAGGCTTCCTGGGCTTCATATGATGGACAGTTTTTCATAGACTAAAAAATTTTCTATTGGTCATAGAATTAATTAAACTTGATGGCTGTGATAAGATGAATGTTATTGATGGCTGTCACTGGGTGGGTGGTAAGTATGTAAATGAGGAGTTCCTTGACTGCTTCGCATTTATCAGAATACTATACTGTACTAAAACAAATCCCATTTTGATAGAATAGTTTCAGTGCCCCCTAGTACACTCAGTTGAAATTTAGTGTCCTATCATCTTAAATTTGTCTATACTATTTGTAATTAGAATCTTAAATGTTCATTTATGTTGTACATTGATACAGGGAGTAATTACTATTTATCAATGCAAAATACAAACGAGGAAAAATATTGCCTTAATAATTTTGCACTAATTTTAGAATTTTCACACATACCAAGGTCTTCTATAGGACTGATAGTTTGTTGAGAATGCTATCAGTCTACATGCAGTTTGTTGAGAATGCTATCAGTCTACATGCAGTTTGTTGAGAATGCTATCAGTCTACATGCAGTTTGTTGAGAATGCTATCAGTCTACATGCAGTAGTTTCAGTGTAACTACTAAGGAAGTACTGTAGGATAGCATTGTCTTATTACTTAAGAGAAGGAGTATGTTGGGTACAATACCTCACCAGACTATCAGAGTACAGTATTAACATGGTTTAGTATTCGGGACCGGGGCATACCAAGATGTTATACAGATTTCTTTGTATAAATGCTCAAAAATGTTTTAATATATACATTTAGAGTGAGAAATAAAAAAAGAAAGAAAAATAATGTTTTATTGCAAACCAATTTTTGGATTGAAAGGTACAGTATGTATACAAATATATGAAATGAGCTAATTAACAAATCTGTGCTATTGTTACAGGAGAATGTCTGGGTTGTATCCCTAAAAATTAACATCCTACCCGGTTTCGAACCTGGGAATTAGGATACCTTATTGTGAGTGGAGAATGTAGTCACTGTGCTACAGGACCCTTCCATATTATTTGTTCTGGTATTAGCAGCCTCATTAAATTAAGGAACTTGATTATTGTTCTATGACGGTGCTGAATAGTCTTGCAGGCTCTGTAATTGAAAGCCGAGAGATGCACGCTCTAAGGGTTAATGAACAGACCGTGCTCTCTCTAACTACTAAACGAATTTTCCTATTCTACTTATTATTAGCCCTCAACCGTTCCAATCGGGAACGGTTGAGGGCCACAGGGCTAACAACACTACAAGCCAGGCATGACAGGGCGGATCTCATTGAAACTTTTAAAATACTGAACAAGTTGAAGGATGTTGATCCGGACTAATTCTTCAAAAGGGCAGATGTAACAAAGAAGGCGCAACAGTTCCAAGCTCAACAAGCCTCAATGTAGTAGCATCTGTTCTGTCGTACATTGAGGCTTGTTGAGCTTGAAACCGTTGCGCCTTCTTTCTTACATGTGACCTTTTGAAGAATTAGTCCGGATTGACATCCTCCAACTTGTTCAGTATTATAAAAGTTTGAGTGAGATCAACCCTGTCATGCCTGGTGTGCAGTGTCAGCCCTGCGGCCCTCAACCGTTCCTGATACGAGAGTTGACTTAGCTCTGGAATGACTTTTGTTGCCCGGTATTGCACCTTCTCCAGAGCAACTGTGTTGTGAGATATTTCTATTTGTCTATTGACTAGTTACTGTAGTGAGAAAGAACTGCACAAGCCAACACGTTAAATGCCATATGTGAGATTATACTTTAAAACTGAAAATAAAAGGCGAGAGCAGCCGCCAGAGTCCAACTCCTTGGATCTCCTATCCACTAGTAGGCCGTTTAGCTCCTTAATGGCTTAGGCCAATGTTAGGGCTAACTATTGGCGTCTCTCGCCAAATTTGTTCTGGTGTGTGTGGCTATGAATTGGGTTCGAATCCAGAAGCAAGACACTACACTACACACTACACTACACTACACACTACACTACACTACACACTACACTACACTACACTACACAAATCACAATAGCGTGATGCATCAAAGGAACAATCCACAAGGGCCGTGACGAGGATTCGAACCTGCGACCGAGAGCATCCTAGACGCTGCCTTATTTGTTCTAATAAGTTGTTGAGAAGCAAGTCTTCATTAAATGCAAGAAATAGTCTAGTATGTTGCAGCATTAAGTTAGAGCAATAGTATTGGAAGGTGGTAAACAAAGACACTTGTCTTTTGGCAACAAATAAACATTGACTAACAAACTTAAATCAAATTAAAAAGAAAGCACAACAAATTTAACGTTACATTAATTATCGTAAGTGACACTATGATAGCTAATCGAGGCCAAAATAGTTGAACTGGAGGACCAGATTCACGAAGCAGTTACGCAAGCACTTACGAACCTGTACATCTTTTCTCAATCTTTGGCGGCTTTGTTTACAATTATTAAACAGTTAATGAGCTCGGAAGCACCAGGAGGCTGTTTATAACAATAACAACAGTTGATTGGCAAGTTTTCATGCTTGTAAACTGTTTAATAAATGTAACCAAAGCCGTCAAAGATTGAGGAAAGATGTACACGTTCGTAATTGCTTGCGTAACTGCTTCGTGAATCTGGCCCGACGTCGGTTGGTCAGACTGGTGCTAACTGAACAACGGCTGCTCACTTGCTCTCAAGATGAAAATCAAAATCATTTAAGTCTCACAATATAACCAACGCCACAAGACTATCAGTGAGAGAGTCTGGTATAAATAATGTCAGATATAATGTTTACACACGTCTCTATGGACCACAATCAAAACAATAACAACTACCTTCCATCACACACCACAACAATTGATTACAATCAATCTAATCAAAATAATTACGCTAATTACTGTCAAGACAGTCAATCAAAGGTAATTTACGTTAATTACAATGTCACTACAAACAGATTAGTCAACCAAACGATAATTCACAGTAATTACTCTGCCACAAAGACAATTAAACAATCAGTGAGTATTACATTAATTACTGCCACACGGACAACTAATTAATCAAGACGAATAACATTAACTAAACACTATACTAAGACAGCTTGCCAAATAGAAATTAGTCACTACCGCACTAATTACCTTAAATATGTAGCGAGACAGGTGAGGTCTGATTATATGAGTAATGGAGAAGTGAGTAATTATCTTACGGGCTATTCATGCCCGTGCCGCCTCTTGGGTAGCTTAATACTCATCAATCAATCAATCGAGTACTGTTTACGGGCTCACCATAGCCCGTGCTACTTGGAACTTGTTCCGAGTAGCTGAATCTATAACAACAACTCTATAAATGGATAGTTCACCCCTTAGAGTTAACTAATGTAATACCAATACTTTCCAGAGCGACGGTTTTACCTCATGCAGGTCGGCGTTCAATCCCCCGAGACCGTCCACACAAGTGGTTGGGCACCATTCCTTCCCCCCGTCCCATCCCAAATCCTGACCCCTTCCCAGTGCTATATAGTCGTAATGACTTGCCACTTGCTCTCCTGTATACAACACTTATACAGTATAATACAGTATAATACATAAATTATATAATACAACACTTTCTTGCCCGAAACGCTGTGGGTATTAGTGGCTTTAGGCATTGTATGTATTAGCTCTATAAATCCAACATTATGTTTGTAAATAAAAAATGTATGGACTTTCCTGAATAATATTGACTTTACTTACAACGTCACACAATGACGTAGATATGACAGAGCCCAATAGGCTCAGGAAGCTGTACATTAGTTAACTGACAGTTGAGAGGCGGGACCAAAGAGCCAGAGCTCAACCCCCGCCAGCACAACTAGGTGAGTACAAGGCCCCACGCGGTAAACCAACTATGAATGTACTTTAGTTTACACTTGTTACCATGACAACCACCCGGCTACTGTCGCTCGCAATACTTTCCTCCTATTTTATTACCACATTTAGATATAATTATATGTCTCAGTAGCACTCCTGTATCTTTAATCATTGTATAGACTTTATTAGGATACGATTGTATTTTGGTATATGTATATGTATATATGGATATGGGGGAGGAATATATAGAAGAGGAAGCAACAGTTGGCAAGTATGGAGGGCGGTGAGGCAGGCGGGTCAGTCTGGCCGTGGACGCCGCGCCGTGCAGACGGGCAGGTGAGCGCTCCTGCTCTCTCCCTCCCTCTCTCTCTCTCTCTCTCTTGCCTCGCCTCGCTGCCTAACTTTGGAAAGTTGGCCTCAAGTGTCTGAAAAGTTGTGAGGGGAAAGTTTTCTGGCCCACGAGACTTGACTTTTATTATAATAAAGAACTTGGGCACTTTGGAGTAACTTTAAGTTCATCATGGAACAAGAATTTATAACATTTTATGTTTTGTCACGTGGCCGAGAATGTTGAATGTTGTTATGTTATAGTGGAGAGCTGTTGTTGATCACTTGTAGAGCCGTTGTTAGTGTGAGAGATGTTGTTGATCACGTGTAGAGCCGTTGTTAGTGTGAGAGATGTTGTTGATCACGTGTAGAGCCGTTGTTAGTGTGAGAGATGTTGTTGATCACGTGTAGAGCCGTTGTTAGTGTGAGAGATGTTGTTGAACACTTGTAGAGCCGTTGTTAGTGTGAGAGATGTTGTTGATCACGTGTAGAGCCGTTGTTAGTGTGAGAGATGTTGTTGATCACGTGTAGAGCCGTTGTTAGTGTGAGAGATGTTGTTGATCACGTGTAGAGCCGTTGTTAGTGTGAGAGATGTTGTTGAACACTTGTAGAGCCGTTGTTAGTGTGAGAGATGTTGTTGAACACTTGTAGAGCCGTTGTTAATGTGAGAGATGTTGTTGATCACGTGTAGAGCCGTTGTTAATGTGAGAGATGTTGTTGAACACGTGTAGAGCCGTTGTTAGTGTGGAGACATGTTGTTGAACACGTGTGGAGAGTTGTAACATGTTAACGAGGCGTGGTAGATGACCCCGCACCAGTCTACTTGTTACAGGTAATGACAGGCTGCTGGATCACTTGTAACATGACACACCTGCCTCTGCTGCACCTCCCATACCTGGCTGTGACACACCTGCCTCTACTGCACGTCCCATACCTGGCTGTGACACACCTCCCATACCTGGCTGTGACACACATGCCTCTAGTACACCTCCCATACCTGGCTGTGACACACCTGCCTCTACTGCACCTCCCATACCTGGCTGTGACACACCTGCCTCTACTGCACCTCCCATACCTGGCTGTGACACACCTGCCTCTACTGCACCTCCCATACCTGGCTGTGACACACCTGCCTCTACTGCACCTCCCATACCTGGCTGTGACACACCTGCCTCTACTGAACCTCCCATACCTGGTTGTGACACACCTGCCTCTGCTGCACCTCCCATACCTGGCTGTGACACACCTGCTTCTGTTGCACATCCCATGCCTGGCTGTGACACACCAGCCTCTAGTACACCTCCCATACCTGGCAGTGACACACCTGCCTCTAGTACACCTCCCATACCTGGCTGTGACACACCTGCCTCTAGTACACCTCCCATACCTGGCTGTGACACACCTGCCTCTAGTACACCTCCCATACCTGGCTGTGACACACCTGCCTCTAGTACACCTCCCATACCTAGCTGTGACACACCTGCCTCTAGTACACCTGTCATACCGTCCTCACACACCTGTCCATGAAGCGACTGTCACCAACACCTGTCATGTCTCTGCCTGACATATCTGAACTCGGTTTTTCACAGGTGTTTATCTTGAGATGATTTCGGGGCTTAGCGTCCCCGCGGCCCGGTCCTCGACCAGGCCTCCTAATGTACTGTATATACAATATTTCCGTTAGTGGCACATCTTGACACACGTGGCCCGGGTATACAGGTGTGGCACAGGTATATTACAGGTATGGTTCTCTGTTCCCATAACGCCTTGACACTTGTTTGAACACGAGGGGTCACTAATTGGTCTTGGTACTGCTGGTCACTAATTGGTCTTGGTACTGCTGATCAGTAATTGGTCTTGGTACTGCTGGTCATTAATTGGTCCTGGTACTACTGGTCAGTAATTGGTCTTGGTACTGCTGGTCACTAATTGGTCTTGGTACTGCTGGTCACTAATTGGTCCTGGTACTACTGGTCAGTAATTGGTCCTGGTACTACTGGTCAGTAATTGGTCCAGGTACTGCTGGTCACTAATTGGTCTTGGTACTGCTGGTCACTAATTGGTCCTGGTACTGCTGGTCACTAATTGGTCCAGGTACTGCTGGTCACTAATTGGTCTTGGTACTGCTGGTCAGTAATTGGTCTTGGTACTGCTGGTCAGTAATTGGTCTTGGTACTGCTGGTCACTAATTGGTCCAGGTACTGCTGGTCAGTAATTGGTCCTGGTACTGCTGGTCACTAATTGGTCCTGGTACTGCTGGTCACTAATTGGTCCAGGTACTGCTGGTCAATTAGTGGGGGCCAGAGGTTGATGTCATTTATAGAAATATGTTTATGGTGATAAATAGCCACTCACTGGGCATGTGTTAGGGCGTCACTTAGCCAGTAACATATGTACTTTCATTTACATATGTACACTTTCTCTACAGTGTACTTTCTATAGAGCCTCTTGCCTTAGATCCAACCCCAAGTGAGGGTTAAGGTCTTGAGGTCTGAGCAGTAATGGCCGAGACAAAGGGTTCAGGGGAGTGTAATTAACACTAACCCATCAACACGTGTACTATAATGTAATGGACAACTATGTACTCCTATTACATATACAGTACACATAACACTGTGTGGGTCACTGGCACACAGGACACTACAAGAAACTTTGGTAGTGTATCATGGTGAGTCCTTCGTACAACGTTCAAGGTTCTTTCTGTGAGGCTTTTCTCTGACCAAGAGAGAACTGGATAAGCACCTCTAAAGGATACCTGATCAACCAGGCTGTGACTCATACGTCAGGCTGCGAGCAGCCGCGTCAAACAGCCTGGTTGTTCAGTCCAGCAACCAGGAGGCCTGGTCGAGGACCGGGCCGCGGGGACGCTAAGCCCCGGAAGCACCTCAAGGTAACCTCAAGGGGGTACTCAGTCCGGTGAGTCCACTTTTCTCAGTAATGTTGGAGTCAGGCCTCCAGAGTATCATCAGTAAACACTATCTGATCCGCCAGCAACACGCGGCCGGCGTCCTCTAAAGGCTTCATCTCAAACAAGCCTTAAATTAGAGGACGGATGGATGCTAATTCCATCTACTGGACCACCCACGGATACGTTGGTCCAAGCACCAATTGCTGGCTGGCTAATTCACAGTCTCCAGCGATCATCTTCCCTACTTGTTCTTACCAAAACACGCCACGTGTTGAAGACCGCCCTTGCTGGCCACTCCCAACATTACTTGTACCTTGAGGTTACCTTCAGATGACTTCGGGGCTTAGCGTCCTCACGGCCCGGTCCTCCATCAGTCCTGGTTGCTGGATTGGTCAACCAGGCTGTTGGACGCGGCTGCTCGCAGCCTGACGTATGAGTCACAGCCTGGTTGACCAGGTATCCTTTGGAGGTGCTTATCCAGTTCTCTCTTGAACACTGTGAGGGGCCGGCCAGTTATGTCCCTTTACTGTTACTGGGTAACTTCACAAGTGTCAGATCGCAGCCGTCCACCAGTACAGAGCATGGGGTCAGGTGCAGGCAACAGATGGCGTTACACACACACAATAGCGTCATATAGCAAATGAACAAATCCACAAGCGTCTGGGATCATCCCGGACGTAGGTTCGAACCCTCATCACGGCCGCCTTTGTGTATCTGATCATAAGCTGCACATTACCCGTGGACAGTGTGAGTACTGGCAGGGTACTGGGCACACCAGTACTGGCAGGGTACTGGACACACCTGTACTGGCAGGGTACTGGGTACACCAGTACTGGCAGGGTACTGGGCACACCAGTACTGGCAGGGTACTGGACACACCAGTACTGGCAGGGTACTGGACACACCAGTACTGGCAGGGTACTGGACACACCAGTACTGGCAGGGTACTGGACACACCTGTACTGGCAGGGTACTGGACACACCAGTACTGGCAGGGTACTGGGTACACCAGTACTGGCAGGGTACTGGACACACCAGTACTGGCAGGGTACTGGACACACCAGTACTGGCAGGGTACTGGACACACCAGTACTGGCAGGGTACTGGGCACACCAGTACTGGCAGGGTACTGGACACACCTGTACTGGCAGGGTACTGGACACACCAGTACTGGCAGGGTACTGGACACACCAGTACTGGCAGGGTACTGGACACACCAGTACTGGCAGGGTACTGGACACACCAGTACTGGCAGGGTACTGGACACACCAGTACTGGCAGGGTACTGGGTACACCAGTACTGGCTGGGTACTGGGCACACCAGTACTGGCAGGGTACTGGGCACACCAGTACTGGCAGGGTACTGGACACACCAGTACTGGCAGGGTACTGGACACACCAGTACTGGCAGGGTACAGGACACACCAGTACTGGCAGGGTACTGGACACACCAGTACTGGCAGGGTACTGGACACACCAGTACTGGCAGGGTACTGGACACACCAGTACTGGCAGGGTACTGGACACACCAGTACTGGCAGGGTACTGGACACACCAGTACTGGCAGGGTACTGGGTACACCAGTACTGGCAGGGTACTGGACACACCAGTACTGGCTGGGTACTGGGCACACCAGTACTGGCTGGGTACTGGACACACCAGTACTGGCAGGGTACTGGGCACACCAGTACTGGCAGGGTACTGGACACACCAGTACTGGCAGGGTACTGGGCACACCAGTACTGGCAGGGTACTGGACACACCAGTACTGGCAGGGTACTGGACACACCAGTACTGGCGGGTACTGGACACACCAGTACTGGCAGGGTACTGGACACACCAGTACTGGCAGGGTACAGGACACACCAGTACTGGCAGGGCACTGGACACACCAGTACTGGCAGGGTACTGGACACACCAGTACTGGCTGGGTACTGGGCACACCAGTACTGGCTGGGTACTGGACACACCAGTACTGGCAGGGTACAGGACACACCAGTACTGGCTGGGTACTGGACACACCAGTACTGGCAGGGTACAGGACACACCAGTACTGGCTGGGTACTGGGCACGCCAGTACTGGCAGGGTACTGGACACACCAGTACTGGCTGGGTACTGGGCACACCAGTACTGGCAGGGTACTGGACACACCAGTACTGGCTGGGTACTGGGTACACCAGTACTGGCAGGGTAGTGGACACACCTGTACTGGGTACACCAGTACTGGCAGGGTACTGGGCACACCAGTACTGGCAGGGTACTGGGTACACCAGTACTGGCAGGGTACTGGACACACCAGTACTGGCTGGGTACTGGGTACACCAGTACTGGCAGGGTACTGGACACACCAGTACTGGCAGGGTACTGGGCACACCAGTACTGGCAGGGTACTGGACACACCAGTACTGGCAGGGTACTGGACACACCAGTACTGGCAGGGTACTGGACACACCAGTACTGGCTGGGTACAGGACACACCAGTACTGGCAGGGTACTGGACACACCAGTACTGGCTGGGTACTGGGTACACCAGTACTGGCAGGGTACTGGACACACCAGTACTGGCTGGGTACTGGGTACACCAGTACTGGCAGGGTACTGGACACACCAGTACTGGCTGGGTACTGGGTACACCAGTACTGGCAGGGTACTGGGCACACCTGTACTGGCTGGGTACTGGACACACCAGTACTGGCAGGGTACTGGGTACACCAGTACTGGCAGGGTACTGGGCACACCTGTACTGGGTACACCAGTACTGGCAGGGTACTGGGCACACCAGTACTGGCAGGGTACTGGGTACACCAGTACTGGCTGGATACTGGGCACACCAGTACTGGCAGGGTACTGGACACACCAGTACTGGCAGGGTACTGGGTACACCAGTACTGGCAGGGTACTGGACACACCTGTACTGGCTGGGTACTGGACACACCTGTACTGGCAGGGTACTGGGTACACCAGTACTGGCAGGGTACTGGGTACACCAGTACTGGCTGGGTACTGGGCACACCAGTACTGGCTGGGTACTGGGCACACCAGTACTGGGTACACCAGTACTGGCTGGGTACTGGACACACCAGTACTGGCAGGGTACTGGGCACACCAGTACTGGCTGGGTACTGGGTACACCAGTACTGGCTGGGTACTGGGTACACCAGTACTGGCAGGGTACTGGGCACACCAGTACTGGCTGGGTACTGGGTACACCAGTACTGGCTGGGTACTGGGCACACCAGTACTGGCTGGGTACTGGGCACACCAGTACTGGGTACACCAGTACTGGCTGGGTACTGGACACACCAGTACTGGCAGGGTACTGGACACACCAGTACTGGCAGGGTACTGGGTACACCAGTACTGGCAGGGTACTGGGCACACCAGTACTGGCTGGGTACTGGGTACACCAGTACTGGCAGGGTACTGGGCACACCAGTACTGGCAGGGTACTGGGTACACCAGTACTGGCAGGGTACTGGACACACCAGTACTGGCTGTGAGTGTGGTACTGGACACACCAGTACTGGCTGGGTACTGGGTACACCAGTACTGGCTGGGTACTGGGTACACCAGTACTGGCAGGGTACTGGGTACACCAGTACTGGCTGGGTACTGGGCACACCAGTACTGGCTGGGTACTGGACACACCAGTACTGGCTGGGTACTGGACACACCAGTACTGGCAGGGTACTGGGTACACCAGTACTGGCAGGGTACTGGACACACCAGTACTGGCAGGGTACTGGACACACCAGTACTGGCAGGGTACAGGACACACCAGTACTGGCNCTAGTGGTATGCAGGCAAAACATAGGAGAGAGTGTACCCCAGAGAAGTCATCACTGCCTGTTGTTATAATGGAAGGGGGACTTCCCTTCCAAAAAGTAACACCTCTCCTCCTCCCCCCCTCTCCTCACCATCTTCCATACACCAACAAGAGTCCTTAATAAAGTTAAGATATACATACTGTATTGTAGCTAGTATAAAAAGTGCTACAGTATTTGGTATAAAATGTATTTTTAAGTTAATCCGTTCCACACCCCGAAAATATTAATTCAATTTACGTTATTACTTATGGGGAAAATCCGTTTTGACTTACAAATTTTTTACTTAGGACCCGTCTCTAGGAACGGATTAAATTCGTAAGTGGAGGTACCACTGTACAGTACTTACTTAAATCAGAAAATAAAGGGATTCAGGATGTTTTGGGCCATCCTGTACTGTAACTTTGTCACTTTATTTTCAGATGTTTGTGTTTGGTGTCTAAATTTTAGCGACATTATTGTGACTTGTTGTGTTTCACCTTATATGAGAAGGCTCAAATATGGGAGTCATATAGTAGTGACAGATGACAAGTATATTGGGAGGGAAGTGTGGAACATTATATGAAATAAAGGTTGGGGAGGGGGAAATGTTTGTGTGGTGATAACTTCCTGTAGAAACTTGTACTGTGCCGTCCACCTCCTAATAGGAAGCTGCTTGGAAGGAGTAAGGCATCAAGGCTGTTGATGGACATGGCATTATAAAAAGGAATAGAATGAAGGAGACTGTAAGTCGAGGGAGAATTGCTTAATAGTAAGAGTGCATTTGTATACTAAATGATGCTGTAAACAGGTGAAAATGGAAACAGATTGACATGTTTGCAATGCAATTTTTGCATTTTTCAATATCACACACTACTGCAAAGATTACAAGTATTTAGATCAATATTATTGAATATAAAGAAACTAGTAATTTCAGAATACTGTATTTGAAAATATTTATATTTTTGGTTGAAACTAAACTATTTCTTGACATTTTAGCTTTAAAGAAAATATTTCTGCTTATTAATTTTGTATGGGTGGTTGTCAGTTGAACAGTTCGCAGCAGGTTATTTGGTCGAAAACATTTTTGGTGTCTGATGTTGGATTCAAATAAACAAAAAGATGTCAATAGTATTAACCTCAACTACTACAAGACTGCTTTGGCAGTATGGTTTTTGGGTTTACTCTAGATACGAAGTCATGAGCATTTGCACGTGTGTGTGCAGACGGTAAGTCACAATAATGGGGCTGAAAATTGGATACCCAGCTCACACATCTGAAAACAACGAAGTTGACTCATAAAGTCAACTCCTTTGTTTTCAGATGTGTTGGTTGGTATCTAATAGAGTATATTTTTGTCATGAATAATTGACATAGTTTTGATTGGTTTCTGTGCAGCTATTTGAATAATTTTAGGTTTCTGATTCCACCATATAAACATAATTATTGTTGTCTAACTAACAAGTATTGTTGGTAAAGAGAGAAATCTAACAATAAACATTCAAAATTACTCTTCAGAATTTTGAGTAAAGCTTTAAACGTGTTGGGATGTTTGGAAAATAAAAAAAAGTTATGAGAAGTTTTTGAATCGATAGAGCACTTGCATCGTGTGTCTTAAATATTTACCTTATCACAAACACTGAAGTCTTCAAATGTTGTGTCACTGGTTTAAACAAATTTTAAAACAGTATATAAATGGTTGTGGAAATCATGTATTACTACATGTTTTCGATAAAGTTTTTTCACCAGAATTGTGATTTTGGGACGGTTGTTACTTGTACGTTATGCTTCCGTAACAAATTAGACTTTACCTTGTGTTGGTTCCAAGGCTCAGTGTCCTCTGGTTGTTTGGTTTAACCAAGCTGTTAAACGCAGCTGTTCTCAGCCTGACATGTGAATTACAGCCCAATAATCAGATATCCTATGAAGATGTTTATTAGCTTCTCATTAGAGCACTGTGAGGGGTCAGGGCAAGTGGTCAGCTACTGTGTAGAATAGCCTGCTTTTTGGAAATGCTGAATTTGTTGTTTTATTGCTGGTTTTACAGGAAAATATATTTTGTGCCAAAGTGTAAGTCTTGGATATTGCTTTAAGTACTGTATATGATGCAGTGTCGTGTACTGTATATCTATAGCCAAAAATATAATGTGTATATAATTTCATTCCTTGTGGTTTGTCATGTATGGTAAAATCTTACTCGAATGGAATGACTGGTTCTGCATACTTCCGTTACATCCATTTGTTGATGTTTTTATTAATGCTAGAGAACTTTTTTTAAATTGTCAAAATGTTTTGTAATTATTTTTCATGTTTATTGACAATGCAAACCTGCATTAGCAGGATGATGAAATATTAGCTGGACTGGAATCTTTCAGACGAGCCTAATTTTCCACTGAACTGTCTTCTTTCTGAGTGCGAGATGTTCATTATTTTTTTGTATTCTACTCGGAATAACAAGGTACAGTAACGTAAGTTGGGTATTTAAGCAATTTATGCTAAGATCTCTGATTTCCATGTACAGTACAGTATTGTAGTTCATCATATTATATTAGTCTAATTTGCTTTGTACTGTACCTTCCATTTTGTGCTGCTGCTGCTGCAGTTAAGGCATCAGTATGGCCACTACCCTACTGAAGGCAACCTACCTTGTGGTGGTTCCTAGGATCAATGTGCCCATGGCCCAGTCTCTGACCAGGCTTCCTGGGCTTCATATGATGGACAGTTTTTCATAGACTAAAAATTTTCTATTGGTCATAGAATTAATTAAACTTGATGGCTGTGATAAGATGAATGTTATTGATGGCTGTCACTGGGTGGTTGGTAAGTGTGTAAATGAGGAGTTCCTTGACTGCTTCGCATTTATCAGTAATACTATACTGTACTAAACAAAATCCCATTTTGATAAAATAGAATAGTTTCAGTGCCCCCTAGTACACTCCAGTTGAAATTTAGTGTCCTATCATCTTAAATTTGTCTATACTATTTGTAATTAGAATCTTTAAATGTTCATTTATGTTGTACATTGATACAGGGAGTAATTACTGTGTATCAATGCAGAATACAAACGAGGAAAAATTGCCTTAATAATTTTGCACTAATTTTAGAATTTTCACACATACCAAAGTCTTCTATAGGACTGATAGTTTGTTGAGAATGCTATCAGTCTACATGCAGTTTGTTGAGAATGCTATCAGTCTACATGCAGTAGTTTCGGTGTAACTACTAAGGAAGTACTGTAGGATAGCATTGTCTTATTACTTAAGAGAAGGAGTATGTTGGGTACAATACCTCACCAGACTATCAGAGTACAGTATTAACATGGTTTAGTATTCGGGACCGGGGCATACCAAGATGTTATACAGATTTCTTTGTATAAATGCTCAAAAAATGTTTTAATATATACATTAGAGTGAGAAATAAAAAAAGAAAGAAAAATAATGTTTTATTGCAAACCAATTTTTGGATTGAAAGGTACAGTATGTATACAAATATATGAAATGAGCTAATTAACAAATCTGTGCTATTGTTACAGGAGAATGTCTGGGTTGTATCCCTAAAAATTAACATCCTACCCGGTTTCGAACCTGGGAATTAGGATACCTTATTGTGAGTGGAGAATGTAGTCACTGTGCTACAGGACCCTTCCATATTATTTGTTCTGGTATTAGCAGCCTCATTAAATTAAGGAACTTGATTATTGTTCTATGACGGTGCTGAATAGTCTTGCAGGCTCTGTAATTGAAAGCCGAGAGATGCACGCTCTAAGGGTTAATGAACAGACCGTGCTCTCTCTAACTACTAAACGAATTTTCCTATTCTACTTATTATTAGCCCTCAACCGTTCCAATCGGGAACGGTTGAGGGCCACAGGGCTAACAACACTACAAGCCAGGCATGACAGGGCGGATCTCATTGAAACTTTTAAAATACTGAACAAGTTGAAGGATGTTGATCCGGACTAATTCTTCAAAAGGGCAGATGTAACAAAGAAGGCGCAACAGTTCCAAGCTCAACAAGCCTCAATGTAGTAGCATCTGTTCTGTCGTACATTGAGGCTTGTTGAGCTTGAAACCGTTGCGCCTTCTTTCTTACATGTGACCTTTTGAAGAATTAGTCCGGATTGACATCCTCCAACTTGTTCAGTATTATAAAAGTTTGAGTGAGATCAACCCTGTCATGCCTGGTGTGCAGTGTCAGCCCTGTGGCCCTCAACCGTTCCTGATACGAGAGTTGACTTAGCTCTGGAATGACTTTTGTTGCCCGGTGTTGCACTTTCTCCAGAGCAACTGTGTTGTGAGATATTTGTATTTGTCTATTGACTAGTTACTGTAGTGAGAAAGAACTGCACAAGCCAACACGTTAAATGCCACATGTGAGATTATACTTTAAAACTGAAAATAAAAGGCGAGAGCAGCCGCCAGAGTCCAACTCCTTGGATCTCCTATCCACTAGTAGGCCGTTTAGCTCCTTAATGGCTTAGGGCAATGTTAGGGTAACTATTGGCGTCTCTCGCCAAATTTGTTCTGGTGTGTGTGGCTATGAATCAGGTTCGAATCCAGAAGCAAGACACTACACTACACTACACTACACTACACTACACTACACTACACTACACTACACTACACTACACTACACTACACTACACACTACACTACACTACACACTACACTACACTACACTACACTACACTACACAATCACAATAGCGTGATGCATCAAAGGAACAATCCACAAGGGCCGTGACGAGGATTCGAACCTGCGACCGAGAGCATCCTAGACGCTGCCTTATTTGTTCTAATAAGTTGTTGAGAAGCAAGTCTTCATTAAATGCAAGAATAGTCTAGTATGTTGCAGCATTAAGTTAGAGCAATAGTATTGGAAGGTGGTAAACAAAGACACTTTTCTTTTGGCAACAAATAAACATTGACTAACAAACTTAAATCAAATTAAAAAGAAAGCACAACAAATTTAACGTTACATTAATTACCGTAAGTGACACTATGATAGCTAATCGAAGCCAAAATAGTTGAACTGGAGGCCCAGATTCACGAAGCAGTTACGCAAGCACTTACGAACCTGTACATCTTTTCTCAATTTTTTGGCGGCTGTGTTTACAATTATTAAACAGTTAATGAGCTCCGAAGCACCAGGAGGCTGTTTATAACAATAACAACAGTTGATTGGCAAGTTTTCATGCTTGTAAACTGTTTAATAAATGTAACCAAAGCCGTCAAAGATTGAGGAAAGATGTACACGTTCGTAAGTGCTTGCGTAACTGCTTTGTGAATCTGGCCCGACGTCGGTTGGTCAGACTGGTGCTAACTGAACAACGGCTGCTCACTTGCTCTCAAGATGAAAATCAAAATCATTTAAGTCTCACAATATAACCAAACGCCACAAGACTAGTCAGTGAGAGAGTCTGGTATAAATAATGTCAGATATAATGTTTACACACGTCTCTATGGACCACAATCAAAACAATAACAATTACCTTCCATCACACACCACAACAATTGATTACAATCAATCTAATCAAAATAATTACGCTAATTACTGTCAAGACAGTCAATCAAAGGTAATTTACGTTAATTACAATGTCACTACAAACAGATTAATCAACCAAACGATAATTCACAGTAATTACTCTGCCACAAAGACAATTAAACAATCAGTGAGTAATTACATTAATTACTGCCACACGGACAACTAATTAATCAAGACGAATAACATTAACTAAACACTATACTTAAGACAGCTTGCCAAATAAGAAATTAGTCACTACCGCACTAATTACCTTAAATATGTAGCGAGACAGGTGAGGTCTGATTATATGAGTAATGGAGAAGTGAGTAATTATCTTACGGGCTATTCATGCCCGTGCCGCCTCTTGGGTAGCTTAATACTCATCAATCAATCAATCGAGTACTGTTTACGGGCTCACCATAGCCCGTGCTACTTGGAACTTGTTCCGAGTAGCTGAATCTATAACAACAACTCTATAAATGGATAGTTCACCCCTTAGAGTTAACTAATGTAATACCAATAGTTTCGCCAGAGCGACGGTTTCACCTCATGCAGGTCGGCGTTCAATCCCCCGAGACCGTCCACACAAGTGGTTGGGCACCATTCCTTCCCCCCGTCCCATCCCAAATCCTGACCCCTTCCCAGTGCTATATAGTCGTAATGACTTGCCACTTGCTCTCATGTATACAACACTTATACAGTATAATACAGTATAATACATAAATTATATAATACAACACTTTCTTGCCCGAAACGCTGTGGGTATTAGTGGCTTTAGGCATTGTATGTATTAGCTCTATAAATCCAACATTATGTTTGTAAATCAAAAATGTATGGACTTTCCTGAATAATATTGACTTTACTTACAACGTCACACAATGACGTAGATATGATAGAGCCCAATAGGCTCAGGAACCTGTACATTAGTTAACTGACAGTTGAGAGGCGGGACCAAAGAGCCAGAGCTCAACCCCCGCCAGCACAACTAGGTGAGTACAAGGGCCCACGCGGTAAACCAACTATGAATGTACTTTAGTTTACACTTGTTACCATGACAACCACCCGGCTACTGTCGCTCGCAATACTTTCCTCCTATTTTATTACCACATTTAGATATAATTATATGTATCAGTAGCACTTCTGTATCTTTAATTATTGTATAGACTTTATTAGGATACGATTGTATTTTGGTATATGTATATGAATATATGGATATGGGGGAGGAATATATAGAGGAGGAAGCAACAGTTGGCAAGTATGGAGGACGGTGAGGCAGGCGGGTCAGTCTGGCCGTGGACGCCGCGCCGTGCAGACGGGCAGGTGAGCGCTCCTGCTCTCTCCCTCCCTCCCTCTCTCTCTCTCTCTTGCCTCGCCTCGCTGCCTAACTTTGGAAAGTTGGCCTCAAGTGTCTGAAAAGTTGTGAGGGGAAAGTTTTCTGGCCCACGAGACTTGACTTTTATTATAATAAAGAACTTGGGCACTTTGGAGGAACTTTAGTTCATCATGGAACAAGAATTTATAACATTTTATGTTTTGTCACGTGGCCGAGAATGTTGAATGTTGTTATGTTATAGTGGAGAGCTGTTGTTGAACACTTGTAGAGCCGTTGTTAATGTGAGAGCTGTTGTTGGACACGTGTAGAGCCGTTGTTAATGTGAGAGATGTTGTTGAACACGTGTAGAGCCGTTGTTAATGTGAGAGATGTTGTTGAACACTTGTAGAGCCGTTGTTAATGTGAGAGCTGTTGTTGAACACTTGTAGAGCCGTTGTTAATGTGAGAGATGTTGTTGAACACTTGTAGAGCCGTTGTTAATGTGAGAGATGTTGTTGAACACTTGTAGAGCCGTTGTTAATGTGAGAGCTGTTGTTGAACACTTGTAGAACCGTTGTTAATGTGAGAGATGTTGTTGAACACTTGTAGAGCCGTTGTTAATGTGAGAGATGTTGTTGAACACTTGTAGAGCCGTTGTTAATGTGAGAGATGTTGTTGAACACGTGTAGAGCCGTTGTTAGTGTGAGAGATGTTGTTGAACACTTGTAGAGCCGTTGTTAATGTGAGAGATGTTGTTGAACACTTGTAGAGCCGTTGTTAATGTGAGAGATGTTGTTGAACACTTGTAGAGCCGCAGTTAATGTGAGACATGTTGTTGAACACGTGTAGAGCCGTTGTTAGTGTGGAGACATGTTGTTGAACACGTGTAGAGCCGCAGTTAATGTGAGACATGTTGTTGAACACGTGTAGAGCCGTTGTTAGTGTGGAGACATGTTGTTGAACACTTGTAGAGCCGTTGTTAGTGTGGAGACATGTTGTTGAACACGTGTAGAGCCGCAGTTAATGTGAGACATGTTGTTGAACACGTGTAGAGCCGTTGTTAGTGTGGAGACATGTTGTTGAACACGTGTAGAGCCGTTGTTAGTGTGGAGACATGTTGTTGAACACGTGTAGAGCCGTTGTTAGTGTGGAGACATGTTGTTGAACACTTGTAGAGCCGTTGTTAGTGTGGAGACATGTTGTTGAACACGTGTAGAGCCGCAGTTAATGTGAGACATGTTGTTGAACACGTGTAGAGCCGTTGTTAGTGTGGAGACATGTTGTTGAACACGTGTAGAGCCGTTGTTAGTGTGGAGACATGTTGTTGAACACGTGTGGAGAGTTGTAACATGTTAACGAGGCGTGGTAGATGACCCCGCACCAGTCTATTTGTTACAGGTAATGACAGGCTGCTGGATCACTTGTAACATGACACACCTGCCTCTGCTGCACCTCCCATACCTGGCTGTGACACACCTGCCTCTACTGCACCTCCCATACCTGGCTGTGACACACCTGCCTCTAGTACACCTCCCATACCTGGCTGTGACACACCTCCCATACCTGGCTGTGACACACCTGTCTCTAGTACACCTTTCATACCTGGCTGTGACACACCTCCCATACCTGGCTGGGACACACCTGCCTCTAGTACACCTTTCATACCTGGCTGTGACACACCTCCCATACCTGGCTGGGACACACCTGCCTCTAGTACACCTCCCATACCTGGCTGGGACACACCTGCCTCTAGTACACCTTCCATACCTGGCAGTGACACACCTGCCTCTAGTACACCTCCCATACCTGGCAGTGACACACCTTCCTCTACTGAACCTCCCATACCTGGCTATGACACACTTGCCTCTAGTACACCTCCCATACCTGGCTGTGACACACCTGCCTCTAGTACACCTCCCATACCTGGCTGTGACACACCTGCCTCTAGTACACCTCCCATACCTGGCTGTGACACACCTGCCTCTAGTACACCTGTCATACCGTCCTCACACACCTGTCCATGAAGCGACTGTCACCAACACCTGTCATGTCTCTGCCTGACATATCTGAACTCGGTTTTCCACAGGTGTTTATCTTGAGATGATTTCTGGGCTTAGCGTCCCCGCGGCCCGGTCCTCGACCAGGCCTCCTAATGTACTGTATATACAATATTACCGTTAGTGGCACATCTTGACACACGTGGCCCGGGTATACAGGTGTGGCACAGGTATATTACAGGTATGGTTCTCTGTTCCCATAACGCCTTGACACTTGTTTGAACACGAGGGGTCACTAATTGGTCTTGGTACTTACTGGTCACTAATTGGTCTTGGTACTGCTGGTCACTAATTGGTCTTGGTACTGCTGGTCAGTAATTGGTCCTGGTACTGCTGGTCAGTAATTGGTCCTGGTACTGCTGGTCAGTAATTGGTCCTGGTACTGCTGGTCACTAAGTGGTCTTGGTACTGCTGGTCACTAATTGGTCCTGGTACTACTGGTCAGTAATTGGTCCTGGTACTGCTGGTCAGTAATTGGTCCTGGTACTGCTGGTCAGTAATTGGTCCTGGTACTGCTGGTCACTAATTGGTCTTGGTACTGCTGGTCAGTAATTGGTCCTGGTACTGCTGGTCAGTAATTGGTCCTGGTACTGCTGGTCAGTAATTGGTCCTGGTACTGCTGGTCACTAAGTGGTCTTGGTACTGCTGGTCACTAATTGGTCCTGGTACTACTGGTCAGTAATTGGTCCTGGTACTGCTGGTCAGTAATTGGTCCTGGTACTGCTGGTCAGTAATTGGTCCTGGTACTGCTGGTCACTAAGTGGTCTTGGTACTGCTGGTCAGTAATTGGTCCTGGTACTGCTGGTCAGTAATTGGTCCTGGTACTGCTGGTCAGTAATTGGTCCTGGTACTGCTGGTCACTAAGTGGTCTTGGTACTGCTGGTCAGTAATTGGTCCTGGTACTGCTGGTCAGTAATTGGTCCTGGTACTGCTGGTCAGTAATTGGTCCTGGTACTGCTGGTCAGTAATTGGTCCTGGTACTGCTGGTCAGTAATTGGTCCAGGTACTGCTGGTCAGTAATTGGTCTTGGTACTGCTGGTCAGTAATTGGTCCAGGTACTACTGGCCAATTAGTGGGGGCCAGAGGTAGATGTCATTTATAGAAATATGTTTATGGTGATAAATAGCCACTCACTGGGCATGTGTTAGGGCGTCACTTAGCCACTAACATATGTACTTTCATTTGCATATGTACACTTTCTCTACAGTGTACTTTCTATAGAGCCTCAGTGCCTTAGATCCAATCCCAAGTGAGGGTTAAGGTCTTGAGGTCTGAGCAGTAATGGCCAAGACAAAGGGTTCAGGGGAGTGTAATTAACACTAACCCATCACCACGTGTACTATAATGTAATGGACAACTATGTACTCCTATTACATATACAGTACACACATACTGTGTGGGTCACTGGCACACAGGACACTACAAGAAACTTTGGTAGTGTATCATGGTGAGTCCTTCGTACAACGTTCAGGTTCTTTCTGTGAGGCTTTTCTCTGACCAAGAGAGAACTGGATAAGCACCTCTAAAGGATACCTGATCAACCAGGCTGTGACTCATACGTCAGGCTGCGAGCAGCCGCGTCAAACAGCCTGGTTGTTCAGTCCAGCAACCAGGAGGCCTGGTCGACGACCGGGCCGCGGGGACGCTAAGCCCCGGAAACACCTCAAGGTAACCTCAAGGGGGTACTCAGTCCGGTGAGTCCACTTTTCTGAGTAATGTTGGAGTCAGTCCTCCAGAGTATCATCAGTAAACACTATCTGTTCCCCCAGCAACACGCGGCCGGCGTCCTCTAAAGGCTTCATCTCAAACAAGCCTTAAATTAGAGGACGGATGGATACTAATTCCCTCTACTGGACCACCCACGGATACGTTGGTCCAAGCACCAATTGCTGGCTGGCTAATTCACAGTCTCCAGCGATCATCTTCCCTACTTGTTCTTACCGAAACACGCCACGTGTTGAAGACCACCCTTGCTGGCCACTCCCAACATTACTTGTACATTGAGGTTACCTTCAGATGACTTCGGGGCTTAGCGTCCTCACGGCCCGGTCCTCCATCAGTCCTGGTTGCTGGTCTAAGGAATCGTTCAAAATCTTGTATACCACCTATGTCAGACCAATCCTGGAATATGCAACTCCAGCCTGGAGTTCATACCTAGTTAAACACAAGAACAAGTTAGAGAAGATTCAAAGGTATGCCACCAAACTATTGTCGGAACTGAGAGGTATGAGCTACGAGGAAAGGCTAAGGGAGCTGAACCTCACGTCCCTGAAAAACAGAAGAGTAAGGGGAGACATGATAACCACCTACAAAATTCTCAGGGGAATTGACGGGGTGGACAAAGACAAACTCTTTAGCAAGGGTGGGACACGAACAAGGGGACACAGGTGGAAACTTAGTACCCAGATGAGCCACAGAAACATTAGAAAGATTTTTTTTAAGTGTCAGAGTAGTTAACAGATGGAATGCATTAGGCAGTGATGTGGTGGAGGCTGACTCCATACACAGTTTTAAATGTAGATATGATAGAGCCCAATAGGCTCAGGAACCTGTACACCTGTTGATTGACAGTTGAGAGGCGGGACCAAGGAGCCAAAGCTCAACCCCCGCAAG
>WNGS01165503.1:19853574-19870947 GCA_020271785.1 Procambarus virginalis | reverse complement strand
CACAACTAGATGAGGATGAGTATGGTACACTATTACTCACAGGTCGGAAAGGTAACACAGAAATGACATTAACGTGATATATATACATTATATCAATGAGAAAATCCACTGGACAATGAAGTGGGTGCGAACCTAAGACTTTGGCATTGGCAAGGTGCATACTCTACCACTAGACCACTGCTGACTAGTGAAATTATACAACTGGATTTGTACTGAAATCACAGGAGGTTGGGGCACCCCATGCTAAGGCCGTCCAAGTTTTTAACGTCTGGCCACAAACACTGGTGTGGAAGGGCAGACTGGTCCTACACTACGCCCCAACTTCAGAAGTGGGTACGCTATCACTCACAGGATGGGTATGGGTATGCTGTCACTCACAGGATGGGTATGGGTACACTAGTACTCATGGATGGGTATGGTACACTATCACTCACGATGGGTATGGGTACACTATCACTCACAGGATGGGTATGGGTACACTATCACTCACAGGTGGGTATGGTTACACTATCACTCACGGATGGGTATGGGTACACTATCACTCACAGGATGGTATGGGTACACTATCACTCACAGGATGGGTATGGGTACTCTATCACTCACAGGATGGGTATGGGTACACTATCACTCACAGGATGGGTATGGGTACACTATCACTCACAGGATGGGTATGGGTACTCTATCACTCACAGGATGGGTATGGGTACACTATCACTCACAGGATGGGTATGGGTACACTATCACTCACAGGATGGGTATGGGTACTCTATCACTCACAGGATGGGTATGGTACACTATCACTCACAGGATGGGTATGGGGCACTATATCTACCTGCACTCTTATGATGGGTATGGGACCCACTACCACTTAATATGGGGTATATATGGGAGTACTACCACTCAGATAAGTATGGTATAATGATAAAATAAATAAAGATCTCAAACGTTTACAAGAGCATGATGAAGGGACAAATTTACTGAGCGGTGGATGGAGGCAGTAACACCAGACACAACACTTGTAGAACAACTCTGCTCTCTCACCACACACACAATCTTGCTCTTAATCAACAACAACAACAACACATCGAGTATTTTTTATTAATCCTGACGGTCACTGTATCTATATAGTGACCTTGGGGGGAGGGAAGAATCAGGAAGCGTGTCCCTTGTGTATAAGTGCCGCTATATATATATATATAACACATTTTGTTTCATGCTTTTTGTCTATTTATTCAAGTGCTATATATGATTACATACAATTCTATATGTGTATATAATAATATTGATATGTATTATACTATCTTGAATGAGTATTTCCTGTTAGTTTAGCACTCTGATACCCCCAGCTGTGTGATCCCAGTAAAGTTGCTCTTCGTGGCCAAATTAACCTTTTTAGCGCTCTTTGAGCTATGCTCTACTCCCTATAATGTGGACACAATCCACTTGAGAATGGTCCAAGACGGACCGAAACGTCGTCGTCCCTTCACCTTCTAGTGTGTGGTCTGGTCAACTCCCTAATGTAGAGTAGGGTAGCAGCACGCTGCTCTTCCTGTACCCAAGCTTAATATTAATACAAAATAGACCAGTTACTTGGCAATAAGCGAGAGAGATGAGTCGTCATATATGTACTGCGCTATATAAATGTTATTTAACTTTATCATCTTGATTTATAATTCCCGTTGTTGGAGACATGAAGCTTTTACTTATATATGCTTATCAAGGGCCCTTATAAGACCTATAGGCCAATTCTACTGACTTTTCCCAGAAAAGTCACAGGATGCTTCCCAGAAAGCAACCCATTACAGTAGCCACACTACCAGACTACCCATTGTGCCTAGGTAGTGAATGCCACTCTTCACCCATTGCTAGGTGAACAGAGGCATTAGGTGAAAGGAAACGTGCCCAACTATTTCTATCCCGTCCGGAAATTCATCATGGGATCCCCAGTCCCAATTCATCCCCAGTTGAGAGCGTAGACTATTGCACTATGGGACCATTATTATATTGTCTCTATACGTGATCTCGTTCACTGTAGTATAATTATTATATCAATGACCGATCCGCCAGGCTCTAGCTCCTGGCCTCCCCCAAAACTGAGTTTTATAGGCTATGAGGTCCTAATGTACTAGACCTTTATGTTTATAATATTATATATTGATATATATGTATATAAATGATTCCGTCAGTACCCGAATTTTGTAGATTTAGTTGTATTGTGTTGATCAGTGTTCAAATGTTGATCAGTGTTCAAATGTATGACATATAGAGCTACACAGGAGGTATACTTATAAGTATAAGTAAGGAGTTACCCTTGATGTGTGGTGGCTTCCTGTCCTCATTCAGACACACATTATGAGGTCACCTCCCCCTCTCTGGCTCACTTCATACTCAATAATAATAAATAATATTAATTATAATGACAATGATTAATTATGACCTACCATGTATACACTCTAATCACAACCTATGTAATTGTTAGAAATAATTATTATTACTGCCGTCGTTTAACTATAATTTTTTTCGAAATTTAATAATTGTAATATGTGTATATATATAACATATATTGCTATCACGTAATGCGTCTGTTCACCTAGCAGTCAGTAGGTAGTGACCTTGTTGTGGGGTCACATCCTGGGCGAGGTCACCAGTTGACCTTGGGGAGGGGGGGGGGTGACCTTAATATAACCCTAAGGTGAAAAAACTAGCTATAACTTGATGTAATGTCCCCATGTGAGAGGATGGTTAGTGACGCAGGGAACTAGAGGGGGACAAACACCTCTCACTACAAAGAGAAACTAAGTGTGAAATTGAAATTGAAACAAGTTTATTGAGGTAAAATACAGACAAAGGGCTGAGGCAGCCCCGACCTCTTCTCATCCTGCTTAGTACACCGTGTTCATATATACATATAGACACACATCACAAACAATAAACATATTACCCAACATTGTGACTGATAAGCATATATATAAATTTCCTTTACACAATATGTTACGAGACATACACACACACTTGTATGACTCGGTATACAGATAATTTGTAATAGTCATTGAGACAATGCAACAAAAGGTTTACAATGTAGGTGCCAAAGTGTGGCATCTCTGGAGACTATGATGAATGTTGGCCTTGTATAGGTGCCGGAGGAGGTGCCGGGGCTCGAACCCCGGAAGCCTGTGTGTGAGGGTGTTGAGTGTGACGTCATGAGTGTGACGTCACGGCCTGGCCTCCCGCTGAGGCTGAGGAAGAAGGATGAGCGGCGGCGGGGTGTAGTATAGTAGTGGTGATGAGTGTGGTGAGTCAGTGATGAGTTAGTGCTGCTGCTGCTGCTGCTCATCATGGACTACAGTCTCAGGCGACGTATACGGGGTGAGACCTCCTCCTCCACCACACTCTAATGGCCTTGTTAACTCCTCTCAACCTCTTGAGACGCGCCACACACTCCTCACTCCTCTCACCTCTCAACCAATGGTTTTATGGCTCAAATGAAGATATATGGATATGCTTAGTCTTATTTGAGGACCTTTTAGTCCAGGCCGAGGCTCTCATCACCCATCCATTTACTGGCCGCACTCACCAGTGTTTAACCTGACTGAGCGTGTGTGTCCCCCACACCTGGTGGTGACCTGGGCACCCTGGGCCACATGGGCACTGTAGGGGGCACCCAGGGCCACCCTGGTCACAGGTACACGGGGGGGGGGGGGGCACCTTGGGGGGGGGGTTAAAAGGTACACACCACCTTGAGGTTATCTTGAGATGATTTCGGGGCTTTAGTGTCCCCGCGGCCCGGTCCTCGACCAGGCCTCCACCCCCAGGAAGCAGCCCGTGACAGCTGACTAACACCCAGGTACCTATTTTACTGCTAGGTAACAGGGGCATAGGGTGAAAGAAACTCTGCCCATTTGTCTCCGCCTGCGCCGGGGATCGAACCTGGAACCTCAGGACTACGAATCCGAAGTGCTGTCCACTCAGCTGTCAGGTGCCCTGAGGTACCTGTACCCTGGCCACAGGTACACCCAGGGGGGGGGGTGCCACAGGTACACCCTGGTGAAGGTCAGTAGGTGACCCAGTCAGTGTGATAGAGAAAATAGGTCGGGAGTCTGTGCATTAGACAAGCGAAGGGTTCAAAAGTGGGGCCCAAGAGCTAAAACCTTGATTGTGAAGTGATAAGTGAATACAGTTATGTAGAGGACTGGTGTGGTGTAGGGAGGTGGCCACACCCCATACATCACATCCGAGGGTCTCGTGGTGCAGGCGCTCTTGTTCTCGACGCACACCGGGGGGGGGGGAACAGTTGGCCACATTTCCCTTCACCTAATGCCTCTGTTCACCTAGCAGTAAATAGCTGTTACGGGTTCATCCTCGGGTGGTTCAGTAGTTTGACCTTGGTGGGTAGCTTGATTCAAGCCAAAAGTATATAGTATACACACGGGCTTCCTGTCGTCGACAACAGCAATTATTACTATAAAAATGTCAGAATTGCAGGTGGGTGGTGGTGGCCGAGCAGTGTTGACACTGGCAGTGCTGTGCTGGACAAAATGCAACAGGGTTTAACGAAATATTAAAAAATTAGTATTTTTTGAATGATTTTGGCATCAAGTGATATAGTCATGTAGGGTTAGTGCTCTCTCTCTCTCTTGATAATTACCTCACCTGTTCTGCTGTAATGATGAACTCTGAGAATGTGGAGGGAGGTGTGGCTTAATAGAACATGTGAGTCGTGTAAGGTCAACATTCTGAAACTTTGATTTTTCCAACATCCTAACCCAAGATTTCTCAACTAGGTTTCGTTGAACCCCCCAAGGTATATAGGAGCTTTATGTGAAATAATGATAAATAGCCTAATTTAGTCATATGCAAATGTATTTTTGAGTCTTTCTGTTATTTTTTTTTAATTTAACCAGTATCAAGAGCAAAGACACATTGTCTCCTTTCAGTTGACAATGAAATCCATGTGTGTTTATGTAAGGTCTGACCAGGAATTATTCAAGCGTACAAAGGTTGAGAAACGCTGTGACCCGTGATATTGGTAGGAATGTGCATGGTGTGCGATCCACCAAGATTAATCTTAACTTGGATAACAGCTTCAACATTTGCCAACAACAATGTAATGTTCTTACCACTGCACCAGTCTCCGTGGTGCAGTGGTAAGACACTCGTCTGGTGTTCCTTGAGCGCTTTGTCATGGGTTCGTATCCTGGCCGGGGAGGATTTACTGGGTGCAAATCCTTAACTGTAGCCTCTGTTTAACTCAACAGTAAAATGTGTACTTGGTTGTAAAAACGATTCTTCACGGCGGGGATCGTATTCCAGGGACCTGCCTGAAACGCTACGCGTACTAGTGATGGCTGTACAAGAATGTAACAACTCTTGTATATATCTCTCTCAAAAAAAAAATTACTGTACTTGACTTGCTCAGTTCCTACCCCTCACATATTGGGGTGCTATCCTTACTTAGATAAAAACTTGGTTATCTCAAAGGAAATGGGAAGCAGATAGTATAGTATATTATATTTTCACTATACTTTTTCCCAGATTTATCTTAATAATAGTCTAGGATGGACAGAAATGTTATTGCATTTTTACAGTTGTATTGTGTGGATTTAGTGCACTGTTTAGTTTATATATTAACTAATAAGAACTCATTTACAAATATAGCTTACCAGTTTAATAAATTATGATACCAATATCATATCATTTATTAACTTACATGATATTTGGGGTATTGTGTATTATTGTAATACTGTACTGTACAGTAATGTGCTCTAGCTGTAAAATAATAATTGATAAAATTCTCAGTGGTAACCACTTGGGCTGGACAGTAGAGCGACGGTCTCGTTTCGTGCAGGTCGGCGTTCAGTCCCCGACCGTCATGCACCATGATTGGGCACCATTCCCCCCCCGTCCCATCCCTAATCCTTGTCCTGACCCCATTCCAAGTGCTACATACAGTAGTTGTAATGACTTAGCACTTTCTCCTGATAGTTCCCTTGCCTTGAGTGGTAACTAACCATTTGGACTTTGCCATGTGAGTTTTGCAGCAGAATTTAGAAATTCATGTCAGTAAGATTTTGAATTTAATAAAGATAGATGCCATCTGTTGTAACTTGTGGTCTTAAGTTTTGATAGTACAGTACTGTATGACTCGCTACCAATTTGAGAAATACAGTGCTGTAATATTGGCACTTGTTATTCAGTTTGGGTAGACCAGGTAATGTGATGCAACATCTATCATCAAGAACTGTAACAATCTTGTTGATTATCAGATATTCTCTTAATAGCTACAGTATCATACTTGAGCATACTAATCTTGGAGGTTTTGCAATGATTTTGATACTGTAACTTCTAAAATTAAGTAAAAACCAGAAAATGGGTGTAATGTATATTTTGTAGAATGATTTTACATTTTTTTCCTACTCATTTGTATTAGCTTTAAATTGCAAACTATGTACAGTACAGTATTTTAAGTCCAGATGATATGTATTCAAATGATATGACGGTGGATTTTTTCAGGGTTCAGAGGATGGAAGTTGAAAGGTGAACAGTTTGAAGCCATAGCAACTGTAATATTAAGAGTACCAGGGTATTTAATTCTGGATTACTGGTACCAAAATGATGTCCGCAACTGTATTCCTCGGTCCTTAGCCTGGGCAGATGTTGTGTCATCAGGCTTTGCAATATTTGGTGAGTGTTTTTGTTCTGCCGTACATTGGATGCCTGGTCAAATGGAGATTGTTTCCCAATCAAATGGGATATAATGAAGTTGGAGTACAGGAATCATATAGTGCAAAACACTATGCTTTCTTGGGTACAACACACCATTATTGTATGTTTGACCAATAGTTTCTGTAGGTACAATCATATTTCGATGATGGGCTGTATCACAACTACACCACCACCATAATATTACTGCCACCACCAAGTACTGTACTACCATCACTGAATGCACAATTAGCTTCATTCTCAACTTGCAATCCTTGTCATTTTCACTACCATTACATCCACTCTTATTGTCACCATCAGTGTTCAAAGGAAAAGGTTTGCAACCACCTTCATCTGCAGCTGCAAGGGCAAATATTGAAAAATGAATAATATTAATTTATATGATATAAATATTTCATAGAATCTGATTTTTTTATATTCTTTTTACATTTTGTGTTAAAGCCACTAATCATACTAAGAGGTAGTGTCCAAAGAGCTAGTGCTCACTGCCCATAGACAGTGAGCGGTAAACATTACATCACCACTACATTACACCATACTGCCATTGCTCCACCATCATGCTGTAAAATTCAGCTCCCTGTAATCATTACAGTTCCCCATTTTCATTGCCTCAGCAATACTTATGCCACTTTCTTCCAGTCATGACATCTGCCTCCATGGGAATACATCTCTTGATCACCTACAGTCATTGAATATCTAGTCTTAGATATAATGTTTAAGTTAGTTCAAATGAATATTTGTAACTTACAAATGTTTATGTTGCTCGACAGCTGTGATCCAAGGTGTTCTGGTGTTGCTGCTGCCCCTGGAGCAGCTAGTGAGCCTCTACATGCACTACCTCACTATTGCTGTGCTGGCGGCTGCAGACACTTTCTCCAATTATTATATTGAAGGGGAAAAGCACCTTGTTAATCAGTGGCCAGATTATGGCACTGTCAGCTTCCAGGTATTGTAGTCTTAATTTATATATGGCTTTCTCATGCTTGTCTTAATGATATTTTTAAGAGAATGATTGTATAATCTGAGGAGTTTTATTCTCTATGAGACTAATGAAGTCTTGGAATTGAACACTAATCTCAAGATTTTTTCATTTGCTGTAGATGTTAGAGGATGCAAGTTTTAAACATAGATCAAGTAATGGTTCATCTGTTAGTTCCTTGCACCTGTGGGATAACTCTATATTCCAGTACACAGCCCGTCTCAAGTTTTGTGCAAGTTCATAGTTATGTCGTTGCTGTATGTCATAGAATTCAAGTCGCAGCACAAATAAAGCTTTGTCACCAGAGAATCACCAAGCAAGGTTCTGAAGACTATTTGATTACTCAATATACAGACTACCCTTACTGCTAAGAGATAAGGTTACTACCCTACCAACTAGAGCAGTGATTTTCAACCTTTTACATCTCGCAGCACAGTGAACCAGGCACTAAAATGGTTAAGGCACTCCATCAGTGTTTAATAATAAGCCTAATAAACCCTGGAAAAAGAAATGACTGAATATTTAAGAAATAACAAAATAACTAAAACAAGATAAATAAAAAATGCATTATCTTGAGTAACAAATGTTAACCAAATCACACACTAGAAAGTGAAGAGACAACGACGTTTCACAATTGACTTGATAATGGTCCAGGACGGACCGAAACATTTTTGGTCAACATTTTTCAGCCATGTTATTGTGACTCCTCATCTGCATTAACAAATATTTTATCCATACTGGGAACACAGTCCCATGGTCGTTGTTTGGGGGGAGAATTGACCCTCTTCAAAATTCCCACGGCACACCTACAGATGCTTCACAGCACAGTGGTTGATAATTGCTAAACTAGAGGGGTCAAAGGAGTAGGTCACCTCACTTTTGAGTTTGAGTAACTCTATCTTATACAGGGAACACCTGACTCTAGTTTCAGGCTAGTTCCATTAGTGGTTCTCCTTGCTCACCTTACACGACTACAGTGAAGGTATAATAGTATAAGAAATATAAATGGGGTGACTTATCTGTGAGAGGTGAGGCAGAGTGGGGACCTGGACTGGGCAGAACATCCAGAGAGGACATAAAGAAAGATGATGGTAGAGCAGTAAACTACTGCATTGTAAGTCATGTGCATGAAGGATAAAATGAAGCTGACATTATTTATCCCCAGTAAAATGACTGAGAATGGCATCACACAGAGAGAGAGAAGAATTGTGTGAGGATTAAAAACTATGAATGAAAATGTGAAAAAAGCTATTTATTGAAGAATACAATGTCCACTTGGTTGCACAGATGATGCCTCCAGCAACAAAGGCCCCAACAGAATGTTGAAGACTTGGAAATAGACAGGATGGCCAAGGATATGTATGACAGAAGCAATTTCCAAGCCCAAAGCACACAAAATAAGGAAGCAGAGAATAGTCTAAAGTGAGATAAAGGGAACAAGGCTACTCAAGAGGAACACAAGACAAATACATACTAACAGTGCTAGAGCATGTTTACATTAGAGGTGCAGACACTATACCCAAAGAGGGCAGGCTTGGCTAAAGCTGGCAAAAAAAAAAATACAAAAGATGCAACACAGTTTCAAGATGGCTAAAAACACAAGTCTAACAGAGCAGAAAGTACTGGAAAGTTACTGGAAATAAACCACCTGATATTGGTGCCCCAAAAAAGGCTGTAAGAAGATAAATTAAGAGATCTGCCTACTATTTTCC
Source organism: Procambarus virginalis (assembly GCA_020271785.1). Taxonomy (NCBI): domain Eukaryota; kingdom Metazoa; phylum Arthropoda; class Malacostraca; order Decapoda; family Cambaridae; genus Procambarus; species Procambarus virginalis. The sequence continues at coordinate 19,861,536 of WNGS01165503.1, read as the reverse complement.
ATACTGGGGACAGCAAATCCATTCAAGAAAAAACACTAATAGAGATCAGCAGAGAGCCAAGATCCATCCATGTATGCTCCAGAAGGAAAAACAAATTTGGGCAGAAAGGCCATGTACCATATCCACCGAACCATTGGTGAAACCACCTTCCCAAGGCTTCAACACCAAGTAAGGCCTATGGAAGAGGACCAGAACCACAAGGGAAATAAACCACCTGGAAGTTGGCCTTCAGAGAGAGACCCTTGGGGAGTGAGTTAATAAATGAGGAATATGGTCAGCTGGACCCCTAAAAATGCCTGCCATAAGAAAAAGGGGAAACCTCAGTGCCCCCTCCAACCCGAGAAGCAGATCGGGCAAAAGGGTGGCTCGTCAAGGGTGGCTTTTCTAGCTTGTCAAGATAGAAAGATCTCAATATGAAGTCAAGTGGCGACTTCATATTGGGATCATATTGGTTCATATTGGTTGACTATAAACAACCTTCATATTACACAACCAGCTTGAGACCAAAATGACATAGGAAGTTGAGGAGGACCTACTAAGCCAGGAATGAGACCCCAGTGTGACAGTGAACATTGACAAGCAAGATACCCCAGAGTGCTAATGCCCACCTCTCGGGTACTGCTGAGCACTGAGCAAGAGAAGCAACAGCCACAGAATCTTGGGAAAATGAAATGTGTTTTGGAAATTTGCTGTTCTTCGAGTTTATTCATACACGTCCTTCATATACACAAAAGTAATCACACTCTAAAATTACTGTATTCTCAGAAATTCATAATATTTCTCCTAATGCTTAATTGATTTGTACATATTGGAGATTATGGAAAAAATAATATGCCACTTGAATAAATATATACTAAATGCTACATTGGACTAGGGATGATTAATGATTAAAATATGTACATTAATTCAAATGGTGGTAATATGTACTTGTTGATTATACTGATGTAGTAATTTTTTAACGGTTTAAATCGGGTGTGTAAACAATAATTTCAGCGGGTACATAGTACTGTATGGTAGTAATTGGAATGATAAGAAACTTTGAGCATAGCAAGTAATGTAGTAGGTGGTGGTTCACTTCCTTAATACATATTGGAGCAAAAGGCTAGACGATAATTTTCTATACAGTATTTACAAAATGTTTTGTAGTAAGTACATAGTGTAGAGTTGTTTCCCTTTACAAAGAATAAATGTTTTTTCAGGGATTCTCCAATATGCTGATGTTGCAGAAGTCATTGTTTGATCCACATAATGATATGGAAACGTTGTACCTGAGGCAGCAAGTTGCAGCTATTGTGTTTCACACGCTTGTGGCCACATTTGTAACGTTCTTCCTTGACTTAGAGTGCAATAAAGATAAGGTAATGATATTTTTAAAGGTTCCTTTTCTGCTAATAGATTGCAAGATCGTACTTTTCTGTGGGGAGTCCCTTCGGCTCTCTGAAGCTATCGGGCTAATGTATGATATATTAGATCAGGGCATTAGTCTAAGGAGTTCAACCTACCAGGGACCATGAACCAGAACCTGGCCCCATCAGAGAGGTGTCAGGGAGCAGTGGCCGTGAAAAAAAAATCCTGTGGTTGGGGGTTTTCCTTACGTCATCAACCGGGGTTAGGCACCCAAAAAGGTAGGCATAACAAAACAAATCCCACATGGTAAGAAAAGTACAACAAAAAAGCAAAAAGAAAGGTAGAACGCCCTCCAATCTCAAAAAAACAAGCAAATGTCACTCTCCACTGCCGCGCTGCTGGTCCGCGCAGCCCTCCCCTCCCCGCACCGGCTACCTAGCACTCCACTTCGTTAGCTAATGTGGTCCGGGGCGGATGTCTTCTCTGGCCTCGATTTCCATAGGCAGGATTTTGCCTTCATGGCGACCTCTGCAGTGTTGTGTGTGGCGGCGGCCAGGTGTCCTTATCAGTGCCGGGTTGCATGTGCTTAGGGGCACATGTGAGTCCCTAGGTGCCCTGTGAGTACTGGCCTTGCGTGTTAAGGTTCCCTTCCCTGGTGCATTTGGGAAACTATTTCTGTAGGGGTTTTTGCTGCTAGGCATTTACCCCGCACTTGGGGCCAGCTGGGATTTTGTGGCCCTTGTTTAGCCTTGGGTAGGGAATGATATTGTGCTGGTTGGGGCGTCGAGGTGTTGTGCAGCCTGCCTACCTATGTGATAGCCGGTTCCTGTTTCCTCTGGGGACGTTGCACTTTTTTTTTTGTCTTGCCAGAGTCTGCCTGGTGTGGCTATACAGTAGTTCCAGTTTTATTATTTTGGTGGCCCTCTACTAGGCCCCCATGCTTGTAAACGTCGCAGGGATTTCAGTGTTTTGATATTCCCCCTTATAACTTTGGGTATCAGCCGGTTAGAAACAACTTGCCCGAGCTTCCCATCGCAATCGGGTTACAGGCCTGGTAAACCCTGTTGGGGCTTAGTGGATCTATGGATGCATCTTCAGAGTTCCAACCTGCCTCTTGTGCAAGTTTGAAGGTTGCTGTGTGCGTCTCAGGGTCTGTGTCTCAGGGTGACAGTCGCCTCTTTTGCCGCGTTCATGCTGCCTGTTGGGTCAACGGCACCTTTAACCCAGAGTCTTGCGAGTCATGCTCTCTGCTTGTTCGCCAGTATTATTCTGATGACATTGCTGTTAGGGTACAGGCAGCATCCACGTTGCATGCCAGGTTCAGGTTGTTGCAATGCACTAGGTTGGTTTCCCACCCGGATGCCCCACTTTGGGTTATAGGGACCCAGACCTGGGGGCATTAGTTGCTTCGACTTTGATTTAGTCTGCGCTCCCTAGTCCTTCCTCTTTTGTTCACCCTGTTTATCCGTCCCCCCCCCCCCCAGCTTCCGGCTCCCAAACATCTGAGGGTTTCGGAGTCGAGACAGGGTTTAGTTGGTAATGAGACTCTGGCAGCTTCTGGGGCTGCCCCATTCAGGTTGGGGACGGAGGCATTTGAGCCGGTTCCCCTTGCCGAGACTTCTGGGTCCCACCAGCAGGCCCTCTTCTTTTCAGCCTTTGCTTCATGGGTAGAGGGTATGGAGAACTGCTCTGCCCCAGGTCCTGACTTGGGGGATCCCGGGGCTGGGGAGGAGTCGACCTGGGGGCTTTGGGCCCCCTTCAACACTGCTTGGGTGTTAGTGCCCTCTTTGTGGGGTTTGTTGTTAGAGGGGGAGAATTTTTCTTACCCCCCCCCTTTCCCTGTATAATTTGGGGTCAGCCCCTCCCCGGATTTGGTTCTGGGCTCCCTTGGGTTCCTCGACCCCGTCCTTCCAGAGGTTTTCTGCCTCGTATCTCCCCTTGGGGAGGTTCGGGAGGCTCTTGCTGCGTACCTCTAAGAGGCCCAGGTTCCGCCTCCGTGATGGATCCGTCTTTATTTGTGTTTTGTTTTTCTTCCCCATATTGGGTGCATTTAGAGGTTCCGGAGTCTTCCTGCCTGGCAGACTGTCCATTCTTTTCATTGGGGGCGTGGCATGGGTTTTGTCGGTCCCGCACGATTGAGTGGCGAGAAACTTCTACAGTTCTGCAGGTTTACCTGGGGGCAAGTTGGAGCATCTTACTGCTTGCTTGTTCACCCCTGTGCTTTCTTGGGATGTTGCCCTTGTGCAGCTGCACGTGCAGGTTCCTACCCTTTCGACATCCTTGGTAGCTGAGGATTTGCACGCCCATGGGCATTTGGCTTTGGTCCTGCACTTCTTTTCCCTTCTTGATCTGTTTTCTTCCTGGCTTGAGGAAGATGTGGAGGCATTGAGAGCCTGGCCTTCATCTGGGGTGCTGTCCTTGGTGGCTTGAGCATCGGCCGCACTGTTGAAGCTGTTTGTGCCTATCCTGAAGGAGGCAGTGTCTCTGTTCTTTGCTTCTCGCCTCATGTGCTGACAGGCTGTGCTCGCTCTCTCTCTTTGGAATCCGCTTGGGCCCTGGCTCTTGGGTTCTCATTGCAGTTTTGTCCTTTACTGTTTGCGGAGTCTGCTGTCACACAGTTTCTGCTGGCGGCTTCGTCTAGTTGTCGTCTTATGTCGGACTTGTTGGTTCTCCGGGGCGACCGTTCTCGGTCTTCTCAGAAGGGTCGTGCCAGGGCTCATGGGTTCTGCTGGTCAAGGTGAGCCTTTGGTGCCAGCTTCTGAGCCAACGATGCCTTCGGAGCCAGCGTCGTCTGGTCGGTACAGTGATCGCTCTGTTCGTCGGCCGGCTTCTCGTAAGGAGTGTTGACCCTTTTGCAATTTGCTCTGTTAACGGGGCGATTGGGGGGAGGCTCGCTCTGTTTGCTCGCGCTTGATCCCACGATTTGTGGGTGTTTTCAGTTGTGACATCTGGCCTGTAGTGGCGTTGGGTGGCAGCTCCTCCTTTGGGGGGGTTCAGGGCTAACGGGGCAGGCGTCTTCCCATGGGCTTCATCAGGTCATCTCGGAGTGGGTGCACTTGAGCATGGTCGAAATGACCCCGTCCCTCAGGTGGGTTTCTCGCCTGTTCCCAGTGCCGAAACGGGACTGTGTGGATCTGCAGTTCATTCTGGACTTGTCCCGTCTGAACCCCTGGATTCCTTACCCCTCCTTTCGGATGACCACTCTGTCTTGGGTCCAGCTTCTTTTGGATCCGGGTGCTTGGATGATGTCTCTGGACCTCAAGGAGGCTTATTGGCACATCCCTATTCATTCAGGGTTCAGGAACTGGCTTGATTTCGTGGTGGGGTATCAGGCTTACTGTTTTCGTTGCCTTCCTTTTAGCTTGCATCTGGCACCTTGCGTATTCACATTTCTTAGCGGGGTCGTGGTGACTTGTTTGCATCTGCTAGGAATTTGGGTCCTGGCCGACCTCAACGACTGGCTGGCGTGGGCTTCCAGCCGGTCCACTTGTCTGCTCGCCAGGAGTGTGGTTCTTTCCAAGCTTGTCGGGTTCGGGTTATTGGTGAACTGGGGAAAATCCCACCTGGTTCTGTCCCAGGTTCAGACCTGGCTGGGTCTTGTTTGGGACACTTCCATGTCTCTCCCTCTAGAGGCATTGCTGAGGCTGTAGTCTTGCCTTCATCTGTTTCTGAGGGGGGTGGTTACTCAAGCAGTTGTGTGGGAGTTTAAACTTTGCCGTGCTGGTCTACCCGCTGGGTCGGATTTGGCTTCGCAGTGTGTTCTGGTCCCTTCGGGGGCCTTCCGCTTCTCTTGTGATTGCTGGGTTCATCCTTCAGGGGCCTTGTGTTGGTTGCTGTGTTGCGAGCTTCCTCTTCAGGATTTTCGGTGTTCAGTGACATGGCGCCTATCCGAGCCCTCGCTCGATGTGTTCAGGGACATGTCGTCTCTCGGCTGGGGCTTTGTAACCGATGCTCACCAAGCCAGCCAGGGGCGATGGGGTCTGCATTTCCGTCGGGCTCACAGCACAGTGCTGGAGTTCGTGGTGGTTTGGCTGTCGCTTCGGAGGGTTCAGGTCACTCGGGGTTCGACCATCCAGTTACATTCGAACTGTTCTCCGGTGGTTCATTGCCTGAACTGCGGTTCTCTTTGGAGCTGGTCGCTTTGAATGGCTTGTCTGCTGCCTTCTCGGGGTTTGGCTCTGTGGGTTCATATCTGTAGAGTGTCCAACATCCTAGCAGACGGCCTGTCTCTGTTCATTCCCCTGTCCACAGAATGGACGGTCGACGATTGTTTGATGCTTAGCCTCCAAACTTGAGTCCTGGATAGCTGGCGAGGGGAGGGAAGGGCTGAACGGACAAGCAGCACAGTAGTGGAGTGTGACGTTTGCGTGTTTCCTTGGGATTGGAGGGAGTTCTACCTCTCTTTGGTTTTTTGTTGTACTTTTCTTACCATGTGGGGTTTGTTTTGTTATGCCTACCTTTCTGGGTGCCTAACCCCGGTCGATGGCAGATAAGGAAAACCCCTAACCACTGGGAGGTTTTCCAGGGCCATTGCTCCCTGCAACCTCTGAGGGGGCCAGGTTCTGGTTCATGGTCCCCGGTAGGTCGAACTCGATAGACTAATGCCCCGGTCTAATATATCACACATTACCCCGATAGCTCCAGGAAGCCTCGGGGCTCACCCAGAAAATGGCATTTCATTACATTCAACGCTGGTTTCTTTAACTCTGAGAATATTACGTATTGATAAAACTGGCATTAATGTTATGTAGGACTTGAAGAATTTACATAAACTTATAAATTAATATTATTTCATCATTTCAGATTCTGCTCTTAGTGTATCTGGTGCCTGTGTTTGCTCGCCTGGCTGGCTTCCCAGTACTGGAGCTTCACCTCACTCATAATTTTGCTTCCTGTTTTGTTATATTCTTGACTGTTCAGTACATATTTCTGTGTGTTCCTCATGTGTTTAAATTTTTGAAGCATATTTACAGCACTCTTGTAGAAATGGTTGAACTATATGGGCCTCTAGGAGTTATAATTACTCTCTGGAGTCGTCTGTTTGTTCCCATACAGTTGCTTATCTTCTGGTTAATTCTTTTCATTACTCAGCTATATAATCATTATTTACCTTCTCATAATACAGCTGTAGCACCTAAACCAGGTACAGCTTTAACATCACCTGGTGGTGCTCTGGTTGGGTGACTGCCCAGTGACGGGTGGGGCAACGGCTGGGTCGGCGAGTACGGCATCTATAGCAAGTTCGGCTCCGAGTGAGATGTGGTATTTAGTAATAGTGCAGAGTGCTGCCGAGGTTTGCTACACGCCTCTCATGTTGGCCGGCACCTGCGTTGCCGTCTCGTACGCTTCTCGGATTATTTTATCCATTACTAGAACTTACACGGCTGGTCCTGGAGCAGCACCGCTGCCAGATGATCTTGTTCACTCGGGCTGGACAGAGGGTGTCACAATGGCTCTTCTGGCAGTACAGACTTCACTCTAAATATGGCAATGCCTGAACGCTTGGCAGTTTTGTCCATAATCTTGCTTATCGTTGTCTCGTCACTGGTTCAAAGTATGTATGAAATTGTTGAGCCAGTAGTTTTAGCCCTCAGTGCTCAGGGTGTAGCATCTATATCCAGGCATGCTCGTGCTGTCAGTGCGTGCTTACTGTTGCTGTTGCTTCCGCTATACATGGTTTATATGTTCACACTGATATTTGAGCAAGACTTTTGGCTACTGCTTGTTGTATCCACAAGCATCATGACTTCTGTGCAAGTGTTGGGTTTATTGGCAACATACGTGCTTCTCACATGGGATGCAGTTTGTGCACAGCCATGGCCAGGATTAGATGATTTGGTTTATTATACTCGAGCTACTACAAGGGTGTTTGAGTTCATTGTTGCTGTGTTTGTTGTGGGTGCTGGGGTGAAGGAGTCTATAACAGGTCAGTGGTCATGGATCAATGCTGTTGTATTGCTGATTCACTGTTACTTTAATGTCTGGCAACGTTTGCAACAAGGCTGGAAGAGTTTCTTGCTAAGATTAGAGGCAGCTAAAAAGATATCTGCCTTACCAGAAGCTTCTCAAGAACAGCTGCAAGCCCACAATGATGTCTGTGCCATTTGTTATGCAGAAATGACTTCAGCTCGAACTACACACTGTAATCACTTATTCCATGGCCCGTGCTTACGCAAATGGCTGTATGTTCAAGATAAGTCCCATGTGTCATGCTCCCATCACACTTAAGGATACAGATTATCCTGAAAATGCTGAGCAAGATGCCACTGATGCCCATCCACCACCACCCGAGTCTATTGAGACAGAACTGGGGGCAAATATTCCCTTGCCTGATGGCGAGAATGAAGATTTAAGTCTTTTGACACTGACGAGGAAGATGGTGAAGAGTTACAAGATGAGTATGTAATGCACGAACCAATGATAGGGATTGGGCGGAGGAAGCACATGTTAGTCATATTCTAGAGTAAGAAGACAACTCTTGTTATTAGTAAGCTGACAAAGTTTGAGAAGCTTAGCTTAAAGCCATCATTAAAATTCTATTCCTTACACTTTGTTTTACCTGGCGAGTGCAGGAAGAGACTACTTCTGACTCCTGTTAGCAGGCTGAGAGCTTTT
>WNGS01165503.1:19766951-19809278 GCA_020271785.1 Procambarus virginalis | reverse complement strand
GTGCAAACTAACCTCAATAATGGTAGTAGGTCCAAGAGAACCGACAAGCAAGAAAGGTCATTCAATCGATTCAATTTCAACAATAAGAGGATCGACTGGGAAAATAAATATAGACCTTGCAAACATTGAATGGGAGACAGTCTAAGCGACAAATTCCCCACAGGGAATAGCTCAACTTACAGCTGACGGCATACAAGGTCTGCTTGAAGCATGTGCCTGTGAGGAGGGTCAGAAAGAGGACCACTCTAGAAAGAGAACGCAGATGACTACAAGAGAAGGAAAAAAATCACAGAAATGCTTTAGCAGATACGACTATCGCAAGACAAGGAAAATAAATCTAAAGAGGGAAATTGACAAAATAGAGCAGATGCTGAAACTATCATACAAGTCTGAGGAAATGAAATTGGAACAAAAAGCTATAAAAGAGATAAAGAAAAATCCAAAATATTTTTTCACATATGCAAAATCAAAATCCTCCACCAGTATTGGACCTTTAATTACAACCAAAGGTATGTACACAGAGGACAACAAAGAAATTAACGGAATTCTGAAAGGCCAATATGAGGCCATGTTTAACACCCCAATAAACATGAAAGTTGAAGATCCAGACAGCTTCTTTACGAATGACATTCAAGCTGCAGATATTATAACTGATACTAACACGAACTTGGAAGACTGAAAGAGAAATTGACAACATGCCCATGCACTCAGCCCCTGGGCCTGACTCATGGAATTCAATGTTCATAAAGAAATGTAAAGTACCAGTAGCGCGAGCACTCAGCGTAATATGGAGAAAGAGCCTAGATACAGGGGAGATACCAGCAGCACTTAAATCAGCAGATATAGCTCCTCTGTACAAGGGAGGTAATAAAGCTAAATTATAGATCAGTTGCACTATCAAACATAATACAAGTTTTTGAAAGTGATTATGAATCAAATTTCCAGTTTTCTGGGAAATAATAAACTTCACAAGCCAAAACAACATGGATTTAGAGCAAAAAGATCCTGTCCTACTTTGCGATGATTTCTGGACTCAACGTCCCCATGGCCCAGTCCTTGACCAGGCCTCCTGGTTGCTGGACTGGTCAACCAGGCTGTTGGACGTGGCCGCTCGCGCAGCCTGACATACAACTCGCTGCCTGGTTGATCAGGTATCCTTTGTAGGTGTTTATCAAGTTCTCTCTTGAACACTGTGAGGGGTCGGCCAGTTATGTTCCTTATGTGTAGTGGAAGCGTGTTGAACAGTCTCGGGCCTCTGATGTTGATAGAGTTCTCTCTCAGGGGTACCTATTGCATCTGTTTTTCAACAGGGGTATTCTGCACATCCTGCCATGCCTCCTGGTCTCATGTGGTGTTATTTCTGTGTGCAGGTTTGGGACCTGCCCCTCTACTATTTTCCATGTGTAAATTATTATGTATCATTTCCACCTGCGCTCAGGAGAATGCAGATTTAGGCATTTTATTCAATCCCAATAGTTTAGATGTTTTACTGAGTGGATTCTAGCAGTAAAGGATCTCTGCATGCTCTCCAGGTCAGCAATTTCTCCAGTTTTGAAAGGAGCTTTCACTGTGCAACAGTATTCCACTCTTGAGAGCACTAGCATCTTGAAAAGTATCATTATTGGTATAGCATCTCTAGTGTGAAAGGTCCTGATCTTTTAACTGTGTCACAGTTACTCAAGCACTATGACAAAATCACAGAAGCCTTAGAGGAAAAGTAAAATGCAGATGGTGTATACACAGACTTTACAAAGGCATTCGATAAATGTGATCATGGATTGATAGCCCATACAATGAGATCAAGAGGAATAACTGGTAAAGTGGGGCATTGGATTTTTAACTTAAACAGAATGCAGAGAGTGATGGTCAACCAAATAAGATCAAACCCAAGTGCAGTGAAAAGCTCTGTACCCTAGAGCACAGTCCTTGTACCGCTACTATTTCTTATTCTTATCTCGGATATAGACAAAAATACTAGCCACAGCTTTGTGTCATCCTTTGCTGATGATACAAAAATCAGCATGAAAATTTCCTGTGTAGCAGACACTGAAAAACTACAGGCAGCTATTAATAGTCTTCAATTGGGCAACTGAAAATAACATGATGTTTAATGGCTACAAGTTCCAAGTACTGAGGTATGGTGGAAACGAGGAAGTTAAATGAAACACGGTACAGGACACAATCATAGAAGGAAAGCAACATGTAAAAGATCTGGGAATTGTGTGATGTCTGACGACTTGACATTTAGTAAACATAACCGAGGAAAATGATAGGATGGATTAAGAGTTCAAATCCAGAGATCCCACAACAATGCTAATAAGATAGTACTATTAAAATCACTGGTGCTATCCTGTCTTGAGTATTGCTCTGTACTCGCTTTCCCTTTCATAGCAGGAGAAATTTTGGAATTGGACCGAGTACAGAGAACCTATACGGCACACACACAAACAATAAAACATCTAAATTATTAGGACCGTCTCTAAGCTCCCAAAATGTACTTGCTGTAAATGAGACGAAAAAGGTGTCAAATAATATACACAAGGAAGATACTGGAAGGCTAGGTTTAAAATTTTCACAGTAGAATAACAACATACTTTAATGAAAGATATAGAAAGAAATGCAGAATAGAACCAGCGAGTAGAGGTGCCATAGGCACAGAGATCATTGTCTTAACATTAGTGGTCCACAGCTGTTCAACACCCTCCCAGCAAGTATTAGAAATATTGCCGGAACAAAGGTGGATGTATTCAAGAGGCACTTAGACAAGTTCTTGCAAGATGTGCCGGACTAACCAGGTTGTAGTGGATATGTGAGCCTGCGGGCCGCTCCAAACAACAGCCTGTTGGATCAAGCTATCACAAGTTGAGCCTGACCTCAGGCTGGGCTAGGGGAGTAGAACCCCTGAAACCCTTTCCAGGTAAACTGGATTTTTCATAGCTTCTATCAAGAGACAGGTGACCCCGAGGGACAATAGGAAAGCCAAACGAACGACCTTGAAAACTGGGACAGTCTACAAGGAGGTGCTAGACTTGTCAAACTACCCATAGCCAAGATCGTGACTGTCATAACAAGTTACTAGCCAGAACTAATGGTGTTTAAACTAACTCATCTACAAGTGTTTATATGTGCATTACACTACTAATTAAAAATAAGGTTAATGATGTCAATGAGTTTCAATTACTATTTTAATTGTTATTAAAATATCTAAGGGATTTATTTTACAAAAATAAAATGAACCCATCTTAGACCTGAGGATATATTCTGAATCAGAATATAAACTTATTTATACTTAAATTTATAAAGGTATCACTGGCATGAGTTTTTCAGAAAGCATTTTTTATAATCAATAATGTAAAAGTCAGCAATACCCGACTGTTGTTAAATACTAGTATATAATTTACTATGTATTAAAAGGTTATCTAGCTTGTATAAATATGGTTTCTTGCGGGAATAATCCAGCATCTCTTAAGGTTACATTAAAGTCCATGTAGGAAATTTCTCGCCGGGGAAAATTTGTAACCAACTCGTACTGCTCGTTGCTGAAGCCCTTCGTGCCGACATATTTCACCAAAGCCTGTAAAGAAGAGAATTTCAATAGTAATCTATTATGACAGTTACAGCTTTCACTCTTACTACAATGCAAATGATGCTATTAACTTACCGTAATATTTTAAGTGGAACAAGATGTGTGTCATAGTATTATTGACCCTGAGTACAGTATCAATGATGAAGCTTACTATAATACCGTAATGTTTGAATGAATGCACTGTTTACACCACCTTGATAAAGGGTGTAGCTTCATTTGAAAATTTGGTTTAATAATACACTTAAACAAGTTCGGGGTCTCTCCTTCACCTTTACTGTATTAATTTAATCTTATAATCAGAGAAAATTACAACACAGGCAGCTTGTAACTATCTCTTCTACTGTGATGTTTAAATAATTTTAATGCAAATAGTTCTCAAATTTGCACACACATGCCTACACCCCTACACTCAAGGTAACCCCTTACAACCCACCAGGCACCAAAGCTTGTCAACAAAGAGACTGCTCAGTACCATATGCTTCCAGTTACCGATGCCTAAAATTTACACACACAAATGTAGAGGTATACACAGCGGTATGCCACCAAACTTGTTCCAGAACTGAGAGGTATGAGCTACAAAGAAAGGTTAAGGGAGCTGAACCTCGCATCCTTGGAAAACAGAAGAGTAATGGGAGACATGATAACCATCTACAAAATTCTCAGGGAAATTGACGGGGTGGACAAAGACAAACTCTTCAGCACGGGTGGGACATGAACAAGGGGACACAGGTGGAAACTTAGTACCCAGATGAGCCACAGAGACGTTAGAAAGAATTTTTTCAATGTCAGAGTAGTTAACAAATGGAATGAATTAGGCAGTGATGTGGTGGAGGCTGACTCCATACACAGTTTTAAATGTAGATATGATAGAGCCCAGTAGGTTCAGGAATCTGTACACTAGTTGAGAGGCAGGACCAAAGACCCAGCACTCCCCCCCCCCCCCCAAGCACAACTAGGTGAGTATACACATATTGACCAAAACACAGGTCATAGTGTTAATAGCATATATTTTTTGCTTGAACAACCTAGATATTAAAATTAAAATAATCATATCTTCAGTCCAGCTTGACTCAAACTATGATCCTACAACCCTACACCTTTGTCTTCTAATTCACTAAATTAATGAAGTTTTTTTTTAACTATGAATAACATTCATGTGTGCAGGCCAAAAGATACTTGAGAATTAATAAAATTGCCTTCCAATAACCTAAGTAATTATCAAAAGAAGGTGCCAAGCCTGGAATACTAATTTATACCTAAAGCAAGTAATTATCAAAAAGAAGGCACCAAACCGGGAAGGCTATGTAGCACCATCAAATGTGCGGGATAATCAGAGGGCGCTAAATATCACCAAGGATGCCAATACGAGAACAGAAACGCATAAGGCGTACGATATCAAAAGTATCCAAGTCACCAAGAATGCTATCGAGGGACAAGCGACCGCGGGGGACGGTCAGAAAACAAGACTCACGCTTGTCCTGGAAGTCCGGACACTCAAGAAGGACACGCACGACCATAAGAGGGACAATGCAATTAGGGCAATAAGGAGCAGGGCAGCGTTCCATCAAGTGACCATGAGTTAAGCGAGTATGGCCAATACGCAACCTCGCCAGAGCCGTTTCCCATCACTGGTTACGGTGGTAGGACGGCCACGAGGACACACAACTTTTAAGAGAACGTAGTTTGTTACCAGTAACTGAACACCAACAAGCCTGCCAATGGGTAAGGATGGAGGAATGGATAACCGGGTAAAAGTCTGAATAAGGAATACCTTTACGAGAGATGGGACAAGAGCGGACAGCTTCCCTGGTGGCAGCATCCGCACGCTCATTTAAAGAGACACCAATATGGCTGGGAACCCAACAAAACTCAACCGACTTAAATTTACTGTGAACAAGAAACAGCCAATGCTGGATCTCGACAACCACTGGATGAACCGGATTAAAGGACCCAATTTATACCTAAAGTTCGCTTATTTAACTAGCTATACAGTAGAGTATCTATATATTTGATTTAAATTTCCATTCCACCTGCAGGTCTTGCAATCAGGGTAAAATAGCTGCCACTTTCTTCCATTGAGAAACTGAAACATTAAAACAAAAATGAAAATCCACATGAACTCTGTCACAGTGTGACTGAAAGGGAAGAGAGTCCACGGTAACTATCTACTATACTTTGGCAGCAATACAATCATACAAGTCTAAGGTAGGGAGTACTGAAGAATCATCAACACAAACGAATATCAACTAGATAATTGCTCTGTAAAAGGCACAAAATGAACCGAATATTAGATAACTCTGATAATCTAATCGGTTAAATGGCAGACACAGATATGGCTAACCCTTGACATGTGGCAATCAATTTAGATGCATGTCCACTCATTGTGCAAAATATAAAAAATAAAATAAAATTAGTTTTCCTCATAGAATTGTCACTTATCTTGAATTTTTTGATCTTGTATTGGCATCTTGAGTGATAATGTAAGACATCAGATTAACTCCCCAATGCTGCTATGACATGGAAGGGACAGTTAAACATGTACTGCTGTGATGAAGACTTGATCTGCTCTGACTACACACACATCTACTCATAAAGCTTCTTACCGTAAGCAGCAACCAAGTGAAAATCTCATTGATTTCAGTGTTCATATATAAAAAAAACCTGCATTACAATTTAAGCCATGAATTAAAATCCCACTCCGGGGAAGAGGTCAGCTCTTTTTCTAGTTATTAAAAGGGGGGGGGGGTTAAAATTGCATTTTCACCATGCAGGATGTTAAAAATGGGTAATATTGTACCCCTATACAATATGCACAACTTCTAACAAGTGTATACCATTGGAAATACAGAAGAGTATTATTAAGCCATTAATACAACTGTACAAGCTATAATAAGAGCTAACCATTAGTTTAGATGTCGACGGCATGGAGACAACATCTCGGGAACCATCTGGCAGTCTGAGAATTAGTTTAGATTCAGGGTCACCAGACGACCCAAGGTACATCTTCCACTCTTCTTCACTACTCGTGCTGCTCTCTTCAAAGTCTGACGACTTTTCTTCAATATGCAAATTATTACTTTCGGTCTTTTTATCTTCGTCGGCACTTGTTAATTTTCTTCCGTTTAAAATTTTATCACCATTGAATGTTCTCTTCACAGATTCCTTCCCTGTAATTTTATTATCAAGAGAATAATCTATTTCCTCTGCATCAGAATCAAACGTCTCCAGTGTGTCCGAGTCATCTTTGCCATCGTCGTCGTCATCATCATCAGCTGTTGTTGGACTCGACTTACTGCTCATATCTTCGGCAAGAGAGGCTTTAATTGCAGCCTCTATCTGGGATTCCTCATCGGCTTCTATGATGCTCTCCTTCAATTCCTGAAACATACAACACTGCTTGTCAATAAATAATCATAAACCACTAAGAATAAAAAAATTTCAATTAAATTTATATCTTATTTCCACATGACATAACCATGAATGTCCTTTAATGAATTCTAAACCGCATTAAAAACAAACATACAGGTATGCAAAGGTTCCAGAAAAGATGTGTCCAATACCATAGTCCACCTACCAGGTTCGAAATACTTGTTCACGTGTTATGACCCCTATACCTCTTGGACGCCCACTCTGGGATGAGCCACCAGAGAGAGACCAGCTTATTACTATACCGTACTGACCAAACAATGATCAACATACTTTACAACCTTCTTTTAAATTAAAATTTAAATGAGGGATCTGGATAAAGATGGTCCCACTGAATTATTCTATGATCCTCTTTTGTCTAGGTAATTTTCAATGGCATGGTAGTCATTAGGCATTTCATTCATCACAGCAGCTTAGCATCATCTGCAAACTTAATCATTTACCTGTGTATCCCTGCAGGTGCATCCTTAATCTATACTATGAACACTACAGTACTTGCAAAAATACCTAGCCCTGCAAGACGTCGCTGATGGCATTCATCCGCTAATTTACTGGTTCTATCCCAACCCTGATCTTTCAATCAGTTTGATTCTTTTCGAACTGATAGGAGTACATTACTCCTATGTACTCCAACTTCCAGAATGGTTTCTTAAACTGGATTTTATCAAATACCTTTCCTAGGTCCACATCGATGCACTCTGCCCAACTGTATCAGGTCAAATCTCGACAATTGTCATAAAACTACGATAAATTGGAGATACATGTTCATTAATACGCAGTTTGTCAAGATATTCTTCCCATTTAATTGTCGTTATATTTTTAAATCCTTATCCAAATGTCTCCAAGTTTTCCTGTTTACAAAATTCTTGGGAAAGGAATCCATAGTGAAAATGAAGCATTGACAACATTTCAGTCTATCTTGGACCATTAATAAGTCATTACATGACTTGATAATTATCTCACACTTAGCCATATGGATCCTTCTAGGCCACCACACTCGCCTTCCAAAACAAAAATAAAGGAATCAAGTGGCTGCTGGCGTCGGTGTTTTTCCAGGCTGCACGCTTACAGCGGACAGCCCAAGCATAGCCTGCATTCCACCAGGGAACGTACTTCCGTGTGCCCCGGGAGGTTAAGCGAGGAACAGAGCAAAGTGCAGTATTGAATACGGAGTCTTGAAAAGTTAGGAGGACTCAAGCGAGAGCAGATCAGAGACGTCGGAAAGAGTAGTGTGGAGGGTGAAGCAGTTCCAGTCAGCCTTGGCAAACTGCTACCTAGGGAAGGAGAGGGAAGAGCAAAAAGAGAACGTGACAAGGATGGGTGAAATGGTCACTGTTATGGAGGTCATCGAAAACCCACCACGTGAAATCTAAATAAAGCCAAGATGAGCAGAGAGAAAGATGAAGACAGGAAAGGGTGTGAGAACAGGAGTCCACATGACTGGGTTCACCTGAATTCACCAGAAGAGACAGAACAGAGGACAAATCGTTTAAGATGGAGGCCCCAGGTGTTTGTCAGCACATCACCCCAGAGGGTCTGCCGACAGTTAAAATCACCCAAAAGGAGCACAGGCTCTGGAAAGAAGTCTAACAGGTGTTTAAGATCAGAAAGATAAAGCAGGGCATTATGGGGGAGATAAATGGAACAGACTATATACCATTTACTCACAAAGATATGGGCTGCAGAACACTGAACGCGAGACTGAAAAAGTAGGGGGACAAAGGGAATATCAGTACGAATCACGAGAGCAGTAGCGTTATGGGTCCCAGCAAAAGCTGGAGGGGAAAGGAGACAGGAATAACCATGGAAGTGACCAGGATGAGCGCCAAGCATCGGCTCCTGGAGACAGACACAAAGCGGTAAAAACTGCAAGATAAAAAGTTGGGAGTCATAGAAGTTGGCAGAAAAACCACAAATATTCCACTGAAGAACAGACATTATCAAATATAGATAACAGAAACAGAGATAAGGGAGAAACAAAGGCAAAGAAGAACACAGTAGACTAAGTAAGATCAGGATCGGTGAAATCAGGGTTACGGGATATAGGTAAATCTAGCAAACACGATGGGTCAAGGGAGCAGGAGGATGAACCAGAGGCAGACTGACAAGAGTCTGGAGCAGGAGGAGGCATCAGAGAGGGGCAGTCAGGGGAATTGGGGGGAAGGAAGGATAGGAAAAGGGTAGTGCACTGGATCAAGGGCAGTATCTGTGAGGGAATCAAGGACCAAGGGAACCTTCATAGCTAGGATAGGGGACTCCATCACTGAAATGACAGCGAATGCAGGGATAGAGTCGGAGTTGGAGGATGAGGAATGTAGTGATGCCTTCTTACCACCCGGGGTGGAAGACGGAAAGGAACCAGGTTTACATTTCTGATGTAGTGAGACAGGCATACCAGCAGAAATGTACTGGCGACAGCCTCTACAGTCTCAACAGAAGGAAAACGGGAGTGGTCCACACAAAGACTGCTGGGAGGAGGATGGACAATGGCCTGGACAGAGAGGCATTGTGGGGGGCCAAAAGAGAGGAAGGCTGAGAAGCAGGATTAGGGCAAGAAGGGAAAGAGGGCACAGAAGACAGAGGGGGAAGACTGGGAAGGAAGGAAACACCAAGGCGGAGAACCACGAGAAAGATCCTCTGGGCAAGAATGTTAAGGAGAAGGCGAGGTGGTGGAGGTGTCAGGGTCCAAGGCCTGGAAACAGTTGCGAAATTGAGAAAGTGGTACAGGGCGAGAAGTGGAATACAACACATGAGTATAAGACATGCCAGAGAAAGAGGGAAGATGAGGGAGGGAGGGACACAGAGGACGACAAAGAGATTAGTGAAATTCTAAGAAGCCAGTATGAGGCTATGTTTAGTACACCAATAAACAACATGAAAGTTGACCCAGACAGCTTCTTTATGAATGACATTCAAGCTGCAGATAATATAACATATTACCACAAACTCGGAAGACTTTGAAAGAGAAATTGACAATATGCCTATGCACTCGGCTCCTGGGCCTGACTCTTGTAATTTAATATTCATAAAGAAATGTAAAGTACCAGTAGCGAGAGCACTCAGCGTAATATGGAGAAAGCCTGGATCCAGGGGAGATACCAGCAGCACTTAAATCTGCAGATATAGCTCCGTTGCACAAGGGGGGTAGTAAAGCCTTGGCAAAAAATTATAGGCCAGTTGCACTAACATCACACATAATAAAAGTGTTTGAAAGAGTGATTAGGAATCAAATTTCTAGTTTTATAGAAAACAATGAATTGCACAACACAGGACAACATGGATTTAGAGCGGGAAGATCCTGTCTGTCACAGTTACTCAAACTGTGAAAACTATCACCTGAGGACCACATAAAGAATATTGTGCGAGGAGCCTATGCTAAGCTTTCCAACTTCAGAATTGCGTTTAAATACATGGATGGCGATATACTAAAGAAATTGTTCACGACTTTTGTTAGGCCAAAGCTAGAATATGCAGCGGTTGTGTGGTGCCCATATCTTAAGAAGCACATCAACAAACTGGAAAAGGTGCAAAGACATGCTACTAAGTGGCTCCCAGAACTGAAGGGCAAGAGCTACGAGGAGAGGTTAGAGGCATTTAATATGCCAAAACTAGAAGACAGAAGAAAAAGAGGTGATATGATCACTACATACAAAACAGTAACAGGAATTGATAAAATCAATAGGGAAGATTTCCTGAGACCTGGAACTTTAAGAACAAGAGGTCATAGATATAAACTAGCTAAACACAGATGCCGAAGAAATATAAGAAAATTCACTTTCGCAAACAGAGTGGTAGACGGTTGGAACAAGTTAGGGGAGAAGGTGGAGGAGGCCAAGACCGTTAGTAGTTTCAAAGCGTTATATGACAAAGAGTGCTGGGAAGACGGGACACCACGAGCGTAGCTCTCATCCTGTAACTACACTTAGGTAATTACTATGACAAAATCACAGAAGCCCTAGAAGAAAAGCAAAATGCAGATGTTGTATACACAGACTTTGCAAAGGCATTCGACAAATGTGACCATGGGGTGATAGCTCACAAAATGAGGTCAATGGGAATAACTGGAAAAGTAGGACGCTGGATACTCAATTTCCTGTCGAACAGAACACAAAGAGTAACAGTCAATCAGATAAAATCGAGTCCAAGCGATGTTAAAAGCTCTGTACCTCAAGGTACAGTCCTTGCACCGCTACTGTTCCTTATTCTCATATCTGATATAGACAAAAATACACGTCACAGCTTCGTGTCGTCCTTTGCAGATGACACAAAAATCAGCATGAAAATTACCTCTGCTGAAGACATTGAAAAACTACAAGCAGATGTCAACAAAGTTTTCGATTGGGCAGCAGAAAATAACATGATGTTTAACAGTGATAAATTTCAGGTACTCAGGTACGGCAAAAATGAGGATCTGAAACATAATACAGGGTACAAAACACAATCGAATCTTCCCATAGTAGAAAAACAGCATGTCAAGGATTTGGGAATAATGATGTCCGACGATCTAACGTTTAGGGAGCATAACCAAGCAAATATGCGTCAGCCAGAAAAATGATCGGATGGATTACGAGAACTTTCAAATCCAGGGATCCCATCACAATGGTTGTACTCTTCAAGTCACTTGTGTTGTCCCGTCTCAAGTACTGCTCAGTACTCACTTCCCCCTTCAGAGCAGAGAGATTGCTGAAATAGAGGGAATACAGAGAACATATACGGCACGCATAGACGAGATAAAACACCTAAATTATTGGGATCGTCTCAAAGCTCTCCAAATGTACTCTCTAGAAAGGAGACGAGAGAGATACCAAATAATATACACATGGAAAATACTGGAGGGCCAGGTCCCAAATCTACACAGTAAAATAACAACGTACTGGAGTGAACGATATGGAAGAAAATGCAAGATTGAACCAGTGAAGAGCAGAGGTGCCATAGGCACAATCAGAGAACACTGTATAAACATCAGAGGTCCGCGGTTGTTCAACGTCCTCCCAGCGACTATAAGAAATATTGCCGGAACAACCGTGGACATCTTCAAGAGAAAACTGGACTGTTTTCTAAGAGAAGTTCCGGACCAGCCGGGCTGTGGTGGGTATGTGGCCCTGCGGGCCGCTCCAAGCAACAGCCTGGTGGACCAAGCTCTCACAAGTCGAGCCTGGCCTCGGGCCGGGCTTGGGGAGTAGAAGAACTCCCAGAACCCCATCAAGCAGGCAAATGGCAAACCTGGAATCTTGCCTCCGGAAAACATAAATGATTGCAATTTTAAAATTAATGATGGCTTCCTTAAATTTGTAGTGCACACACATGGAAGAAGACAGGGACAGACAGCTAAGTGGACAGCGCTTTGGATTCGTAGTCCTGAGGTTCCGGTTTGATCCCCGGTGGAGGCTGAGACAAATGGACAGAGTTTCTTTCACCCTGATGCCCCTGTTACCTAGCAGTAAATAGGTACCTGGAGTTAGACAGCTGCTACAGGCTGCTTTCTGAGGGGGTGTAACAAAAAAGGAGGCTTGGTCGAGGACCGGGCCGCGCGGGACGCTAAGCCCCGAAATCATCTCAAGATAACCTCTCTCAAGGGTGGATGTCACCTGCAATTGATCAGTGAGCTTGGGAAGAAGAGCACTCCGTCTAAGACTGACCCAAGTCTCCACTCAAGAAGCATAGACACACCTCACTTGTGCACTTGAAGGGACCATGCCCAGATCTCCAGCATCTATTGTAGAGGCAAGGAGAGGGGATGTACTCCTGACGAAGCATCTGACACCTGCAAGAATGATGGATGGAAGGACCTACTATCAAAAATTATCTTCACTATGCNTGTTGTTGTGTGTGTGTGTGTGTGTGTGTGTGTGTTGTGTGTGTGTGTGTGTGTGTGTGTGTGGGTTGTGTGTGTGTGTGGTGTGTGTGTGTGTGTGTGTGTGTGTGTGGTGTGTGTGGTGTGTGTGTGGTTGTGTGTGTGTGTGGTGTGTGTGGTGTGTGTGTGTGTGTGTGTGTGTGTGTGTGTGTGTTGTGTGTGTAATTACCTAAGTGTAATTACCTAAGTGTAGTTACAGGATGAGAGCTACGCTCGTGGTGTCCCGTCTTCCCAGCACTCTTTGTCATATAACGCTTTGAAACTACTGACGGTCTTGGCCTCCACCACCTTCTCCCCCAACTTGTTCCAACCGTCTACCACTCTGTTTGCGAAAGTGAATTTTCTTATATTTCTTCGGCATCTGTGTTTAGCCAGTTTATATCTATGACCTCTTGTTCTTGAAGTTCCAGGTCTCAGGAAATCTTTCCTGTCGATTTTATCAATTCCTGTTACTATTTTGTATGTAGTGATCATATCACCTCTTTTTCTTCTGTCTTCTAGTTTTGGCATATTTAATGCTTCTAACCTTTCCTCGTAGCTCTTACCCTTCAGTTCTGGGAGCCACTTAGTAGCATGTCTTTGCACCTTTTCCAGTTTGTTGATGTGCTTCTTAAGATATGGGCACCAAACAACAGCTGCATATTCTAGCTTTGGCCTAACAAAAGTCATGAACAATTTCTTTAGTATATCCCCATCCATGTATTTAAAAGCAATTCTGAAGTTAGAAAGCATAGCATAGGCTCCTCGCACAATATTCTTTATGTGGTCCTCAGGTGATAGTTTTCTATCTAGAACCACCCCTAGATCTCTTTCTTTATCAGAGTTCTTTAAAGATTTCTCACATAATATATAGGTTGTGTGGGGTCTATGTTCTCCTATTCCACATTCCATAACATGACATTTATTAACATTAAATTCCATTTGCCAAGTGGTGCTCCATATACTTATTTTATCCAGGTCTTCTTGAAGGGCATGACAATCATCTAAATTTCTTATCCTTCCTATTATCTTAGCATCATCAGCAAACATGTTCATATAATTCTGTATACCAACTGGTAGATCATTTATGTAGACAATAAACATCACTGGTGCAAGAACTGAACCCTGTGGTACTCCACTTGTGACATTTCTCCAGTCCGATACATTGCCTCTGATCACAGCCCTCATTTTTCTATCAGTCAGAAAGTTTTTCATCCATGTTAGAAGCGTACCTGTCACTCCTCCAATATTTTCCAGTTTCCAGAACAACCTCTTATGTGGAACTCTGTCGAAAGCCTTTTTTAGGTCCAGATAGATGCAGTCAGCCCAACCATCTCTTTCCTGTAATATCTCTGTTGCTCGATCATAAAAACTGAGTAAATTCGATACACAGGATCTACCAGATCGAAAACCATACTGTCGGTCTGATATTATATCATTTCTCTCCAGGTGTGCTACCCATTTAGTTTTAATTATTTTTTCCAATATTTCGACTATTACACTTGTCAATGATACCGGTCTATAATTAAGGGGGTCTTCCCTGCTTCCACTCTTGTAAATTGGAACTATGTTAGCCTTTTTCCACACATCAGCTACAACTCCTGTAAACAGGGATGCCTGAAAGATCAGTTGAAGAGGGATGCTGAGCTCAGGTGCACATTCTCTCAGAACCCATGGTGAAACTCCATCTGGACCAACTGCTTTGTTCTTATTTAGCTCTTTGAGCATTTTTTCCACTTCGTCTCTAGACACCTCTATGTGCTCTATGTTGTTCTCTGGAATTCTTATTGTATCTGGTTCCCTGAAGATTTCATTTTGTACAAACACACTTTGGAACTTTTCGTTTAATGTTTCACACATTTCCTTTTCATTTTCCGTGAATCTATTTCCCATTTTCAACCTCTGAATATTATCCTTTACCTGCAATTTGTTGTTTATGAATTTATAGAATAGACCTGGTTCTGTTTTACATTTATCTGCAATCCCTTTTTCAAAATTTCTTTCTGCCTCTCTCCTCACTGCCGTGTAGTTGTTTCTCGCATATTTGTATCGCTGGTATGATTGGGGGTTTGGCCTCTTCCTGTATTGATTCCATTTTTGTGTCTTTTGGTCTCTGGCCTTCTCGCACTTTCTGTCGAACCAATCCTGTTTCCTAGTTCTGCTTCTCTGTTTTGGTATAAATATTTTTGTGCCTTTATCATATATTTCACAAAACTTGACATACATCTCATTCACTTCCTTGCCTAGCAACAAGTCTGTCCAATTATACTCCCTAAAAAATTTTCTGAGGTTGCCATAATGTCCTCTCCTAAAGTCAGGTTTTTCAATTGCATCGACCATCATATTTTCTTCCAGATTATAACGCATTGCATACTTTATCCCCAAAAAGACATGGTCACTTTTACCCAAGGGAGGAAGGTACTGAATGTCAAATATTTCTTCCTCCTTCCTGGTAAATATCAAATCTAGCATGGAGGGAACGTCACCTTCCCTCATCCTCGTAGCTTGTTTAACATGTTGATACAAGAATGTTTCCAGGATGAGGTCTACAAATTTACAGGTCCAGAAATCTTCTGTTTTAGCTTCATATGCTTCCCAGTCTATGGATTTCAAGTGTGTGTGTGTGTGTGTGTGTGTGTTTCACAACTACATACTGCAGCACTGCTTTTAGTATTTAATGTTAATATAATTTTAATAAAAAAAAATTCTTTTATATTTCAGACTTCAGTGAAGTGCACACTATCCCAACTCCAACCTTCATGTTTGGAGGCAGAGTTGGTTCTCAGATAAGCTGTATTGTTTTCACAAAGGTCTCCAGGTAAATGTGCCGGCCATAATTTAGTAGATAAAGTACTAGTTATTTTGCCTTAACACAAAGAAATGTTCAGGTAATACACTATAAAATGCTGTACCAGGTGCTGTCAACAATTGGTTACAAGACTACAGTATGCAAGACTGTACAGAGGAGTGTGTTTCATGAAAGCAGACGAGACACTACAGTGCAACCCTGATTCAGCGAACTATACGGGACCGTCCTCGATTCCTTGGAGTAATGGATTCGTTGCAACTGGAGATGTTTTCAGGAGGCATTTGTGAGACGTATTTTTAAGACAAGAAAAATACACTGCTTCACCTGTTTCTTTCTTCTACAGTTGCCTAAAAATATCATTAAAAATGTGATTGGAGCCATAATGAGAGTTGCTGTTAATGCTTTTAAAGTTTCCCATACTTTATGGGCTAATTTCACAGAGTGAAGTGTTTATTTCCACCATATGCTGGATATCTACCATGAGAACCTGTCTGTAGAGAGCCTTCACCGCATCTAGTTCATTTAATGGACTAGTTTACTGAACAAGTTGAAGAATGTTGATCTGGACAATTTCTTCAGGTCAGATGCAACACAAACAAGGAGTAACAGGTTCAAGCCCAACAAGCCACAATGTTGGACTGAGAACAGCAGATGCTTTTTCACCCACAGGGTTATTAACCTATGGAACTGCCTACCCGCCGAAGCCGTAAATGCCAAAACTGCTGAATTTCAAAATATACCTGGAAAAGATCATCAAGGCAAATGGGGGACCTTCAACAAGCTGCCGATTTCCTGTCCTTGTCAAGGCCACTACGGTTAGTGGCCCTCAGGTAAATCAGGTAAATTTTCCATGCCCCAGCCTCAGAACTGCATTTTCAAAGGAAGAAGGGGCCATAATTAAGTGAATGAAATCTGCAGCAACTAGAAATGAAAGCGAACCATAAAATTTGGTTTTAAATATTCTCATTGACTTTCTCAAAGCTCCAATTCTTCCTTACAATTTTGCTTCTATCTACAAAAATGATTAAAAATGTGATTGGTGCCATATTAAGAGTTACAATTCATACCCTAAACAAGGTGGACAAAGACAAACTATTTAGCACGGGTGGAACACGAACAAGGGGACACAGGTGGAAACTTAGTGCCCACATGAGCCACAGAGACGTTAGAAAGAATTCTTTCAGTGTCAGAGTAGTTAACAGGTGGAATGCATTAGGCAGTGATGTGGTGGAGGCTGACTCCATACACAGTTTCAAATGTAGATATGATAGAGCCCAGTAGGCTCAGGAATCTGTACACCAGTTGATTGACGGTTGAGAGGCGGGACCAAAGAGCCAGAGCTCAACCCCCGCAAGCACAACTAGGTGAGTACTTCCTATGCTCTCTGGGCTAATTTCAATGAGCAAAATTTTAATGTCTACCTATCATATAATGGTCAACTTTACCACCAGTGTTTGTTGCAATTGGAGATTCACCAAAACAAGGTTCATTGTATCAAGGTTCCACTGTAATTATACCAAAACAAATGAGATAAGAAAGTAGGAGAATCCTATTTAAAATAGGATTGGGTTGTTAAAATTAGTACAAAACATAAGAGTTAATGTTTTCCATTGGCACTTCAAGAATGGTTTTATTACAATTGTTATTTATATTAGTTTTAACTACAAGCATTTTAATGTGTTTATGATAGTTGGGAAAACTGTGAACTACTGTACATGGAAAGTCATTTTTGATTGCAAATTTACGAGACATAAAACTGTTTACAAGTGGATACAGTATTTTTAAAGCTGACCTTCAGTTAAAATCTTGACCTTTAAGACTTGAAACTGAATTCAAAGTACATTATTATTTTTGTGTATTATAGATGAATATCTATGCAAGGTGTACTAAAGTTGTCATGTACTCAAATTACATAACATAATACAAATTCCTAAAATTTGACTTTGGACCCATATCTGTGACCTGAAATCAGTACATTACTAGTCATAGCAAAAATATATGGACGCTTGATATTGTATTGACTTGTACAAGTCAATACACAGTAGTGAAAAAGCTACACCAATTAGCATTTGGAATTTGGTCCAGTCAAATTTTAGGAATTTGTATTATATGTCATGTAATTTGAGTACGTGACAACTTTAGTACACCTTGCATAGATATATTGTTGATGTAGATTAATATAAATTGGGCCTTTGGCAGAAGACAGCGAGCCTTGATGTTGGGTGCTCAATATGTCATGCTGTAGACTCAACCACTAGTAACATGTGCTGTAGACTCAACCACTAGTAACATGTGCTGTAGTTTTCAACAATAAGTGTGTGGATACCAGACTGGAGGCAAGTCTGAGGTAAATAAATATAATAACGGAACATTGTTCGAGTTGCTACTTATCAATTACATATTAGCTTTTGTATATTATTTTTAATTTTCACTATTATATTAATACTGTATTGTTATTAAGTACTGTACAGTAATTGTAATTATACAAATAGTAATATTACAGGTAATTTATATTGTGTAGAGATGATGGGTGTAAAGCTGTACAACTTACCATAAGTAAAATAACTTGTTTATATGAGCAAGTTGGATGTGACTGATACAGGATTGATAGTTACAAAATAGTGACAGTATTAAAAATTACATAAAGGCACGAAATTAAACAACAATATTGTACTGTAGTGTGAAATTGGTGTAGCAAATAAAGTGTATACAATACAGTATGTAGTAAATTAATAATGTAGATTTAAATGCATCGTACATTTCCCAGTACTATATTTTAATTTGAAAATAANCCTCTACCTCAGACCGAACTATTTGCCTTGCTCCTTGCACTGAAATGTTACAAGTCTCCAACTTGATACATTAATTGTAAGTGACTCCTATCATCCTTAAATGCTCTCAACTCTTTAAGACATAACTGTAACATGCTCGTGTCCGAAGCTAGACACAAATACAACAAATTATTAAGGATGGTAA
Organism: Procambarus virginalis; assembly: GCA_020271785.1. NCBI lineage: Eukaryota > Metazoa > Arthropoda > Malacostraca > Decapoda > Cambaridae > Procambarus > Procambarus virginalis. Next base: position 19,790,648 of record WNGS01165503.1, on the reverse strand, counting down.
CAGAGTCCATTTCATGTGGTCTCCATCTCATGTTGGCCTCCGAATGCATGATAGAGCTGATAAGTTAGCCAAAGAATCTGCCTTAAAAGGAGCCGTTGAGTGTAACCTTGGATTGTCAATGAGCAATCTGAGAGCAGCAGTACACCGAGAACTTCAACAAGATCTTGTAGATCTGAGGCAAAGTGAAATTGACACCAGTAATTCCATCTATCATCATACTATCATGCAAGAGGAGCCACACATCTATGGACCATCCATCAATAAAATCAGCAGACTTCTAGATGTTACTACTGCTCGGCTTAGACTCGGTTACAAGTATCTCTGGGAATTCTCATTATCTGCCGATGTAGACCTGACCAAATGTAAACTGTGTCAACAAATTATTCGCACACCACTCCGTCACTATGTGATGGAGTGCGAAAAGATACGTGAATTTAGAGACAATTCTATAACCAATGTTCCAGCGATGTGTAAATATTTCATTCAAAATGATCTGCTACCAGAAATTTTAGCCAAATATCCCAGTTTGCTACTGTAGGTAAAACTGAGTGATTGTAACCTATCCACCGCTGCCCACTGGATGGGGGGCGGTGTGCAGGACAAACATATCAATTGTGACACTAGCTCTCCACATATGTCAGTTGCTTAATTTAGAACCTGTACTTGAGGTCGATCTCGAACCCATTGTTGATGTGACGACTTATATGAATTTTGTAACTAGCTCATCAAGATGTAACTTGCTTAGCTAAATGAATTGTGGGGTTCAGTCCCTGAGCCCATTATGTGCCTCTGTAACCCTTTCCCACTACCGCCCACAAGATGGGTATGGGGTGCATAATAAATGAACTAAACTAACTCGACCTCTCCAAATGCCAGAAATGTTGTAGTAAGATAGCCCTAGACCCCAAATGACACTTTGCAAAATATTAAGCTCATCTGCTTTGGTCTTAAAATAACAGGTCCATATTGAATGGGCTCTCGTCCGTTAATGCGTAAATACCACAACAATTACCAACTTAATTGACCTTTGTTAAATCACGACTAGTGCCCAAAGAGGTGTGAACTTTGGCATCCAGGGCAACTTTGGTGCAGAATACAGCAGTGTAATAAAAAAAGTAGTTTGGGTAGCCATTCAGCTACTAATCCATGCTAATATCACTGCCAATATATCTCAAATATCTCGATATGCATCATTCCCTATTTGGTTTTTAATAACATCATTGAATAGAGCAGATTTATCTCTACAAGAGTAACTTTTATTTACACCTACTAATTTTATTTACCTACTAAAAATTTTCTTAGATTAAGGACCTGCCCGAAACGCTGCGCGTACTAGTGGCTTTACAAGATTGTAATTACCATATTATATATTCTCACATTCCCAATGTACCTTCTTGTATATGAATAAATAAATAAATAAATAAATACACTGAACTGGCCAGTGTCCTTAACTTGTATACCATGCAAGGTGATGGAGAAGATCGTGAGAAAAAACCTAGTAACACATCTGGAGAGAAGGGACTTCGTGACAACCCATCAACATGGGTTCAGAGAAGGTAAATCTTGCCTTACAGGCTTAATATTCCAAGAGTACGACTTAATGAAACTAGAAATGCTCTACAAATCAAGGGACTCAGAATGTGGAAGGACCTTCCCAATCATGTTAAAGACTGTACCTCTCTCAACCAGTTTAAGATTAAAACTAAGTACTACCTAATTAACTCCCTGTAACCTACCTTAATTACCCCTGTTATGTCAACCCATGTCTGCTAGTTTTTAAACAATGCTGTTTGTCGACCAAATTGTATTTTTTGTTGTTTTTCTGCCATGTTCCCCCTTTTTTTATTTTTTTATTTTCTCAACATATTTTATACTTTAATCTCAATTAGTATCAAGTTTTAGTCTTTAGTGTTTTTCCTGCCCGAAACGCTTTGCGTAATAGTGGCTTTAGGCATTGTATGTACTAGCTCTATCTATACATTCATCAATATTTGTATCACATCTTTTATGTACTTTACTTGAATAAATATTTGAATTTGAATAATCGAATTCTACGATCAGGTGACAAAGATTAAGCAAGAAAGCGAAGGATAGGCGGACTGCATTTTTTTAATTGTCAGAAAGCCTTTGACACAGTACCCCATAAAAGGTTGATGCATAAGCTGGAGAAACAGGCAGGAGTAACAGGTAGGGCGCTCCAGTGGATAAGGGAGTACCTAAGCAATAGGAAGCAGAGAGTTACAGTGAGGGGTGAGACCTCAGATTGGCGTGAAGTCACCAGTGGAGTCCCACAGGGTTCTGTACTTGGACCTATCCTGTTTCTGATATACGTAAATGATCTCCCAGAGGGTATAGACTCATTCCTCTCAATGTTTGCTGACGACGCCAAAATTATGAGAAGGATTAAGACAGAGGACAGCTTGAGGCTTCAAGAAGACCTGGACAAGCTGCAGGAATGGTCGAACAAATGGTTGTTAGAGTTTAACCCAAGCAAATATAATGTAACCCAAGCAAATGTAATGTAATGAAGATAGGGGTAGGTGGCAGGAGACCAGATACAAGGTATGATTTGGAAGATGAAATACTTCAAGAGTTAGAGAAAGACAGAGACCTGGGAGTTGATATCACGACAGACCTGTCCCCTGAAGCTCATATCAAAAGGATAACATCAGCAGCATATGCCAGGTTGGCTAACATAAGAACGGCCTTTAGAAACTTGTGCAAGGAATCTTTCAGAACTTTGTATACCACATATGTCAGACCAATCCTGGAGTATTCTGCCCCAGTATGGAGTCCATATCTAGTCAAGCATGAGACTAAACTGGAAAAGGTTCAAAGGTTTGCCACCAGACTAGTACCCGAGCTGAGAGGTATGAGCTACGAGGAGAGACTACGGGAATTAAACCTCATGTCACTGGAAGACAGAAGAGTTAGGATGGACATGATCACCACATACAAAATTCTCAGAGGAATTGATAGGGTAGATAAAGACAGGCTATTTAGCACAAGGGGCACACGCACTAGCTAGGGGACACAGGTGGAAACTGAGTGCCCAAATGAGCCATAGAGACGTTAGAAAGATTTTTTTCAGTGTCAGAGTGGTAGATAAATGGAATGCATTAGGCAGTGATGTGGTGGAGGCTGACTCCATACACAGTTTCAAGTGTAGATATAATAGAGCCCAATAGGCTCAGGAACCTGTACACCAGTAGTCAGTAGTTTCAAAGCGTTATATGACAAAGAGTGTTGGGAAGACAGGACACCACGAGCGTAGCTCTCATCCTGTAACTACACTTAGGTAATTACCAGTTGATTGACAGTTGAGAGGCGGGACCAAAGAGCCAAAGCTCGACCCCCGCAAGCACAACTAGGTGATTATACACACACACAGATGGTATGGGAGAGTTACGAGGGATGGGATATGAAGAGCGCCTGAAGGAACTGAACCTTACGACACTAGGAAAAAGAAGTGAGAGGGAGGAGAGGGGATATGATAGGAACGTATAAAATATTCAAGGCAACTGATAAAGTGGAAATAGATGAAAGGTTCACACATAATAATAAGAGAACGAGGGAACATGGATGGAAGGTGGAAAGTGAGATGTGATAATGTGTGACAGGTCGTGATCAACACTGGACCTCACACCTGGATTCACCAGCTCTTTATTTTCGTCTAATTTCTTTATAAAAAGATACTTTTTCAGATTAAAATTATGTTTTTTCGTGTTGTACATTCAGCACCAACATTATAATGAGTAAATATATCATATTTACTCATTATTAACGTATTGCCAGGCAGCTTTATGAAGCTTGTGTAGCTTGTGGTTATTAGACGGACCCGCCGGACATGATGCACCTGACACTCGTCAGCCCTCTCTAGCCACCACCCTGGGTGCTGACACCTGTGGGTGCTGACACACACCTGCTGACACACCTGCTGACACACCTGCTGACACCAGCAAGATGAGTGAGCAGGTGGAGGAGCTGCCGTCCTCGCCGCTGGGAACCAAAGAATAGTCAGTTCCCTCCCCGTTCTCTCCCTCACACTCACACATTGGTCACAATTACTCCACTAATGTCAATCATAATTTGTTCACATGTATTTGTTTCCATTAAGAAAGTTGTAATTGAATAACCAAATATATAACTTGATGAATGTGCACTTTTTGAGTTGGTAGATTGTGGCTTAAGCAGGACGAGTCGCCCCGGCAATGTTGACGGGTTATTGGCTAGGTTAGGTTAGGTTAGGCTAGATTAGGCTAGGTTAGGTTAGACTAGATTAGGTTAATTTAGGCTAGGCTAAACTAGGCTAGGTTAGGTTAATTTAGGCTAGGTTAGCTTAGATTAGGTTAATTTAGGCTAGGCTACGTTAGGCTAGGTTAGGCCATGCCTAGTTACTCTACATGAGGAAAGGTATGTAATTTACACAAGGGATGAGTTGAAATACGGTAATTCGTCATTAAACTTATATTGGGGTTCAGGACAAATGGTGGGACGATAAGGACAGGAAGCTGCCGGCTTCCTGTCCTCATCGAAGCTACTAAAGTGAGTGACCTTCAAGTAAATTTAATTAATATATAGACCATATGTATACAGGTCATTTTGTCTATTATTTCATATTTATGCAGTCCCCGTGGTGTAGTGGTTAAGACACTCGCCTGGCATTTCGCGAGCGCTTTCTCCTGGGTTCGTATCCTGGCCGGGGAGGATTTACTTGGCATTAATCCTTAACTGTAGCCTCTGTTCACCCAACAGTAAAATGGGTACCTGGTTCTTAAACAATTTGGCGGGCCGTATTCTAGGGAACATAGGATTAAGGACCTGCCTGAAATGCTACACGTGCCAGTGGCTGTACAAGAATGTAAGAACTCTTGTACTGTATATATATACAGTACATACTGTATATATATATACAGTACTGTATATATAAAGAAAAATAATGTTTTACTTTCTTAAGCTTTCACTATGCAGTACTGTATGTTTCACAGTGTATTTTTCAACCAATAGGATGGAATTGGTTAGGTATAAAAATCTCTATTTACCTGAATTTACCTTAAGGCCACTATCTCTCTAGTGGCCTTGATGTGGGCAAGAAGCTGGCAGTTTGTCAAATGTTCCACTATTGTTCTTGAGGACAGAAATAGTTCAGCACATTTCCTTTTACCTAATGCCTCCGTTCACATAGCATTTTGCTTAGCTAAACGAACTAGAGGGTTCAGTTCCTGAACCGATTATGTACCTCTGTATCCTTTACACCACTGCCCACGGGATGGGTATGGGGTGCATAATAAAGAAAGAAATTGAATTCACATAGCAGTAAATAGGTACCAAGATTTAGGCAACTGTTGTGGGGTTACATCCTCGGGAAGGTCAGTAGTTTAATAAATAAATAAATAAATAAATAAATATATAAATAAATATGTTTATTCAGGAAAGGTACATACATAAAGTGATTTTACATAAGTGGATCGATTTATAGATAGAGCTAGTACATACAATGCCTAAAGCCACTATTACGCAATGCGTTTCGGGCAAGAAAAACATTAATATCTAAAACTTAATACTAATTGAGCAAAAATAACTAATTGAGCAAAAAATAAATTAATCTTGGAAGGAACCACTGTACTTGCCTGACATACTGTATATACATGCACAGGCTGCTTGTTCCCCCAACACAATGAATTATTATTATTATAGTATTATATTTGGGCAAATATGGTATTAATGTTACAAGTAATAATCAGTTATTTATATTTCAGTTGGGATTCTACATATGACACTGAATTATCAAACTATAAAAGTGATGGAAACATTGGGGATATCTGGTTTGGAGAAGAGAGCATCGAACGAGTATTAAATTGGATGCTGGAATCAGATATGGTGAATCTACAATCTTCTATCATTGATGTGGGCTGTGGTAATGGTGCTTTTCTTATATGTTTGGTAAGGAAATATTATATAATATATTTTTAAAATGTAAAGAATATGTAGTTCTTGGTATTGTACAAGTACTGGTATTGTTGTTATTGTATAACAACCTCAGGGGTAATAGGAATAGTACATGCAGGTAACCATAAGCCTTACAATAGCATAAGGAACCAATATAGCTACTGTACTGACCCTCAAATGCCCATATGGTTAATCAGAATTGAACAGCTGATTGATTCACCTAATCGTAATGAATCTTCAGTTTAACATTAATCCCTTATCAAAGGATCAGTGTTAAACGTTAATCACCGTGATATATTGCCCCATATCACACCACCTAGGAAGACTCAACTGCTGAAAGAAGGGAAACAGAAAATATGTTGGTCTCCGTGCACAGCAAACATGTGGATGGCATGAACCCATGATGAACAATTTAGTATGTCACCTTCTGCCAAAATGTTAGCTTCATAGGCCTTCCCCTCTGCTCTCCTTCCCTCCCTCTGGCTCTCTATCTTGCCTCACCTGCATTTCATACCCTGCAACTTCTTCCTCTCTTGCCCCTATTCATTCTTTATGTATCTTAACCTCACCACCCTCCATTGTTTCTCTATTGCCACCCCTACCCTCCTCCTCCTCTCATCTGCTTTTTCCCTTTTTCCTTCCTCTATATATCTGCCTTCTCTCTTGCTTATCTTCCCCTTCCCCCATCCCCTCTCCTGCCCCACTTATCTTCCTATCTATTTTTCTCCTTCACTCTCTCTCTCCCCTCTTTCCTCTTATATTTTCTCGCCCAGCTTCCATTTTTGGCCAAACTTCTTTCCCTTCAGGAGGGAGGCTTGATCATCTGAACTGGGTTTGACCTGGATTTTACTCCTTGCATCTAATAAAACTTGGTTGCACAAGCCTAGCATACTAACTCGTGTATAGTGCATGTAAATCTCTATTCACACAATAACAATTTTAGTGCAAAATTCCAAACAATATGGCTGTAAATCTATATAAACCAAATTGGCACAGATTGAGGATTGACTGTATTGGAGACGTTTTGGGACAATATTTAAAAACAATATTTACAGTACTGTATTGTTATTATGTCTTTCTGTATTTTGGAATGCTTACAGAACCTCTTATTTCAGGCTGCAGAAGGTTTTACTAACCTTTTGGGAATTGACTACTCTCAAAATGCCATCGAGCTTGCACGGGCTATTGCTCTGGAGAAGAAACTTGACATCAAGTATGAGGTTAGTATTAGTGTACTGATGCTCTTGAATGTACTACACTTGATCTTGAGTAATGATTATGTAAGAACTTTAACTGTATAGACAAAGTGATGTTACTGCACTGAGATACAGTGCTGTAGTTGGTTACTTCTTGATAGTAACTGTACTTCTTAGTGCTAAATGCCAAACACTGCTGCAATTCAAGATCAAGCTCAATGAAATCATCAATGTAAATGGGGGAAGTTTTGATGAGCCGCTGGCTTCCTGTCCTCATTGATGCCACTAGAAAATAGCGGCCCTCGGGTAAATTCAAGTCAATAATTACCACACTGATGTTTTAGTGACACATTAATGCATCGAGAGAAACAATTAGTTTGATGTTTTGAGGTAAAATTATTGCTTTATTGATCCAAAATATCCCCAAGTCACTTCATTAACTATTCATTATGTATGTATTGTGATGATATAACTTGTGCATCTGATGATACTTATCTATTTTATTATTTACTTAAGATCATTTATTGCCAAACATTTTGATACCAGAATTAGGCAAAATAATGTTCCAGTCATGTTAAACATTGCAGATTTGTAAACTGAAAATTAATTTTTTTATTACGCTATTGCACTACCTAGTCTGGTTTACTTTCAAATATATTGATTAAAAATTATTCAAGTAAATTTGTGCTCTTTTTACATTTATCAATCATTTACCTGCCATAAATAATTATGCTATGTAAAAATGTTCATAAGGTTCATTAGCTCAGCCAGCCCATCCTCCTGTTTTGGTAGCACTTCTGGTGACGATGAGGACCATAGTATATATACTGTACTGACGTTCAATGCAATTAGAAAGTAGAAATCGAATATAATGAATTTGGACAGACCGGAAAAGATTTTCTATTTATGTTGCAAAGACAAACTAACCAAACCTATCCTTCCTAGGCCTAATATAGTACATATGTGGGCTATACTAGGCATAGGAATATTTATTCAGGAACATTCATTTTAGAATATAATATCCAAATCAAAGATCTTGTTTGTTTATAAATAGACCTACAAACTGAAAATTAATTCAGAGATCGACTTGAAAATGGTCCAGGATGGACCAAAACGTCGTCGTCCCTTCACCTTCTAGTGTGTTGTTTGGTCAACATACTTTAGCCACGTTATTGTGACTCATCGCCTGCACATAAATTCAGAGAGTTCCCGCCTTATGAACATTCATGCATACGAACATTCTCCCAGGTCCCCATGTACACCCTTCATGCATAAAATTATTGTACTGTACTAACTCGCTGGAGCGTTCCTTTGAATTTCGTGGCAGTGCGTCCGAGCGGCAACCACATGGTGGTACAGTATTGTATGGGTGGTGGTGGTGTGTGTGTGTGTGTGGGGGGGGAGGGGGGGCTGGGAGTGTGTGTGTGATACACTCCCATCAATCGGTGGGGTGAGGGCCCTGGGCTGTTGATAGGAGGGTGGGGAGGTGTTTACTCAGGCCAATTACAAAATGGCGGACCATCAATACAGTGCACATGTATTTTCATTCATGTAACCAAAACTCTGCTAACTTTTAAAGTACAGCTGGAAAAGATCATCAAGATAAATGAGGGTAATCCTTCGACAAGCTGCCGGCTTCCACTAGTGTTAGGGGCTCCCAGGTAAACAGGTAAACTCAGGCAATTATACCACTTCACTCTTCAAAAACAACTCACTTTGACAAGCACTATAACTCCATCATTCAAGGTAAATAATGTTGTGGTTTATTTTATATCATATGTCCCAAAAACATTGGTTTTGTGACGATTTTTGGTGGCCTGGGAATGCATCTCGCCCTCATAGCATTGAGGCTGTGGAAATTCTCGATCTGCGTTCTGAACAAATGCTTTACAAACGCAGTCTCAGAACGTAATTCGTTCATAATTGGGGAACTGTCAGTATATTGTATATAGCTTTTAATGAATTTATCTTATAAAAGCAGCAATGTCTTGAGCAAAATGATGTATCACAGTTACATCCCTAAAAGCAAAACAAAAAACAAATGTTTAATGAATTTTAATAAAGATTGCCTTGTTTGAGAGTGCAAACATCACCAGGCAACACAAAAGTAGATATTTTGTATTTTGAGGTTTCCCCCACAAATTTACATACATATTTACAGTTGGTTTATAAGAAAAACTTTGAATTTGAATTTTTTGGGAATATTGTGTACTCAGTCTTGAACAGAATTTATTCCTTTGGAATGCTGATTGGAACTAAACATTTTTCTTCCATTACAAAATAGGATGACTCTGGATGTATTACATATTTTTGTCAAATTTCCAGCCAAACCTGTACAGTAGTAACTTTTGGGGACCGTAACTCGTCAACATTAGCGTTGACTCCCCAACATAAGCGTTGACTCCCCAACATACTTGGGGACTGTACAGTATAGCCAAATACGTACATTGAAAATCAAACATTAAACATAATGGAAGGCGCATTTCTGGAGAGGTTGCCATAGCTGTGATACTGCTAAGTCTTAGTTGAACACAACAGACCTCTTGGACCCCTCCATCACCCACTGGGAGCCCCCACCCACAGGGTGCCACCACCCACAGGGTGCCACCACCCACAGGGAGCCCCTACCCACAGGGTGCCACCACCCATTGAGGCATTGCTTGGCAGGGCAACATCTTGACTTGAAAGAAAGCTGGCGGCAGCGGAAGACGGTCTGGAGGAGAAGAGAGATTGATAAAGTTACCATTAGCCAGTAGGAGACATGCAGGGCCATGTCATGGCAAAAGCCGAGAATCTTGGATTGGAGCCACCACCCACAGGCAGCCACCACCCACAGGCAGCCCCCACCCACAGGGTGCCACCACCCACTGGGAGCCACCACCCACAGGGAGCCCCCACCCACAGGCAGCCACCACCCACTGGGAGCCCCCACCCACAGGGTGCCACCACCCACAGGCAGCCACCACCCACAGGGTGCCACCACCCACAGGGTGCCACCACCCACAGGCAGCCACCACCACAACTGGTTCACCTTATGAGGCGAGGGAAGCCTTGGCATAAGAGAGTGAACCAAGGCCAAGGACAAAACAAGCATAGGTGCAACAAAACAAGCAACTGCTCTAAAGAAACTAGGCACAGCCAGGTAAACAAGGAAAACAATTGTTGATGTAGGGTAAAGACACTGTCACTGTTACAAGATAACAGCCCAGGTCGTTCAGGGTTTTGGCTAGCCTGCGCCCCACACTCTGGAGCCACCCATACGAAACCCACACGGAGAACAAGGGAACGGTACAGGAATGGGGACTTATCGGGGACCTACCAGAATGGCATTTCATTACATATTCAAAAACTTTTCTTTGAACCACCGGTTACTCTGTCATGCCAGCCTGTTTATGTTTATTAGGAATTCATGTAACTGGTGAGGAAACCATGAAGACACACACAGCCTCTGAGTAATTCTATCAGCTTTTCCAAATTAAGTTTTTAGACATTTATGCCAACTGTTTTTCTGTGCATGTGTAATTAGATAATACAAATGGAGGAGGACATTAAATGAGTTGTATTTCTTCTTATTAGTTTGGATGTGAGTAAATGGTCACTTTGAGTACAGCTATGAAAGGAATTATGTTTATAGTTATTTAATAATTAAAGACTATGTTGATAAGTTGTAATTAATTTGTTTTTCCTCTCAAGCCAGTTGACTTACTGAGTGAAGGTGGAAAGAATCTGATCGCTAATTTATATGATATCTGCCATGATAAGGGAACCTATGATGCCATATCCCTTTGCCCTGAAGAGCCTCAGAACAAAAGGTTATCTTACATCAAGGCCATTCACAGCATTACCAAGGAAAATGGGCTCTTTATCATAACATCTTGCAACTGGACAAGTGAGGAACTGATAGGACATTTCAAAGGCTGTAAGTAACTAGTCCATAATTTGTAATATATTTGTTATTCATTATGTATTCATTCTCTTAGTTTTTGGGGACTGTTGCATGGACTATACTGTACTTAAAAATGTCTCATACAGGCTTTTTCAAGCTAGATAAGTTATGCTGTAAGAAGTTCAGTTGTCTTATAAATGTAAGACAATTTTTAAAACCTAATAAATCCTCATAGAAAAGAAGTATTTTTCTACAGGAAACAAGAACCCATTGTTCCTAAGGTGGAAGATGTGTATTATAATACCTTTTGTGTCAGTTGAGTCATTAAATCTGCACAAATGTTTTAAGCAATATAAATAGAAAACTAGAGCACTGAATGTATTCAGACACCACTTTCTGAATAACCCTTGAGTAGCTAACATATACCTTGGCACCGAACCCTCCCAGAAACACTGCCAGTCTGCCAGGCTTTGAACAACTCCACACCCAAGATACAAATAATAAACCACTACAAGAACATCACAGTCTTGGTTAAGGAGGCAACTGAGTGGTACAACTTTGAAATATTCATAAGATGGGGGGATCCATTATAAGCTTTCTTGAGTGTGTGGTTTACAGGATGGTGTGTGTGTGTGTGTAATTACCTAAGTGTAATTACCTAAGTGTAGTTACAGGATGAGAGCTACGCTCGTGGTGTCCCGTCTTCCCAGCACTCTTTGTCATATAACGCTTTGAAACTACTGACGGTCTTGGCCTCCACCACCTTCTCACTTAACTTGTTCCAACCGTCTACCACTCTGTTTACAAAAGTGAATTTTCGTATATTTCTCCGGCAGCTTTGTTTCGTTAGTTTAAATCTATGACCTCTTGTTCTTGAAGTTCCGGGTCTCAGGATTTCTTCCCTATCAATTTTATCGATTCCTGTTACAATTTTGAATGTAGTGATCATATCACCTCTTTTTCTTCTATCTTCTAGTTTTTGCATGTTTAATGCCTTTAATCTCTCCTCGTAGCTCTTGTCCTTCATTTCTGGGAGCCACTTAGTGGCATGTCGTTGCACCTTTTCCAGTTTGTTGATGTGCTTCTTAAGATATGGGCACCATACAACCGCTGCATATTCCAGCTTTGGTCTAATAAAAGTCGTGAACAATTTCTTTAGTATTTCTCCATCCATGTATTTAAAAGCAATTCTGAGGTTAGAAAGTGTAGCATTGGCTCCTCGCACAATGTTCTTGATGTAGTCCTCAGGTGACAGTTTTCTATCTAAAACCACCCCTAGATCCTTTTCTTTATCAGAATTCTTTAAAGATTTCTCACATAATTTATAGGTTGTGTGGGTCTATGTTCTCCAATTCCACATTCCATAACATGGCATTTATTCACATTAAATTCCATTTGCCAAGTGTTGCTCCAAATACTTATTTTGTCCAGGTCTTCTTGAAGGGCATGACAATCATCTAGGTTTCTTATCTTCCCTATTATCTTAGCATCATCAGCAAACATGTTCATGTAATTCTGTATTCCCACTGGTAGATCGTTTATGTAGACAATGAACATTACCGGTGCAAGAACTGAACCCTGAGGTACTCCACTCGTGACATTCCTCCAATCCGATACCTTGCCTCTAATTATGGCCCTCATTTTTCTGTCAGGAAATTTTTCATCCATGTTAGTAGCTTACCTGTCACTCCTCCAATATGTTCCAGTTTCCAGAACAACCTCTTATGGGGAACTCTGTCGAAAGCCTTTTTTAGGTCCAGATAGATGCAGTCAACCCAACCATCTCTTTCTTGTAAAATCTCTGTGGCTCGATCATAAAAACTGAGCAAGTTCGTTACACAGGATCTTCCAAATCGAAAACCATACTGTCTGTCTGATATTATATCGTTTTCCTCGAGGTGTTCTACCCATTTAGTTTTAATTATTTTTCCAATATTTTGACTATTACACTTGTCAATGATACAGGTCTATAATTAAGGGGGTCTTCCCTGTTTCCACTTTTGTAGATTGGAACTATGTTAGCCTTTTTCCACACATCAGCTACAGCTCCTGTAAACAGGGATGCCTGAAAAATCAGTTGAAGTGGAACTGAGCTCAGGTGCACATTCTCAGAACCCATGGTGAAACTCCATCGGACCAACTGCTTTGTTCTTACCTAGCTCCTTTAGCATTTTTTCCACTTCGTCTCTAGACACCTCTATGTGCTATGTTGTTTCTCTGGAATTCTTATTGTGTCTGGTTCCCTAAAGATTTCATTTTGTACAAACACACTTTGGAACTTTTCGTTTAGTGTTTCACACATTTCCTTTTCATCTTCCGTGAATCTATTTCCCATTTTCAACCTCTGAATATTATCCTTTACCTGCAATTTGTTGTTTATGAATTTATAGAAGACCTGGTTCTGTTTACATTTGTCTGCAATCCCTTTTTCAAAATTTCTTTCTGCCTCTCTCCTCACTGCCGTGTAGTTGTTTCGCGCTTTGTATCGCTGGTATGTTTGGGGGTTCGGCCTTTCCTGTATTGATTCCATTTTGTGTCTTTTGGTCTCTAGCCCTCTCGCAATTTCTATTGAACCAATCCTGTTTTCTAGTTCTGCATCTCTGTTTTGGTATAAATTTTGTTGTGCCTTTATCATATATTTCACAAAACTTGACATACATCTCATTCACTTCCTTGCCTAGCATCAAGTCTGTCCAATTATACTCACAAAAAAATTTCTAAGGTCACCATAATGTCCTCTCCTGAAGTCAGGTTTTCAAANCAGATCAACTTCAATAACGTTAGTTTACCTGCAATTCAACTTCGTAAACCTACTGTAGATTTAATCAGGTTTTGTGCTATCAACATAGTGTTATCTGCAGCAGAAATGTATTTATTCCAAATAAATAGGCTGATTTTGTTCTTTTCTATAAGTGACTTTATCATTCATCTCCACATATGTCAGTTGCTTAATTAATTTAGAACCTGTACTTGAGGTCGATCTCGAACCCATTGTTGATGTGACGACTGATATTGAATTTTGTAACTAGCTCATCAAGATTGTAACTTGCTTAGCTAAATGAATTGTGGGGTTCAGTCCCTGAGCCCATTATGTGCCTCTGTAACCCTTTCCACTACCGCCCACGGGATGGGTATGGGGTGCATAATAAATGAACTAAACTAAACTAAAAACTCATTCATTTTAAGCAGTTCCCACATTGTAGACTCCATTACCAAATGTATATTAAACTGGAATTATTAATTTACTAACTGTATATCATACCTTTTATTAACAGAGCTAGATACTACAAATAATATTACAGTAATAGTAATTCATTTTGCTGAAGGACAGGAAGCCTGTGTGAAATTATATTATATATATATATATATATATATATATATATATATATATATATATATATATATATATATATATATATATATATATATATATATATACCTCCAAAGAGATGGACGAGGTCTTCGAACACTGATCATTATATTGTTATATATATATGTGTGTGTGTTCTCTGTAAACTGTAGCAATGCAATGCAATAATGCAATGCAATGCGTTTCTGCCCGAAACGCTGCGCATACTAGTGGCTTTACAAGGTTGTAATTACCATATTATGTATCCTCACATTCCCAATGTACCTTCTTGTATATGCATAAATAAAATAAAATAAATAAATAATAAAATAAATAAAATAAAACAAAATACAAAAAGAATAGGGGTGGTAGGAGAAGAAAAAATTAAAGTGTTCAGTGAGAATCCACAAGGTCTTCTCTGAATACTCTTTTTTCTTCTTCGAGGCTGTGAGTCCCTACACTTGCACCCGAGGTGGTACCCCTATTATATATATTATATATATATAGCGCTTTGTCCTGGGTTCGTATCCTGGCTGGGGAGGATTTACTGGGTGAAAATCCTTAACTGTAGCCTCTGTTTAACTCAACGGTAAAATGGGTACCTGGTTGTTAAACGATTTATTGGGTCGTCTTGCAGGGAACGTTAGGATTAAGGACTTGCCCGAAACATTATGAGTGCTGGTGGCTGTACAAAAATGTAACAACTCTTGTATATATAAATATTATAGTATTATAATATAGTATAGTACAGTATTTATAATATAGTATTACATTATAAATAAATATAAATATACATAAATAATGAGCTATTTTCTACCGTGTTCCCCCCTTTTTTATCTTTTATTTTATTTCCTTTCAACACAATTTATACTTTAAGCTCAATTACTATTAAGGTTAGTCTAAGTGTTTTTTTCCCCACCTCACCTTGCCCGAAACGCTATGTGTAATAGTGGCTTTAGGTATTGTATGTACTAACTCTATATATAAATCCAATATTATGTTTGTAACTAATCTTCTATGTATGTACAGTACTTTTACCTGAATAAATATTTGCTTTGATTTGATTTGAAGTAAATAAAATAAAAATAAAAAAAATATATTTTAGGAGTTGTCTGGATCAATGTCCTCCAAATTGTCAAGTATTTTAAACGTTTGGACGAGACGAGACGAGCCATGTCTGGTGTGCAGTGTTGTCAGCCCCGGAGGCCCTCGACCGTTCCTGGTAGGTGAGGCAGTTTAGTTATGGAATGATTTTTGTCACTCAATGTCACTTTCTGTTAATGATTTTTGTCACTCAGTGTCTCTTTCTGTCAATGATTTTTGTCACTCAGTGTCTCTTTCTGTCAATGATTTTTGTCACTCAGTGTCTCTTTCTGTCAATGATTTCTGTCACTTTCTCCAAAGCAAGGCATGTCTTTCTGAAGACAAAGCCTCCATGCTTGGCTACAGTAGTCCAGATAACACAAGACTCGCTCGATAACACTGCTCAGCTTCCAACTTACTCGTAAGTTAAAGTAACCTTACCTAAGACATCCAGGGACACTTAAGACAGGTGGACAGAGACTCTTAGAAAGTAGGGCGAGCCTCGTGACACCACTTATAAGCCATCTGGCCAACACCAGCACAATGTCTCCAAGACTGTGACAAGACGGTGGCACCGTGTCACGCAGTGCCACATGACACATAAATGACACTTAATGCAATTAATGACAATTTTATGGCGTTTGGTGTCAGGCCAACAAGGGTGTTCAGTCGTCCCTAAACGTTAAATCTAACAACCCAAACGCTCTCAAATACGTTAAATTGCTGCTAAAATGAGGTGACGAGTCGTGTGTGTGGGGTCACAGGGGGTCGTGGTGACCCCACACAGCTGACCCCGGGCCCGCCGCCCCCCCTCACACCACATACCCACACCCACCTACCTTATTTTACTGCTGAGGAAGCGTCAGTGGCGGCTACCACGCCCTCGGGAGCTCACCTTGCACCAATATAACGTCAACAAGGCCGCCAATACCCAAAAAGATTATTGACAAACACAGAATAAAAACATGGCCGACGGGCCTAAACGTTCGAGTCTCCACTAAATAATGACTTACCACCGACAACTAGCCATTGCCATCCTCCTATTAATATAAATAATGAATTAATACATTTATATAAAATTATTGGTAACTGCAAAATAAAGTTATTCTTCAAAATGATAATTCTCAGGCAAGAAAATCTATAATTAGCGGAGCGGGTCAGGGAGGCCGAGGAGGCCCTATATAGCCGCTCATAACTCATGGCGGGTTTATTACTGCATTATTGGCAAGCTTAAGTGTACACTCGGCTTCCTTCTCTACTCTCTCTCAAGGATCCCGGGGTCCATCTCTGGCCGGGACACAAATGGTTGGGCGAGTTTCCTTTCACCTCATGCTTCTGCTGGCCTGTTACTGCGAGTCAGGCAATTGGGGCCAGATTCACGAAACCACTTACGAACGTGTACATCTTTCCTCAATCTTTGACTGGTTTTGTTACATTTATTATACAGTTTACAAGCATGAAAAGTTCCCATTCAACTGTTGTTATTGTTATAAACAGCTTCCTGGTGCTTCGTAGTTCGTTAACTGTTTAATAATTGGAAATAAAGCCGTCAAAGATTGATAAAAGATGTACAGGTTCGTAAGTGTTTGCGTAAGTGCTTTCGTGAATCTGGCTGGTGTTGAGGGCTGCAGCCTGGCCTAGGTGACGAGCTCCACCTTGTGGGCAACATCAATACAAGTCTAAAGCATAAACACACACACACATATGCCAAAACTAAAAGACAGAAGAAAAAGAGGTGATATGATCACTACATACAAAATAGTAACAGGAATTGATAAAATCGATATGGAAGATTTCCTGAGACCTGGAACTTTAAGAACAAGAGGTCATAGATTTAAACTAGCTAAACACAAATGCCGAAGAAATATAAGAAAATTCCCTTTCGCAAACAGTGGTAGACGGAACAAGTTAGGGGAGAAGGTGGTGGAGGCCAAGACCGTCAGTAGTTTCAAAGCGTTATATGACAAGGAGGGAGGGAGTCCTCTGTAGTTAGGGAGCAGGTCGGCCGAGCGGACAGCACACTGCACTTGTGATCCTGTGATCCTGGGTTCGATCCCGGGCGCCGGAGAGAAGCAATGGGCAGAGTTTCTTTCACCCTATGCCCTGTTACCTAGCAGTAAAATAGGTACCTGGGTGTTAGTCAGCTGTCACGGGCTGCTTCCTGGGGTGTGTGGTGTGGAAAAAATAAGAATTAGTAACACTTGATTGACAGTTGAGAGGCGGGCCGAAAGAGCAGAGCTCAACCCCTGCAAGCACAACTAAGTGAATACACACACACACATTTATTCTAGAAAGGAAGAGTCATCTGCAGTATGTGGAGGAATACAAAAAAAATATTCCTCCAGAGGTACAGGACGAAGGAGGAGAGAGCCAGGGCGACAGAGTCAAGAAGGAAGCGCAGGAAACTTAGGGAGAGAGGAGCAAACCAGGAAATCACAACCCCCAACACAACAGTCCCAGATACAAGAGGGGAATCCACAACCAGCATCCCAGCAACACCAGAAGGGAGGGCAGCACCGCCACCCCCCTCTGCATAGGTACCCTCCCTTCCCCTCACCTTGCCTGTCCCCACTCAAATGCTCACTTATCCCTCTTTCCTCCCCCACCCTTTTCCGACCCTGTCACCCCTCCCCCATTCCCACCATGTCCCCCCCCTCCCCCCTTTCCCCCCGCCCTTCATCCTATACCCTCCCGATCCCTCCTCCCCTCACCCCGTATCCTCCATGTCCCCCCTATCTCCTTACCCCCATACCCTACCTGTCCTCCCTTCCATGAACCCCCCCCCCCCATCCCAGAATCCACTGTGACCCTGTTAACCACCTCACGGATCTTCACACCTAGGGAACAGCTTCCTCCACCAGCAGAACGCTCACCAAGACGGTGACAAGAGAATGAACAGGAGAAAGAGAGCTTCAAGGCAATATGGGTCATTCCATCTCAAATCACCAAAAAGTCACCTATGGCTCCCACTCGACCCTCTCTAAATGCCATGAAATTTTGTAGTAAGATAGCCCTAGACCCCAAATGACACTTTGCAAAATATTAAAGCTCAATCTGCTTTGGTTCTTAAAATAACAGGTCCATACTGAATGGTCTCTCGTCCCGTTAATGCGTAAATACCACAAAAATCACCAACTTTGACCTTTGTTAAATCACGACTAGTGCCCAGAGAGGTGTGAAATTTGGCATACCAGGGCAACTTTTGGGGCAGAATACAGCAGTGTAATAAAAAAAATGTAGTTTGGGTAGCCATTCAGCTACTAATCCATGCTAATATCACTGCCAATATATCTCAAAATATCTCGATATGCATCATTCCCAATTTGGTTTTGAATGACATCATTGAATAGAGCAGATTTTTCTCTACAAGAGTAACTTTTATTTACACTGAACTACAGGCTAGTGTCCTTAACTTGTATACCATGCAAGGTGATGGAGAAGATCGTGAGAAAAAACCTAGTAACACATCTGGAGAGAAGGGACTTCGTGACAACCCATCAACATGGGTTCAGGGAAGGTAAATCTTGCCTTACAGGCTTAATATTCCAAAAGTACGACTTAATCAAACTAGAAATGCTCTACAAATCAAGGGACCCAGAATGTGGAAGGACCTTCCCAATCATGTTAAAGACTGTACCTCTCTCAACCAGTTTAAGATTAAAACTAAGCACTATCTAATTAACTCCATGTAACCTACCTTACCCCTGTTATGTCAACCCATGTCTGCTAGTTTTTTAAACAACGCTGTTTGTCGACCAAATTGTATTTTTTGTTGTTTTTCTGCCATGTTCCCCCTTTTTTTATTTTGTTATTTTCTCAACATATTTTATACTTTAATCTCAATTAGTATTAAGTTTTAGTCTTTAGTGTTTTTCCTGCTCGAAACGCTTTGCGTAATAGTGGCTTTAGGCATTGTATGTACTAGCTCTATCTATACATTCATCAATATTTGTATCACATCTTTTATGTATGTCCAACTACCATTCAAGCTTTCATTGCAATCAATCTTAGCTACCTAAGTGCTTTATTATACTGTACCTACAATTTTCTCTCATCTTTTTTTTTCTTTTTTCTTTTCTTGCCATGTAACTGTTATCATTTCTTTTTTATAATTTTTGCTAGTATTTACCTACTAAAAATTTTCTTAGATTAAGGACCTGCCCGAAACGCTGCGCGTACTAGTGGCTTTACAAGATTGTAACTACCATATTATATATTCTCACATTCCCAATGTACCTTCTTGTATATGAATAAATAAATAAATAAATAAATAAATAAATAAATATGTACTTTACTTGAATAAATATTTGAATTTGAATAATCGAATTCTACGATCAGGTGACAAGATTAAGCAAGAAAGCGAAGGATAGGCGGACTGCATTTTTTTCATTGTCAGAAAGCCTTTGACACAGTACCCCATAAAAGGTTGATGCATAAGCTGGAGAAACAGGCAGGAGTAACTGGTAAGGCGCTCCAGTGGATAAGGGAGTAACTAAGCAATAGGAAGCAGAGAGTTACAGTGAGGGGTGAGACCTCAGATTGGCGTGAAGTCACAAGTGGAGTCCCACAGGGCTCTGTACTCGGTCCTATCTTGTTTCTGATATATGTAAATGATCTCCCAGAGGGTATAGACTCATTCCTCTCAATGTTTGCTGACGACGCCAAAATTATGAGAAGGATTAAGACAGAGGACAGCTTGAGGCTTCAAGAAGACCTGGACAAGCTGCAGGAATGGTCGAACAAATGGTTGTTAGAGTTTAACCCAAGCAAATATAATGTAACCCAAGCAAATGTAATGTAATGAAGATAGGGGTAGGAGGCAGGAGACCAGATACAAGGTATGATTTGGAAGATGAAATACTTCAAGAGTTAGAGAAAGACAGAGACCTGGGAGTTGATATCACGCCAGATCTGTCCCCTGAAGCTCATATCAAAAGGATAACATCAGCAGCATATGCCAGGTTGGCTAACATAAGAACGGCCTTTAGAAACTTGTGCAAGGAATCTTTCAGAACTTTGTATACCACATATGTCAGACCAATCCTGGAGTATTCTGCCCCAGTATGGAGTCCATATCTAGTCAAGCATGAGACTAAACCGGAAAAGGTTCAAAGGTTTGCCACCAGACTAGTACCCGAGCTGAGAGGTATGAGCTACGAGGAGAGACTACGGGAATTAAACCTCATGTCACTGGGAGACAGAAGAGTTAGGATGGACATGATCACCACATACAAAATTCTCAGAGGAATTGATAGGGTAGATAAAGACAGGCTATTTAGCACAAGGGGCACACGCACTAGCTAGGGGACACAGGTGGAAACTGAGTGCCCAAATGAGCCATAGAGACGTTAGAAAGATTTTTTCAGTGTCAGAGTGGTAGATAAATGGAATGCATTAGGCAGTGATGTGGTGGAGGCTGACTCCATACACAGTTTCAAGTGTAGATATAATAGAGCCCAATAGGCTCAGGAACCTGTACACCAGTAGTCAGTAGTTTCAAAGCGTTATATGACAAAGAGTGTTGGGAAGACAGGACACCACGAGCGTAGCTCTCATCCTGTAACTACACTTAGGTAATTACTAGTTGATTGACAGTTGAGAGGCGGGACCAAAGAGCCAAAGCTCGACCCCCGCAAGCACAACTAGGTGATTATACACACACACAGATGGTATGGGAGAGTTACGAGGGATGGGATATGAAGAGCGCCTGAAGGAACTGAACCTTACGACACTAGGAAAAAGAAGTGAGAGGGAGGAGGGGGGATATGATAGGAACGTATAAAATATTCAAGGCAACTGATAAAGTGGAAATAGATGAAAGGTTCACACATAATAATAAGAGAACGAGGGAACATGGATGGAAGGTGGAAAGTGAGGAGATGTGATAATGTGTGACAGGTCGTGATCAACACTGGACCTCACACCTGGATTTGGCGTCACCAGCTCTTTATTTTCGTCTAATTTCTTTATAAAAAGATACTTTATCAGATTAAAATTATGTTTTTTCGTGTTGTACATTCAGCACCAACATTATAATGAGTAAATATATCATATTTACTCATTATTAACGTATTGCCAGGCAGCTTTGTGAAGCTTGTGTAGCTTGTAGTTATTAGACGGACCCGCCGGACATGATGCACCTGACACTCGTCAGCCCTCTCTAGCCACCACCCTGGGTGCTGACACCTGTGGGTGCTGACACACACCTGCTGACACACCTGCTGACACACCTGCTGACACCAGCAAGATGAGTGAGCAGGTGGAGGAGCTGCCGTCCTCGCCGCTGGGAACCAAAGAATAGTCAGTTCCCTCCCCGTTCTCTCCCTCACACTCACACATTGGTCACAATTACTCCACTAATGTCAATCATAATTTGTTCACATGTATTTGTTTCCCTTAAGAAAGTTGTAATTGAATAACCAAATATATAACTTGATGAATGTGCACTTTTTGAGTTGGTAGATTGTGTCCTAAGCTGGACGAGTCGCCCCGGCAATGTTGACGGGTTATTGGCTAGGCTAGGCTAGGCTAGGTTAGGTTAGGTTAGGTTAGGTTAGGTTAGGTTAGGTTAGGCTAGATTAGGCTAGGTTAGGCTAGACTAGATTAGGTTAATTTAAGCTAGGCTAAACTAGGCTAGGTTAGGTTAATTTAGGCTAGGTTAGCTTAGATTAGGTTAATTTAGGCTAGGCTACGTTAGGCTAGGTTAGGCCATGCCTAGTTACTCTACATGAGGAAAGGTATGTAATTTACACAAGGGATGAGTTGAAATACGGTAATTCGTCATTAAACTTATATTGGGGTTCAGGACAAATGGTGGGACGATAAGGACAGGAAGCTGCCGGCTTCCTGTCCTCATCGAAGCTACTAGAGTGAGTGACCTTCAAGTAAATTTAATTAATATATAGACCATATGTATACAGGTCATTTTGTCTATTATTTCATATTTATGCAGTCCCCGTGGTGTAGTGGTTAAGACACTCGCCTGGCATTTCGCGAGTGCTTTCTCCTGGGTTCGTATCCTGGCCGGGGAGGATTTACTTGGCATTAATCCTTAACTGTAGCCTCTGTTCACCCAACAGTAAAATGGGTACCTGGTTCTTAAACAATTTGGCGGGCCGTATTCTAGGGAAGATAGGATTAAGGACCTGCCTGAAATGCTACATGTGCTAGTGGCTGTACAAGACTGTAAGAACTCTTGTACTGTAATATATATATACAGTACATACTGTATATATATATATACAGTACTGTATATATAAAGAAAAATAATGTTTTACTTTCTTAAGCTTTCACTATGCAGTACTGTATGTTTCAAAGTGTATTTTCTACCAATAGGATGGAATTGGTTAGGTATAAAAATCTCTATTTACCTGAATTTACCTTAAGGCCACTATCTCTCTAGTGGCCTTGATGTGGGCAAGAAGCTGGCGGTTTGTCAAATGTTCCACTATTGTTCCTGAGGACAGAAATAGTTCAGCACATTTCCTTTTACCTAATGCCTCCGTTCACATAGCATTTTGCTTAGCTAAACGAACTAGAGGGTTCAGTTCCTGAACCGATTATGTGCCTCTGTATCCTTTACACCACTGCCCACGGGATGGGTATGGGGTGCATAATAAAGAAAGAAATTGAATTCACATAGCAGTAAATAGGTACCAAGATTTAGGCAACTGTTGTGGGGTTACATCCTCGGGAAGGTCAGTAGTTTAATAAATAAATAAATAAATAAATATATAAATAAATATGTTTATTCAGGAAAGGTACATACATAAAGTGATTTTACATAAGTGGATCGATTTATAGATAGAGCTAGTACATACAATGCCTAAAGCCACTATTACGCAATGCGTTTTGGGCAAGAAAAACATTAATATCTGAAACTTAATACTAATTGAGCAAAAATAACTAATTGAGCAAAAAATAAATTAATCTTGGAAGGAACCACTGTACTTGCCTGACATACTGTATATACATGCACAGGCTGCTTGTTCCCCCAACACAATGAATTATTATTATTATAGTATTATATTTGGGCAAATATGGTATTAATGTTACAAGTAATAATCAGTTACTGTATTTATATTTCAGTTGGGATTCTACATATGACACTGAATTATCAAACTATAAAAGTGATGGAAACATTGGGGATATCTGGTTTGGAGAAGAGAGCATCGAACGAGTATTAAATTGGATGCTGGAATCAGATATGGTGAATCTACAATCTTCTATCATTG
>WNGS01165503.1:19704996-19723370 GCA_020271785.1 Procambarus virginalis | reverse complement strand
CCTCTGCTGCTGTGATGTTGACACAGTTGTCTGTGGCAGTGTCCATGGCTTGACCGTGTGCTGCTGTGATGTTGACACAGTGGTCTGTGGCAGTGTCCATGGCACCTCTGCTGCTGTGATGTTGACACAGTGGTCTGTGGCAGTGTCCATGGCACCTGTGCGTGCCGTAGTTGTGTGTACTCCCTGTACGGCAGGTGTGTGTGGTGCTATAAAGTGTGACTACACAAGCCGGAGCAGCAGCAGCAGCAGCAGCAGCAGCAGCGCAGCGGCGCTGTGAGATGGCCAGTAAGGTGTTGTGGCCGGATCTCTGGCTCTGAAGGTAGCCATAATCCACGCAGGTTGGCCGAGCGGCTTATGTAATGGTCGGTCTCCAGCTCCTGGGCCGAGTGGTGGAGGCGCCGAGGCGTGTGGTCGGTGTGTCTGGGTGAGGGAGGAAGGTCTCTCATGGTGCACCTTCACGCTCGCTTCTCTCACCTTTAACTTGTGTCTGTTTCTCTCTCTATGTTACACCCACCTTACTGCTGACGTCACTCCTCTTGCTTAACCTTTGATACCTCTCTTCTCGCGCCGTTGGTGTCGCACCTCTGTTGTCCCCTGTTGGTGGTGTCCCCGCAGGTGTCCCCTGTGGGTGTCCTTGCCTCTCTTGTCCCGCCTCATCCTTCTGTTGTCCCGCCACTCCGTTATCCCGCCATCCTCTCTTGCCACCTCCCCCCCCCCCTCCTTGCTGGTGTGTGCCACCAGCGGCGGCGGGCGGCGGGGGGGGGGGCGGCGGGGGGGGGGGGGGGGGCAGCAGCGGAGCGTGAAGCGTGGCGGGTAACAGCGCCAGGTGGCGTTGTTATGGCGGTGGTGTGTACTCACCTATTTGTGCTTGCGGGGTTGAGCTCTGGCTCTTTGGTCCCGCCTCTCAACTGTCAATCAACTGGTGAACAGGTTCCTGAGCCTACTGGCTCTATCATATCTACACTTGAAACTGTGTATGAGTCAGCCTCCACCACATCACTGCCTAATGCATTCCATCCGTTACTACTCTGACACTGAAAAAGTTCTTTCTAATGTCTCTGTGGCTCATGTGGGTACTCAGTCTCCACCTGTGTCCCCTTGTTCGCGTCCCACCAATCTCGTGTGCGTGCGTGCGTGCGTGCGTGTGTGTGTGTGTGTTGTGTGTGAGTGCGTGCGTGCGTGCGTGCGTGCGTGCGTTTGTGTGTGTGTGTGTGTGTGTGTGTGTGTGTGTGTGTGTGTGTGTTGTGTGGTGTAGCCGCCAAGGGCAGCCAAGGCAGCCTGGCCGGTACTCTCATTGTCTGAGAACCGCGGCGCTGTGGCTCGCCAAGTTGACAATGTTTCGTTTTCTGTTCCTGGATCCTCTGGGAGGTTAGGATAAGGCACTTTGGTACGACTGTTTATCGACGTTGGGAACGCCCGTCAGAACAGGCGTTGACTGCCTGTCAACGCCTGATTGACTGTTGACTGCCTGTCAACAGTTGGCTGCCGTTGTGGGGGACGAGGGAGATGGCTGCGTCACAATACACACACTGTGAGCACATGTGCGAGTGACAGACAGGTGTGTATCATCTACTCTCATCTACACCATACTACTTGCCTCTACTCCTCTTCCACCAGAAACTACCACCACCACCACCACCATCTTCTGCAGTTATTCTTATTCTTTAGCAACATATTTGTTACACTCCATCCTACTCTTCTCAACGTTGGAAGTGGCGACGTTTCTGTCCGTCCCGGACCACTGTCAAGTCTGGCGACGTTTCTGTCCGCTTTCACTGTCATCCAGCAGGACTTGATGATGATGGAGGAGGGAGGAGGGAGCGAAACATCGTCACTTCCGCAGCATATACATATGTGGGTTGTGAGTTATGTTGAGCCAGGCTGTTGTGACCTCAAGTCTGCACATGTGTGTGTAAGATAAGGACGTCTAGCTATTATATTCGCTTTGATATCGTGGTGAGGCCGCACAAGTCCAGACACCCTCCAGGTGTGTGTGAGCCAGGACACAATGTACACATGTTAATGATGTTTGTGTACACTCTGGGTGTACAGTGTACACTCTGGGTGTACAGTGTACACTCTGGGTGTACACTGTACACTCTGGGTGTACACTGTACACTCTGGGTGTACACTGTACACTCTGGGTGTACAGAGTGACTAGTCTTGCTGTGTACCTTGTGTATGGTTCCTAAATTTGGTTGGTAAACATTATTGTATTATATATAAGATGAGCCGTGTGTACTAACATGGAAGTGTATGATTGCTTGCTTGTATTGCTTCACGTGTTGCATTACGGGAGATGAAGAGTTGGATGATCAGTGTTGAGGTGTTGGCTCCACAGTGACACAGGTCCTTGGTGCTCGACTTTCCAGGAGTGTTGCTCCTGTAGCTCTTGAGTGACGGCATCAACACCCACTACATGTGTTGCCACTCACATGGCCACCAACACTCGCTAAATAACACATGTCTTGTTAAAGATGGCTGGCTGGCTGCTGCTGCAGGTGTGGCGGGAGTCAGGTGTGTGGGGGCGAGGGCGCCTGGTCTTCTCTACATGATAATAATCCAACACTGTTGTCCACAGGTGAGCTGTATGATGACTGGGGCAGCCGCGCCGGCACACCAGGTGGGTCTCATACACCTTCATACACCTCCATACACCTCCATACACCTTCATACACCTCCATACACCTTCATACACCTTCATACACCTCCATACACCTCCATACACCTTCATACACCCTCGTTAAAGCCTTGTCAAACCAGACTGACATGAGGAGAAGGGAAGGGGGAGGATATATAGGCCGACACCTGACCAACCCAACCCTAGGGAAAGAATTAACCAGAGACAGGTAAAGCATTAAGCTTTACTTTAAGAATTAACCAGAGACAGGTAAAGCATTAAGCTTTACCTGTCTCTGGTTAATTCTTTCCCTAGGGTTGGGTTGGTCAGGTGTCGGCCTATATATCCTCCCCCTTCCCTTCTCCTCATCACCATTTGGTCACCATTTGGTCCGGGAGACATTTCCCGTCACGCAGGGTGCAGTCGCACCTCCACAGATCTCCAGTATCATCTCTCGATACTGTTAATGGCTCATAAGGGCCACCACTTACGGGCTATTCATGCCCGTGCCACCTCTTGGGTGGCTTAATCTTTATCAATCATTCTCCTCATGTCAGTCTGGTTTGACAAAGGCTTTAACGAGTCGAAACGTTACCTCCTTTCATTTTCTCTGTGGATTTTCCGCATAAAATGATCAGTGTTTTGTGATCGTCAATTGCATATATATATATATAATGGTAGGAGAAAAAAATATCAAAGTGTTCAGTGAGGATCCACAAGGTCTTCTCTGAGTACTGTTTATTTTCTTCTCCGAGGCTATGGGTCCCTACACTTGCACCAGAGATGGTACCCCTATATATATTATATATAATAAAGCGTTATTACACATATTTACGAAATGTCACTCACTCGGGACACAATACAGCGACAGTGTTCATCAATTCCGGTGAATCCACTTTCCAGGTACACGTCGTCCACACTTAACTCGCCGGTGTTTGCCATTCACCTTCTTCAACATGGGCCAGTCCACACACACTGTATCGTCACGATGGGCCAACACCCCACCTCCACTCTCCAGATACACACTGGCAGAGGGTTTCAGCCACACGCTGACAGGGGTCAAGAACACTCACATACAAGGGTAGCTAACACCCTGGCAGAAGTCTTTAGCAGCTCACTAGCAACACTTCACAACAGACGCACCACTGTCGTCACGTAACTCTTCCTGGCCAATGCCTGGTATGTCGGCCCATCCAACATCCAACCAGCAGCTAACACACTGCTATAACCGACGGCGGCCACTTTGTCCTCTCACAGGACCAAGTCAAGAGTTCTTGGACTGCCCAAGTTGAACTGCTCTCCTCGGTGCAATTGCCTCCTTATGTCACCTCTGAACATAAGACGTCATGAGCTAAACAGACAGTACACTGGGTGACCCTAGGATAACACCCTTCCATCGGGGTATTGACATTGTAAATTATAGCCACAACCTAGATGGCGTTGATCTCGATACACCACCCACCAGAGGTCATCACCATCGCCCTCAACTTCTAACTGAGGCAGGAACCCGGAGCCTTTCACCAATATCAAACCACCACCAACAGATGGCGTTGTCTGCATTGCACCCAATACTCCTGAGTTGGAGATGATGCAGATGATCCATAGATGATGCAGAAATAGCCACTCCATACTTCGGCGACGGTATCATACCATAACATTCAGCTACTGGGAACCAAAAGTTGCAAGTAGCACGGGCTATGGTGAGCCCGTAGTGGACTTATCCGGCACAGGAGCGGGGCTGTAACTGTCCCTCCAGGATATAACCAGTGTATGACTGGAAGTAACTATGAGAGTCACTCAGAGCACAATATAAGCGTTCAGGTGTCTTGGGAGACCACATCATGCTGGGGACAAAGTGTCAGAGCTTTGATGAGTCGTACATTGTTGTAGAGGTTGTCACTATGAACAGTTCGGTCATCTGTGTTGAACTCTACTAATGTTCACCATCTTGGCCACCGCCCCCTTCCCCCCTCCCCCCCCTCCCCGTGTTGTCACTGACAATCCTGTTTAGTAAGCCTCTGGTGGCACCACACACGCAGGCAGGCAGGCAGGCAGGCAGGCAGGCAGGCAGGCAGGCAGGCAGGCAGGGCAGGCAGGCAGGCAGGCAGGCAGGGAGGCAGAAGGCAGGCAGGCAGGCAGAAGGCAGGCAGGCAGGCAGGCAGGCAGGCAGGCAGGGCAGAAGGCAGGCAGGCAGGCAGGGAGGAAGCAGGGGAGGAATCAACTTTTGAGATTCTGTGACAATTTCTCGCTCAATCAACAGATTACAGAACCAACTAGGAACGAGCACACACTAGACTTCATATTCACAAACAATGATGAACTAATCAGAGACATAACAATCTCAGATACTTCATACTCAGACCATAAGCTCATTGAAGGGCGAACTAGCATAAATAACGGTAGTAGGTCTAAGAGACCCAACAAGTGAGAAGGAATATTCAATCAATTCAATTTCAACAATAAGAGGATCGACTGGGAAAAAATAAATGTAGACCTTGCAACCATTCAATGGGAGACGGTCTTAAGCGACAAAACTCCCACACAGGGAATAGCTCAACTGACAGCTGAAGCTTACAAGGTCTGCTTGAAGCACGTGCCGGTGAGGAGGGGCAGAAAGAGGACCACTCTAGAAAGAGAACGCAGACGACTGTACAGGAGAAGGAAAAAAATAACGGAAATGCTTCGGCAGACACAACTATCACAAGCAAGGAAAATAAGCCTAAGCAGGGAGATCGAAGAAATAGAACAAACGTTGAAGCGATCATATGAGTCTGAGGAAATGGAATTGGAACAGAAAGCTATACAAGAGATAAGGAAAAATCCGAAATATTTGTTCACATACGCAAAATCAAAATCCAAAACCTCGACCAGTATTGGACCGTTAATTACAAATGAAGGTACGTACACAGAGGACGACAAAGAGATTAGTGAAATTCTAAGAAGCCAGTATGAGGCATGTTTAGCACACCAATAAACAACATGAAAGTTGATGACCCAGACAGCTTCTTTATGAATGACATTCAAGCTGCAGATAATATAACGGATATTACCACAAACTCGGAAGACTTTGAAAGAGAAATTGACAATATGCCATGCACTCAGCTCCTGGGCCTGACTCATGGAATTCAATATTCATAAAGAAATGTAAAGTACCAGTAGCGAGAGCACTCAGCGTAATATGGAGAAAGAGCCTGGATACAGGGGAGATACCAGCAGCACTTAAATCTGCAGATATAGCTCCGTTGCACAAGGGGGGGAGTAAAGCCTTGGCAAAAAATTATAGGCCAGTTGCACTAACATCACACATAATAAAAGTGTTTGAAAGAGTGATTAGGAATCAAATTTCTAGTTTTATGGAAAATAATGAGTTGCACAACCAGGACAACATGGATTTAGAGCGGGAAGATCCTGTCCGTCACAGTTACTCAACCACTATGACAAAATCACAGAAGCTCTAGAAGAAAAGCAAAATGCAGATGTTGTATACACAGACTTTGCAAAGGCGTTCGACAAATGTGACCATGGGGTGATAGCACACAAAATGAGGTCAATGGGAATAACTGAAAAGTAGGACGCTGGATACTCAATTTCCTGTCGAACAGAACACAAAGAGTAACAGTTAACCAAATAAAATCGAGTCCAAGCGAAGTTAAAAGCTCTGTACCTCAAGGTACAGTCCTTGCACCGCTACTGTTCCTTATTCTCATATCAGATATAGACAAAAATACACGTCACAGCTTCGTGTCGTCCTTCGCAGATGAAACAAAAATCAGCATGAAAATTACCTCTGCTGAAGACGTTGAAAAATTACTAGCAGATATCAACAAAGTTTTCGATTGGTCAGCAGAAAATAACATGAAGTTTAACGGTGATAAATATCAGGTACTCTGGTACGGCAAAAATGAGGATCTGAAACATAATACAGGGTACAAAACACAATCGAATCTTCCCATAGTAGAAAAACAGCATGTCAAGGATTTGGGAATAATGATGTCAGACGATCTAACGTTTAGGGAGCATAACCAAGCAAATATTGCGTCAGCCAGAAAAATGATAGGATGGATTACGAGAACTTTCAAATCCAGGGATCCCATCACAATGGTTGTACTCTTCAAGTCACTTGTGTTGTCCCGTCTCGAGTACTGCTCAGTACTCACTTCCCCCTTCAGAGCAGGAGAGATTGCTGAAATAGAGGGAATACAGAGAACATATACGGCACGCATAGACGAGATAAAACACCTAAATTATTGGGATCGTCTCAAAGCTCTCCAAATGTACTCACTAGAAAGGAGACGAGAGAGATACCAAATAATATACACATGGAAAATACTGGAGGGCCAGGTCCCAAATCTACACAGTAAAATAACAACGTACTGGAGTGAACGATATGGAAGAAAATGCAGAATAGAACCAGTGAAGAGCAGAGGTGCCATAGGCACAATCAGAGAACACTGTATAAACATCAGAGGTCCGCGGTTGTTCAACGTCCTCCCAGCGACTATAAGAAATATTGCCGGAACAACCGTGGACATCTTCAAAGAAAACTGGACTGTGTTCTAAGAGAAGTTCCGGACCAGCCGGGCTGTGGTGGGTATGTGGGCCTGCGGGCCGCTCCAAGCAACAGCCTGGTGGACCAAGCTCTCACAAGTCAAGCCTGGCCTCGGGCCGGGCTTGGGCAGTAGAAGAACTCCCAGAACCCCATCAACCAGGTATATGTGGGCCTGCGGGCCGCTCCAAGCAACAGCCTGGTGGACCAAACTCTCACAAGTCAAGCCTGGCCTCGGGCCGGGCTTGGTGAGTAGAAGAACTCCCAGAACCCCATGAAGCAAGTATCAAGCAGGCAGGCAGGTATCAAGCAGGCTTGCAGGCAGGCACGCAAGCAAGCAAGCAAGCAGGCAGGCAGGCAAGGAGGAAGCAGGCAGGCAGGCAGGCAAGGAGGAAGCAGGCAGGCAAGCAAGCAAGCAGGCAGGCAGGCAGGCAGGCAAGGAGGAAGCAGGCAGACAAGCAAGCAAGCAGGCAGGCAGGCAGGCAGGCAAGGAGGAAGCAGGCAGGCAGGCAAGGCGGGAGCAAGAGTGCCGAGGCTGGTGGTGTTATGGTGTGGGAGGAAGGGGCAGGCCGGGGCTCTCACGCCTCTACCCTTGACCCTGTGACCTGGTTGGTGGTGGGGGGGGGTGCCGCCATGTTATGATGAGGGGGCCGGAGGTAGAGAGGGGGGGGGGTGAGGTTAGGGGGTCGAGAACCACACCATCTGTTCCCAGGTTTATGGAAGACCAAGGCCTTCCACTCCACCCCACATGTCCCCTCCCCGGTCCAACCCCTTCATTCCACACCACCAGCCCCCCCCCCCGCCCCTCTCCACCCAGCCCCGCCCTCTCCACCTAGCCCCCGCCCCTCTCTCCACCTAGCCCCGCCCCTCTCCACCTAGCCCCCGCCCCTCTCCACCTAGCCCCCGCCCCTCTCCACCCAGCCCCGCCCTCTCCACCTAGCCCCCGCCCCTCTCCACCTAGCCCCCGCCCCTCTCATACTTTCCAACGCAGAAATGAAGAAAAAGCACGTATTGAGAACTATGCCTCTTCAACGCAAGCAGAGCTAACTGCCATTGTTATGGCGCTAAAGTTTCTTGAACGGAACACTAATGGTGCAGTGATTTGCACCGATTCAAAAGCAGCACTGCAAAGCCTAAGTAAAAATCGGGCAGAAAATCTTGCAATAGTCGCTGAAATTAAGAGAGCCGTGAGAGCACTTACCAATCAGGGAAGAGTCATCAAGTTTCTGTGGATCCCCTCCCATGTTGGGATATGTGGGAATGAACGAGCAGATGTGCTGGCTGCTGAAGGAGACCATATTGAATACTTCATACCCAAGACTCTACTACAAATTAGAGGTATTATCAGGCAACATCACCGTGACAAGGTAACTGAGGAAAGGAGGATAGAAGCACAAACCAGTGAATCTGTACGATGGTACAACATGGTTGCAGCTGGCAATCCCAATCGTTATGGCCGAAGAGGAGGAGGAGGAGGAGGGAGAGAATCAGTAATAGCGAGAATCCGTCTTGGATACAAACATCCATGGAGATATGGAATGGAAACAACAGTTGATCAGCGAAGTTGCAGAATCTGTGGTGAGAGTGACGGACACCGCCTTGACCACTATCTGCGTGAATGTGAACACCTGAGAGACATTAGAAGTATGTGTAGAATAATAAACTCCACATTGTTTGAGTTAGGAAAACACTATTTGTCAAATATTGATACTGTTCTTAAAAGATTCCCCATTTTGCACCCGCAAGATACCGTAAGCTTTTAAGGGTTGATAGATGTTAATCTTCTTGTTTGATGAGCTGTTCACTTGAGACAGTTAAGCAAGTCCCAGCTGTGTCTGGGTACAAGTGACAGGGTGAACAACCCAGCGGGTTTTCTTCCTATTGGGAAGTGTTGTACATGCTGCTATGGCGGTGTGTCCACTCACAAGATGAGTGGCGCTGCCCAATAAACTCGCCCCTCGGGGCAAAATTAAAAAAAAATTAAAGGCGCTAAGGAGAGCAGCAAAACACCCGTCCGCCATATAATCAGACAATCCAGGAGCTCATGAACTCCTGAACATACAGCCACTAAACATCAGACTGCAGCACCAAGCCATCAGGGTGTGGAACACCATCCAAATGTTAGAGGACCCAATGTTAGAAAGATTGCTCCAAGATGAGACGCCCCGCTCCCACAGCTGGTGGCCCAAGATGAGACGCCCCGCTCCCACAGCTGGTGGCCCAAGATGAGACGCCCCCACTCCCACAGCTGGTGGCCCAAGATGAGACGCCCCACTCCCACAGCTGGTGGCCCAAGATGAGACGCCCCACTCCCACAGCTGGTGGCCCAAGATGAGACGCCCCGCTCCCACAGCTGGTGGCCCAAGATGAGACGCCCCGCTCCCACAGCTGGTGGCCCAAGATGAGACGCCCCACTCCCACAGCTGGTGGCCCAAGATGAGACGCCCGCTCCCACAGCTGGTGGCCCAAGATGAGACGCCCCACTCCCACAGCTGGTGGCCCAAGATGAGACGCCCCCACTCCCACAGCTGGTGGCCCAAGAGCCTCGATTCTCTGATTAAAACCCCGCCCCACAGTATATAATCCCCAGATAAGATATACATGAGAGTATAGGAACAGTTCATATATGAGTGTGTATGAACAACTTGATAAATAATAATGTGTGTGTATGAACAACCCGACAACTAATAACGTGAATGTATGAACAACTCGATAAATAATAATAATAATAAAACAAAGAGCCTTAAACAGAACAACATGTGTGGAAGCATCGGAGTGTGTATATATGAATGCTACTCAGTATTCATCTATAGACATCCATATATGGTGAAACACATGTGAAGAACCTCTCACACCTCACAGCTCCCTGACAAGAGGGAGCCAGCTTAGCTTAGCTGCCAACACCCACACATGGTGTCAGCAAGGCGGACAGCCCGCCTGCTTTCATACCTCTCACTGTACTTCCCACTTCTATACTTCCCTTCACCTTTGCCTCTCCATCCTCTTTACTCACAGCTTTACACACACACAAAAAAAGTCAAGCCTGGCTTCGGGCCGGGCTTGGGAAGTAGAAGAACTCCCAGAACCCCCATCAACCAGGTACAATACAGGTACATGCTGCTATGGCGGTGTGACCACTCACAGGATGAGTGACGCTGCCCAATACTGTCACTATGGTGTGTCCACTCACAGGATGAGTGGCGCTGTCCAATACTGTCACTATGGTGTGTCCACTCACAGGATGAGTGGCGCTGTCCAATACTGTCACTATGGCGGTGTGTCCACTCACAAGATGAGTGGCGCTGCCCAATACTGTCACTATGGCGGTGTGTCCACTCACAGGATGAGTGACGTTGCCCAATACTGTCACTATGGCGGTGTGTCCACTCACAGGATGAGTGGCGCTGCCCAATACTGTCACTATGGCGGTGTGTCCACTCACAGGATGAGTGGCGCTGCCCAATACTGTCACTATGGCGGTGTGTCCACTCACAGGATGAGTGACGCTGCCCAATACTGTCACTATGGCGGTGTGTCCACTCACAGGATGAGTGGCGCTGCCCAATACTGTCACTATGGCGGTGTGTCCACTCACAGGATGAGTGGCGCTGCCCAATACTGTCACTATGGCGGTGTGTCCACTCACAGGATGAGTGGCGCTGCCCAATACTGTCACTATGGCGGTGTGTCCACTCACAGGATGAGTGACGCTGCCCAATACTGTCACTATGGCGGTGTGTCCACTCACAGGATGAGTGACGCTGCCCAATACTGTCACTATGGCGGTGTGTCCACTCACAGGATGAGTGGCGCTGCCCAATACTGTCACTATGGCGGTGTGTCCACTCACAGGATGAGTGGCGCTGCCCAATACTGTCACTATGGCGGTGTGTCCACTCACAGGATGAGTGGCGCTGCCCAATACTGTCACTATGGCGGTGTGTCCACTCACAGGATGAGTGGCGCTGCCCAATACTGTCACTGGCGGTGTGTCCACTCACAGGATGAGTGGCGCTGCCCAATACTGTCACTATGGCGGTGTGTCCACTCACAGGATGAGTGGCGCTGCCCAATACTGTCACTATGGCGGTGTGTCCACTCACAGGATGAGTGACGCTGCCCAATACTGTCACTATGGCGGTGTGTCCACTCACAGGATGAGTGGCGCTGCCCAATACTGTCACTATGGCGGTGTGTCCACTCACAGGATGAGTGGCGCTGCCCAATACTGTCACTATGGCGGTGTGTCCACTCACAGGATGAGTGACGCTGCCCAATACTGTCACTATGGCGGTGTGTCCACTCACAGGATGAGTGGCGCTGCCCAATACTGTCACTATGGCGGTGTGTCCACTCACAGGATGAGTGACGCTGCCCAATACTGTCACTATGGCGGTGTGTCCACTCACAGGATGAGTGGCGCTGCCCAATACTGTCACTA
The DNA here is from genome assembly GCA_020271785.1 of Procambarus virginalis. Taxonomy (NCBI): domain Eukaryota; kingdom Metazoa; phylum Arthropoda; class Malacostraca; order Decapoda; family Cambaridae; genus Procambarus; species Procambarus virginalis. The sequence goes on along the minus strand of WNGS01165503.1, from coordinate 19,711,763 downwards.
TGGCGGTGTGTCCACTCACAGGATGAGTGACGCTGCCCAATACTGTCACTATGGCGGTGTGTCCACTCACAGGATGAGTGACGCTGCCCAATACTGTCACTATGGCGGTGTGTCCACTCACAGGATGAGTGACGCTGCCCAATACTGTCACTATGGCGGTGTGTCCACTCACAGGATGAGTGACGCTGCCCAATACTGTCACTATGGCGGTGTGTCCACTCACAGGATGAGTGACGCTGCCCAATACTGTCACTATGGCGGTGTGTCCACTCACAGGATGAGTGACGCTGCCCAATACTGTCACTATGGCGGTGTGTCCACTCACAGGATGAGTGACGCTGCCCAATACTGTCACTATGGCGGTGTGTCCACTCACAGGATGAGTGACGCTGCCCAATACTGTCACTATGGCGGTGTGTCCACTCACAGGATGAGTGACGCTGCCCAATACTGTCACTATGGCGGTGTGTCCACTCACAGGATGAGTGACGCTGCCCAATACTGTCACTATGGCGGTGTGTCCACTCACAGGATGAGTGGCGCTGCCCAATACTGTCACTATGGCGGTGTGTCCACTCACAGGATGAGTGGCGCTGCCCAATACTGTCACTATGGCGGTGTGTCCACTCACAGGATGAGTGACGCTGCCCAATACTGTCACTATGGCGGTGTGTCCACTCACAGGATGAGTGACGCTGCCCAATACTGTCACTATGGCGGTGTGTCCACTCACAGGATGAGTGACGCTGCCCAATACTGTCACTATGGTGGTGTGTCCACTCACAGGATGAGTGACGCTGCCCAATACTGTCACTATGGCGGTGTGTCCACTCACAGGATGAGTGACGCTGCCCAATACTGTCACTATGGCGGTGTGTCCACTCACAGGATGAGTGACGCTGCCCAATACTGTCACTATGGTGGTGTGTCCACTCACAGGATGAGTGACGCTGCCCAATACTGTCACTATGGCGGTGTGTCCACTCACAGGATGAGTGACGCTGCCCAATACTGTCACTATGGCGGTGTGTCCACTCACAGGATGAGTGACGCTGCCCAATACTGTCACTATGGCGGTGTGTCCACTCACAGGATGAGTGACGCTGCCCAATACTGTCACTATGGCGGTGTGTCCACTCACAGGATGAGTGGCGCTGCCCAATACTGTCACTATGGCGGTGTGTCCACTCACAGGATGAGTGGCGCTGCCCAATACTGTCACTATGGCGGTGTGTCCACTCACAGGATGAGTGGCGCTGCCCAATACTGTCACTATGGCGGTGTGTCCACTCACAGGATGAGTGGCGCTGCCCAATACTGTCACTATGGCGGTGTGTCCACTCACAGGATGAGTGGCGCTGCCCAATACTGTCACTATGGCGGTGTGTCCACTCACAGGATGAGTGACGCTGCCCAATACTGTCACTATGGCGGTGTGTCCACTCACAGGATGAGTGACGCTGCCCAATACTGTCACTATGGCGGTGTGTCCACTCACAGGATGAGTGACGCTGCCCAATACTGTCACTATGGCGGTGTGTCCACTCACAGGATGAGTGGCGCTGCCCAATACTGTCACTATGGCGGTGTGTCCACTCACAGGATGAGTGGCGCTGCCCAATACTGTCACTATGGCGGTGTGTCCACTCACAGGATGAGTGGCGCTGCCCAATACTGTCACTATGGCGGTGTGTCCACTCACAAGATGAGTGGCGCTGCCCAATACTGTCACTATGGCGGTGTGTCCACTCACAGGATGAGTGACGCTGCCCAATACTGTCACTATGGCGGTGTGTCCACTCACAGGATGAGTGACGCTGCCCAATAAACTCTCCACTCGGGGCAAAATTAAAAAAATATGTAAGCAAACATCCTTCTCACAGCTCATCTTAATCTTTACCCGCTAGTTTACCCTGGAACACGACCGGCCGATCAGTTTACAACCAGGTCCGCAGGAAGAAATAGTGGCCAGCAACCCTTCTTGTACTGGACACGTAAACTTGGGAGACGCTGCCCTACCTGCAGACGCTGTGAAGCTGCCTCCTAAGCTTGCTAAGCTGCAACTATGGTTAACACACTTTCCTCGCTCCGACTACCTTAATCTACCCAAAGGTTCCTAGTATTACGTAAGTAATGAAGAAATATGACATTTACTCACTATAATGTTGGTGCTGAATGTTGAACATTAACAAACATCATTTTTTTACTCTGAAATAATATTTTATTACGAATTTAGACGAAACTTGGCGGCAAGTGACGCCATAGGAAGTCTACGATCCGACCAACAAGGATGTGACCTTGGGTAATTACTTGGACCCAATTATGTATTAAAATTATATTATTTCAGAGTAAAAAATGTTTGTTAATCTTCTACAGTCAACACCAACATTATAGCGAGTAAATGTCATATTTCGTCATTACTTACGTAATACTAGGAAACTTTGGGTAATTAGAGGGACCAACTTTCCTGGCATCACTGTTGTAAACTTTCCCTTGTTGTTGTCGAGTCTTGTTGAGCTCAGGAGGCAAGTGCTGAGACCAGGGCTGCACACTACTGACTCAACCCAGCCGCCCTCAGGTGTGCCCTGCCCTCAGGTGTGCCCTGCCCTCAGGCGTGCCCTGCCCTCAGGTGTGCCCTGCCCTCAGGCGTGCCCTGCCCTCAGGTGTGCCCTGCCCTCAGGTGTGCCCTGCCCTCAGGCGTGCCCTGCCCTCAGGTGTGCCCTGCCCTCAGGCGTGCCCTGCCCTCAGGTGTGCCCTGCCCTCAGGTGTGCCCTGCCCTCAGGCGTGCCCTGCCCTCAGGTGTGCCCTGCCCTCAGGTGTGCCCTGCCCTCAGGCGTGCCCTGCCCTCAGGTGTGCCCTGCCCTCAGGCGTGCCCTGCCCTCAGGTGTGCCCTGCCCTCAGGTGTGCCCTGCCCTCAGGCGTGCCCTGCCCTCAGTGTGCCCTGCCCTCAGGTGTGCCCTGCCCTCAGGCGTGCCCTGCCCTCAGGTGTGCCCTGCCCTCAGGTGTGCCCTGCCCTCAGGCGTGCCCTGCCCTCAGGCGTGCCCTGCCCTCAGGCGTGCCCTGCCCTCAGGTGTGCCCTGCCCTCAGGTGTGCCCTGCCCTCAGGTGTGCCCTGCCCTCAGGCGTGCCCTGCCCTCAGGTGTGCCCTGCCCTCAGGCGTGCCCTGCCCTCAGGTGTGCCCTGCCCTCAGGTGTGCCCTGCCCTCAGGTGTGCCCTGCCCTCAGGCGTGCCCTGCCCTCAGGTGTGCCCTGCCCTCAGGTGTGCCCTGCCCTCAGGCGTGCCCTGCCCTCAGGTGTGCCCTGCCCTCAGGCGTGCCCTGCCCTCAGGTGTGCCCTGCCCTCAGGTGTGCCCTGCCCTCAGGCGTGCCCTGCCCTCCTCTCAGTGTTTAAGGTGGTCTCCCATCCTGGCAATACTCTCCTATAGCTTAGTGTCAATATTCTTCACGCGTGTCCTTACAATATTCCCAAATTTTGCACTCTCAAGATAGTATAAGTTGGAGGGTTGCTAAATATTAATATTTTGTTTGATAATCTGTTCACTTGAGACAGTTAGGTTACAGGAGCGTCTGGGTACAGGTGACAGGAGCGTCTGGGTAAAGGTGACAGGAGCGTCTGGGTACAGGTGACAGGAGCGTCTGGGTACAGGTGACAGGAGCGTCTGGGTACAGGTGACAGGAGCGGCTGGGTAAAGGTGACAGGAGCGTCTGGGTACAGTGACAGGAGCGGCTGGGTAAACGTGACAGGAGCGTCTGGGTACAGGTGACAGGAGCGGCTGGGTACAGGTGACAGGAGCGGCTGGGTACAGGTGACAGTAGCGGCTGGGTACAGGTGACAGGAGCGGCTGGGTACAGGTGACAGGAGCGGCTGGGTACAGGTGACAGGAGCGGCTGGGTACAGGTGACAGGAGCGGCTGGGTACAGGTGACAGGAGCGGCTGGGTACAGGTGACAGTAGCGGCTGGGTACAGGTGACAGGAGCGGCTGGGTACAGGTGACAGGAGCGGCTGGGTACAGGTGACAGGAGCGGCTGGGTACAGGTGACAGGAACGGCTGGGTACAGGTGACAGGAGCGGCTGGGTACAGGTGACAGGAGCGGCTGGGTACAGGTGACAGGAGCGGCTGGGTACAGGTGACAGTAGCGGCTGGGTACAGGTGACAGGAGCGGCTGGGTACAGGTGACAGGAACGGCTGGGTACAGGTGACAGGAACGGCTGGGTACAGGTGACAGGAGCGGCTGGGTACAGGTGACAGGAACGGCTGGGTACAGGTGACAGGAACGGCTGGGTACAGGTGACAGGAACGGCTGGTACAGGTGACAGGAGCGGCTGGTACAGGTGACAGGAGCGGCTGGGTACAGGTGACAGGAGCGGCTGGGTACAGGTGACAGGAGCGGCTGGGTACAGGTGACAGGAGCGGCTGGGTACAGGTGACAGGAACGGCTGGGTACAGGTGACAGGAACGGCTGGGTACAGGTGACAGGAACGGCTGGGTACAGGTGACAGGAACGGCTGGGTACAGGTGACAGGAACGGCTGGGTACAGGTGACAGGAGCGGCTGGGTACAGGTGACAGTAGCGGCTGGGTACAGGTGACAGGAGCGGCTGGGTACAGGTGACAGGAACGGCTGGGTACAGGTGACAGGAACGGCTGGGTACAGGTGACAGGAGCGGCTGGGTACAGGTGACAGGAACGGCTGGGTACAGGTGACAGGAACGGCTGGGTACAGGTGACAGGAACGGCTGGGTACAGGTGACAGGAACGGCTGGGTACAGGTGACAGGAACGGCTGGGTACAGGTGACAGGAACGGCTGGGTACAGGTGACAGGAGCGGCTGGGTACAGGTGACAGGAGCGGCTGGGTACAGGTGACAGTGACCCAGAAGGGTTACTTCCTCTTATGAGTGTTATCTCGCTACATCTTCACTCACAGGATGAGTGACGCTGATCAATACTTTTTCTTAATTTTTTTATTATTATTATTTTCTACCACAGACGTGGCCAGACATTTACAATGCTAACCAGCATATATATATTTTCTTATGTCCTCCCTGGACAGGGTGAGAGATGTGTTTAACATATAGTTCAGGGATTTATTGAACAATCAACCACAGAAGGTGATTGTAGTGCTTTTAAATGATAATCTAATTTACAGACATAAATACCACATTTACGTCTGTCCAACATAAGCAGTGTTCGATGTGTCTTCTTACATAGTGTCATTAATGCTCGTTTACAAAGGTGAAATGTAATTCTGACCAGCTTCCACATATCTTGTATACAAATATACATATATACACGTATACCTAGACATACCCAGATATATATACATACACCTATGTCTCTCCTACGTTAACAAGGTAAGATAGGCTTCTATAGAAACTAGTGTGATATTAAACACTTAACCACTGAGGGTGATTAAGATGCTTTTACAAGCTCAGGTTATTGGTACAATACATTGTATACCAGATGTATTACATCTTGTATAGGTACAATACATTGTATACCAGATGTATTACATCTTGTATAGGTACAATACATTGTATAACAGATGTATTACATCTTGTATAGGTACAATACATTGTATACCAGATGTATTACATAGTCAGTCTTGGGTACAAGTCCAATATTCATGAAGTGTTCCAGTACTCATATAGTAGTTACAAAGTTGACACATTGTGTACTCGACATTTGGGTGTTGAGAAAGCTGCCAGATACGTCTATATCCCAGGCGTATTCTGGCCACTATAACATCACATTGCCGAGTTCTTGTTCTATTAGTCCCATATGTGAATGTCTCCTCACGATATCTATCATAATATTTAATGCTACAACTTCAGGTCTTTGTGAATTTATTAGGTCGGTGAGATTTTCATTAGGTATTTGTTAAGTATTCTCTTTGTCACTGCTACTGAAACACCCATATTAATTTCTCCTACTGGTCTACTACAGGCTGTCTTTGCAAGCATATCACAGTGTCATGCCTGGAGATGCCAACATGTCATGGTATCCAGAGAATTTAATTTCAAATCTGTTTTCTTTAGCAGCTAAAAGCTGTCCAATACTGTTATTATGACAGTATGTTCACTCGCGGGGTGAGTGGCGCTCTCATACTGTTATTATGACAGTATGTTCACTCGCGGGGTGGAGTGGCGCTCTCATAAACTGTTATTATGACAGTATGTTCACTCGCGGGTGAGTGGCACTCTCATAAACTGTTATTATGACAGTATGTTCACTCGCGGGTGAGTGGCACTCTCAACTGTTATTATGACAGTATGTTCACTCGCGGGTGAGTGGCACTCTCATAAACTGTTATTATGGGAGTATGTTCACTCGCGGGGTGAGTGGCACTCTCATAAACTGTTATTATGGGAGTATGTTCACTCGCGGGTGAGTGGCACTCTCATAAACTGTTATTATGGGAGTATGTTCACTCGCGGGGTGAGTGGCACTCATAAACTGTTATTATGGGAGTATGTTCGCTCGCGGGTGAGTGGCGCTCTCATAAACTGGCCACTCTGATCAAAATCAAATTATTGTCGCTCAGATATATTTTGTCATCATAATCTCTGGATTACGCCCCTCCCCCCTCCACCCGTGTAGGGTGACTGGTCCAGGAGGCGGCCAGCTGTGTGTCATGAGTCATGACAGTCATGACTGTCATGACTGTCACGGCCTTGACGACTGTCATGTGTGGGCGTGGGTGACACCCTGCCTGCGTGTTGTCATGCGTGACACACTTGTCTACAAGACTGATCCAAGTCTTGTACTCT
>WNGS01165503.1:19630854-19700200 GCA_020271785.1 Procambarus virginalis | reverse complement strand
TCAAGGCCGTGACAGTCATGACAGTCATGACTCATGACACACAGCTGGCCGCCTCCTGGACCAGTCACCCCTACACGGGTGGAGGGGGGGGGAGGGGCGTAATCCAGAGATTTATGATGACAAAAATATATCTGATCGACAATAATTTGATTTTGATCAGAGTGGCCAGTTTATGAGAGTGCCACTCACCCCGCGAGTGAACATACTGTCATAATAACAGTTTATGAGAGTGCCACTCACCCCGCGAGTGAACATACTGTCATAATAACAGTTTATGAGAGTGCCACTCACCCCGCGAGTGAACATACTGTCATAATAACAGTTTATGAGAGTGCCACTCACCCCGCGAGTGAACATACTGCCATAATAACAGTTTATGAGAGCGCCACTCACCCCGCGAGTGAACATACTGTCATAATAACAGTATTGCACAGCTTTTTAGCTGCTAAAGAAAACAGATTTGAAATTAAATTCCTCTGGATACCATGACATGTTGGCATCTCCAGGCATGACCTGTTGATATGCTTGCAAAGACAGCCTGTAGTAGACCAGTAGGAGAAATTAATATGGGTGTTTCAGTAGCAGTGACAAAGAGAATACTTAACAAATACCTAATGAAAATCTCACCGACCTAATAAATTCACAAAGACTGAAAGTTGTAGCATTAAATATTATGACAGATATCGTGAGGAGACATTCACATATGGGACTAATAGAACAAGAACCCGGCAATGTGATGTTATAGTGGCCAGAATACGCCTGGGATATAGACGTATCTGGCAGCTTTCTCAACACCCAAATGTCGAGTACACAATGTGTCAACTTTGTAACTACTGTATGAGTACTGGAACACTTGATGATATATTGGACTTGTACCCAAGATGGACTATGTAATACATCTGTTATACAATGTATTGTACCTATACAAGATGTAATACATCTGTTATACAATGTATTGTACCTATACAAGATGTAATACATCTGTTATACAATGTATTGTACCATAACCTGAGCTTGTAAAAGCATCTTAATCACCCTCAGTGGTTAAGTGTTTATATCACACTAGTTTCTATAGAAGCCTATCTTACCTTGTTAAAGTAGGAGAGACATAGGTGTATGTATATATATCTGGGTATGTCTAGGTATACGTGTATATATGTATATTTGTATACAAGATATGTGGAAGCTGGTCAGAATTGCATCTCACCTTTGTAAACGCGCATTAATGACACTATGTAAGAAGACACATCGAACACTGCTTATGTTGGACAGACGTAAATGTGTGTATTTATGTCTGTAAATTAGATTATCATTTTAAAAGCACTACAATCACCTTCTGTGGTTGATTGTTCAATAAATCCCTGAACTATATGTTGAACACATCTCTCACCCTGTCCAGGGAGGACAGAAGAAAATATATATATGCTGGTTAGCATTGTAAATGTCTGGCCACGTCTGTGGTAGAAAATAATAATAATAAAAAAAATTAAGAAAAAGTATTGAGCAGCGTCACTCATCCTGTGAGTGAAGATGTAGCGAGATAACACTCCATAAGAGGAAGTAACCCTTCTGGGTCACTGTCACCTGTACCCAGCCGCTCCTGTCACCTGTACCCAGCCGCTCCTGTCACCTGTACCCAGCCGCTCCTGTCACCTGTACCCAGCCGTTCCTGTCACCTGTACCCAGCCGCTCCTGTCACCTGTACCCAGCCGCTCCTGTCACCTGTACCCAGCCGCTCCTGTCACCTGTACCCAGCCGCTCCTGTCACCTGTACCCAGCCGCTCCTGTCACCTGTACCCAGCCGCTCCTGTCACCTGTACCCAGCCGCTCCTGTCACCTGTACCCAGCCGCTCCTGTCACCTGTACCCAGCCGCTCCTGTCACCTGTACCCAGCCGTTCCTGTCACCTGTACCCAGCCGTTCCTGTCACCTGTACCCAGCCGCTCCTGTCACCTGTACCCAGCCGCTCCTGTCACCTGTACCCAGCCGCTCCTGTCACCTGTACCCAGCCGTTCCTGTCACCTGTACCCAGCCGTTCCTGTCACCTGTACCCAGCCGCTCCTGTCACCTGTACCCAGCCGTTCCTGTCGCCTGTACCCAGCCGCTCCTGTCACCTTACCCAGCCGCTCCTGTCACCTGTACCCAGACGCTCCTGTCACCTTTACCCAGCCGCTCCTGTCACCTGTACCCAGACGCTCCTGTCACCTGTACCCAGCCGCTCCTGTCACCTTTACCCAGCCGCTCCTGTCACCTGTACCCAGACGCTCCTGTCACCTGTACCCAGACGCTCCTGTCACCTGTACCCAGACGCTCCTGTCACCTTTACCCAGACGCTCCTGTCACCTGTACCCAGACGCTCCTGTAACCTAACTGTCTCAAGTGAACAGATTATCAAACAAAAATATTAATATTTAGCAACCCTCCAACTTATACTATCTTGAGAGTGCAAAATTGGGAATATTGTAAGGACACGCGTGAAGAATATTGACACTAAGCTATAGGAGAGTATTGTCAGGATGGGAGACCACCTTAAACACTGAGAGGAGGGCAGGGCACGCCTGAGGGCAGGGCACGCCTGAGGGCAGGGCACACCTGAGGGCAGGGCACACCTGAGGGCAGGGCACACCTGAGGGCAGGGCACACCTGAGGGCAGGGCACGCCTGAGGGCAGGGCACACCTGAGGGCAGGGCACACCTGAGGGCGGCTGGGTTGAGTCAGTAGTGTGCAGCCCTGGTCTCAGCACTTGCCTCCTGACCTCAACAAGACTCGACAACAACAAGGGAAAGTTTACAACAGTGATGCCAGGAAAGTTGGTCCCTCTAATTACCCAAAGTTTCCTAGTATTACGTAAGTAATGACGAAATATGACATTTACTCGCTATAATGTTGGTGTTGACTGTAGAAGATTAACAAACATTTTTACTCTGAAATAATATAATTTTATTACATAATTGGGTCCAAGTAATTACCCAAGGTCACATCCTTGTTGGTCGGATCGTAGACTTCCTATGGCGTCACTTGCCGCCAAGTTTCGTCTAAATTCGTAATAAAATATTATTTCAGAGTAAAAAATGATGTTTGTTAACGTTCAACATTCAGCACCAACATTATAGTGAGTAAATGTCATATTTATTCATTACTTACGTAATACTAGGAACCTTTGGGTAGATTAAGGTAGTCGGAGCGAGGAAAGTGTGTTAACCATAGTTGCAGCTTAGCAAGCTTAAGAGGCAGCTTCACAGCGTCTGCAGGTAGGGCAGCGTCTCCCAAGTTTACGTGTCCAGTACAAGAAGGGTTGCTGGCCACTATTTCTTCCCTGCGGACCTGGTTGTAAACTGATCGGCCGGTCGTGTTCCAGGGTAAACTAGCGGGTAAAGATTAAGATGAGCTGTGAGAAGGATGTTTGCTTACATATTTTTTTAATTTTGCCCCGAGTGGAGAGTTTATTGGGCAGCGTCACTCATCCTGTGAGTGGACACACCGCCATAGTGACAGTATTGGGCAGCGTCACTCATCCTGTGAGAGGACACACCACCATAGTGACAGTATTGGGCAGCGCCACTCATCCTGTGAGTGGACACACCGCCATAGTGACAGTATTGGGCAGCACCACTCATCCTGTGAGTGGACACACCGCCATAGTGACAGTATTGGGCAGCGTCACTCATCCTGTGAGTGGACACACCGCCATAGTGACAGTATTGGGCAGCGTCACTCATCCTGTGAGAGGACACACCACCATAGTGACAGTATTGGGCAGCGTCACTCATCCTGTGAATGGACACACCGCCATAGTGACAGTATTGGGCAGCACCACTCATCCTGTGAGTGGACACACCGCCATAGTGACAGTATTGGGCAGCGCCACTCATCCTGTGAGTGGACACACCACCATAGTGACAGTATTGGGCAGCGTCACTCATCCTGTGAGTGGACACACCGCCATAGTGACAGTATTGGGCAGCGCCACTCATCCTGTGAGTGGACACACCACCATAGTGACAGTATTGGGCAGCGCCACTCATCCTGGGAGTGGACACACCGCCATAGTGACAGTATTGGGCAGCGCCACTCATCCTGTGAGTGGACACACCACCATAGTGACAGTATTGGGCAGCGCCACTCATCCTGTGAGTGGACACACCGCCATAGTGACAGTATTGGGCAGCGTCACTCATCCTGTGAGTGGACACACCGCCATAGTGACAGTATTGGGCAGCGTCACTCATCCTGTGAGTGGACACACCGCCATAGTGACAGTATTGGGCAGCGCCACTCATCCTGTGAGTGGACACACCGCCATAGTGACAGTATTGGGCAGCGCCACTCATCCTGTGAGTGGACACACCGCCATAGTGACAGTATTGGGCAGCGCCACTCATCCTGTGAGTGGACACACCGCCATAGTGACAGTATTGGGCAGCGTCACTCATCCTGTGAGTGGACACACCGCCATAGTGACAGTATTGGGCAACGTCACTCATCCTGTGAGTGGACACACCGCCATAGTGACAGTATTGGGCAGCGCCACTCATCCTGTGAGTGGACACACCGCCATAGCAGCATGTACAACACTTCCCAATAGGAAGAAAACCCGCTGGGTTGTTCACCCTGTCACTTGTACCCAGACACAGCTGGGACTTGCTTAACTGTCTCAAGTGAACAGCTCATCAAACAAGAAGATTAACATCTATCAACCCTTAAAAGCTTACGTTATCTTGCGGGTGCAAAATGGGTAATCTTTTAAGAACAGTATCAATATTTGACAAATAGTGTTTTCCTAACTCAAACAATGTGGAGTTTATTATTCTACACATACTTCTAATGTCTCTCAGGTGTTCACATTCACGTAGATAGTGGTCAAGGCGGTGTCCGTCACTCTCACCACAGATTCTGCAACTCCGCTGATCAACTGTTGTTTCCATTCCATATCTCCATGGATGTTTGTATCCAAGACGGATTCTCGCTATTACTGATTCTCTCCCTCGTCCTCCTCCTCTTCGGCCATAATGATTGGGATTGCCAGCTGCAACCATGTTGTACCATCGTATAGATTCACTGGTTTGTGCTTCTATCCTCCTTCCTCAGTTACCTTGTCACGGTGATGTTGCCTGACAATACCTCTAATTTGTAGTAGTCTTGGGTATGAAGTATCAATATGGTCTCCTCAGCAGCCAGCACATCTGCTCGTTCATTCCCACATATCCCACCACGGGAGGGGATCCACAGAAACTTGATGACTCTTCCCTGATTGGTAAGTGCTCTCACGGCTCTCTTAATTTCAGCGACTATTGCAAGATTTTCTGCCCGATTTTACTTAGGCTTTGCAGTGCTGCTTTGAATCGGTGCAAATCACTGCACCATTAGTGTCCGTTCAAGAAACTTTAGCGCCATAACAATGGCAGTTAGCTCTGCTTGCGTGAAGAGGCATAGTTCTCAATACGTGCTTTTTCTTCATTTCTGCGTTGGAAAGTATGAGAGGGGCGGGGGCTAGGTGGAGAGGGGCGGGGGCTAGGTGGAGAGGGCGGGGCTGGGTGGAGAGGGGCGGGGGCTAGGTGGAGAGGGGCGGGGCTAGGTGGAGAGGGGCGGGGGCTAGGTGGAGAGAGGGGCGGGGGCTAGGTGGAGAGGGGCGGGGCTGGGCGGAGAGGGGCGGGGGGGGGGGGCTGGTGGTGTGGAATGAAGGGGTTGGACCGGGGAGGGGACATGTGGGGTGGAGTGGAAGGCCTTGGTCTTCCATAAACCTGGGAACAGATGGTGTGGTTCTCGACCCCCTAACCTCACCCCCCCCCCCTCTCTACCTCCGGCCCCTCATCATAACATGGCGGCACCCTCCCCCCCCACCACCACCAGGTCACAGGGTCAAGGGTAGAGGCGTGAGAGCCCCGGCCNCTACCACCTCCCTCACCCACCACTACCACCTCCCTCACCCTCCACTACCACCTCCCTCACCCTCCACTACACCTCTCTCACCCCTCACCTGTCAACCCGTCCTCGCAAATTCGTATAGTCAATATTGACTTATTAAATAAGTGAATAGGTGACATACTTACATAATAATTTCCCTTGAAAATCTTCATAGAAAACATCGACCTTACCTAACCTACTTAGTATGTTAGATAAGCATCTTATTGCTTCGTAATTACAATTATTACCTAACCTATACCTTTAATAGGTTAAGTAACAATTGTAATTACGAAGCTATAAGATGCTTATTTTAACATACTAAGTAGGTTAGGTAAGGTCGGTGTTTTCTATGAAGATTTTCAAGGGAAACTATTATGTTTAGTATGTCACCTATGCAGGTAACTAATAAGTCAATATTGACTATACGAATTTGCGAGACGGGTTTGCACCTGTGGTGGGAGGGGAGCTAGGGGCGGGGCTAGGGGCGGGGCTAGGGCGGGGCTACAGTGGAGGGAGGAAGGGTTGTGGGTGTGAGTAATTAGTGGGCGGGGGCGCCGCTCCGGATGTCACTCCTGTCACTGTCACACTTATGGGAATTATGGTAATTACCCGCTTGTACCAGGTGCGCCATCACCGGCGCCTCCGACACACACGGAGCCACCCCAACCCGTACTCTTAAAAATAACGTCACTCAAACTTTCAATTAACGTTTTTATAACGTTTTGAAACTTTATGAGAATTTCCTGCCACCTAACCTATCAGAGGACCCTTAACTTACTGTTGTTGAAAAAAAATCCCAAATTTATTTTCATATTTTTTCACTTTCAAATTACGTCGACTTTCGGTCATACTGTACTGGTAAACGGCCAAAAGCGACGTTATTTTTAAGAGGACAGGTTGGGCACCCACCAGGCGGTGCTCGGCTACAAGTACCTGCCAGAGGTACTTGTAGCCGAGCGTAAGCCTAGCAGCGGTAACATCTAGATGTCTGCTGCACAGATTATTGACCTGCACATGGGCGATGAGTTTGAATCACTGGGAGTAACCCTTTACCTAAACAATATTGCCTACATATAATCAACCTATATGTGCCACAGAGTAAACTTGACCTTGACACACTGCCTGAATTTGTTAATGAAGAACCTACCCTGCTGGTCGGTGACCTTAATGCCAGACACCCACACTTTGGTGCCAACTGTCATCAGCCCAATGTCAATGGACGGAAACTGTCACTCTTTGTCAGGGGAAGTGAAAACCTTAGGGTCCTGGGTGATGGACAACCAACTCACCTCAGAGGAGGAAGATTAGACTATGCTCTCCTGCTGAATGCACAGGACCCGGATGCCAGTACACACATTGTGCACAGTTTATGTAGTGACCACTGGGCACTGATTACCACCGTCGACATGAGCAAGAGAAGGAAATAAGAGAAAAAGTTTATCACTCGGACCAGATATGAGGCCGCACTTCATAAACAGGATGAGTGACTGGTTCACGGAATGCCAAATCCCAGAAATTTTTTATCAATTAAATTGGTTCTTGTTATGAATTTAGTTGCTGTTATGGGGAGTATCAAGTATTACAGGGAAGGGTCAGCAGTTGGACTCAAGATGTATCAGAGTTAGTGGCACAAATAGGCCCGGCCCCCAAGGAACACAGGTTCCTGTTTATGCTTTAAGGTTTTAGAACGGATCTGTCGTCTGGGATACAATCATCTATGCCACTACAACAGGAGTAATGGATACACCTCAAAAACTAACTAATTTATTAACCCCTCTTAACAACCCCCCATATACATTAAATAACAATAACTACTTTACCACACTATCTTACTTTAAAAGCCTTGGTCCACATAGGCAGGATACAAGGTTTTACAATTAGGACAAGCTAGGGTAAAGTCTACTGGTGAAGAACTTGAAAGCTTGAGGCAGCTTGGGGTAGTAAGCCCACGTGGTACCCTATCACAACACAAACACTTAGGGATACCGAAAACACTAGCTTATACTACACAAATCTCCTTCACCTAGCTAGTAGCACGGTTACACAGAAAGGTACTTATCTTTGTAGGTTACAGGATCTTAAGGTAAAGGAAAGGGAGAAGGAGGAGGAGGAGAATCCAGGCAGAGCCCCACACGAAGATCTTGACACCACACAGCCCGAACAGAGAAGAACCGAGCCTGGAGTCTGAGCTCTCTCCAGCTTAATCGCTGCCGGCCGAATACTCAGCTAATCGTACAGCAGCCCTCATCCAAGTTTACTCAAACCTACTTTACTAATACTTTCTAATCATTTGTAAACATAGTTGATACCTATTTTAATCATTAATAATCAACAACAAGCTCAGTCTTTTAATGCTCTATGAGAAACAAGATTCGTCTTACGTCTGGCTAGGAAGATAGGGACAAACGCGCATCAAATAATGTAAAGTAAATTATTTAGAGTTCAAATTGACCTCTGGTTTCCATCTGAGGAACCCAGGGTCGTAACAACATTGATACATTTGTTGATGACCTTAATCACCAAATTGAGAGCTATCTCAGAGTTCCGCGCCGTACGCCTGGGCGAAGTAACCCTCAGAGGAAGAAAATAAAATGGTATGAGAACGATTACATAAAGATGCTTAACGCAAATGTAAGAGACATTAGTAGAGAGTACCGGAGACATCCCACTGAGAGTAACCAAGAGTTGTTTAAAACTGTGTGTCAAGTAGCCAGGGAAGAGAAGATTAACGAGCGGGAGAGACAATGGCTTGAGTTCACTAGCTCTATTGGACGGGAAACATCTGCAAGACAAGTGTGGGCAAAAATTCAGATAGCTAAGGGTGGCAGAGCCCGGCCTGCGGCTCACAAAGACCCCCAGGGTAAGGCCGAGGAACTAATTCACAAGTGGAGTGATGCAGCATCCTCCTCCTCCCTCCCTGCAGAAATCAAGGGAACAGCTCCTGCGACATGATGACAGAAGGATTAGGATAACAAGAGCACTGTCTAGTGATGATGAGTATGGGGAACCAATCACAGCCCAGGAAGTAAAGGGGCTATGAAAAAGGGTAAAAGTACAGCACCTGGTGAAGATGGCGTCACCTACGACATACTCAATGCACTGTGTGAAGTGTCTGGGAATCCACTACTCCACCTGTTTAACAAGTCATTCCTAAGTGGAGTGTTGCCCACACAATGGAAACACGCAATAATTGTTCCCATACCGAAGCCCAATGACCCTGGTAATTACAGACCTATCAGTCTCGTGTCATGCACTTGCAAGATGCTTGAAAGGATCATCCTAAACCGACTGTTGCACAAAATAGGCAGGTTAGGGGAGGGGGTCAATGGATTTGTTAAAGGACGGAGCACAGCAAATTGTATAGTTAATTACTTGGCTAATGACACGGCTAGGTACTCTGTATTTGTTGACATCAAAGGAGCCTTCGACAAAGCACAGGGGATTGCGATCCTGGACGAGCTTGCATGCATGGGTGTCAAGGGGAGACTCATGAAATGGGTTAAGACTACCTCACAGGAAGGAAAGCCAAGGTTTGCTTCAATGGAGCAGTCTCCAGAACAATGAATATGGAACTCGGGACCCCCCAAGGCGGAGTCTTAAGCCCTACACTATTCAATGTACTTATGAACGCCATTGCAAATGTTGATTTTCCGGAAGGAACACAACAAGTGGGATATGCAGATGATGTCCTAATACAAGCTCCCACCTTGGGAAAAATTGAACAGTCCATTGAACTCCTTGGAAGGAAATGTATTGAGCTCGGTTTCACTCTCTCCACAAACAAGACGAAGGCATACTCCCATCACAAGCGGGGAAAATGAAGAACTACAAATTAATGGTGTAACACTTGAATGGGTTGACCACTATCGGTACCTTGGCGTCACTGTCGGCTCTAACAAGGGGAAGAAAGAGGAGCTCAATCAACTCATAGGAACATGCAAAAGTCGACTCAGGGCACTGAAAGCTATGACCTGGAATGGACATGGAGCCTCTATTGCCGTGCTTAAAATGATGTACACAGCCTATGTGCGCTCCGTCATAGACTATGCCGCACCAGTTCTGTGCACCTACTCCCAAAGCGATATGAAAAGGCTTGAAAGCATTCAAAATGAAGCCATGACAATCATTCTTGGAGTTCCAAGAACTGCCAAAACGTCTAATCTACGAGAGGAGTTGTCCCTCCCCAGTGTTAAAAGCAGAATTAAGGAGCTGAATGCTAAGCTTGCAATTAGGATAGCCAGAGATCCCCATTACAATGATATTGCTAAGAAAAAACTGAGCTCTGTGCTACTTTCAGGGGGAAACAGGAGAAGCAAAAAATGGCATCACAGATCAGTCTGCTACCTCGAAGAGCTTCACCTGCTTGAGCAAGCCCGTGAGCTCCTGCCTGTAGAGAGGTTACCTCCCTGGGAGGATGACTCATGCAAGATCATCATCAATGAAATGGCAATGAAAAAATCCAACATGTTACCACAAGAAATGAGGCACAAGTATCTCGAGGAAATTTATAAAGAAGCCGGAGATGAACTAGATCAAATCTACACTGACGGGTCATCTAATCCTGTCAATGGAAGGGCTGGTGCAGCATACACGGTAATCAAGGATAATACTTTCCAACGCAGAAATGAAGAAAAAGCACGTATTGAGAACTATGCCTCTTCAACGCAAGCAGAGCTAACTGCCATTGTTATGGCGTTAAGGTTTCTTGAACGGAACACTAATGGTGCAGTGATTTGCACTGATTCAAAAGCAGCACTACAAAGCCTAAGTAAAAATCAGGCAGAAAATCTTGCAATAGTCGCTGAAATTAAGAGAGCTGTGAGAGCACTTACCAATCAGGGAAGAGTCATCAAGTTTCTGTGGATCCCCTCCCATGTTGGGATATGTGGGAATGAACGAGCAGATGTGCTGGCTGCTGAAGGCGCTGAAGGAGACCATATTGAATACTTCATACCCAAGACTCTCCTACAAATTAGAGGTATTGTCAGGCAACATCACCGTGACAAGGTAACTGAGGAAAGGAGGATAGAAGCACAAACCAGTGAATCTATACGATGGTACAGCATGGTTGCAGCTGGCAATCCCAATCATTATGGCCGAAGAGGAGGAGGACGAGGGAGAGAATCAGTAATAGCGAGAATCCGTCTTGGATACAAATATCCATGGAGATATGGAATGGAAACAACAGTTGATCAGCGAAGTTGCAGAATCTGTGGTGAGAGTGATGGACACCGCCTTGACCACTATCTGCGTGAATGTGAACACCTGAGAGACATTAGAAGTATGTGTAGAATAATAAACCTCACATTGTTTGAGTTAGGAAAACACTATTTGTCAAATATTGATACTGTTCTTAAAAGATTCCCCATTTTGCACCCGCAAGATAACGTAAGCTTTTAAGGGTTGATAGATGTTAATCTTCTTGTTTGAGGAGCTGTTCACTTGAGACAGTTAAGCAAGTCCCAGCTGTGTCTGGGTACAAGTGACAGGATGAACCCAGCGGGTTTTCTTCCTATTGGGGAGTGTTGTACATGCTGCTATGGCGGTGTGTCTACTCACAAGATTAGTGGCGCTGCCCAATAAACTCGCCCCTCGGGGCAAAATTAAAAAAAATTAAAAACCCATAGACGTGCGGTACTTCCTGTATAATAGAATAATGATAGATGGAGCAATTGGTGTGAACGTCACCTTGCCTCAAGTCTGCCAGACTGTGTTGATGTTCCCGGAATATTGCTGCCCTCAGGCTGCTCAAAGGCAGTCCAAGATGGTAATCAACTCCCTCACTAGGAGCAAATATTTTCGCTAACTTATCATGAGTTAGGAAACACTAATGGTGTGTTACTTATGCTGCAGTGATGGTGTGTTCACTCACAGGATGAGTGACGCTGCCCAATACCGTCACTATGGTGACATGTTCACTCACAGGATGAGTGACGCTGCCCAATACCGTCACTATGGTGACATGTTCACTCACAGGATGAGTGACGCTGCCCAATACCGTCACTATGGTGACATGTTCACTCACAGGATGAGTGACGCTGCCCAATACTGTCACTATGGTGACATGTTCACTCACAGGATGAGTGACGCTGCCCAATACCGTCACTATGGTGACATGTTCACTCACAGGATGAGTGAAGCTGCCCAATACTGTCACTATGGTGACATGTTCACTCACAGGATGAGTGACGCTGCCCAATACTGTCACTATGGTGACATGTTCACTCACAGGATGAGTGACGCTGCCCAATACTGTCACTATGGTGACATGTTCACTCACAGGATGAGTGACGCTGCCCAACAAATGTCAACAAAACATTGTAAACATTGCCACGTGGCTGGTCATGAGTGACCAACAACGTTCCACTCAACATTTGTGAAACAGCCGTACTAAAGTGCTTTATCCTAACCTACCAGAGGATCCACAACAGAAAACGGGACATACTGTCAGTCTCCGCGAGCCGCTGCCATTTTATAGTGCGACGATTTTTGGCCTTATGAAAAGTACGTCAAAATACGGCGTTCTATTAGGAGAAAAAATATCCACCTTCATTTATCAATGCAATAAATACTGAATGTGCAATTGCATTTTTGTAACTAAAATCAACTTATATTTGCATGGTATTAAGGGTATGACTAAATTTGGTGCGGAGTCACATATGAGAAGCCGAGGTGCCAAACATGTGGCTACAGGGTGCCAGGTGTAGCCTCCGGGGTCAGGCACTGTTGGCATAATCTAAATATTTCATAACTTGACTTGTTACAATATGTGTTATGCCCAGGAGTTCCTCACTCTCAAGCGTCACTCAACAACACCTGCACAAGTTCATTTGTGCACCCCAGAATATTGTTACGCGCACGCACACGCGCACACACACACACACACACACACACACACACACACACACACACACACACACACACACACACCGGAGGGTACAGACTCATTCCTCTCAATGTTTTCTGATACAAAATTTATGAGAAGAATCAAGACAGATGTAGATAGAGACTACAGGATGACCTGAACAAACTAGAGGAATGGTCTAGAAAATGGCTGCTAAAGTTCAAATCAGAAAAGTGTAATGACATTAGGCGAAGGGAGCAGGAGGCTGAACACAAGGTATCATCTGGGAGGTGATATCCTGCAAGAGTCAAATAGAGAGAAAGATATGGGGGTTGATATCACACCGAACCTGTCCCCAGAGGCCCACATCAAAAGGATATCATCAGCGGCATATGCTAGACTGGCCAACATAAGAACTGCCTTTAGAAACTTGTGTAAGGAATCGTTCAGGATCCTGTATACCACTTATGTCAGACCAATCATGGAATATGCAGCTCCAGTCTGGAGTCCATACCTAGTTAAACACAAGACAAAGTTAGAGAGGATTCAGAGGTATGCCACCAGAGTAATCCCGGAACTGAGAGGTATGAGCTACGAGGAAAGGCTAAGGGAGCTGGGCCTCACATCCCTGGAAAACAGAAGAGTAAGGGGAGACATGATAACCACCTACAAAATTCCTAGGGGAATTGACGGAGTAGATAAATACAAACTCTTTAGCACGGGTGGTACGCGAACAAGGGGACACAGATGGAAACTGAGTACGCACATGAGCCACAGAGACGTTAGTAAGAACTTTTTCAGTGTCAGAGTAGTTAACAGATGGAATGCATTAGGCAGTGATGTGGTGGAGACTGACTCCATACACAGTTTATAATGTAGATATGATAGAGCCCAATAGGCTCAGGAACCTGTACACCTGTTGATTGACGGTTGAGAGGCGGGACCAAAGAGCCAGAGCTCAACCCCCGCAAACACAACTAGATGAGTACAACTAGGTGAGTACGTACACACACACAGACAGGGCCTCTGTGGGGCCTCGCGGCTGAGTGGACAGCGCTGTGGGGTGGTAGTCTCCAGTCCCCTGTTTTTGATGCCGTGTACCCGAGACACCTGTCACCTGTGGCTCATGTCCCCGCTGGTGTTGTCTGGACGTGTCCTTGTAGCTCAACCCTCTAACTTCTGCCAAGATACTGCTTACCTCCATCCATCGCTCAGCTCACAAGCCACAAGCTATACCAGTCTTGTTTGTGGCTGACGTTCCTGCCATGTGTGGGTGTAAGCCCTGCCATGTGTGGATGACAGGTGTGTGTAGGAAGGGTGTTGTATGACCGTTAGTCCACACACACCTGGACGACCTTGGGGTACAGCCCCCCCCCCCGGGAGCCTTCCTCTTACCTACACCCCCTAACTATCCCTCGTGGTCCCTAGTTCTCTAGGTAACTGCCGATAATGGTCACTCACGCCTCGTGGTCACTCACGCCTCGTGGTCACTCACGCCTCGTGGTCACTCACGTCACGTGGTCACTCACGCCTCGTGGTCACTCACGTCACGTGGTCACTCACGCCTCGTGGTCACTCACGTCACGTGGTCACTCACGCCTCGTGGTCACTCACGCCTCGTGGTCACTCACGCCTCGTGGTCACTCACGCCTCGTGGTCACTCACGCCTCGTGGTCACTCACGCCTCGTGGTCACTCACGTCACGTGGTCACTCACGCCTCGTGGTCACTCACGTCACGTGGTCACTCACGCCTCGTGGTCACTCACGCCTCGTGGTCACTCACGTCACGTGGTCACTCACGCCTCGTGGTCACTCGTCACGTGGTCACTCACGCCTCGTGGTCACTCACGTCACGTGGTCACTCACGCCTCGTGGTCACTCACGTCACGTGGTCACTCACGCCTCGTGGTCACTCACGTCTCGTGGTCACTCACGCCTCGTGGTCACTCACGTCACGTGGTCACTCACGCCTCGTGGTCACTCACGCCTCGTGGTCACTCACGTCACGTGGTCACTCACGCCTCGTGGTCACTCACGTCACGTGGTCACTCACGCCTCGTGGTCACTCACGCCTCGTGGTCACTCACGCCTCGTGGTCACTCACGCCTCGTGGTCACTCACGCCTCGTGGTCACTCACGTCTCGTGGTCACTCACGCCTCGTGGTCACTCACGTCACGTGGTCACTCACGCCTCGTGGTCACTTACGCCTCGTGGTCACTCACGTCACGTGGTCACTCACGCCTCGTGGTCACTCACGCCTCGTGGTCACTCACGTCACGTGGTCACTCACGCCTCGTGGTCACTCACGCCTCGTGGTCACTCACGTCACGTGGTCACTCACGTCACGTGGTCACTCACGCCTCGTGGTCACTTACGCCTCGTGGTCACTCACGTCACGTGGTCACTCACGCCTCGTGGTCACTCACGCCTCGTGGTCACTCACGTCACGTGGTCACTCACGCCTCGTGGTCACTCACGTCGTCACTCACGTTACGTGGTCACTCACGCCTCGTGGTCACTTACGCCTCGTGGTCACTCAC
This sequence comes from Procambarus virginalis, assembly GCA_020271785.1. NCBI lineage: Eukaryota > Metazoa > Arthropoda > Malacostraca > Decapoda > Cambaridae > Procambarus > Procambarus virginalis. Next base: position 19,684,911 of record WNGS01165503.1, on the reverse strand, counting down.
GTCACGTGGTCACTTACGCCTCGTGGTCACTCACGCCTCGTGGTCACTCACGCCTCGTGGTCACTCACGCCTCGTGGTCACTCACGCCTCGTGGTCACTCACGTCACGTGGTCACTCACGCCTCGTGGTCACTCACGTCACGTGGTCACTCACGTCACGTGGTCACTCACGTCACGTGGTCACTCACGTCACGTGGTCACTCACGCCTCGTGGTCACTCACGTCACGTGGTCACTCACGCCTCGTGGTCACTCACGCCTCGTGGTCACTCACGCCTCGTGGTCACTCACGCCTCGTGTGCAGCTAATAACGTCATGTGCAGGAAATGTCCGGCCTACAGTTGCCAGCAATGTTGACCCGAGTACATGGCTGGTGCTCCATCCACGTTTGGTCGTGTGGTCTGGTGAGCGGCGCCTCCAATACGCTGCCTATAAACTTGTCAGGAAACCGGGAGACTTGGCAGGGCACCGCTCCTGTGCCTGGTAAGTTACGGGTTCACCATAGCCCGTGCTACTTGGAACTTGTTCCGTGTAGCTGAATCTATAGGGAGACTTGGGTTAAAACTACCAGAAAATAGTGTGATTGCTGTTTGGTGTTGGAGAACTATAATCAATACGTTGAGGCCGTGGGCGAGCCTTGGCGACGAGAGGCAAGAGCCATTGAGCGCCCTGGAGCAGCAGCACGTGACCACCGTGGCCTGGGTCACCAAGGAAGACATCGTCAGCTATGACCTCTGGAGGAGTATGGTCTGGGCTCACACAGAGAGTGGCTGTGTGCTCTGCTCTTGTGAAGGAGGTAGCTTCACTACTGAAAAGACCACTTCCCTCACAGTCTCCTGAACAGGCGCGACGTTTGGTTCCAGTAGCAAACTGCTCAACGACTCCATCCCATCTTGATATGATTTCGGGGCTTGGCGTTCCCGCGGCCCGGTCCTCAACCAGGCCTCCTTTTTGTTACCCCCAGGAAGCAGCCCGTAACAGCTGTCTAACTCCCACGTACCTATTTCCTGCTAGGTGACAAAGGCATTAGGGTGAAAGAAACTTTTTGCCCATTTCTCTCCGCCTCCACCGGGGATCGAACCCGGAACCTCAGAACTACGAATCCGAAGCGCTGTCCACTCAGCTGGCAGGCCCACAGGAGGAGCAATTATGTAGTTAACTAGATAAGATGTTTAGCAGTCCGGGCCAGAGTACAAGACTTGGATCAGTCTTGTAGACAAGTGTGTCACGCATGACAACACGCAGGCAGGGTGTCACCCACGCCCACACATGACAGTCGTCAAGGCCGTGACAGTCATGACTCATGACACACAGCTGGCCGCCTCCTGGACCAGTCACCCCTACACGGGTGGAGGGGGAGGGGCGTAATCCAGAGATTTATGATGACAAAAATATATCTGATCGACAATAATTTGATTTTGATCAGAGTGGCCAGTTTATGAGAGCGCCACTCACCCCGCGAGTGAACATACTGCCATAATAACAGTTTATGAGTGCCACTCACCCCGCGAGTGAACATACTCCCATAATAACAGTTTATGAGAGTGCCACTCACCCCGCGAGTGAACATACTCCCATAATAACAGTTTATGAGAGTGCCACTCACCCCGCGAGTGAACATACTCCCATAATAACAGTTTATGAGAGTGCCACTCACCCCGCGAGTGAACATACTCCCATAATAACAGTTTATGAGTGTGTCACTCACCCCGCGAGTGAACATACTCCCATAATAACAGTTTATGAGTGTGTCACTCACCCCGCGAGTGAACATACTGTCATAATAACAGTTTATGAGAGTGCCACTCACCCCGCGAGTGAACATACTGCCATAATAACAGTTTATGAGTGCCACTCACCCCGCGAGTGAACATACTGCCATAATAACAGTTTATGAGAGTGCCACTCACCCCGCGAGTGAACATACTCCCATAATAACAGTTTATGAGTGCCACTCACCCCGCGAGTGAACATACTGCCATAATAACAGTTTATGAGAGTGCCACTCACCCCGCGAGTGAACATACTGCCATAATAACAGTTTATGAGAGTGCCACTCACCCCGCGAGTGAACATACTGCCATAATAACAGTTTATGAGAGTGCCACTCACCCCGCGAGTGAACATACTGCCATAATAACAGTTTATGAGAGTGCCACTCACCCCGCGAGTGAACATACTCCCATAATAACAGTTTATGAGTGTGTCACTCACCCCGCGAGTGAACATACTCCCATAATAACAGTTTATGAGAGTGCCACTCACCCCGCGAGTGAACATACTGTCATAATAACAGTTTATGAGTGTGTCACTCACCCCGCGAGTGAACATACTGTCATAATAACAGTTTATGAGAGTGCCACTCACCCCGCGAGTGAACATACTGTCATAATAACAGTATTGGACAGCTTTTAGCTGCTAAAGAAAACAGATTTGAAATTAAATTCCTCTGGATACCATGACATGTTGGCATCTCCAGGCATGACACTGTTGATATGCTTGCAAAGACAGCCTGTAGTAGACCAGTAGGAGAAATTAATATGGGTGTTTCAGTAGCAGTGACAAAGAGAATACTTAACAAATACCTAATGAAAATCTCACCGACCTAATAAATTCACAAAGACCTGAAAGTTGTAGCATTAAATATTATGACAGATATCGTGAGGAGACATTCACATATGGGACTAATAGAACAAGAACTCGGCAATGTGATGTTATAGTGGCGAGAATACGCCTGGGATATAGACGTATCTGGCAGCTTTCTCAACACCCAAATGTCGAGTACACTATGTGTCAACTGTGTAACTACTGTATGAGTACTGGAACACTTCATGATATATTGGACTTGTACCCAAGATGGACTATGTAATACATCTGGTATACAATGTATTGTACCTATACAAGATGTAATACATCTGGTATACAATGTATTGTACCTATACAAGATGTAATACATCTGTATACAATGTATTGTACCTATACAAGATGTAATACATCTGGTATACATGTATTGTACCTATACAAGATGTAATACATCTGGTATACAATGTATTGTACCTATACATATGTAATACATCTGGTATACAATGTATTGTACCTATACAATATGTAATACATCTGGTATACAATGTATTGTACCTATACAAGATGTAATACATCTGTTATACAATGTATTGTACCAATAACCTGAGCTTGTAAAAGCATCTTAATCACCCTCAGTGGTTAAGTGTTTAATATCACACTAGTTTCTATAGAAGCCTATCTTACCTTGTTAACGTAGGAGAGACATAGGTATGTATATATATCTGGGTATGTCTAGGTATACGTGTATATATGTATATTTGTATACAAGATATGTGGAAGCTGGTCAGAATTACATTTCACCTTTGTAAACACGCATTAATGACACTATGTAAGAAGACACATCGAACACTGCTTATTTGGACAGACGTAAATGTGTATTTATATCTGTAAATTAGATTATCATTTTAAAAGCACTACAATCACCGTCTGTGGTTGATTGTTCAATAAATCCCTGAACTATATGTTGAACACATCTCTCACCCTGACCAGGGGAGGACAGAAGAAAATATATATATGCTGGTTAGCATTGTAATGTCTGGCCACGTCTGTGGTAGAAAATAATAATAATAAAAAATTAAGAAAAAGTATTGAGCAGCGTCACTCATCCTGTGAGTGCAGATGTACGAGATAACACTCCATAAGAGGAAGTAACCCTTCTGGGTCACTGTCACCTGTACCCAGCCGCTCCTGTCACCTGTACCAGCCGCTCCTGTCACCTGTTACCCAGCCGCTCCTGTCACCTGTACCCAGCCGCTCCTGTCACCTGTACCCAGCCGTTCCTGTCACCGTACCCAGCCGCTCCTGTCACCTGTACCCAGCCGCTCCTGTCACCTGTACCCAGACGCTCCTGTCACCTTACCCAGCCGCTCCTGTCACCTGTACCCAGCCGCTCCTGTCACCTTACCCAGCCGCTCCTGTCACCTGTACCCAGACGCTCCTGTCACTGTACCCAGACGCTCCTGTCACCTGTACCCAGACGCTCCTGTCACCTGTACCCAGACGCTCCTGTCACCTGTACCCAGACGCTCCTGTCTCCTTTACCCAGACGCTCCTGTCACCTGTACCCAGACGCTCCTGTAACCTAACTGCTCAAGTGAACAGATTATCAAACAAAAATATTAATATTTAGCAACCCTCAACTTATACTATCTTGAGAGTGCAAAATTTGGGATATTGTAAGGACACGCGTGAAGAATATTGACACTAAGCTATAGGAGAGTATTGTCAGGATGGGAGACCACCTTAAAAACTGAGAGGAGGGCAGGGCACGCCTGAGGGCAGGGCACACCTGAGGGCAGGGCACGCCTGAGGGCAGGGCACGCTGAGGGCAGGGCACGCCTGAGGGCAGGGCACGCCTGAGGGCAGGGCACACCTGAGGGCAGGCACACCTGAGGGCAGGGCACACTGAGGGCAGGGCACACCTGAGGGCAGGCACGCCTGAGGGCAGGGCACACCTGAGGGCAGGGCACGCCTGAGGGCAGGGCACACTGAGGGCAGGCACGCCTGAGGGCAGGGCACGCCTGAGGGCAGGGCACACCTGAGGGTGGCTGGGTTGAGTCAGTAGTGTGCAGCCCTGGTCTCAGCACTTGCCTCCTGAGCTCAACAAGGGAAAGTTTACAACAGTGATGCCAGGAAAGTTGGTCCCTCTAATTACCCAAAGTTTCCTAGTATTACGTAAGTAATGAAGAAATATGGCATTTACTCGCTATAGTGTTGGTGTTGAATGTAGAAGATTAACAAACATTTTTTACTCTGAAATAATATAATTTTATTACATAATGGGTCCAAGTAATTACCAAGGTCACATCCTTGTTGGTCGGATCGTAGACTTCCTATGGCGTCACTTGCCGCCAAGTTTCGTCTAAATTCGTAATAAATATTATTTCAGAGTAAAAAAATGATGTTTGTAATGTTCAACATTCAGCACCAACATTATAATGAGTAAATGTCATATTTCTAAATTACTTATGTAATACTAGGAACCTTTGGGTAGATTAAGGTAGTCGGAGCGAGGAAAGTGTGTTAACCATAGTTGCGGCTTAGCAAGCTTAGGAGGCAGCTTCACAGCGTTGCAGGTAGGGCAGCGTCTCCAAGTTTACGTGTCCAGTACAAGAAGGGTTGCTGGCCACTATTTCTCTCCCTGCGGACCTGGGTGGTAAAGTGATCGGCCGGTCGTGTTCCAGGGTAAACTAGCGGGTAAAGATTAAGATGAGCTGTGAGAAGGATTTTGCTTACATATTTTTTTAATTTTGCCCCGAGTGGAAGTTTATTCGGCAGCGTCACTCATCCTGAGTGGACACACCGCCATAGTGACAGTATTGGGCAGCGCCACTCATCCTGTGAGTGGACACACCGCCATAGTGACAGTATTGGGCAGCGTCACTCATCCTGTGAGTGGACACACCGCCATAGTGACAGTATGGGCAGCGTCACTCATCCTGTGAGTAGACACACCGCCATAGTGACAGTATTGGGCAGCGTCACTCATCCTGTGAGTGGACACACCGCCATAGTGACAGTATTGGGCAGCACACTCATCCTGTGAGTGGACACACCCGCCATAGTGACAGTATTGGGCAGCGTCACTCATCCTGTGAGTGGACACACCGCCATAGTGACAGTATTGGGCAGCGCCACTCATCCTGTGAGTGGACACACCACCATAGTGACAGTATTGGGCAGCGTCACTCATCCTGTGAGTGGACACACCGCCATAGTGACAGTATTGGGCAGCGCCACTCATCCTGTGAGTGACACACCGCCATAGTGACATTATTGGGCAGCGTCACTCATCCTGTGAGTGGACACACCACCATAGTGACAGTATTGGGCAGCGCCACTCATCCTGTGAGTGGACACACCGCATAGTGACAGTATTGGGCAGCGTCACTCATCCTGTGAGTGGACACACCGCCATAGTGACAGTATTGGGCAGCGTCACTCATCTTGTGAGTGGACACACCGCCATGGTGACAGTATTGGGCAGCGCCACTCATCCTGTGAGTGGTCACACCGCCATAGTGACAGTATTGGGCAGCGTCACTCATCCTGTGAGTGGACACACCGCCATAGTGACAATATTGGGCAGCGCCACTCATCCTGTGAGTGGACACACCGCCATAGTGACAGTATTGAGCAGCGCCACTCATCCTGTGAGTGGACACACCGCCATAGTGACAGTATTGGGCAGCGCCACTCATCCTGTGAGTGGTCACACCGCCATAGTGACAGTATTGGGCAACGTCACTCATCCTGTGAGTGGACACACCGCNCGTTATGTAGAAATTTTTCAACAGTAGCTTGCTCCTTTGACAATTTATTACGCAAGCATGTAAAATTTCAGTGGACACAAGATTGTCAAATGCTTTTCAGAACCTAAAGGGCATATTGTCTACATTACCTGTTCTTGCTAGTCCCCAATTTGATAAACCTTTCATATTACACATTGATGCGTCAGATGTTGGTATAGGGGCTGTGTTGATTCAAGTTGGTTTAGATAATATTGAACATCCTGTGTATTATTATTCAAGAAATTTAATGCAGCTCAGAAAAATATTCAGTGGTAGAAAAGGAGGCATTGGGTCTTATATTGTCAATTAAGAAGTTTGAAATTTATCTGTCAGGAAACAAAGTGTTAGTATTTACAGACCACAATCCCCTTATCTTTATAAATATGATGAAAGTTAAGAACCAACGTATTTTGCGCTGGTCCTTATTTTTGCAAGAATTCAATGTTGAGATCAAACATATTCCAGGCAGGCAAAATGTTCTGGTCGATGCCTTGTCAAGAAGTTTTGATGTACCATAAATGTATTTTTCTTTTGTGCTTAACATTTTTACTTCGGAAAAAATGCCATTGATCTTCAATCCATTGCATTTTTTTTCTTGGAGGTGGAAGTGTTACGTACCTCTATAGCTACGTAATTAAATACATTAAATTGTACTTCTACATTAATTTGTACTTCTATATATATCTTGTTTTATCTGATTATATGTACATCTAAATATTCTTTACTTGTATGTAAGATATGTGTTGCCTGATTTATATGTTGAATTAGGCCTAACTTTTCCACCCGTGGGAACGAGTAATGGCTCTTTGTTTGTTCACGGTTGATTTCGTGGGAAAGTGGTTTTATGTATGACCATCCGTAGGAATCACTGATGGGAATGCTGTAAGTTTTGAACATTGGGCGGCAACATTCCGTGAGAACCTTTTAGTCCTGATGGTGGGGGAGCGTTGCCAAGTATTTCCCTTTGTTATTTTATTTTAATTACTGCATGTATTAATAATTACCTTATTTTTGTTATGCATGTTATTCTGACCATTTACTAAGTTACTTTAAGATTACTCTTGTCACATTATTTTGCTCCATGTAAGTTTAATTAAATAATGTTAGTTTGGCAATTTTCCGGGGGCAGAAGCAATGTTTTTCACTCCCGCCAGTTAAGTAGTCAGTAACTCGTCTAGGGCAGGAGAGCTAACATCTGTGGAGCTAAGTCTGTTATATTTCTTTTGCCATACATATATTTTATAAGGGAGACAATACTTCTGATTGTTTTATATATCATTTTGTCCATCTGTGTTTATGATAATAATACTACTGATTATATTGTTAAAATATATATATTATAATTATATGTATATTTCTTAGTCCTAAGGGATAAATACTTTAATTATTGCTTGTGCCAATCATGTGGTTACACTGGTGACCCGCTCTATATTACAGCCATGTTACAATGTCCCTAGACTGAAAGGTTTTGCTGCTGTACAGGGTTACTAGCCGTGACGAACGATCTGGTAACATGGTGTGTGTGTGTGTGAGGAGCGTGTGGTGCATGTGGTGTGTGTTGGTTGTGAGGAGCGTGTGTGGTGGTGTGGTGTGAGGAGTGTGTGGTGTGTGAGGGAGCATGTGGTGTGTGTGGTGTGTGAGGAGCGTGTGGTGCGTGTGGTGTGTGTGGTGTGTGAGGAGCGTGTGGTGTGTGTGTTGTGTGTAGTGTGGGTGTGTATGTGTGTGTGTGTGTGTAGCGTGTGGTGTGTGTGTAGCGTGTGGTGTGTGTGTAGCGTGTGGTGTGTGTGTAGCGTGTGGTGTGTGTGTAGCGTGTGGTGTGTGTGTAGCGTGTTTGTGTGTGTAGCGTGTGGTGTGTGTGTAGCGTGTGGTGTGTGAAGAGAGTGTTCTTTGTTGGTTCTTCAATTAATGTATGTGGGGCGTTATATTACTTATTCATATACAGCCTTCTATTGATAATTACTTACTTACTTATTCATATACAGTATGTGGAATGTTACATTGTTTGTCTAAATACTGTAACTGGGAAACTACATTGGTTGTTCAAATACAGCAGGTTGTATGTTTTGTAAGCAATTCAAATACAGCAAGTAGAACGTTACTCTGGTAGTGCAAAAATAGTAACACGCAACACCTTGCACAGTAACTCTGCCACACCTTGTATTGTAACTCTGCCACACCTTGTGTTGAAACGCTACACACCTTTAGGGGAGCCCGTGGCTGAGCGGCAGAACACTGGACGCGTGATCCTGTGGTCCCGGGTTCGATCCCGGGCTCCGGTGAGAAACAAAGGGCAGAGTTTCTTTCACCCTGATGCTCCTGTTACCTAGCAGAAAATAGGTACCTGGGAGTTAGTCAGCTGTCACGGGCTGCTTCCTGGGGGTTGAGGCCTGGTCGAGGACCGGGCCACGGGGACACTAAGCCCCGAAATCATCTCAAGATAACCTTATATTGTAACACTTACTTACTTGTTGACTGACGGAGAGGGGGGGGGCCTGCTGCATGGGTGACAGCTTCTCCCCTGTATCAACCTACCCTGGCTTGGCACCCTGGAGAGGCCACTCCAGACCGACAACCAGAGCGCAACTTTATAGTCTCCTGAGACAGATGGATGCCTTCTAATACTACTGCCACACCTTTTGTTGTACCATCTACTACCACACCTTTTGTTGTACCATCTACTGCCACACCTTTTGTTGTACCATCTACTGCCACACCTTGTATTGTAACGCTTACTGTCACACCTTGTATTGTAATACTGCCACACCTTGAACTGTAACACCGCCCCACCTTGCAATGTAACATTTACTGCCACACCTTGTATTGTAATACTGCCACACCTTGAACTGTAACACCGCCCCACCTTGCAATGTAACATTTACTGCCACACCTTGTATTGTAACGCTTACTGTCACACCTTGTATTGTAATACTGCCACACCTTGAACTGTAACACTGCCCCACCTTGCAATGTAACATTTACTGCCACACCTTGTATTGTAACGCTTACTGTCACACCTTGTATTGTAATACTGCCACACCTTGAACTGTAACACCGCCCCACCTTGCAATATAGCATTTACTGCCACACCTTGTATTGTAACACTGTAACACATGAGTCACAATAACGTGGCTGAATAAATGTTGACCAATCAACACACCAGAAGATAAAGAGACGACGACGTTTCGCTCCGTCATGGACCATTATCAAGTCGATTGTGATGAGACAAGGTTGTTGGTATTGTTGTTTTAGATTTAGCTGCTCAGAACAAAATGTTCATTTAGCACGGGCTATGGTGAGCCCGTAATTGAGTTCGGTTATTCGCGATAAGCTTGTTACTGTGATATATGAGTCAAAATTTAAAATGAGGGGTTTCCTACTTTTCCCGTTTCTCTCTCGTTTCTGTTTTAGTGCACTGGTTTTTAACTTGTTTTAATAACATTATCTCGATGGTGGATGTAGATGAAGAATGTTCACTAGTGTGTCCCATTCTTCAACTGTTTTTCTAATCATTTTAGTCGCTGTGGAATTTGCAGTTAATGCAGCTGCTCTCGTTGGATTAATGTTGAGTTTGAAGCCTATTTTATGCCTATCGATGCCTATGCTTAAACTATTGGGTTTATTACCTGCCAGCAGCACTTGCAAACAAGTCTGAGTTTGTGTATGGCAGAGACAAGGAAGGCACGGGGCATTTAGTAAGGCAAAAGAGAGGTGAGGAGGAGGAAATCTTAGAGGAAGGTAAGAGCAAGGCAAAAGGTACGGATAGGATAGGTGTATGGGGGGGGGTAACAATAGGTGTAAGAATGGAAACGTAATTAAAAGGCGAGAAAGAAATAGAAAAAGGATTGGTAGGCTTATGTTAGGTCCCGTTTGTTAGAAAGTTTAGATCATTTGAGTATGTACTGTGAAAGGGAAGAGTGAATGGCAACAAAGCTAGGACAAAGTTTCATGTTGGGTAGGTTGTGCATCAGAGCCGATTAGACAAGACGGCGTCTGTGAAAAGTAAAGTTAGGAAAGAGCAATCAATATCATGACAAGAATCCCTAACATGACTTAACATTGCATTGTTTGTGTCTGCAGACATAAAACGTCTTTTGAGTTTTTTAAGTCTGTCATGAAGTGTACGGCCAGTTTCCCCAAAGTTTTGGAGTGGTCAAGACGAACAGGAAATAGAGTAGACACCGGCAGCATTAGAATCAGGAGGAGAAGTGTGAACCAGGTTGGATCGAAGAGTGTTAGTTTGTCGAAAGGCGAGCTTTATGTCAAGAAAACGAAGAGTATTAGTAGGAGTTTTAAGTTCAGATATGAAGGGATGGCAGAGCACAGTGCTAATAGTGTTGGAAGCAGGTTTAGGTTGAAAAAATTTCGTTTATTTTGAGAAAAGGCGCAGATGAAAAATTGTGAGGGGTAACCAAGGCGAGAGAAAGATTCGTAAATAAATGAAATTTAAGAATCAAGAAACTGAGGATCACTGATGCATAGATCGCAGAGGAAAAAAGAGACGAGGACACTTTTCTTAATTATTTATTAACAGAAGGAGGATGGTAGGAAAAGAAGTGAATGTACATGCCACTATGCATGGGTTTGCGGTAGACAGAGAAAGAGAACCCGGACACAGAACTGTGAACGTGAGCGGCAAATAAACGAAGGAGGGAATTAGATTCCCATTCATCTTTGAAATGGATGAAAGGAGCTAGATTGTTAAGAGAGGAGAGGAAAAGCTGGAAAAGACTAAGTTCATTAGGCCATAAAGCAAAAATGTCATCAACATAGTGAAGCCAGAGAGAGGGACGAGTATCAATAGTGGGAAGAAGAACGGTTTCGAAATATTCTATATAGAGATTGGCAAGAACAGGGTAGAGAGGGAAACCCATAGCGACACCGATAGTTTGAGAGAAGTAGTTATCGTTGCAAGAGAATGAGTCAAAGTCAACACAGTCTGATGAGTTGAAGAGAATCGTGAATGGGGGAGCGGGAGATGAAGAAGGCCCTGAGAACACTGCCCTGATAAGTAGTTGTTCTATTAAAAAACAAATTAATAAATATTGTAAAACTGATGTTAATACGTTACGTTGGTAGTCCAAATACAGTAAATGGGACGCTACAATTCTAGTACATATATTGAAAGTGGAACGTTCCGATGGCGGTCCAAATACAGTAAGTTGGTTGTTACATTGGTAGTCCAAATACAGTGAGACTTTACGTTCTTAGTGCAAATACAGTAACACCGCCACACCGTCTATTGTAACACTTACTGCAACACATTGTATTGAAACACTTACTGTGAGACATTGTTTTCTAAAACTTACTGACACACCTTGAATTGCAACACATTCTGCCATACCTAGTGTTGTAACACATGCTTCTACAACTTGTATTCTAACACTGCGACCCCTTGTAATATGTTACTTACAGCAATACCTTGTAGTATTGTAATACTACGACATCGTGATTTGTAACACTGCCGCACATTGTATTGTAACAACAAAAACCTATACTGTGACATCTACTGCCACACCTTGTATTGTAACAATGCTACACATTTTATTGTAAGACTAACTGCCACACCTTGTATTGCAACACCATCACACCTTGCATTACAACACATACTCCCACGCCTTGTATTGTAATATTGCCAAACTTTGCAGGGTAACACTTACTGCCATACCCTGTAATGCTTTTCTTACTGTCACACCTTGTTTTGTAACACTTACTGCAAACCTTGTACTGCAAAACTTACTGCCACACTTTATATTACAAAACGTACTGCGACACCTTGTATTGCAACACCGCCACACCGTGAATTATACTACTGACTGCCACACATTGTATTGTAATTCTGCCACACCTTGAATTGAAATACTTACCGCCTCACCATGTATTGTAATCCATCCTCACCTTGTATTGTAATACTTACCGTCACACATTGCAACATACGATCATTTATATTGTTTATATATAACCATTTTATCCGCAAAATTTATATAATAAACATAATAATTCCAGAGCCCGGCTCTGTGGTGCAGCGGTCAGCACAGCCGCCTCTAAAGTGGCAGACTCAGGTTCAACTCCTGGCGGAGCCTTTTTCTCTCCAGCTACAGTTACACCCAGATCAATTTACTGATTACTATTTTACATTATCTTCAGTAAAGTTTTTGTGAAATATGTAAACAAATATTTAGCTAATTATATCGTATAAAAAACTCCATTAAGCCTACATTTTCATAATAAATGTTTACTTATTTATTTCACATTGAAATTGCAAACACTGAAGCATTTGTTCTATTAAAAAATACGAAAAAGTATTGTGAAACTGATGTTACGTTATGTTGGTAGTCCAAATACAGTAACAGAGACGTTACGATGGTAGTCCAAATACAGTACGTTGGCCGTTACATTGGTAGTCCAAATACAGTGAGACGTTATGTTCGCAGTGCAAATACAGTAACACCGCCACACAGTTTATTGTAACACTTACTGCAACACATTGCATTGAAACACTTCCTGCCAGACCTTGTTTTCTAACACTTACTGACACATCTTGAGTTGTAACACTTACTGCCATACCTAGTTTTGTAACACATGCTTCTACACCTTGTATTCTAAGACTCAGAAATACTTTATATTGTAATACTGCAACACCTTGCTTTGATGCACAGTCACACTTTGCATTTCAACGCTTTTTACAACACCATGAATTGTAATACTTACTTCCACATCTCGTATTGTAACACTGCCACACCTTGTATTGTAATACTTACATCCACACCTTATGTTGACCAGACCACACACTAGAAGGTGAAGGGACGACGACGTTTCGATCCGTCCTGGACCATTCTCAAGTCGACTCATTCTCAAGACAATCGACTTGAGAATGGTCCAGGACGGACCGAAACGTCGTCGTCCCTTCACCTTCTAGTGTGTGGTCTGGTCAACATACTTCAGCCACGTTATTGTGACTATTCCACACCTTATAAAGTAACACTGTCAAATCTTATATTGTAAGAGGGCTACAACTTGTATTGTAACGCAAGCAAACCTTATAATGTAACACTTACTGCTATGCCTTGAACTGTAATAATGCTAGACCTTGTATTGTAAGACTTACTGCCATATCTTGTATTGCAAAACTTACTGCCACACCTTGTATTATAACACCATCACATCTCTCATTTCAACACATACTCCCACGCCTTGTATTGTTATACAAATGCATTTTGCATTGAAACACTTACTGCCACATCCAGTAATGTAACTCTTACTGCCACACCATATATTGTAACTCTTACTGCCACACCATATATTGTAACTCTTACTGCCACACCATATATTGTAACTCTTACTGCCACACCATATATTGTAACTCTTACTACTATATCTTGTATTGTAAAACTTACCCCCCACCATTTGGTATTGTAAGATTTACTGCAACACCTTGTTATGTAACACATGCTGCCACACCTTATTGTAACACTGCCACACATTTATTGTAATACTTATATCCCCACACCTTGTAATGTAACACTGTCCCAAGGGGTATTAAAATTCTTATTGCCTCTGTCAGGAGATGGATTTTCCAGTTCCCTTGTGTCCTGTAATGTGTGCGTGCTCATGACAGGAAGGCCGTGCACAGGAGTGTGAACGGGGCACAAAGTTGAGAAATATAACTCTCACACAGTCATGCTTAGTGTCTATGAATAGCCCAGGGTACGGGCCTTCCAACAATACTATAGTGGTCGCTATAGCAAGTCTGCAGAGAAAGTTATAACCAGGAGTTTATTTCAAGTAAATTTCTGTACATGTTTAAAAGAAGAGGGGGGTTGGGGGGGTTTACGATCGTTTGCCGATCCCTCCACCAACAGCACCCCTCATGCCATGACGTGGTGGATCGCGTCATCTTAGGAGAGTCGTGATTCTTAGGAGAGTCGCACCAGGCCTCTGGAGAGGCATGTCTGTGATTGGTGCATAGGAGCTGAGGGGTGTCCTGGTTGGATGGGCCCTCGCCTCCAGCCAAAATTCATTCTTCCAGTGCTTGTGCCTAGAGAGGCTGTGGGTTTTCCGTGCTCGGCCAAGCATTGGAAATACCGCCTGCATAGACACAAAAGTCACTCTGTATTGTTGTGCCATCGTCCTGGAGCCGCTAGAGTAAGAATCCGGTATTGTGAGGATGGGTATCGCCGAATTCAACCCGTTCTCATGCAAGACAGCACATGTATGACTAAATGATTATAGTCCCTATTTTATTAATTAATGTATATAGTACCTATGTGGTACATTCCCAGTTATATATGTTTTCAAGGTACTAATTACGTCCCATAGTACCCGTCCATCGCCGTAGACAGCAGAATAGTCGTGATTGGTTCAATTTTAATAATAATGTGGAGGCGGTCGCCTGTGGGGTATGGAACGACCGACTACGTGGTAATCGGTATACATATAAATTGAGGTAATAACGAGGAAGACAGTTGCTCACCTGGAGCTGAAGTCTTCTAGGGGCCGCCGGGCTGAAGCAATGTGACGGCTTCTCAGGGGAGAGGATGGGCGAGGTCCAATCGCAACTTTCCAATACGGGTGCCGAATAACCAATCGTTCGGGAGGCGTCGTTCACAGGCCCAGCTGCGGTCAGGTGCGGTTCTCTTCTGCCCCCAGGCGTGCTCTGGGGAGATGCGCACAGTCATTGCGCAGGGCCGCCGTCCACCAACCAGGAGCACCTAGCATAAGAGATATTCCCTCTGGCGGGCACTTTGAATGTGGTTCCCTCCACACTCCTCTTGTCCCAATAAAACAAGGGGTGTATTAGAAACGTAATTTAAATTTAGTATGTCCTTTTGGGAAGGACCCTCCACCGGCTTCACATTGAGGGGTGGAATGGTATATATAGCAACAGAAGAGAACGTGTCTGGTTTGACTTAAAGAAAACATCTAACAATTTAAATACAGTATGTGCTTCTTTGTGAAATTGTTCATGATTATTGTACTGACATAGTGTTGGTTGATCTAATTCTTGTGATTGATGAGGAAGTACTATTTTTGTGCACTGAACTGATCATGATTTATCTACACTACACACTACACTGCAGCTTTTTTTTCTTTTCTTTTCTTTCTTTCTTTCAAGATTCACTCCTAGGGATTCACCCCAGTTATGGTCCTCACACCTAAGCACTGCTCCTTGGTTACGGTTCCTTCCTTGACAGAGCAACACTTTCCACACTTCTCACCCCCAGGATCCCAAGGGAAAGCAATTGGATCTATGCCTTCTAGAAACTGACCTACTGTTAATTTTTCTTTTACTTTCTTCTGAGGACGCATTTTCGAATTGTGTTTTAAAAAGCCCTGCTGCTTGTAAGGAACTGGCTCCTTCCTGTGGTTCCTCCTGCTATAATTACATTTCCCATTAAGCATCTCCTGTAATATCATCTGAGATTTGGCCAAGGCCAAGCTGACGCCCTGATTTTTCATAAAATCTAGCCCCAGTAATATATTATCTTCAATTGGTGCCACATACACATTTACATCAAATATCCCTCCTGCAATTAGTAATGTAACCGGGCCTACCAACGTTCCCGGAATGCACATACATTTCCCCGCTGTGTTGAGGGTGATCTGCCTTATTACCTGTGATGGAGGTATTAACTTTTGATGAACCTCTTGAGAAATAATTGTGACTTCCGCAGCTGCATCAACTGTTGCTCTCACTATTACGTTCTCCACTTGAATCGGGATCCAGAACATAGAACCGGACCGTAGTTGCCTAATAATTATTTGTTCTTGTTCCTCCTTTTCTTGCTTATCAGTGTCCACGGGTGTGCCGGCTGTATCTACCTCATCCTCCCTGGAGGAACAACTGCTCTTTTCTTGAGAGAACTCTTCCTCGTCACCTACTTACTTGAAAGTTAAGTTTACCCCCCCCCCTCCTGTTGATAGAAGTTTTCCTCGTCCTGGGACACATTAATTTTACCTTCGCCTACGTTCCTTGCGTCAGCCGGTGCTAAAATGTCAGGCGCACCTTCAGAAAATGTTCGATCGGACTGCCTATCTTCCTGATGGATATCCAGTGCTGGTATTTGGAGGGTATAAGTTTTGAACCCTAGAGAAGGTCCTGGTATCATTGAATGTGATGCAGCCACACTCTGCTGGCCTGGTAAGTCGTGGGTCGAACCTAGGCATCTTGAGCCGATCAATCCCTGTTTAAAGATTTATTCTCGTCATTAAATGAAACATGACACTTATCGTCGGTATGCTCCCCCTGTTTACAGCCTTCGTACCAGCCACTTCTGGACCTTTGGCAGTCGCAAGCAAAATGACCCTCTTCCCCACATAAGTAACAATTATTACACCGTCTAGCTGATGGGGTGCACTGACCACGAGGTGATATGATAGCGTTTGTGAGACGCTTCAGGTTCTCACACACATCGTCCAATTTGTCACGAACCCCTGAGGTCCCTGAGACAACTTCGTCTAGTTATGCATTCATACCTGTCAATTTATCTATCTTTGTATCTATTCCCGCAAGAGAGGGAGAACCTGATCCAGTATTTGGTTGCCGGGGACCCCCATTACCATGACCTGATATGCTAGTAGCCGGTGATGAATCTAGAGATTTTGTGGGTGTCCGTGAGCGGAGACGGGAAGCAAAACTACTCCAGGATGGCTGTTCGTATCGGGAAGGTCTACCCTCAGCATTTATCCACACTATTGGGCCTTGGGACCTCTGCTGCTGGGAACCATATGAGGATGAACCTGCTGACCCGTGAATAGCAACAGAATTATGCTGAAATGTCTGAGCCCTATCAATGACTTTTTCCATGGAAGAAATATTAGCGTTGGAAATATATTCCGCTAAACGTTTATCCAGCAAACACTAACCATATCACATGATTGCCATCTGCTCCTCTTCTCCCCTTTCCATATGTTTGTAAGCTCGATGAGCCAAATGCTGGACTCTATCAGCCCATTCTAGAATTTCCTCAACATGCTCCTGGTGGGCCTGAGAAAATTTCATTATTGCCACGTCTAAAACCTCCCTATCCCCAAACCACTTTACGAGTTTATGCATCATGCGAGTATAATCAATTGATGGTTCCCGGTCTACTATCCGGTTGTAAAAATCACTGGCTTTGCCTTTAAGACACCAACCCAAATTTTTAGGGAAGTAGGGCCACTCCAATCTTTTTGCGCTGAATAAGATGTGAAACGGTGATAGAACGGAGTCCAATCAGATTTATCAGCATAATCCAACTCCCGAGGTCGGGAGGTGGACCAACTATGGCCGGTCCACCAGCTAGGAGTGGAGTCATAATAATCAGAATTCTGGGAGCTAGCTGACAACCGTTGAGCTGGGCGACGGGATGAATGAGACGACTACTTAGTTGAAAGATGTCCCTGTCTCAGAAAACGGAAACTATGCAACCCATGGATACTGCGAGAAGGAAACGTACGTCTGAACTGAGTGCAGCCGCACCTCCAGAAGCAGCCGAGGCATTCCCATCGGTTGATGGTGAATTTGAACATACCCTAGCATTAGGGTCTGTGAGAGTGTTGGAGCCTGAGTCCTGGGGAAGCGGGTCTGTGTCAAAAGATAAGGCATTCAACAAGGGAGTTGTAATCTTAAGGTGAGAGATATGGTAGATATTGTCTGCAGTGCATGTGTGTCCAAATTTTATAATTTTGTTGCCCAGTGTGTATGACACTCCAGGTAGAGTTATCAGGTCAATTACAGGCACAGAGTTAATGCGTGTGCGGGGCATCTTGCTGTAATGAAAAGCCGAAGCTCAAAAATATTCTTGTGCAAAATGTATGTTCCAGCCAAGTTAACCACTAACTCATAAAAATAAGACACGCCAGGGAATAGGCCTTAACTCTAGGAATGGTCAAAAATAGTATTCCGCCTCCAAGCCTGTAACTAATGGAAGCAGGTGCCGCTTAGGAATTATCCAGTATGTTTGAGGTAGGCATTCACTGTACGATGTCAAAAAATGGAGAAAAAACGGGTGGCCCCAATACTTAGGATTACCTGACCCCAATGTTACTCCATCGCACAAATTTTCAAAACTTAGATTGCACTTGGTATGGTCGTGAACACTCAATAGGACTGGATAATCGTAAGTTCGAGCACTTAACTTCATCATGTACTTAAATCTAGGATCATGCACTTAAATCTAGGATCATGCACTTATATCTAGGATCATGCACTTAAATCTAGGATCATGCACTTAAATCTAGGATCATGCACTTAAATCTATGGTCATGCACTTAATTTAGGGTGTAAACATATATTCCACTCTTACAAGTACACGTTAGGTAAGAACCCTTATCACTTATTTCTAAGTATTTTCACTGGTCACTTGTAGGAATATCACATGCAGTTGTTTCCCTAAAAAGTGGACATTTGCAAACCACAATGTTTCAAGTTTCAATATTTCAACTGTATATTCCACAGTATCACTCACTTAACTCTAATATATCAGAATATTTAACGTATGTGTTTTATGGGGGCCTTAGATTCAAATATGCCAAAAGTGAAACGTGTTCGATTTCGATCAAACTTTTTTGACGTGTTGTATATGAAAAGGGTTTCATCTGGTCCAGGTCTCAGCATCGTAGCTTAAATAGGAAGGAGAAATAAAATATTGAATTATGTGTCAAAATATTTCCAAAANGCCAACAGAGATATTACAGGAAAGAGATGGTTGAGTTGACTGCATCTATCTGGACCTAAAAAAGGCTTTCGACAGTTCCACACAAGGGTTGTTCTGGAAACTGAAAAATATTGGAGGGGTGACAGGTAAGCTTCTAACATGATGAAAAATTTTGACTGATAGAAAAATGAGGGCAGTGATTAGAGGCAAGGTATCGGACTGGAGAAATGTCACAAGTGGGAGTACCCAGTCACAGGGTTCAGATCTTGCACCAGTGATGTTTATTGTTTACATAAATGATCTACCAGTTGGTATACAGAATTATATGAACATGTTGCTGATGATGCTAAGATAATAGGAGGATAAGAAACTTAGATGTTGTCATGCCCTTCAAGATGACCTGGACAAAATAAGTATATGGAGCACCACTTGGCAAATGGAATTTAATGTTAATAAATGCCATGTTATGGAATGTGGAATAGGAGAACATAGACCCCACACAACCTATATATTATGTGAGAAATCTTTAAATAATTCTAATAAAGAAAGAGATCTAGGGGTGGTTCTAGATAGAAAAAACTATCACCTGAGGACCACATAAAGAATTTGTGCGAGGAGCCTATGCCACGCTTTCTAACTTCAGAATTGCTTTTAAATACATGGATGGCGATTATACTAAAGAAATTGTTCACGACTTTTGTTAGGCCAAAGCTAGAATATGCAGCGGTTGTGTGGTGCCCATATCTTAAGAAGCACATTGTAATGGGAATCTCAGTGCTGGGTACCTCAGTCTTGTCTTCTCTACCATTGTAATGGTAATATACCCTAATTGAAATATTACTAAATCATTATTGTAATGTAATATCTCTGTCCACACTAATAACCAGCAAGCACTAATAACGGACCAGCATGACCCCTCGCTGGACTGTCACGAATATAAGCTGAATATTAAATGAGGAATATCACAAGAAAGGGATCATTAATCTTACCCTCCTTTCACTGCCACCACCTTCCAAAGGAGTGAATGTGTCTATAATTATCGGTCCCCAGGAAGGAAGGGACTCGATAATCAGGGAACTCAACGGACCAGTGATTGAAATTGAATGGATTGTTCAGTCTTATTGAATTGAACGGGGGAGGTTCTCGCTTACTTTATTATTCCTAAGAATGGAGAAACACAGGGAAGTTCTAACACAGCACATGAAAATCGCATGAATACCATTGACATATAGCCTACTCTAATAACATCTACCAAATAAAAGAGGCAATGGAAAATGCAATACCAATATGCAAGAAACGTAGGAGCACACTACCTTCAATCGCACACTGCTGCCAAGATGTTGATGGCAGCCCTCAGCCCCTTTGGACGCGGGCTGGCTTGCCCTCCAGTCCCGAAAAACTCCAAGACACACTGAATTCTTTCTCTTATAAAAAATGCTACCACACTCCTAGGCCCAATTTAACTCCGCCTCTCCCAGCCTAGGCCAATGGATTTAAACATATCTGGGTGAACTAGAGACCGGCCAATGCATGGCAGGCACTCCTGAGACTGACTTCCTACTCAACCAATGAGCGCAGAGTGTCACTCTCAGACCAGACAATTCTTGATTAGCCCCGCCTCCTAGACTGGGCATAGGCCTTGTTTCTGAACGTTCTTGTTTTCCTCCCGTAGGCTCACACACCGTTCCCACGGTACGACAGGAAAACGCCCACAAGACGGTTGGCGCTCTCTGGCTGCCCGACATCCGAGAACCCAAGTTTATTGGCCCTGGAGTATTGTTTCTAAAGTTTGTCACTGACTATTTCCAAAGACGGCCAAGGGGAGCAAAAGGCAGGAAGCTTTATGACCCTTGACGAAAGAGGGTCGGCCCACGGGGAAGGGAGAAAGAGAGTAGGAAGGAGAAGGGAGGGGGAAGGGAGAAGAAGGGAGAAGGGAGAGCAATGATCTACGCGCCAGATCATTACAAACATCAACAAACTGGAAAAGGTGCAAAGACATGCTACTAAGTGGCTCCCAGAACTGAAGGGCAAGAGCTATGAGGAGAGGTTAGAGGCATTAAATATGCCAAAACTAAAAGACAAGAAAAAGAGGTGATATGATCACTATATACAAAATAGTAACAGGAATTGATAAAATCGATAGTCGCACCACCCCCAGTTCGTTGGCTGATGTGCCAGGTGCGTAATTCTGTCTTTGCCGACTCTGTGTGTGGCGGCCAGGTGTTCCTATAAATCTACTGGGTTGCCTGTGCCTAGGGTTCCCTTACCTAGGTGCCCAGTAAGTACTTTCCTTGTGGTTCAGGGGTTACCTTTCCTGGGGCGTTCAGGTCTCACTCCAGTTAGAAGCCTTCGTCGCTTAATGTTGTTCTTGCCCTTGGGGTTCACAGGGGGGGGGGGTCTTGGGCTTCCTGTGTTGCCCAGGGTAGGAGTGGGTTTGTGCTGGGTGGGGCACACTGCGGCTGGCACAGCCTGCATCAGCAGTGGCCGACGTTTCATTCTGAGGACCGGTTAGTCTCCTTCGGGGTTCTTTTGTTTGTTTTTAGTGCATTCTTGTTTCTTGGCAGAGGAAGTCTGTCTAGCTTCCTATTAGATTAGCCTAGGTTGTGTTTCGTAGTCCTCCTCCTGTTGCCGTGAGGTCTCACAGTGATGCTGGTTACTAGTTTGCCTGCAGCAGAGAGGATTTACCAGCTTAGCTGGCCCCGAGTGCCTTGGCTTCCTGTAGGGCTTACGTACCCTCCGGGCCCTGGAAATCCCTGTAGGGCTCGGTGGTACCATGGACACGTCTTCTAAGACCCATCTCGCCTTGTGCGATACCCAGGGATGTTCGTTGTCCTTGCCTCATGGTCACGATAATCCATCCTGCCTTCATGCTGCCTGTTGGGTCAGTGACACCTACGATCCTGAGTCTTGCAGGATGTGTTCCCCGCTTGTTATTCAATTTACCCATTCTTCGTCTGAGAATGTTTGGGGTCAGAGGGTGATTTGAATGCATGCTAGGTAGTCCGTTAATAGGGAATTAAGAAACCTAGATTGTCATACCCTTTACGAAGGCCTGGACAAAATAAGTGTGTGGAGCAACATTTGGCAGATGGAATTTAATGTGAATAAGTGCCATATTTTGGGAAGTGGAATAGGAGAAAATAGGTCGCACACAACCTACAAATTATGTGAATGTTTATAAGAATTCCAACAGAGAAAGAGATCTAGGGTTTGTTCTGGATAATAAAAAATCTAATGTCTACAAAACAGTGACAGGAATCAATAAAATTTACGAATTATTTTTGAAAACTGCAATTAAAGAACAAGAGGACAGGTTCAAACTAAGGAAACAAGCTACTGAAAAAACATCAAAAAGTTCACTTTTGCAAACAGAGCATACCTCTCATCATGTAACTATACTTATACACCTTGAAAATCCTCTGAATTTGACTTTGACATGAATCATCATCTCTGTTACAGCATTGTATTGGCAATAGCATATCTGAATGATATCTCGTAATTCCTGAATATTATGAGATATATAGTTCTGTAGCCATATTGGATTAGAGCTTTGTTTTGATAATTGCCTATTTCTTACTCTTTAATTAATCTTAATAATTTTCAGACTACATAAAAACTATACCAGCCTGTACTCCTTATATCAACTGGTTGGCACTTCACCCCTTGTCCTCATTTGTGCACTCTTCTTATTCTGAGATATGCCAACCCTTTTTGTGTGGGAGCATCTCTAGTTTACATTTTACTTGTCGGGTTTAAAAAAAATTACCAGGTTGTAGTATGACAATTGTTATGTCCGAGTATATCTAGTCTAGGAATGGAACTAAAAGGTCATACAGTATATGTATGGTAAGATTGTCAGGTTATCAAGATGCTACTAAGGTATTTAAAGATTGGTGTTTATTTATGTACACTATTTCAGTAACATTTTCCTCCAGTATTTAGGTTAATAATATTTTCAATGTCTGCCAAATACAATTTGCAGATTATACTTGAAAAAATATTTCATATTTAGTACATATGGAAAAGTTGAAATTTTTTCAGTCAGTAAAGTTTAATAAAATAAATAATCTGCATTTAGATGCCTTTATTTCAACATGCCTATGAAGACACAACACTGGAATTAGGGGAACACATGTATATTGTTTTACTTCAATAATTAAATGTGGCATACGGCTGAAAGATGTCGTACTTTATATTTTCTCCTTAATTCATTTAGAACAGTCACTGTTGGTAAATGGGAAAAACAGTCACTTAGCTAGGTGAGCCTTGGCCAGTGCTTCATTCAAGTGTGAGCTTCAACAGCCCTAGTAGAGTATGTATTATGCAACGTTCAATGTGTTGTTGTGGTGGGGTGGGACAGAGAGGTGGGGATGGGATGGGAAGGAGAGGTTGCATGGGGATGGGATGGGAAGGAGAGGGGCAGCGGTGGGGTGGAGGGAGAAGGGTGGAACAGGGTTGACGTTGAAGAGTCTCTTGCTGAAAGCACCCTACACAACAACATAGAACAATATCAGTGTACTTTCAGCATCACTGCATCACTTCTTGCAAAACTTCTTAGACATTTTACTTTGATATTTTCTCCTATTTATGGGAAACCCTGCCAAGCTGCATGTATCACTCCCCAAGACCTCTCATGCTCCACTTAAAAAAGATGTACAAGTTTTATGTTGTGTGCTCCTCCGTTAGCTTTGATAAACCTCACACTTGCATGACACAAAATACAGGTTCACTGTGAAGTGATTCTTATTAGTTCTTTCATATTGTTAATTCTCTAGCAAACACTGGATCCAAGGTATGCATTACCCTTTATCCATAAATTGCAAGGGTTAATTAACATTTACAAGTTCTCCAGTATCTTTGAACAACACTTAAAATTATAGATATTAAGACTATATACAAAATGTTTTTCACTCAATTTCATAGCTGGCCAGTGCCAACAAAAACAGTTTTGCGACATCCAAATTACAAACTGTATGTTTTGTAACATTTCTAAACTTGAGCACTGGGCGCATAATTCACACAGCAAAACAAAACAAAATTATTACAAAAGTGAAAAATTTCTAAATATGACTACAGTCTAAAAATTCTTCTATATGATCCTATCACCACAGGAGAGAGAGATACATTGCCTTAAGCACAATTTTATCTTGAGGAGGATCTAGGCAGGAAAATGGTGTAAATTACATTTCATAAATCACATTCACAATAGAAATATGAAATGATGCTAGCTTAAAGGATTGCAGTTAACCATTTTGACCCATTAGCAACTAGATAATTTTGTTACAGTATATGATCCAAAGTTTTAGTAATTATATTCACAGGTATTGTATGCTTTGTATTTGTTTAATTAACACTTTCATATAAAACAAAGAATTTTTGTATATATCAATATATGCTGCAGTAACAAGTGATATATAGATTTAATATTTCATATAACCTATGCGAGTTGATACTATGAAGAGTCAACATTAAAGGACAACTAAACATTGGACCGCCTTCTGCATTGCAGGGCAGCAAGTGCATTCACAACCGGGTAGAGTGACCAGAAAAATTACAACATTAACGTTAAGAAACGCTAACTTTATAATATCACCCTAAGATTCATAACAATGAATCGCCTTGTA
The DNA here is from genome assembly GCA_020271785.1 of Procambarus virginalis. Classification (NCBI taxonomy): domain Eukaryota; kingdom Metazoa; phylum Arthropoda; class Malacostraca; order Decapoda; family Cambaridae; genus Procambarus; species Procambarus virginalis. The sequence goes on along the minus strand of WNGS01165503.1, from coordinate 19,660,280 downwards.
CGAGGTAAAAAATATTCTTGCACGTGTTACTATTGTACCATTTCAAGAATTATTAGCACTGAAGAATTTTATACAACAATGATCATAATATATACAAGAGCCAGTGATGTAACACTTCGTGCAAACAGATCATGTATATTAATTCAAGTCAGGATTAAATATTAGTTCTGCATAGAAACCAATTTTAGAAATAAAATAGGATTAGTATGGTATTCTTGAAATTTATCCATTCTTGAATACAGCGAGTACAGCTACCTACGAATATTAAATATTCACTAAAATAATAAATGAATTGTGTTAATACAGTATTTGTTGCAAACAACTTGATGACTGCAAATGACTTTGTCAATTATACCCCTTGCAATAAATTGGAGAACAAGAATTGGCATTGTCTGAAATTGCACACAAGCTAAAAGAATACATTTAGTACTACACATAGGATGAAAAATGAAATGATATTTTATGTACAGTTACACTGGGATGATTGTGCTCAAGCATGTTGGCTCATTCAACATGAAATATAATTTTTCCAACTATCTTTCAACATTAAACATACACATTGAACACTTGGATTGAAATGACTTCCTAGGTACAACACACAAACTATGACATTATATTGCATGAAGTCCATTTGAGAAATTTATATATATATATATATATATATATATATATATATATATATATATATATATATATATATATACAGTTGACAGCACCCGTCACATACAAATATGCCATTAATGTACTGAGTTACAAATTTAAATGGTGTTATGATGATATCAACTTATTGTGTAGAATCACTTGAATGTATGCCAACACACACACACATTATTATGCTAAATGCCATAAACTGGCTTTCAGTAGTTTCATGTGCAAGCAAGTTTTCTTAGGATATCAGTTTCAACTTTACTTTCATTGGTTACCAGCATTGTTCTAGAGTATAGCATTACTACAGGTTCCTACATCAACAGTATGTATGTATGTAGACTGCATTATACACTCCAAAAGACCTAATAAGACATAAATATATGTCTATAAAATGTAATAAAAAGATTACAAGTTTTGTCACATGTTTGTACTGTATACCATTCATAAAGTATTCTGTCCAAGTGAAGTTTGATAACAAATTAATCAAAGCCATTCCATTTATTGTAAATTCTTCACTGAAAGCACAAGTGTTAGGAATAAAGTCGAACACTAAACAATAAAGAAGTTATTAGCATATTATAATACTCATTTTACAGTCAATACTCATGGAACAATGAGTTTTGAATATCAGTACATAAAATGGGTTGTTTATATAAACTTTTAACAAATTAAAGTGTATAAATACTTTGGATGTGCAAAATGTAATAATTACTAATTGGGAAATGGATCCCTCATCAGTTTCCTTGAGTTTTAAAGCTGGCCGGACTTTCTTGGCAGCAACAATTTACTATCCATTGCAGCTCGCATTATCTTGGGTAGTCTCTCCCGACTGGTTCAGTCTTATTAGCAACAAATTTCACTCGTGCAACCACAACCATGTTTATTTTGCTTTGCTTTTTTCTTTGCTTAGCAGATATATATATATATCACTTGCCAATTAGCCACAGTTCATGACAATGCCAACTGCTTCCTTGTTTTTACTAGTGTCTTCACAGGTCAGTTGTCTCTCACTATAATTAAAACAATTATAATGTACACACATTTAGTCTTTATACTAAGAACAGCAACATCAAGACCTTATAAGAAATTCTCAGTGGTTCAGTAAGGCTCATTTCATAGTACACTATATGATTAAAAATCTGTTTAACAGAAACACTAAGTCATGACTGCTTTTATATTGCATGTGTTATCATATCTTAACTTGAAGGGGAAGTGTTGTTGGGGTTTTCCATAAGCATTTTCATCAAGTAGTTGTCCAGAGGTGTATCTCCAATTAGCTGTGGAAGAAAAGAAAAGTATATAATATGCAATACCTTTATCCTTACTACCTTTCCTGCTATGTGTATACTGTATATGCTGGTAATGACTGAAAACCTTGGCAACAAATTGAACAAATTTATTGCTAATACGCAGAACTTTAGGATGAAGTGTAACATCTTTTTGGCCATACAGTATTTCCTTAGGTCAGAATTAATTTTAATTTAACCAAACATGATACCTGGTGTTTGTGCAGTAATAGAGAGCATAGTTTTGCAATATGAGAATTAGGTGCATATTGGTGCATGTGTGGGATTGTTTGTACTGCTTCTAGCAGCATGGGCTACCCTCTTCATATGACCTGCCATATCACAGTGCTAGAACACTGTGATAACCATCTTTAGCTTACTTCCACTTGCTTTATAGTTAGACTTGCCAACCCTGGCCTGCAACTGGGCTTGTCTTGTAATAACTTTAATTTGAAAGTGTTTTACAGTGTTTGTTTTATTTGTGTACTGTTTAGAATGCATTTTCCCATGTAAATTGAGGGCTTACTGTACTGGATATTCAAAACTACATCAAGATGAGATTTAAAAAGTAAAAAAAAAAAAACAAATCTGGGTTAACTAAACTCGTCTGTTATGTTCCTTGGCAAGATGGTTGCCTCAGGTGGAGACTGGTACACGATATGAACATAATGACATGCTAATGTAATGAGAGATGAAGATACACATGATATACTGGTACTGTATAGTAGTTATAACAGAGCCAATAAACACAAGATTTAATAGTTACTTTTATAACGTGCCTTTTTTTTGTGATCTTGATTAGCTTGATAATATCAAGCTATACACGAACACACGTTCTATCATAACAACATGGGGTCCTGTAGTATAGTGGCATACATTCTTGACTCACAATTGGGGATCCCAAGTTCAATTACCAGGCAGGAGAGAAATGATTGGGAAGGTTTCCTTTCACCTGATGCCCCATATTCCTCTAGCATTAGATTCCTGAGAGTTAGGCAACTATTGTATTCACTTAGTTGTGCTTGCAGGGGTTGAGCTCTGGTCTTTTGGCCCGCCTCTCAACTGTCAATCAATCACTATTACTAACTTTTTTTTTTGGGGGGGGGGGGTTCTGGTGCTCGCTTGCCCAAAGTGCAAAAGTGTTAAGGAAGGTTTCTAATTCCTGGGATTGACTCGTTCTTCTCTGGATGCTTTCAACTGAATTTGTCCATTGTATAGTACTGTGGCCAAAACTGAACTGCATAATGTAAATGGAACCTAAGGAGGGAAAGAACAAGATGAGGAATAATGTTAGACGTCTTGTTTCCAATCTTTATAGAAATAAATCCCAGTATCCTATTGGCTTTATTCTGTATATTTATGCATTGATTGTTCGCCTTTAGATCCCCTACTAATTAGACTAATCTTTCTTGCATTCAGGTTTTGCAATGTCAGCATTTTCTTTTTCTTAGTTTTTTTAATAACTAGTTTGACAGTTATTCTAGATTAACTTCCACAGTCTGCTTTTGTACAGAGCTTTTTTTCTTTTTGTAAGGTTTTCATATTATGGGTATCCATTTTGGGTCATTGTTATTAGACCTAGTAAATTTAAGGCATACTACATTCTTTGGCTTTCTTAAGGAAGTTTTTAAAAGAGAAATAAATTGAATGACATAACAATGCACATGTCACCCACTGCTGTACCACGTGCCCAGGGAAGCCCAGTGCCAATGTTAAGGTGCACTTACTCTGCCCTTCCCAAGAAGGATGGCAGGTGATGGCATCATTTCAATTTCTCCATGAACTGATGCCACATGCTACTTGCCAAGTATATAATGTATTAGAACTTTGCTTTTGACTTGAGTTATTCCAAACTTGGTGTAAACTAAATTTCTTTACACATACCAGTACCGGTACTTGGCAAAAAGTGAATACTGTATATAGGCCTACAATGTAATATGTACATGTGAAGTATATGGCACATAGTGTGTTCCTGGCACTGCTCATCAGAAGCATCCATCTCCTTTGCTGCTGTTCTATCTGGTAATGCCATCCAGAAATATTCAAACACCAGCAGGAGGTGCAAAAGTGCGATTTGATAATTGCTTGGTCTGTGGTAGTATAAGATAACTTCATCAATAATAAGCAATTAAAATATATAGCACAATTTTTTCATGGATCTAGGTTACATACGTGTACAATGTAACATATCCATACATCATTTATATTAAAACCGGGTTATGGTAACTAAGATGAATGCACGATAACGGCATTATTTCAAGAATTAATGTATGGAAGAGAATAAATTCAAAAACAAAAATGTAGAGGTAAAGGGAGAAAGCAAGTGGGCTAAAAGATAGCCATGTGTGTTGAAGTAACATAAGGTTCTGGCACTTAAAGCCAGATTTCTACCATACAAAAATATTAAAAAAGAAAGAAAAATGTTTGTTTGAGCAAACTCTTAAACTACTATAATTTGCATAAATAAAAAATATGCGATGTAGGTCAAAACTTTGTACCTTAAACAAAAAGAGATACTCTAGGCATTTTAAGCCAATTGATCTGAGCGCTGGTAGTCGTAGCAATAGCTTGGCAAACCTGCCAGGTTCTTCAGGGTAGCTAGTACGTGTGTACTCTTCTAGTGCTGCGTAAACCTTCTCGCGTAGAATCTCGACATCATTACAGCATGTGAGTCCCTTAGCATCTGGGTGAGGTGAACAAATCCATTAATATTCTTGTGTAGAGATATGTACTTTGTAAAATCAAGAAAAGTACAATGTTTAAATTGGTAAATAATAAAAAGCACGGAGTACATATAGCTATGCCAATAATTAGTAACTGTAAATGATTACTTTTATTTACATGCAACACAGGAAATACATTCAAAGCCTAGGAAAAAATACAGTATATGCTTACACTGCTACAGCCTGGGATGTAAATGGGGGTACAAGCTTGGGCTGGGTGAAAATATATTTGAATTATGTGAAAATTAATATTAAACAAATCTCCAACGTATTGGCTTCAGCGTCGTGAAAGTTTCATCCCAATATTTTCAGAAATGGATTTTAGAATTTTTTTTTAAATAACATCATTTTGTTGATAAGGAGAACAGCTCCTATTAACTGGAACTGAGGGATAATGCAGTAATAAGTAATAATGCAAGCACCTGTCCGATGCACAAAGAAGAATAGTAGTTTGAAGTGCCCACAAAGTGGATATGCAGCTGGTGCTTTTATAGCATTGCTGAGTAATACATAATAACAAATAATAATGAGCAAGTATGTTATGCTCTATTTTGTTATATATCATACAAATACATTGTTCAATAGTGATACATGTTACTTTCCCTAATGTCCAATTTTTTTTATGGTATTTTTTTTCTTCTTTGCTTATTATCTGATTTTGTTGTAATCTCTACATCCGGGAGAATGCATACTTTTCCATAACTATGTGACGAAAGACTTCAATTGGTCAACAAATAAATAAGTCATAACTGGCAGAACTTGGGACTTTATTTATTTGGGGGGCTGATTTTTTCAGATTTCAAACTCTATTTTCTTTGTTTCTTTATATTATTTTGATAATTAGGGACCAGATTAGGGCTTTTTGACTTATATAAAGTATACTCTAAATATATCCCCTAAATCATTATAATTATTATAATATGGGACCTCGCGGCTGAGTGGACAGTGCTCGGGATTCGTAGTCCTAGGGTCCGAGGATCAATCCCCGGCCGAGGAAGAATCAAATGGGGCAGAGTTTCTGGCACCTGACAGCTGAGTGAACAGCGCCTCGGATTCGTAGTCCTGAGGTTCTGGGTTCGATCCCCAGTGGAGGTGGAGACAAAGTGGTGGCCACTCCTCGTTGCTTTTTGATTCTCAATACCAAATTAGGTTTGTTATGGTAAGCAAAACGTGCAGATTCTTACATGTATATAACCTGTGTGTATAGTGTAATAATGGCAAAACTATTTATTTATTGTTTTATGAACATAATTGAATCACTAATATGTACACCATAATTTTGAATATAGCAATGATTCACACATTTGATTATATAAATATCACACTACACACTATTGAATAATATTACTGCAGAAAAACTAAGAAAAAATCAGACATATTTAAATAATTAGGTAATATCTTTGTGGCAACTCCCGACTGACAGCTCAGGTGGAACAGACCACTTCCAGCGCTTGCTTTGTCAACGCCTTTTTTTTTTTTCTCTCTCTCTCGCCAGACTTTCCCACCCTATTGCGGTCAAAATATGCCACCTACGATGCTTTTATTATTTTTCCCGTGATCAGAGAACATAAATAAACACTTATAAAACGAAATAATTTTTTTGTTTTTTTTCTTGCGCCTGGGCATGTTGCAGGCTAAAATCGCAAGAGCTGCCCAGGGGTTAATGCTATCTGTGCCTGGGCTTCAATGACCCAAAACTCACACCCATAATTACTCAATAGAAATTGGCGATCAGATTCATAAGGAACTGCATCCTAAGACCACATACAGTACCCTTATTCAAATGTGAAATATGTAAACACTACACATTGTCATCTGCTGTCTACATCTCCAAAACATTCTAATCCCAACATATTACCAAAACTACCAGTACTTAACTACTACTTTACCAAAGTATGCCATGTAGTAACAAGTGTAGACTTATGATGATATTTATCTGGGAGCTAATTTTTTATGTTTATGTATTCCAATATTGACATTCTCAGCCTCAAGTATGTGACCATATATAAAAAATGGCCTAACAATTTTTTATATATACAGAACAAGACAATCTATAAGAGAAAAGTAACGACTGTATAGTAACTGCGCAAAATGCCGTAAGGCACTCTGAGAGTTGTGCTATTTTTTTAATTAGGCTATATTTTAATGTTTTCATTACTGTTTTGAAATGAAAATGGTTGAGTTTGGAAACATTTTGATATTAACTTTACCTGAACATTTATAAAAACAACAACAAATATGTCCTTGACAATTGCACTATGAGATTTTTTGCCAAAACCAGGTGCGCACTGTATTGGTTAAGTACATACCTGGGTTATAGAGAACTATGGAGCGCAGACAGCCTAATTCTGTCTTGTCCATCTTCATCTCTTTCATTTTAGCAACCAACTCTGATAATACTCGGTCAAAAATTGCCCCCACACCTTCCTGATGAGCACTACTTCTGTGTACCTGAAATAAAAGTAATGCCATTTCAAATGGTAGTGTGTATCAATTAAGATATAAAACAGTATGACAATTTTCAAATTTGGTTTTTGAGATAAGCATAATAATTTAACAAATATTCCAAACTGGGAATCAGCGAAGTATTCCAGGTGTTTCATATTCACGACACATCCTATAAAGCCAATGCCAAGTCAAGTATTGATTTTTTATGTTGATAAAGTATATAAATCCTACTGATAAGAAATTATGTATGTCAATAGCTTAGAATTAGAGCAATTATTATACAGTAAAAAGCAATATTTAAAGGTAAAAATTTCAATTATGGATTTTCAAAATATATTATTGTAGTTATTGCATTTGATTTAAAACAAATTTGCAGTTATCAGAAATTGTGATCACTGTCCTTCACATGACATAAAACTATATAAATTTTATTACCAGCTCTTGTATTCCATCTATGTTCAAACATGTCTACACTACATAAAGATTATCTTGTATTACACAGACCATGTTATATAGGTAAATCTTGTTACAGGGAGTCACACCTTACGCACATCTCGTCCCTGTTTTTGTCTCAATCCATTATATAAATGTCCACATGACCTCTAGTGTCATGCTGCAACCCACACTGTTACAGTCACCACAGCCTCACATAACAAATATTTACACTATTTGTTCAAATGTAAACTTTAAAATTATTCTTTATATACTGTAGTGTAATAAATATTTACTATAGCTCCTAAAAAACACGACCTCTCCATTACGTGGTATCTGTAGTGAATGTTGTCAGGGAATCTTTATGGGAGTACAGTATTGTTGCTGGAAAGATGACAATGTTTGTGGATCCTCAGTTACTCCACAAGTCACACGATTGTAACAAGACCAGATTGTTCACTGTGTTTGTGGGATTAGAGGCTTGGTGATGGGAGGAGGGTGGAAGGTGCTTGTTTGTGCAACAAATTACATTTATATATTTGTATTTATTTACTGTAATATAGATCTCTTCAGTCATCAAAAACTGCCAACTTTTAAAGCAGAGTAATGCTTTTCTTTCAGATAAAGAACAAAGTTTCTTGTACTATTTTTTCCCAAAATATTTGTTTTATACCATATTGTATTTCTGCCCGAAATGCTTTGCGTAATAGTGGCTTTAGGCATTGTATGTACTAGCTCTATCTATAAATCGATCAATTTATGTAAAATCTCCTGTATGTATGTACCTTACCTGAATAAACATTTATTTATTTATTTATTTTATTATTTCGTGAACTAATTTTGCTGTTTGCACCTTGGTCAGAGAATACAGCTAGATAATTACCACGAGACCTGTAGCAAGTACAATCCCGTCTTCAACTCCCATACTTCGATGTGAAAAGGACGCAATAAGTAGTTCATTCCAACCTGCAAAAAAAAATTTAGTTACTTAATCATAACAAAAGATTATAAAAGGCAATATAATTTTAATTTTTTTTTAAATTTGAAGTCGCAGTGCACAAAAAGTTCTGCATACAGTTATTGCAGTAAGTGAGACATTACTGTGCTGTGTACCATGTTCACTTTCTCAAGTGGCATTTCTTAACCAATTTTAATTAAATGTAACTATTCTTATTAATTCTTCACCATCTTGGTATGCTGCCACAGCCTTCTTCACCACTATGCTTTAGTTATCAACTGCAGGGTTACCCCAGCTTGAGGTATACCAGGGATACACCCAGCTTTGTCAGCTAACATGCCACATACACGTTAACAAACAAATGATGAAAAGGAAATACACACACATTTAAGTACACTATTTTTAACGAAAATAGTGATATTTTATCAGAACTTGAGTAATTAAAAAAAGTAACAGTATCAATTAAAAAGTAAGAGGTAGTGTCGTGTTGCTGGTTACAGCTTTTAAGAGGGTTCTCTATGGTTACCTCACTCCAGCAGTAGAGTCCTTCATGAAGATATGGCAATGTGCTAAACTTGTACTTGCACGGACACTCAAGTAAGTTTTGCCAGGCTGTAACACCTTACTATGGGGAGTGCTAAGGTTGACAAATGTTAAGAAACTCTACTTTAATTTTAGTGGAATAAACTGGGTGAACAAAACGGGGAATAATAAAGCAGGAGATTTTCTAGAATTAATTAATTGATTGCTTTCTTATGCAACATATTAAGGAACCAGCGCGGGAAATAATATTTTAGATTTAGTGTTAACTAACAGGGAAACACAAATTAAGGACATGGAAATAGGGAGTGAGCTAGGGAACAGTGATCATAAAGAAATCAGATTTAGCATAGAATGGAATAGATTTGTAGGAGAAAATTCTGTTAAAGTGCCTGATTTTCGAAAAGTTGATTTCAATAGCCTAAGAAATTTTTTGGGTCAAATAGATTGGAATGTCTTGGGGATGGGGTGTGGGCTAGACGTGAATCCAGCGACAGGTGATGGAAAAGGGGATTTCAATGTGGATTCAAAATATAACCTATTTAAAAATATTCTAAGCAAAGCCCAGGAATGTAGTATACCATATAAATTGAATAGATCGAATACTAATGATCCAAAGTGGATAACAAAGGATCTGAAGAACCTTATAGGTAAAAAGAGAGCGTGGTACAAAAGGATTAAGAATGGGGAAGTTAGTTTAGAACAGGAATTCGTTCAACTGGTTAGAAATGTTAAAAAAGATATAAGGAAAGCAAAAAGAAACTACGAAGTTCGCATAGCAGGGCAAGTGAAGACAAATCCTAAAGGGTTTTTTCAGTTATATCGAACTAAGACTAGGGAAAGGATAGGTCCATTAAAAACTGAGACAGGTCAAATAACGGATAATGACAAGGAGATGAGTAGTATTTTTAATAAATATTTTATATCTGTATTTACTAAAGAGGAACTTAACAATATGCCTTCAGCCCAACAAGTCTATGTGGGTGGGGACGAGGACAGGTTGACTAGTTTAGCAGCTACCAGGGAGGATGTAATTAAACAAATAGTAAAACTAAAACCAAACAAATCCCCAGGGCCGGATGAAGTGTTTGCCAGGGTGCTTAAAGAATGCAAAGAGGAGCTTTCCGAGCCACTGTCTACCATATTTAATAAATCAATAGAGTTAGGTGTGAAATATATATAAATGATTTAGAATCAGGTTTGAGTAGCAACATCTGCATATTTGCAGATGAAACAAAAATTGGTAGGGAAATTAACACGGAAGAAGACTCGCTATCACTTCAAGTTGATCTAAATAGGGTTTTGAAATGGTCAAAAGATTGTCAGATGCAGTTTAATGCTGATAAATGTAAAGTTCTGAGGCTATGTAATAATGATAGAGTTACAAGATACGAGCTAGATGGTGTTGAGATTGCGAAGTCGTATTGCGAAAGGGATCTGGGAGTTATGATTAGTAAGAATTTAAAACAAAAGGATCAATGCATGAATATTCGTAATAAGGCAAATAGGACCCTGGGATTTATTAATCGAAGTGTTAGTAACAAGACACCTGGTGTGGTTCTTCAGCTATATCTTGCTCTGGTTAGGCCCCATTTAGATTATGCAGTTCAGTTTTGGTCGATGGCCTATAGAATGGATATAAATTCACTTGTACGTGTCCAGCGTAGAATGACTAAGTTAATTCCCCAAATTAGAAATCTTTCATATGAAGAAAGATTAACAAAGCTTAAATTGTATTCACTGGAAAGGCGAAGAGTTAGGGGGTGACATGATAGAGGTTTACAAGAGGATGATTGGATACAACAAAGGGGATATTAATAGGGTATTAAAAGTATCGACACAAGACAGAACACGAAACAATGGGTAGTATAAATTGGATAAATTTAGATTTAGGAAAGACTTGGGTAAATACTGGTTCGGTAACATGGTTGTTGATTTGTGGAACCAATTACCGCGTAACGTGGTGGTAGGGTCCCTCGATTGTTTCAAGCGTGGGTTGGACATGTATATGAGTGGGATTGGGTGGTTATAGATAGGAGCTGCCTCGTATGGGCCAATAGGCCTTCTGCAGTTACCTTTGTTCTTATGTTCTTATGTACTTTAAAGATGTCATCTCTTCTTAGCTACCACACTTTGCTTGTTACTCACCAGCCTTAAGTAAGACAACTTGGTCATCAACCGGAAGGTCTGTGAAGTGTGGGATGTGCTTGGCCCATTCTACCAGTTGGACTAAGTGTCTGTCTGCAGCCTGGCAAATGTTGGTTAAAGCATCCTAAAGAGAGAAAACACATTGGCATTAAATATGTGAAAATAATAAGGGCAATAGTAATTTGTTTTGTGTACTTCCACCACATTGGAAGTGATACCATTGTCCAAGTTGTCCCATGCACTCTTATCTATCCAACAGAAGCTCTCAATAGCATAAACAAATTCATTTTGAAGAGTAACATGACTCAAGTTGGATGTAAAATATTTTAGACAATTATTCCTCCATGAGATGTAAACATTACATCCCTAGAATTTATTGTACCTGGAGTGGTAAATCAATACTAATTTTATGTAAAATGTGAATTATAGTACAAGTTAGTCCATTTACAAGGCCAGGATTCATCAAACATTTACACATCCAGTACAAAACATGCACACCTTTCAACAATCATAGCAGCTTTGTTTAAATGTATTAAATACATATTAGCTCTGAAGCACTATGAGGATGTTTATACAACAATAATCATGGATTGTGATGTTTCAAAGTTTGTAAACTGTTTAATAAATGAACACAGTAACAATGATTGAGGAAAAATATACAAGTTTTATAAGTGGACGTGTAAATGTTTGACGTATCGTGGCCTTGGCAGACATTATTAATGCCTGGTAATAATAATGGGGAAAATTATTAAATCACTGATGCAGCTATCATTCCACAAGTGACATGTAATCTGAAGGTTGAGCAGCATACAAGGCATGACAATGTAAATAAACACAAAGTTAAGAGACTTGTTTAAAACTGTCTAGCTAATATAATGTTACAACCTGCATAATTGGCTGCAAAATTCTGCTGGATTGTACTGTACCTGAACCATCCTTGATGGTTTAGGCTCTCCTAAATTCAACCATGTATTGTTTGTGGGTTTGATTGCTGATATGGGTTCCTTAGTTTCATAAATAATGCATGCAAGGGCAAAGTAAATTTGCCTTTTACACATTATATTTGTAATATTTTAAACAGAGCATGCTGGGATTAGGGTGGACCAAAGTCATGAGCTTTTTGCCAACACAAACCAGCATTAAGGTGCTCAGTACTGTACCGGTACTGGACCTATTTTGTAAACTTGTCCCTATAACTTACTCCAATATTTAGCTTTTCTTATAGAAAATTAACATATTGAAGGTTAATATGCAAACTTTAGACACAAAATTTAAATGAAAAGTTTTCTATAAATTTTTGTTTATAATTTTTAAATTTGTATAACATTTATGCAAACACTTGATTTGGAATCCGACCACCAGACGTCTCTGTGGAAAGTGGTCTTGTTTATTAAATATAATGTGAAGATTATAACAATAGGCTGTTCCTGAATAGACTTGCATAATAGTTGATATAACAACTTTGAGTTTGGGGAGATGGCTGCCAGAGGTCCCTAGTGCGGTTCAAGATGCCAAGCTCCTGCTACTAAGATTGACTTTAATTAATTTTGATAAATGGGTAAAAAGTTAACCAAAAATTTTAGAAACTTCTTGGGACTTTTCTGTGGAGAGCCTCGTCGCCTCCCTGAAGCTATTCCACCTTGAGGTTACCTTGAGGTGCTTCCGGGGCTTAGCGTCCCCGCGGCCCAGTCGTCGACCAGGCCTCCTGGTTGCTGGACTGATCAACCAGGCTGTTGATCAGTCCAGCAACCAGGAGGCCTGGTCGACGATATAGTGCTGTTCTATTTTGGGTCATCAGTCAGAGTTCTTGTTGCCTACCAGGGACCATGATCCAGAACCTGGCCTCCTCAGAGAGGTGCAGGAAGCAATGGCCTATGAACACTACATTTGAAGTACAGTATAGTATACTTGCCATCAACCAGGGAAGGGACCCAGAAAGGTAGGCAAAACAAAACAGACAACTGTCTGGTTGAAAAATGTGACCTACGTCCTCCAAAGAGCAAAAGAATTTCCCCATAAAGAAAACAAGCAAGTAACACTTCGCTCAACTAGCCCCTTGCTCCTGTGCATCACAGGGGGAGGGGAAGCCAGCAACCCACCCTCCAGGTCTTGACCGGTGGTGCTGCTGGCAGTCAGACATCACCTCAGGCCTCAATTTCCTGTCCTGCAATTTTTGCCTTACACAGCTGTTCCTGCACTTGTGGTGTGCTGCCTGGAGTTCCTGGTACCAGAGCTGCATACATTTAGGGACACCTTCCCTAGGTGCTCCGTGAGTACTGTCCTTGCACGGTCAGGGTTATATTCCCTGGGGCGTTAGGGAAATACTCCCCTATAGAAGACTTCCTCATTTGTGGTAGTTCTCACCCTTGGTGCCAGTCTGGGGTCTTGGGCTTTCTACCTTGACCCAGGTAGAGGGGCGTTTATTGGCTGGTGGGGTGCACTGTACTATGCGGGCGCAGCTTGCTTCAGCTATCATACAGTAGCCGATGTTTCTCTCCGACTGCTTGTTGGCTGTTGTGGGGTTTCAGGGGCTTTTCCCCACAACAGCCATTTTTTCCTGGTTCGCAGAGGAGTCCTGCCTAGCTCCTCATTAGGCTATGCCTAGGGTGTGGTGGTGGTCCTTCTCCTGTTGCCCCCAAAGCTTTACTATGGCTGCTTGCGGTTGGTTTACATGCATCGACAGGGTTTACTGGCTTAGCTGGCCCCAGTGCCTAGGCTTCTTGTAGGGCTCATTCACACTACAGGTCCTGGGAAACCCGTAGGCTTGGTCGTACCATGGATACGTCTTCCGAGCCCACCCTCACCTTGTGCGAATTTGAAAGTTGTCTGTCGCCCCTGCCTCAGGGTGGTGATCATTCATACTGCTTCCGCCATGCTGCCTGTTGGGTCGGGGACAACTACAGCCCGAAGTCTTGTGGGACTTGTTCCCCGCTTGTGCTCCAATTTCCTCATCCATTGTCTGATGATCTACGAAATCAGGCAGCTGCTACATTGCACGAACGGTTCTCTCTCTCTTGCAATGGGCCAGGTTGGTTGCTCGTTTGGATGCCCCACTTGGTAGCGTTGGTCACTTTGGCCTTGGTTTAGTCCGTGCCTCCTCTTCCTTCCCAGGTGGGTGTGGATTGCCCTGTCACCTGCTTCCGGGTTTGGGAGTCAGGTCAGGTTTTAGCTTGGGGTGAGGCTCAGGTGGCTTAGGGGGATGCCCCTTCTGATACAGACGCGGAGATGGTTGAGCCCCCTCTTCCCTGCCGAGGCTTCTAGAGTTGACCTAGCAGACTTTGAAACCTTTCCCCTGGACTCTGCCTTTCCTTCTGGGATGGTGGGTGTGGATGGAGGGCTCTGCCCTGGGACCTTTGTCGGTGGTTTCCGGGACTCGGGGGCGAGTCAGAGTGGTGCTCTTGGGTTCCACGTGACTCCACTTGGGTGCTTTTACCCTCTGCACAGGGGCTGCTTCTGCAGGGGAGGGGGGTTTTTGTACCCTCCTTCCCTTTATGAGTTTGAGTTGGGTGGGATCCCCCCCCCCAAAGTTTGTTTCCTGGTGCCTTTAGGTTCCTTGGATTCATCTTTCCAGAGGTTTTCTTCATCTTGGATTTTCCCTGCAGAGGTTTTGGAGGCCCTTGGTGCTTACCTCCTGTGGGACCCGGTTTACGCCTCGGTGGTGGCTCCGGCTTTCTTTGCGTTCGGCTCTTCTTTCCAGTACAGTATTGGGCATGTTACAAAGTTCTGGAGTCTTTCTGGCTGGCAGACTACTTCTCTTATGGGGCTTGGCGTAGCTTTTGTCATACCCCGTGCGCTTGAGTGGCGGGGGGTTTACGTTGTGTTGCAGGTGTTCTTGGAGGGGCTCTCTGGAATTTCTCAATGAGTGCCTCTTTGCTCCTGTGCTTCCTTGTGATATTGGTCTGGTGCAGCTGCATGCTCAGGTCCCCTCTCCTTTGGCTGCTTTAGTGGCGGATGACTTTCGAACTTGTAGTCATTTGGCCCTGTCTTACGTTTTAGTCTTCTGGAGCTGTCTTCAGAATGGCTTTCAGCAGATGCAGGAGCGCAAGGTGGGGGCCCTCGGCTGGGGTCTTTGTCTCGGCTGATTCTGCATTACTGAAGCTGTTTGCATCAATCCTTCGGGAAGCGGTTTCCATGTTTTTCACCTCTCGTCTCGCATGTTGGCAGGCTGTGCTAGCCCTCTCGTTCGACTCAGCTCAGGCGTTGGCTCTTCAGTCTTTGCCATTTTATTCTTTTTTGTTCCCTGAAGACTGTGTTGTCTCGTTTTTTGTCGGCAGCTTTAACTTTCTGATTTGTTGATTCACAGGGGTGGGGGTGGGTTGTTCTGGGCACTCTCGGAAGGGTTGAGCCACACCTCAGGCTTCATGGGGTTGGGATAGGCCTGTGGTGCTAGTTTCTGAGTCAGTGGTGTCCCTGGTATTGTCTTTCTCATCGGCACAGTGTTCGCTCTGCACAGAATTCATGCTCTCGGGGTTCGTGTCGGCTCTTTTGCAGGTCGCTCTGTAGATGGTGTAATGGGGGAAGGATGTCTCTCTTTGCTCATGCTTGGTCCCACAATTCGTGGGCTTTTCTGGTCATTTCTTGTGGCCTTTGTTGGCATTGGGTAGACCTTCCTCCCTTTGGGAAGGTCGGATCTGGGGGAACAGGGCTCTTTCCCGTCCATCAGTCAGGTCATCTCGGAGTGGGTTCGCTTGGGAGTGGTAGACACGACCTCGTCTCTCAGGTGGGTTTCCCGCCTGTTTCCAGTTGCAAACTGGGACTGTGCGGATCTCCGGTACATTCTGGACTTGTCTGCACCGGTTGCTTCCTTGCCCTTCTTTTCGGGTGCCTCCGTTGTTCCAGGTTCAGCTCGTTCTAGATCCGGGTGTTTGGATGATTTCCCTGAACCTCAGGAACACATATTGGCATGTCCCTATCCTTCCTGGGTTCAGGGATTGGTTAGGTTAGGTCTCCCTTTTGGGCTGAATCTGGCACCTCACGTTTTACGAGCTTGACTAAAGTCATGGTGTCGCGTCTGTGCCTGCTGGGTTTTCGAGTCTTGGCCTACCTCAACGACTGGTGTGGGCTTCCAGCCAATCTGCTTGTCTGCTAGCCAGGGATCTGGCTCTTTACCAGCTCACCGGGTTCGGGTTTGGGTTCGGGTTCAGGTTCCTGGTGTACTAGCGGAAGTCCCAGTTGGTTCCATCCTGGGTTCGGTCTTGGCTGGGCCTTGTGTGGGATTCTCGGACTGCATTCCTTTCTCTCCCTCCCACAGCCTTACTCTAGCTGGAGTCCCACCTTCGCCTGTTTTTGAGGGGAGTCCTGAGTCACTTGACGGTTGCTCGAGCAGCTGTGCAGGAGCCTGTATACCTAGAGGGGGTTTCAAGAGTTATACTCACCAAGCTTGGCATGAGGCCAGGCTCGACTCGTGATAACTTGGTCCAACAAGCTGTTGCTTGGAACGGCCCACAGGCCCACATATCCACAACATCCTGTCTGGTCAGGCACTTCTTGCAAGGACCTGTCCAAGTACCTCTTGAATGCATGCACCTTCGTACCGGCATTATTTCTAATGCTTGCTGGGAGAGTGTTAAGCAGCAGTGGACCCTTGATGTTAAGATAGTACTCCCTGATTGTGCCTATGGCACCTCTACTCCTTATTGGTTCTATTCTGCATTTCCGTCCGTATATTTTGCTACAGCATGTTGTTGGAGCAAAATCTACTGTGCAAATTTGGGACCTGGCCCTCCAGTATCTTCCATGTGTATATTATTTGACACCTTTCTTGTCTCTTTTTTCCAGAGAGACCATTTTGAGACCTATGAGACTGTACCAATAATTCAGATGTTTTATCGTTTATATGGTCTCTGTATTCCCTCTAATTCAGAGATCTCTCCTGCTCTGAAAGTTAAAGTGAGTACCGAGCAATACTCAAGATAGGACAACACCAGTGATTTAAATAGTGTTAGCATTGCTGTGGGGTCCCTGGATTTGAACGTTCCCATAACCCATCCTATCATTTTCTTGGCCGCCGCTATATTTGCTCGGTTATGTTCACTAAATGTCAGGTCATCAGATATCACAATTCCCAAATTTGTACTTTGCTCTTCTGGTTTATCCACTACAGAGGCTATTCTGGTATCTTTGGGGCAGCGTCTTTTGCCGCTCTCACGATTGTTGGGTTCGTCCCCTCCCCCCAGTGTCTTTGTGCCGGTTGCTGCATCACCGACTTCCTATTCAGGTTTTCGGGGTTTGGTGCTGCTGTGGCGCCTTCCTTTTCCCTTGCTGAATGTGTTCACAGCCGCCTTGTCTCTTGGTTGGGACTTTGACCAGTGCTCACCAGTCTTGCCAGGAATGTTGGCAGCTGTCCTTTCGCTGGGCTCACAGCATGGTGCGGGAGTTTGCAGCTGTGGGGGGCAGGTGCTGTGGCAGATTTGGTTTCTCGGGGCTCCGACACCATTCGAACTGCTTCCCCATAGTCAGTGTCTCAACTGGCAGGGGTTCTTTGGAGCTCATCGTTAGTGTAGCTCGTCTGCTGAGTTCACGGGGTTTAGCTCTCCGTGCCATTCACATTTGAGAAGTGTCAAATGTCCTGGCAGGTGGCTTGTCTCGCTTCATTCCTCTTTCCATGGAGTGGACGGTCGAGGCCGCTTCTTTCCTTTGGCTTTGCCGAATGTACAGGCACCCAGAGGTGGAATTCTTAACGTCAGTGTGGTCTCGGCGTCTCCCGTTGAACATGATGCCATTCCCCAGCGGCAGGACTGGACACTGTGGGGATTCCCGTAACTTTTTTCCCAAGTCCTGCTGTTCCTCCAAGTTCTTGCTCGGCTGGAATCCTATTGGGTGAGAGTTCTTCTCCTGGCCCCATGGTGTCCGGCCCAGCCTTGGTTTCAGGCACTGCTTGCTTGGTGTCCAAAGCCAGGCATTTTTCCGTGGCTCCGCCGGGCTGGTCGGGCTGGTGAGGTTCCTCGCTGGTTCGCTCTTCTCCTCTGTAATACGCGTTTGGTATTTCTGATGCGGGTGTATCGCCATTTGTATAGTGATCAGGTGGCTTCTTTGATGGTGTCCCACCTGCAGTCTTCTTCTCAGTGACAGTACGAAGTTTCTTGGCGGGCTTTCCGCCATTTTCTTTCCCTTTGTCGGGTTTAGTCAATGTCGGATGGAGTTTTGTCATTTCTCTCTTGACTTTTCTTGGAGTGGCATATTATGCCGAATACTGTCGCTTCTTATCATGTGATGATGGCGGAGCCCCTGCAGCTTGAGTTTGCAGGGTGGATGTCATTGGCCCTCCATTTCGCAAGCTTTCTTATGCATTTTTTCACCTCCATCCTGCTCATGCACCTGAGCCTTCTTGGTCCTTGGACCGGGTTCTTATCTTAATTTCTTCTCAGTTTGTAGTGTCCCCTTTGGTTCATGATTGGTCCTGGGAGTCATTTTGTTCGTTTGCAACCTTCTCCTTTTCTGGTGAAGAATGAGATGGCGGGCTTTGAGAGGGGTCCATTGGTTGTAGATGCTTGGTTGGTTAGGCCAGGAGTGCATTGCATGTTGTGTCTGGTGGCTGCTGTATGCAACTACTGTACCTGCGGGTACAGTAGTTGTACGTTGTAGTTGTACCAGTTCTGTGTCGGTGGACACGCTTTGGGTTGATGCGGTTTCCCTGGTTCTCCTGTTCCAAGGCTTGTGTGTCTCGGTTGTCCACAGTGTCATTAAGTTTAGACAATCTGTGGTCTACCTTCGTGCCCATGATGTTAGGAAGTATGCCACTCTTATGGCTGTCTTTGGCAATATGTCTTTGGATGATATTTGGGTGCAGGGGTTTTGAAGGTTGAACAGGGTCCTGGCCGCCAGGTATCTGATGAATGCCCAGGCCCTCTGCGGCTTTGTGTTGCTTTGGGGCACCTGTCACGGCCGTCTATGTCTTACTTGCATTGAGACCTGCTGTGCTATTGCCTCCCTGGTAAGTCCTTCTTTTTCCTTCTCTGTGTGTAAGCGGGAGAGGGAGCCGACGGGACTCCCCACAGAAAACCAGCATTGAATGTAATGAAACGCCAGTTTCTGTGTGAGCCACGAAGGCTCCCTGAGCCCCCCATCCCTCCCTCCAGTTGGCAGCTTTCATCAATCAAGAACTGGAGGGTGGGTAGCCGGGCTCACCCGAGCTTGCTCCCCCCTCCGCCCGCAGTAAATGGGGGAGTGTGGAGCTTACAAGCTGGGGGCCAGTTGAAAAAAGTGTTGCTTTTTTGTTTTCTTAATGGGGAGTTCTTTTGCTCTTTGGAGAATGTAGGTCACATTTTTCAACCAGACAGTTGTCTGTTTTGTTTTGCCTACCTTTCTGGGTCCCTTCCCTGGTTGATGGCAAGTAAACTATACTGTACTTCAAGTGTAGTGTTCATAGGCCATTGCTCCCTGCACCTCTCTGAGGGGGCCAGGTTCTGGTTTGTGGTCCCTGGTAGGCAACAAGAACTCTGACTGATGACCCCAAATAGGATAGCACTATATCAGTGGGGGGTAGCTTTAAGGCTTGTTTACCTCTAAGGCTCGTTTCATTACATTCAACACAGGTCCCCCCCCCCCCCCTTAACTGCATTTTTTTTTTTTTTTTTTTTTTTTTTTTGAGATATATACAAGAGTTGTTACATTCTTGTACAGCCACTAGTACGCGTAGCGTTTCGGGCAGGTCCCTGGAATACGATCCCCGCCGCGAAGAATCGTTTTTTCATCCAAGTACACATTTTACTGTTGCGTTAAACAGGGGCTACAGTTAAGGAATTGCGCCCAGTAAATCCTCCCCGGCCAGGATACGAACCCATGACATAGCGCTCGCGGAACGCCAGGCGAGTGTCTTACCACTACACCACGGAGACTACATAGATCTATTTATAGATCTTGTTAAGTGGACATCTTCCAATTTTGTTTTATAAGCATATATAGTACACAGAAGTCTCGATATGAGTGTACCAGCATTTACTGTATACTATTTTTGATTTTTAGTGGTGTGCTTGGTGCATATCTCATGGACCAAACTGAAAATGGAAAATATTTAAAAGAATAAAGAAGTGTGTATATAACAGCCCTGGAGGAGAATTTGTCAACATTAAGGTATTGTTGAATGCTGTCATTCTTGTTAGATTGGGTAAAGGCTATGGAACAGCATTGGCATTGAAGGCATTTTTATGTTACTGTACTACTAAGTCAGTGTGAACGTCACCAAACTTATTTAAATTTAATTTCAGTACGGGTACTAGTTTTACTATAGCTGAAAATGCAAGTGCTGGAGTCTTATCATAAATTGGATTTCTTGATTGTGTGATGATAAATTTTACAAATGATATATTTTTTTCTAAGAGGGATCTCTTAGTAGCTCCCTAAGCTAGATTCAGATTGTGGCTTGCAGTAGGGACGAGTGTCAGAGGTTTGGTGTGATTAGCTAAGGCTTGATGGTACCAGAGTTACACTACGAGCTACTGGCAGCTCATCAGAAAAAGGGCATTGGGCACATTTTATTAATTTATTGAGATATTCAATGCATTTACTCTATTAATTGGAGATGTAGCATCACTAATGCTGTGAGATGCTGCTTTATTTAAATGCCAAACCCCTGGTGTCAAAATAATTTGTAAATTTTGACATTATAATTTTCTGATAGTAGCAAATGGTTTGTGCAAGCTGCATTTTAACATAACCAATTTAATCAATTTGGGTCAGTTTTGTTGGGAAAATTGCTGTAAGTGTTGCCATGTTATATACAGTATGTTAAAAGATATATTACAGAGCTGATTTTTGAGAGACTGGCTGTTAGCGTCCTGAAGAATAGCATGTCTATGGACAAATCATATAAAATATTAATATAAAAATTTATGAATTGATTGACCTTATCATTAGTAGTATTAATCAATTATATTGTAGTCCATGATTTCAAGGTAATGTAAATGGACAACAGAGGCATTATTCTGTAGCTCTGATAAACTGGATTACTAATTAACAAGAGAGAATCATAAACATTGATTTAAAGGTAGAACTTTAAGAGGATTCCAAAAATATTTCAGTGGTAGGCAGTTTTCAATTTGTGAGCTTGGTGTAATATTCTGGGATTTGATTCTTGCCTGGTTGCCTCTCTGATAGTTGGTGTTGTAAGCTTGGGCTGGAAACTTGTGGCCAACACCCCTCACTGCACCATCTCCCCTCCCTCCCCCCAGGGTAGTGCCCATGGTCACATCTGCTGGCAAGATGGGCTGAAGACAGGAAGGAGAGAGAGTGGTCATCGCTGGGCTCGATGGGGACGTAGATCGGGCGGGTTCATCTTGATTCTGTGGGGTTTGAAGAGCAGTAAAGTGTTGCCATTGTGGGGGTCTTCTGGGTCTGCTTTCTTAATAATGAGTTGTGAAGTGGTTAAAGGCAGTTGTCTTGCCAATCTTCATTTCCTTTAGTATGGAATGTTTAGATTGCCCCACTGACATTCTGAGAACACAGATCTTCATTAATGCTGTGTATATATTTCTGCCTTTTAAATTCTTGTATTATGGGAGATAGTTTCATAGGCCATATTTTATTTTTTATTTTTTGTTAACACATCAACAACTAGACTATTGAGTGCACTTGTGTTGCTAGAGGTTACTGATGGTTTTACTTGCTCTTCATACTCGGGTTACTCAAACAAGCATTGCCTTTAATAAAATTATTTTTGTCATGGGGGTTCTCTAGATTTGGCTATATGGTATTTATCCAGATTTCTCAGCTTTTGCTTCCATGATAGTATGACGTCCACATAAAGCTTAAAAATGAATGAGTGGTTTTGAGACCACTTGCATGGAATTCCACTGAACTGGAGATGATATCATCATTAGCAGTGCCTTTTTGTTGGTGAACACGTTTGTTAACATGGACATTTTGTCAGTGTGTGGCAATTCCCAGAACTGCCACTAGAGGGGTTGGAAAGCTGCACATCAATACAATTATAGGGGTAAATGTATGGAAGATGCAGGATGGCAGAGGACAAGAGTATAAGGTGAGAGTTGGTAGTATCAAGAAAAATTCATTATGATCATTAAGACGAAGGAAGAGGGTGAGAGATGTGATGATGCAAGAATATAAAAGAATGAAGTAGAAGGAGTTAGTAAGATTAGTACATGTCCAATAGTCTGGAAAGGTGAAATGTAGGATTATATGCAGGAAAGGTTCCATGAGGACATGAGGTGGAATAGGAAAGGCAAGGAAAGTGCATTTAGATAGGCTGCTTCGAAATGTTTCTTTTGTGGCCACACTTTTGCATCCCAATACAGGATAATCCTTCACTCAAAGGTCAATGACACTTTATACAAACTGAATAAATTATTGACATTGACCCCCAAAAAAAATTATTAAAAAATAAAAACTGTGGCTGTGAAACACATAAGGAATATATCATACATCCTCAGACATTTCCCAAGACCAATGTGTACCAAATATGATGCAATTCAACTATATCAGTTTTGGCATATTAGCCAAAAGGAAACCCTTAGCCCCACTAAGTAAACTATAATTTGTTACTAAAATTATAACAATGACCCCAAAATTGTTCAAATTGTAACATTACATTTAACAATCTTACACCATATAAGCATATGGTGTAAATTTGAAGTGATTCACCATGTTCATCAGTTATCCAAAATGAAAATTCCAATAAAATATTCACTATATATTTTTGTACTATGATGTACAGTATGTACCAAATCTAACTAGATTTTTTATGTTGAGATAATACCTGCAAATAACCCTTAATGTTAAAAAAAAGCTTGGACAAATGGTATGGTTTGGTCACACGTGCTATCAACAATATTATCCACCTCACCTTCCTTAGCCATGTTCATTTCCGTTTGAAAACTAATGTTGAAGATTTCTAAAGATTTTCCTGGATATAAAATGTTTAAAACTGAAGATAATAATTATTGAAAGGCAGTCCAGGAAGTCTTGTGCCCTAATTCCATTATATTGTAATTAGTTTAGGCAGCACTGTGGGTACATTTAGGTACACTGTGTGCTTCCAGAGACCACCAACCCATACTATATTATACTTCCCAGGTCACCTTCCCCCCCCCCCCCTCCAGCCACATTATAACTCCCCGGTCAGGCGTCTCCCACCACACCATATCTACCATGGACGCCATACCCTACCACACACTACCATGAACACCATATCCCACCACACACTATCTACCATGAACACCATACTCTACCCCACACTACCATGAGCACCATACCCTACCACACACTATCTTCCAAGGCAACCATTGATTTATTAAAGTCTCCAGAATTCACTCATGCATAGCTGTTTATTTAAACTACTTCCAGGTTGTTGTTGTTTTTAGATAAAGCTACTGGGAACAAAATGTTCCTAGTTGCATGGGCTATGGTGAGCCCGTACTGGACTTTTTACTACTTCCAGGTATTTTCTTTGCTATCAAAGTGGTAGACAAGGTGTATCATTTTGTGTGGTACATTTAAATAGTATGATACTGTAGTACATGATTTTTCACTAAGCTCTCTCTCCCTACAATCTCTCCCTACAAGGATTGTATTAGCTACTACTGGAAAAAATGGCCTCTAAACTAATTTGTTGAGGTGACAGCTAGGACTACTGGGAAGTTAGGGAGAATTCATGTGATAGAAACATTACATTTCTGGAGGGAGCCCCGTCGGCTCCCCGGAGCTATCCAGGCTGAATGGATATGTATAACTTTCTGGCATCAGTCAAAGTGCTAGGAGTTCTTGCCTACCGGGACCACGAGCCAGAACCTGGCCCCCTCAGAGAGGCACGAGGAGCAATGGCCTATAGAAACCCCTTTTGTGATTGGGAGAATTCTATGTCTGCCATCGACTGGGACAGGCACCCAGAAAGGTAGGCGCCCCAAAACAAACCCCTATTCTGGTGAAATTATTGCTACCGAAAGCCGAACGAGTGGACAAAACTCCCCAAACAAAATTATTAAACTAGCATGACGTCATCACGTCGCCGCGCCACCGTCTGCGCAACCCCCCCCCCCCGAGAGGGGAAGGGGGAGCCCCAGACCCTCCACGCCGGCGATCCAACTGGCAGTTCTTGGCTGATGGGATTGCTGGCTGGTCGAGTGCCTCTGGCTCCGGTTTTTGTTTCCGTTCTGTGCCTTGTGGTGTGGAATGTCTCTACCGGTGGGGTGTGAGCCAGGAGTAAGATTCCACGGTACTCGGGCTGCATGTGCCTAGGGCTGTCTTCCCTAGGTGCCCTGTAAGTACTGCCCTTGGGGCTTGGGGCCATCTTCCACAAGTCACCTTGGGTTCTGCCTCCGCTGTGTCCTTTACTGCTCGGTACTGGGCCGCCCTTGGAGTCGGCTGGGGTTTTGTTGCCCTGGTTGGTCTCTGGGTAGGTGGTAGTTTTCGTCACTGGTAGGGGCGCGGGGTACTGCACAGCTAGTTTTCACCAATTACAGCGGCCAGCTCTGTTCCGCCTGGGTGCGTTGTCCTCTTGCGGGGTTTTTCTTTTGTTTTTGTTTTTGCCTGGTGGGGGGTCTGCCTTTACTGTGGTCCCCCTTTTCCTGTTCTAGGTGACTTTCTTTCGAATTCTTCTGTTGGCGATACTCCCCGCTTGGCCCCCGTGAGTGGACACGTCCCGGGGTTCAGCTTTAGAAGTTTGTTGGTAGTTTGGGCGCCGGTTCGCGGTACCCTGCCTGGGCTTCCCTTAGCGTATAAACGGTTAAGGGCCCTGGAAAACCCCACGGGGGCTCCGTGGTCCTCTCGGTGTGTCCCCGGAGTCCCCCCTCGCGTCCTGCGAGTTTGACGGTTGATCTGTCCCCTTGTCTCAGGGTGACACTCACCTGTTGTGCCTCCGCCATGCTGCCTGTTGGGTCCTTGTTCTTGTGACCCGGAGTCGTCCGATGATTGTTGTCGGTACGCGCTCTCCTTCACCCAGGCCACTGGTCTTGATTATCGGGTGCAGGCGGCTGCGGCGTTGCTTGCTGGGTGTGTTGCTGCAACGCTTTTGGTGTGCGGCCCCGGATGCCCGAGGCTGCCCCGTTTTGGTGGTTGGGGTCTGGACTTTGGGGTGGGGGTCGCTTCGGCTCTGGCTCCTTCCGCTTCTTGTTCCTCCCCTTCTGTTCTACTCACTTCCTCCCTTGCCTCCTGCTCCGAACCTTGGGCGGGTTTCGGGGTTGGGGCGGGGTCTGGTTGGGTTGAGACTCGGGCGGTCTCGGGGTTTTCCCCCTCGGGGTCCGGGCGGAGGCGGCATTCGAGTCGGTTCCTCCAGCCGTGCCGTATGAGTCTGACCAGTGGGCTCCCTTCATTAGTGTTTGCACGGCTGCCCCGGCTTTTCCTTGTTCAGCTGGGGCTTTGGGGGTGCGGCTCGGCCCTGGGTCATGCCATAGAGGTTCCCGGGGTTAGGGAGGGGTTGCCTGGGGGGCCTCGGCCCCGTTTGCCCCACTTGGGTCTTTGTACCTTTGGTGGGGCTGGCAGTTCCTCAGTGGGGTTGTTCCTTCCCTCTGTGTTCCTGTTGTTTTCGGGTATACCCCTCCCTGGGTTCGGTTCCGTGTTCCTTCGGGTTCGTCGGTCCCGTCGTTCCTAGGGGTGTTTTTCACCCCCTTTTCCTTACCATTTTCGCTCTTGTGTCACGATGCTGTTCACAAAAGCGACAACGACACAACGGACATAATATAAAAACAATAAAATGTGTTCAGGTAAGGTACATCCATACAAGGTGTGAAACAAACATTGATGGATTTCTATATTGACCTAGTACATAGTGCCTAAACCGCTTCGTATCTTTGTCCCTGCATGTTCCTTGGTCAGGGGTGCTTGTCATGGTTCTCGTTGCTTCACGAGTCTCTTCGTACCTTCCAATGTTATTGGCACGTCTGTTGATATTCGATGTGGTTTCCATCGGGTCTTTTGTCGGCCTTGTTGGTTCCCTTCTATCATCTGTTTTCTTTCACTTCGTTTTCGCCTTGTTTGGGTTTCGCGTCATCTCTACTTCCTGTTTCGGCGTTCTTTGTCTTCGTTCCGCACACCTTCCTGGTGTTTGTACGATAGTTTGTACGTACGTTGTGTCCGTTTTGTGTGTCCGCCTGGTGTACGAGCCCCGCCTCCCAGTGGCTGGGTGGTGCGTTTCGTACCTTGTGTGCTGGGGCCGCGGTGTGTGTTTTGTTTACGGGCGGTATGCTCGTGTGTTCGCGTCGTTTCTCGTGGTTTTTCTGCGAGCTTCTTGCTCGTTTTCTCCCTCCAGTCGTGGCCCTCTGGCTGCTGAGGGTGTTTTGGATTTATATCGGGGGGTGTCACTTCGTTCTCCCTGTCCTGCTTCGTCTTCTGCAGGGCGCGCACCTCTAGCCGTATTCTCCTCCGACCTCGCATTTTATTCAGGTTAGGGTACTTCCTATGCCTGCTGCCTCGTGTGTGCTTGGCTTTCGGGCACACCTTTAGTGCTGCTCCTAGTATGTTACTTGGCTCGCCTGTGTTGTGGCGCGGTCGTGTGTATGCTCTGCAGGTGAGGTTGTCTTGTCTGGCGCTTCTGTCGGCCTAGTGCTGGTTCTCACTTTTGGTGGGGTGCTTGCCTAGTGGTGCTTACGGGGGTTGGATCTGGCTCTTGGGCCCCGCTTCTCTTGTCAGTTGACGATTGTACAGTTTCCTGAGCCTTCTGGGCTCTTGTCTTTACGTTTGCTTCTGTGGGTGGGGTCTGCCCCCTCCACATGGCTTTTTGGTGCTTCTGCTTCCTTTCCACTCTGACATTAATCAGGTTATTATGGTGTTGGTGGCTCCTTTGGGTGCTCACTACCTCCTGTGTCTCCTTGTGCGTTCAGACATACGGACATCAGTCCTGTGGACCTGCGGTGGGCCTATTGGCCCATGCGAGGTGGCTACTGTTTCTTCCTATCTATTCCCACTCACATGCATGTCCTACCTGCCCTTGCACCGATCGTGGGGCCCAATGATCATGTTACGTGGTTATTGGTTCCGTGATTCACCGGGCCTCTTACAGTGCAGTTCATCCCTCCGGTCTTTCCTGATTCTGCGCTTATACCTTTTATGCCCGCTGTTTCGTGCCCACCTTGCACCGCAAGGGTGGCTTGTGCCACTATCCCAGTTTCTATTGTTTCGTGGGGATTGGTCAATAAACACAAACACTACGGAACTACTTATCTTTTGTTACGTATTCCGTAGTTCCGGGTGATATTTTGGCGGGCAATGGTGCGGGTTGGGCGCTCTGCGTGTATGTACGGTGTCTCGCATTTCTGTTCTAGTCCACACTTGCAAGTAGTCTCGTTATTGTTCGCTACTCTGCTGGTTGTGTGCTTGGGCGCCGCCTCCCAGTTCTCCACAGGTTGGCGGGATTTTTCCTTTGGACGTTCGGAACGGTTTGAGTTCCATCGTTGGTGCTTTGGAGAGCTTTGCTTCTCTGGTTAGGCTCATGCGTTTGGAGCGAGTATCTTCTTGGGTTACTCTACTCACTCCGCCACCTTTGTTCACTGTTCCATCCTTGTTTCCTCTTCCCTGCTTGGCGGGATTGCGTCGATGGCTCCTGACTGGGGTGTTTGGTGTGGTGTTTGGTCACCTTGCATGTGTCTTTAGTACCTTTTTGTCCATCTTTTGTTTTTGTTTTCGTTGTCGACCCCGGGGTTATTTCCCTGTCTGGACGCTTTCCTTGCCTCTTTTCGGTGCCTGACTGCACCCTGCTTTACGGAAGGTCCTCGGGTATGTACGCGCTCCTCTCCCCATTTTGGTTGGTCGTGTGCGTTACTTCCCGGCCACTCCTTGGGCCGTCTTCGTGGTTTCCTTCTTTATTGCCATTTTCCTCCCCATGCTACACTTTTTGTGTGTCTGGGTCAGTGCTTCTTGGTTATCCTGTTTGGTGCTCCGGTGGGCCTCTGTCCATGTTCCACGTCCTGCTTTTGGACTTCTCCGGTGTTCCGTTTTGGTACCGAGTTCCTGCGATTTCTGTGTAGTTTTCTGCAGGCTTCGGGTTGCGCTGTCTGTGGGGGGGGGTGTGGACTTTTCGGCCTGCCGCTCCTGCTTTCCTGGTTCCTTTTCTTGGAACCGGGTTTGCTGGGTTCCGGTCCTGGTTTTGGTTTTTCTTTGTTCCTTTTCCAGACCGGGTGTGTTTGCTTCTTGCGGTTCTCGTCCTTATATTCTTACGGTAGTTTTCCACTTGGATGCCTCGGGATGTGCGTCTCATTCTTCCCTGCTGGAGCTGGTTATGTTGCTCCTTTGGGTTGCGGGGTCGCTGTTTTTCGCTTCGCGTTTTGCGAATCTGAACACAGGTCCCAGGTTCTTGGGACCAGGTTATTGGTCTCCCACTTGCGTGTTTCTTCTCGGGGCAGTGTGTGTTTTCCTATCATTGCGAAGGGTCCTTCGGTCTTTGATAGGGTTGGCTTGTCTTCCCTTCGCGGTTGTTCTGGGACCGTCGTCTGGGATTGTCCTGTCACCTCCTGTTGGGTGGTGCTGGCGGAGCCGCTCCTGCTTGCGTTAGTGTTGCGGTTCCTTCTGCTCCATTCCGCTTGCTGTCCTGGGCGTTGTTCCCCTCTGGCCTGCTCTGGAGTTTTGGGCCATCCTGGTCATTGGCCTGGGTGGTCTTTGTCTTCTCGTTTTGGTCTTTGTTTGTCTCTGGTTTTGGTGGTTGAGTTAGGGCGTGTGGTATCCGCCTCCCGGTTCCTTCCCTGTTTTACTTATCTTTGGGGAGGTAGCTCCGGGGAGCCGACGGGCTCCCCCAGAAACCCAGCGTTGAATGTAATGAAACGCCATTTTCTGGGTGAGTCCCGGAGGCTCCCCGGCATCCCGCCCTCCCTCCGGTCGGCGGCGTTTTTCGCGTATTTGACATCCAGCCTAAGAACTGCAGTTGGATCGCCGGCGTGGAGGGTCTGGGGCTCCCCCTTCCCCCTCTCGGGAGGGGGGGGTTGCGCAGACGGTGACGTGATGACGTCATGCTAGTTTAATAATTTGTTTGGGGAGTTTTGTCCACTCGTTCGGCTTTCGGTAGCAATAATTTCACCAGAATAGGGGTTTGTTTTGGGGCCCTACCTTTCTGGGTGCCTGTCCCGGTCGATGGCACACATAGAATTCTCCCAATCACAAAAGGGGTTTCTATAGGCCATTGCTCCTCGTGCCTCTCTGAGGGGGCCAGGTTCTGGCTCGTGGTCCCCGGTAGGCAAGAACTCCTAGCACTTTGACTGATGCCAGAAAGTTATACATATCCATTCAGCCTGGATAGCTCCGGGGAGCCTCCGGGACTCACCCAGAAAATGGCGTTTCATTACATTCAACGCTGTGTTTTTTTGT
>WNGS01165503.1:19615166-19629854 GCA_020271785.1 Procambarus virginalis | reverse complement strand
GTCAAATTGGTATAAAAATGCTTAGGCTAGTAACTCATCCTAATCCTTGCACAGAAGCCCTCCAGATTACTTTATTGAAGATCAGCATTGTTCCAAATGGATAACAAAACTGGAACTCACTCAGAATGTATGGGGTTCATGATTTGTACCAAGAGAACAACAACGGCACTTTCCTGCACCGTGGGAGGTTACACCCTTTCCAGTTTTAATCCCTCCCTTTCCACCCAAGAAGCAAATTAGAGATAAGCCCAAGCTTCGTCTTGAGGCAAAGCTCAACGCCTTAAGCCATATTGATGCTCTGTCCCAGAGCATTCTCTCTCTCAAATCATATACACTGATGGTTCCCTACACCGCACCACGGGTGCAGCTGGAAGTGCAGTTGTTCTGACAATGGGCGATGGCTTGTACTTTGAGTGGGGAGTCCGTATAAACAATTGGGGCCTCTACCCTTCAGACCGAACTATTTGCCTTGATCCTTGCACTGAAATGTGTACAAGTCTCCAAACTGATACATTAATTGTAAGTGACTCCTTATCATCCTTAAATGCTCTCAACTCTTTAAGACATAACTGTAACATGCTCGTGTCCGAAGCTAGGCACAAATACAACAAAATTATTAAGGATGGTAACAGAGTCATTCATGTGGTCTCCATCTCATGTTGGCCTCCGAATGCATGATAGAGCTGATAAGTTAGCCAAAGAATCTGCCTTTAAAGGAGCCGTTGAGTGTAACCTTGGATTGTCAATGAGCAATCTGAGAGCAGAAGTACCCGAGAACTTCAACAAGATCTTGTAGATCTGAGGCAAAGTGAAATTGACACCAGTAATTCCATCTATCATCATACTATCATGCAAGAGGAGCCACACATCTATGGACATCCAATAAAATCAGCAGACTTCTAGATGTTACTGCTGCTCGGCTTAGACTCGGTTACAAGTATCTCTGGGAATTCTCATTATCTGCCGATGTAGACCTGACCAAATGTAAACTGTGTCAACAAAATTATTCGCACACCCTCCGTCACTATGTGATGGAGTGCGAAAAGATACGTGAATTTAGAGACAATTCTATAACCAATGTTCCAGCGATGTGTAAATATTTCATTCAAAATTATCTGCTACCAGAAATTTTAGCCAAATATCCCCAGTTTGCTAACTGTAGGTAGTAACTGAGTGATTGTAACCTATCCACCGCTGCCCACTGGATGGGGGGCGGTGTGCAGGACAAACATATAAATTGTGACACTATCTCTCCACATATGTCAGTTGCTTAATTTAGAACCTGTACTTGAGGTCGATCTCGAACCCATTGTTGATGTGACGACTTATATTGATTTTTGTAACTAGCTCATCAAGATTGTAACTTGCTTAGCTAAATGAATTGGGGTTCAGTCCCTGAGCCAATGTGCCTCTGTAACCCTTTCCACTACGCCCACGGGATGGGTATGGGGTGCATAATAAATGAACAAAACTAAACTAACTCAAAGAATTAGGAAGATAAACTTACTAAATTTGAATGTCATCTGTCTGTATGTACTGTCGCTATCTAGAAATCTAACATTATGTTTGTAACTCATCTTGTATGTATGTACTTTTACCTGAATAAACATTTGATTTGATTCGATTTGACTAAAGAGAAGATTGGGCTACTCTACTTGTAAAGTCGCTACTTTTTGACCGTCAGCTCGCTACTTTTGGCAATTGGGATCTGGCAACGTGGACGACGTTAACATGTCTTCTGCTGGGCCTCCTCCCACCTGTTGCTCCTCTGATGGGCCTCGTATGTCTGTGGACCCTCAGGTAGGATATATGGGTCTCGTAGTATAGGTGGCGTCCCTCAAGATATGTCGGGATCCCAAGGTGTTCCTATAACCTAATGCGTCTGTTCACCTAGCGATTCATAGGCGCCCTGAAGTTAGTGGTGTCCTTCAGTAAACCGTAACAGGCTTCTGTTCTTACAATCGGGAATCCCGGGATTAGATCCCAGGTGGGACTAATAATAATAATAATAATATTTAGGTAAAGTACATACAGAGACACATAGTTGTAGAGTTACAGTACAAACATTGTTTGATTTAAAGATAGCGGTAGTATATACAATATCTAAAGCCACTAGTACGTAGAGCATTTCGGGCAAGGTTCCATTCACCTCATGCACCTGTTCACCTAACATTAAACATATACCAATCTTATTTGCTGATGACACAACTTTCATTTTCTCCAGTCCTGACCCGCTTGCTCTAAATGTCACTGTGAATACTGAACTAAATAAAGTCCATCTTTGGCTAACTGCTAACAAACTCACCCTTAACATTGACAAAACTTTCTATATTTTGTTTGGTAATAAATCCTCAAATGAAATTAATCTAAGAATAAACAATATACAAATCAGTAGGAAAGTTGATGGTAAATTCCTTGGTGTTCTCATTAACCACAAGCTGAATTTCCAGAGACACATTCTAAATACAGTATAGCAAAAAAAGTTTCTAAAATGTTGGCATTCTTTCTAAGATCAGATATTATGTACCTCGCCCTGCCCTGGTGACACACTATTACTCTCTCGTCTATCCGTATCTCAACTATAGTATTTGTGCTTGGGGTTCTACTACCCAAAATAATTTACGTCCTCTAATTACCCAACACAAAGCTGCTATTAGAACAATATCTAACTCTGGCCCCAGACAGCACTCGGTACCCCTACTCAAATCTCTGAATATGTTAGATATTAAGTCACTGCACATTCTCTCTATATAGTATATTTTAAAACCTGAACTGTAATGTCAATCCTGACCTTAAAAGCTTCTTAGAAGGTTGTAACAGAACCATGAGCACCACACCAGAAACAAATACCTATTTGATATTCCAGAGTGCGCCTTAACCAAACTAGAAATGCTCTACAATCAAGGGACCCAGAATGTGGAATGACCTTCCAATCATGTCAAAGGCTGTACCTCTCCCAACCAGTTTAAGATAAAAACTAAGTACTACCTAATTAACTCCATGTAACCTACCTCACCCCTAAATGTCAACCCATGTCTTACTATTTTTAAACAATGCTGCATGTTGACCAACTTGTTTATTGGCCATTTTCTAACATGTTCCGCCCTTTTTTATCTTTTATTTTTTCTTTCAATCGCATTTTACTTAAGCTCAATTACTATTAAGTTTTAGTCTAAGTTTTTTCCTTCCACACCTTGCCCGAAATGCTCTGCGTATTAGTGGCTTTAGTTATTTGTATGTACTAGCTCTGTCTATAAATAATCTGAATGTTTTGTAACTTTGCATCTATGTATGTACTTTTCCTAAATAAAATACATTTTATTATTATATTATTATTATATTATTATTATTATTATTTATTATTATTATTATTATTATAGTTCAGGAACATATGGCAGCATCTGGGAAGGCTGAGTAGTGCAACATTTGACCTTGATACATGCTGGAGTATATACATGTATGCAGGCTTCATGTCCCTAAATGAATTACCAATATACAGTATTGATAATTTGTTTTGTCAATCTTTTTTTAACCATACATTACAATTTTTCCTTTACATTTTCAATTTTCAAACCTATACAGTATTGTACTCTTTGTACACTATTTTGTATTCTCTGTTATGCAATAATATAATAATAATCCCAAGAGAGATTATTAGCGAGATAATCCCGGTAGTATTGTACGGTCGGGTTCCTTCTCGATGCACAATCAAGAATCCCGGGCAGGACAGAAATGGTTGGACCTGGATCCCAGGAGCAGCCGAGTTGGACTAGTTGGTCCAAATGGTTGGACACACCTGTACTAGTACATTTCCTTCACCTAATACTGCTGTTCACCTAGCAGTAAGTAGGTACAGTACTCAGAAGTTAGTCAGGTTGTTGAAGGGTTGCATCCTGGGGGACACCTCAATATAATCCTGACGGGTATGAATACACTCTGGCTTCCTGGCTCCCGACAATGAATATTATTATTAATAATAATAATTCATTATCGGGGACAGGCAATTGTTGTATATATACACATTAGGTTTATATCGATGTGTCTCCAGGATGGAACTACTGACCCTCCCCAGAATGCAACCCCACAACAGCTGACTAACTCCTGAGTACCTACTTACTGTGGCTGATAGGAAATAGGTTCAACCATTTCTGTTCTTCTCAGGAACAATGTGCTGTATGTATTCATAATACATACAATGGGTTAGGTGGTGCCTGGTCTAGATGCTCCCTGCGCTAGCTGTATCTGCATATTTATTAATGCAGTACTGTAATTATTTTTCATGAACACAACAATATACTATACTGTATAGTCAAAATAAGCAATAAGTAATTATTGAAAAGATAATTTGAAAATGTGTACATAATCCTGTGATTATTAGGTTACTTAAGGCAAGACTAGGGTAAAGTTGCTGGTCTCCGAACATTAGCAATTTAATAAACCT
This sequence comes from Procambarus virginalis, assembly GCA_020271785.1. Classification (NCBI taxonomy): domain Eukaryota; kingdom Metazoa; phylum Arthropoda; class Malacostraca; order Decapoda; family Cambaridae; genus Procambarus; species Procambarus virginalis. Next base: position 19,625,413 of record WNGS01165503.1, on the reverse strand, counting down.
CCATCTTCTGCATCAATCAGTAAAATTAAACCAAAAACATAAGAGTAGCTTCTGGATATATGCCACAAATACCTATGTTAATGTGGCAGTTATTTATAAATGAACATTTGGTGGAAATATTTGTATCCAATATTTTCAGCATCTGATTTACCCGAGGGCCATTAACATTAGGGGCCTCGACTAGGACAGGAAGCCGGCAGCTTGTCAGAGGTCCCCCCCATTTGCCTTCATGATCTTTTCTAGGTCATCGAGACCTAGACTTTTCCTTACACAGTTTTGGCATTGACGGCTTCAGCGGGTGGGCAGTTCCATGGGTTTATAACCCTGTGGGTGAAAAAGTATTTCCTGTTCTCAGGCCTACACTGGGGTTTGTCAAGGATTGAAACAGTTGCTCCTTGTTTGTGTTACATCTGACCTGCTGTTTGTGTTGTGATGCAATATAGTGATATGCAAGGTTTGGGGAATACCGTCGGGTTCATTTTTGACGCACAGTTAGAAATTCTGGGTTCAAATCCTGGGCAAGACAGACATGACTGGGCACATTCCTTTTCACCTAATGCATCTGTTCACCTAGCAGTAAGTGGGTACTTAAGAGTTAGCTTGTTATGGGGTTGCATCCTGGATGGAGTCAGTAAATTGACCTGAGGGGGGGTGGTCTTACGTCAATAAAAGCCTAACTAATGAATACACTGACTTCCTGGCCCCCCCAACACAATGAATTATTATCAATTATTAATTATAGGGGATATGAAACAGTAGCAGCTTGGCTAGTGGTCGTGAATATTTGTACAATGTATATGTTAGCTTATTTCTTGTTTGGTATTATTAAGTATCCACTCGATCAAATCTCTAATCAGCTTAACTGAATTATTTAAAGTTATGCCTGAAATGTTTTGCGTATTAGTGGACTTATTAAATACTGTATACACACTCTTAACCATTATAAACTGCTGTATCATATTTGTAACTTTTCAAATAAATTATTATTATTATTATTCACCAAGGAGCTTGAAAGCCTACAAAGATTTGTTTATCTTGTGGTGCGTTAGGCAGGTCTTGTGCGGCAAAGCACATAGAAGGTGAGTTTAATGGTGCACATGTGTTGGCCACCAGTAGAATGTGCCTTGCATGAATGCTGTGAAATGTTAAATAATGGCACTAAATTGGGCACCAATTACAAATCATATTGGCTGCCTCAAATGGCTTTGGACAGTTGAGCAACCCTATAAATTGATTGAGGTCATATAAGAGTTTAAACATGTTTTGGAACTGCTTGAGGTGCCAGTTGTTTTTTTGGCAAATCAGAGTGTGGCTGTTTCCCACTGCAGATTATGCTAAACTCATTTCATGCTATTTTGATTGTAATGAAAACATTCGAATTGGCATCTTTTTTTTTTTTTTTAGGGATATTCCTGTGCAGTGCGGGATATTCTGTTTTACTTGGGGGGAGTATGAGTATTTATGACTCATATGGTCGCTTTAGTTAGATTTTGCCATATGTGTTTAACAACTACTACTGCTCTGTTGAGATCTTAATGGGTTTGTAACTGAGCACTGTGTTAGATAATGTTCCAGTGGTCTGTTGGGTATTATTTGATGTTTCAGAGAGCATATAAATCATGTTTGATTAATGCAGTTCAACTTGTTAAGTGTTTCATTTTACCTGAATTTACCTGAGGGCCACCATATTTTTAAAAATAGGTTTATTTATAGTCTACATTTTCCAATAAAATTACAGATTAAAATGGCCGAATTTAAGACACCGGTGACCAAGCGAATCATATCAGTTGTGAAGAAAGAGAACGTGGGTACTCCACAACTCTTGATACCACCATCTCCATGTATGCGACAACTCGGATATGGAACAGGTGAGAGATATAATTAGAAATATAATAAGCTTTAGAATAAAACAGACTATATATATATATATGATGATAATTTATTTATCACCTCTTTCTTGGCTCTTGCTTCCTACAGCAGTGTTAAGAGAGCTTCACACTCTTTGTAGAGAGCATTGTTCCTGTTCTCTTGGTCCAGTGGATCACTTTGTGTGGCTGTTGATTCCTCCCTCATTCTTGGTGGCAAATGAATGATTGGCATGTATGATAAATGTAATGAAGTGCCCCTTCCTGGGTGGCACCATCGTAACTACCCATTTTTACCCACGTCTCCCTTTTGCTTTGAGGCAGTTTTGAGAAACCTTTTGGCTGCATTACCTTCTTTTGTACATTCATGCCAAGGTTTAAAATACAGCCTAAAATCATTTTGAATTATTAATTATTCTTATATTTATGGTAAAAATACAGTACCTGCCTTTTCCAAGTGTCCCATAAAAAATAATGGTTAAAAAGATCATTTTCTTTTAGAAAATATCCCCCAAATACAGTAACTTTTTTCTAGGCATGTGCAAGTTGTATATCACAGCAAGAGCCCTATTTCATTTATTTGACTACTATTGCATTTAACAATACAGTAGGCAGAATGGCACTTGCTTTTGGTGCAGAGATAGACACAGCAGCTTGGTGTGTCAAAACTGCTCGAGAGTGCTACTGCCATAAGCTCAGAGTAGTTAGTAAGGTATTACTCACAAATTTAAATGTTTTATTGCAATTGAAGATTGATTGATTTTGCCTTTTTCAGGGGTTAATGTTTACCTTTTGGAACGTTTTTCTCCAATGCGTGGCTGCTACAAATCTCCGTGGGCTGTAAAAAAGATAAACAGGTACGATATTGTAAAACTTGTTAATGGTTAATTTTTACACATATATTAAAAGAAACTACAGTGGCTAAGAGTAACAAAAAATTTTGTACTGTACATACATACACTGTTTAAGGTTTATTTTGTATTTTGTTTGTATTCTGATATCATGAATAGCTTTTGGTTTTCCCTTGTTTGCTAGTTATTAGGTATTCATGTTGTGACGTGAAACAGTTGCATAGCTATACTGGGCAGATGTAATGTGGTTCTCACTTTGCATCATTAAAAAAAGAAAGTGCTGCTCTGGCCCTTGCAGTGTGAAAATTGCACAGGATATAAAGAATAATCATATAAAAATTTAACACAATTTACTCTAATATTAAATATTAACAAATACATGAAAAATGATACCTGAAACCCTGTTAACATACACTTGGCTATCATACGAGAAAACGTAAAATGAACACGTGAACAAACTTACAGTAATACAAGAAAGTACAGAAATACAAGAAAATACGTCCCTAGAGGAAATAGGAATTGGCTGCTGCATAGGTAAGCTGGCTGTGTAACACCTTGATGCCTCAACCAGCAACAAAACCACCCTATACCCAAGGCCAAACAAGGGCTACGAAACCCCAGCTGGCCCCAAAGGCAGGGTAAATGCCAAGCAGCAAAAACCCCTACGGAAATGGTGTTCCGAACGCACCATTGAAGATAACCCTGACACGCAAGGGTAGTACTCACAGGGCACTTAGGGAAGACTGCACTAAGTGCATGCAGCCCTGGTACACTGTAGGTACACCTAGCCACCACACCACAAACAGCAGAGGACACCCTGAAGGTAAAATCACTGCCAGGAAACCAGGGCTAGAGTTGGTGACTGCCCTCGATTGCATTAGCCAAAGAACTGGAAGGGCTGGGTCGCCGGCGCGGAGGTGGGGTGTGACGTTTGCTTGTTTCCTTGGATTGGAGGGAGTTCTGCCTCTGTTTTTGGTTTTCAGATTGCAAGGACTAATGTCATTTAGCTGGAGGCTAAGGACTAATGTCATTTCTTGGTTACTGGGGAGTTTGTCTTCAAGGGCACTGCTGTAGGTGGGGGAAGTAGTCCCTTCTTCCTTCCTTCCTAGTGGAAGTCTGTGGCTCTGTTGTTGGAGTTATTGTCCCCAGTCACTAACGGGGGATAAATATTACTCCGTGGCAGGAGTTTGTCTCTGGTATCTCCTCTTTCCTCAGTAAGCTAGCATATTGCTGACCCTACAGGGACCTGTTGAAAAATGCCTTATGACACTACTGCCAAGAATATCTGCTAGACTGTCACAATCTTGTCCAATGGACCCAGTAAATCTTAACTAAGGAGGCAGTCAAGTGGCTCATGCTAAACATGAGATGTATGCTTCTCATGTTTACTGAAAGCTATATTTTTGAGGAAATGATTTATTTCCTGAGCTGCTCAATCAAGTTATCACTATTGGTTAGCCTTGTTCTTGGACTCTTACTAGTCAATTAAGGGCTACAATCCCTAGTGGTGTAGTGGTAGCACACTCGCTCCGTACTACTCGAGCAATGTCTCCTGGTTTGATCCCTGACCAGGGAAGATTGACTGGTTGTTAATCCTTAACTGTTTGCTCCTGGTCACCAAGCAGTATTTGGGGATTTGGTTGTTAATTGATTGGTGGATTGTGTTCCAGGTAAAACTAGTGGGTAAAGCTTAACATGAGCTATGGGACGGGAAAGCTCTAAGCCTGTTAACAAGAGTCAAGTCATCTACTTTAGTATCCTCTTGTATAAAAAAGGGCTTTCTGTCTCTAACATGATGTAACCATATGAAGATTTGATGGATTAAAAAAAAAAAAGAGAACTGGTTGGACGTCAACATGAATATTCACTAGGATGTTCCTTACAGACGTTCTTAACAACTCATTGTACAAGGCTCGAGAGAATTTATAAAGTCTCTCCCTCCCCCCCAATCATATCCAGCTAATATCCATTAACTTGGATTATCTGGATCACATTTGACCCCCCCCCCATTCTACCAATAAAGTATGAAATGATCTTGTGAAATCTTATTTTACTAGAAATGAAGGATTATAACAGCATAAGTTGCTCTCGATGAGTGGTGTGAGACGTCTGGGTGAGCCTGTGAACCATCACTGACAGTGTTGGCATGTAAACTGTGCTCAAAAGTGATGGTTTTATTTTTATTTCCATAAGCCAATTTTATCTGCAATATAAGTACTGTGCTTAAAATAAGTAAACCATGAGTTTATCCTTGTCATGCAGGGTTTGCGATATACATGCATCATCTAATAAAGTTATGATAAATGGATTATTTTTTATTTTTCTTCAGCAAAGTAGTTGACACAGACGGGGAATTTACCAAGAGATTAAGTTTTGAAGCAGAAGTTCTGAAGAGGCTCAACCATCCAAACATAATTGGCTATCGGTCCTATACTTACAACAAGGATGGAACTCGGTGTTTAGCCATGGAGAGTGGGGATGAGTCCCTTGCAGACATAATTGAGACCCGACAAGATGATGGACTTGGACCATTTCCATGTCTGCAAATTCTGAAAGTATAAATTCAAATTTAAGTTTTATGGATTATATTATTTGGTGTTAGCAACTCTGCATAAACTACTGAGTACTGTATATTTATAAAGAGTTGGTTCATATAATAATAATAATAATAATAATAATTATTATTATTATTATTATTATTATTATTATTATTATTCACAATACAATACAGTAATTTGCACACAAAGAACATAAGACAGGTATTTTTGAATGTGCAAGAGTTACACATGAAATGACGCCACTACTACACAGAGCATTTTGGGCAAAACTTGGTATAGTTCAGAGGAAAATTATTTAAAGATAGAATGTGGTAAACATTTAATATTAATGTATTCCACAGTAGTTCCATCTGTTCACTGGGAAGGGTTCTACGGAAACTTGCAGGGTAATTCCATGGCCATATGAGCTTTTGGGTTATAACTTGGAATACATTTGAATCATGATTATCTAAAGTTCGTTTATTTAAATTCTCGAATTTGGTGGAATTAAAAATGCAGTACTGTGTCTGGTTCTCCACCCCCATAACCAGGAAGTGTCCTTGCTGTCCAGCAAAAATATTCTTACTAAATTAGCTTTTTCATTGGATATAAAATAAAGTATGGAAGAAATACTATGTCTATTAACCACTGCACTGTGCAACTTGCCTTGAGGCTCTCGACAGGTGGTGTGCAACGTGCCTCGGGGCTCTCATAGGTATAGCATATAATTCAAAACTTCTGCGGCTACATGGGGTTCACATCAGCTTCTTCAGGGCTCTCCCAAACAGACGCCATTTAAAAAAAAAATTGTGGGCAACATTCCTGGGGTATGAGAGCCTCAATACTGAGTGAGCAAGTAAGGCTGGCACACGCAGCATGAGCTAACAGCATTACTGTTCAGCTTGTGACCACAACATTGCCTAAAAATGTCCAAATATATATGTTACTAGTATTATTTAGCCATGATAGTATTACAGAAGAGCCTGTCATAAAGACTGTGTACAGTGTTCAGATATCAGTGAATAAATGCTGTTCAAGATGTTCACAGTGCTAGCCACAGGACACTGCCATTATTTCGCCCATCTAAAATTCTTCGAATGACTTTTCATGTTCCTTTATAAAATAGACATGTGAAAATTATTCATTTACATGATTTACTGACCAGGATTGTGATAATAGCAGGACTGTGGTGAGAATTAGTGATGTGCGTAGTATGGTAATTATGGAGGAGTAATCTTGGTGAGGGAGGGAGGGTCGAGGTAGTGTCATCTGCTGGCTGGTGTATGGCAACATGTTATTGTCTGGAATCACCATACCAGCTTAGTGGTTCGCTATGGTGAACACAATTGTAGATACTTATATATAACGTGTGTATAGACTGTAATAACAGCAAAAGGAGTTTGTTGGGAGGAGCCATTTTGGTGAGGGAGTGAGTGAGGCTGCCATCTGCTGCCTACTGTGTGACTTGTCATGCAGTAGCCACTATGCTGTTTGGACACCATACCATCTTAGTTGTACAGTTATGGTGAATAAAACATGTAGATACTTGTATATAATGTGTGTAATATATTAACACCACAAATAGTATTGTTGGGGGAGAAATGTTAGTGCATCTGGCCTTGAACCAATGAGGGAGACAGTCGCCAGCTGACTGTGTGTGGCGACGGCTTTTATTGCCTGAACTCGTCATACCAGCTTAGTTGTACGGTTATGGAGAACAAAACATGTAGATACTTATAACTAGCGTACATATATAGTGTAATAATAACAATAACTGAATGGTGGGAGTCTGAATGTTGATGAGTGGGTGTTGAAGGAGGGAGTGAGTCACTGCTGGCTGCAGTGTCGCGGCCATTCATGTTGTTTTGGGCACGCCAAACCAACTTAGTGGTTCATTATGGTGAACATATAGCTTTATGTGTAGATGGATATATACCTATCTACACATATGTAGATAGGTATATACAATGTGTGCATGTATATAGTGTAATTACAGCAAAAACACTGATTGTAGAATATAATATACTGTACATGTCACATATATGAGCTCCATAATTTTGATCATAGCGATGTTCCACACATTGAACTATATAAACTCCACAAATTACACACTTTTGAATAATATTACAGGAAAAAACAGAGAATAAACAAATGAGAAACCTCAAAATAATTGTGAAACATTATATTCATGGCAACTACCACACCACTGGGTGGTGGGGCCTAGTGACCTTGAGCACTCCGTCACTCAGCGCCCATAATTTGCTCAACTTCCCAGCTCCATCGTGACTAAAGTATGTCACATACAATATTCTTTATTTTTTAGTTTCCTGTGATCAGAGACTGCATTTTAACAATATAAGAAGAGAAAATAATTTTTTGGAAAGAATTTATTTTCGGTTCACCACAGGTGTGTCATATTTTAATGCAGAGCAGTGCATTGCATTGGTTAAAACATTTAGTGATTAAAGCATCCATAAATGAGAAAAAATGGCTTGAAGCAACTGAGGTCAATGTATACAAAGTTCTCCTATATCTGTGCAAGGAGCACTGTGGAGTATATCTCAAAGCAGCAATAAATATGGAATAAAAAAATAAGGTGGGTTTAGGGCTATATTTCAGCTGTCACTTTCTACAGGCAAACTGATGGTTTAGTGGAAAATGCTACATATACAGTTTACATTATAACTCTGTGACTAAGGTAAGTTTTATGTAAGTGACAATGATTGTCTTAATTTACAGGTGGCAAGAGACATTTCTTCAGCTCTTATATACCTGCACGATGAGATGCACTTACTCCACGGTGACCTGAAGAGTGCTAACATCCTCATCAAGAACAACTTTGATACAGTAAAACTTTGTGATTTTGGAGTGACTTTAAAACTAAATGAAAATGTGAGTATACATAGAACTGTAAATTTGTTTATATTTTCTGTGTACAGTGTGTGTATTCACCTAGTTGTACTTGCAGGGGGGGTGAGCTTCGGCTCTTTGGTCCCACATCTCGACTGTCATTCAACTGGTGTACACATTCTTGAGCCTTTTGGGCTCTTACACTTGAAACTGTGTATGGAGTCAGCCTCCACCACATCACTTCCTAATGCATTCCATATGCTAACTACTCTGACACTAAAAAAATTCTTACTGATGTCTCTATGGTTCATTTGGGCACTCCATTTTTTTTGTGTAATTACCTAAGTGTAGTTACAGGATGAGAGCTACGCTCGTGGTGTCTCGTTTTCTCAGCACTCTTTGTCATATGATACCTGGTTGATACCTGGTTGATGGGGTTCTGGGAGTTCTTCTACTCCCCAAGCCCGGCCCGAGGCCAGGCTTGACTTGTGAGAGTTTGGTCCACTAGGCTGTTGCTTGGAGCGGCCCGCAGGCCCACATACCCACCACAGCCCGGCTGGTCCGGAACTCCTTGTAGGAATAAATCTAGTTTCCTCTTGAAGATGTCCACGGTTGTTCCGGCAATATTTCTTATGCTTGCTGGGAGGACGTTGAACAACCGCGGACCTCTGATGTTTATACAGTGTTCTCTGATTGTGCCTATGGCACCCCTGCTCTTCACTGGTTCTATTCTGCATTTTCTTCCATATCGTTCACTCCAGTACGTTGTTATTTTACTGTGTAGATTTGGGACCTGGCCCTCCAGTATCTTCCAGGTGTATATTATTTGATATCTCTCTCGTCTTGTTTCTAGTGAGTACATTTGGAGAGCTTTGAGACGATCCCAATAATTTAGGTGCTTTATCGCGTCTATACGTGCTGTATATGTTCTCTGTATTCCCTCTATTTCAGCAATCTCTCCTGCTCTGAAGGGGGAAGTGAGTACTGAACAGTACTCAAGACGGGACATCACAAGTGACTTGAAGAGTACAAGCATTGTGATGGGATAATGCTTTGAAACTACTGACGGTCTTGGCCTCCACCACCTTCTCCCCTAACTTGTTCCAACCGTCTACCACTCTGTTTGCGAAAGTGAATTTTCTTATATTTCTTCGGCATCTGTGTTTAGCTAGTTTATATCTATGACCTCTTGTTCTTAAAGTTCCAGGTCCCAGGAAATCTTCCCTATCGATTTTAACAATTCCTGTACTATTTTGTATGTAGTGATCATATCACCTCTTTTTCTTCTGTCTTCTAGTTTTGGCATATTTAATGCCTCTAACCTCTCCCCGTAGCTCTTGCCCTTCAGTTCTGGGAGCCACTTAGTAGCATGTCTTTGCACCTTTTCCAGTTTGTTGATGTGCTTCTTAAGATATGGGCACCACACAACCGCTGCATATTCTAGCTTTGGCCTAACAAAAGTCATGAACAATTTCTTTAGTATATCGCCATCCATGTATTTAAAAGCAATTCTGAAGTTAGAAAGCGTGGCATAGGCTCCTCGCACAATATTCTTTATGTGGTCCTCAGGTGATAGTTTTCTATCTAGAACCACCCCTAGATCTCTTTCTTTATCAGAATTCTTTAAAGATTTCTCACATAATATATAGGTTGTGTGGGGTCTATGTTCTCCTATTCCACATTCCATAACATGGCATTTATTAACATTAAATTCCATTTGCCAAGTGGTGCTCCATGTACTTATTTTGTCCAGGTCATCTTGAAGGGCATGACAATCATCTAAGTTTCTTATCCTTCCTATTATCTTAGCATCATCAGCAAACATGTTCATATAATTCTGTATACCAACTGGTAGTGTAATTACCTAAGTGTAGTTACAGGATGAGAGCTACGCTCGTGGTGTCCCGTCTTCCCAGCACTCTTTGTCATATAACGCTTTGAAACTACTGACGGTTTTGGCCTCCACCACCTTCTCACTTAACTTGTTCCAACCGTCTACCACTCTATTTGCGAAGGTGAATTTTCTTACGTTTCTTCGGCATCTGTGTTTAGCTAGTTTAAATCTATGACCTCTTGTTCTTGAAGTTCCAGGTCTCAGGAAATCTTCCCTGTCGATTTTATCAATTCCTGTTACTATTTTGTAT
>WNGS01165503.1:19581185-19611185 GCA_020271785.1 Procambarus virginalis | reverse complement strand
TAAGGGCCCCGAGAAACCCCGTGGGGGCTACGTGGTCCGTTATGGATGTGACCCGAGTTCCCTCTTGCTTCGTGCGAGGTTGCTGGTTGCTCTGTCCCCTTGTCTCAGGGTGACAATCACCAGTTGTGCCCCCTTCCCCATGCTTCTTGTTGGGTCGGTGCTTCTTTTGACCCAGAGTCTTGCGATGTTTTTTCTTTGTACATGCTCCTGTTCACCCTGGCTATTGAACATGATATGAGGGGTGCTGGCAGTGGAAGTGTTGCATGCTAGGTTTTGGTTGCTGCACTTGATGGGTTTGTTGCTTCCCCGGATGCCCCGAGACTGCTCTGTTTTGGTTTTCGAGACCCAGACTTAGGGGTGGAAGTCACTTCGCCTTCCTCCCTTCTTTCCCATTTGTGGGTCCGGTTCTCCAAGCTCTGGCTTCCAACTCCTACCCTCCCGGCGGGTTTGGGGGCAGAGTGGGGTCTCTTTGGTGTTGAGACTGGCAGTTTCGGAGGTGTCCCCTTCCAGGGTGGTGGCAGGGGCATTAGAGCTTGTAACCCCTGCTGATGCATAAGGGTCTGACCAGTAGGCCCCCCCCCCTTCCTTAGGATTTTTCGGCTACCCCAGCTTTTTCTTGTGAGGCCAGGGCTTTGGGGGACTACTCGGCTCTGGGTTCTCGGAATGGGGTTCCTGGGGCAGGGGAGGGGTTGACTTGGGGACCTTGGGCCCCATTGATCCCCACCTGGGTTTTTGTTCCCTTGGGGTGGGGCTTGGTGTTGCAAGGAGAGGGGTTCTTTTCGCTCTCCCCTTGTACAAATTGGATTTGGCTTCTACCCCTCCCCAGGTTCGGTTTCGTGATCATGTGGATTCCTCGGTCCCATCTTTCTGGAGGTTTTCGGCTTCCCGTGTCCCTTCTTATGTGGTGCAGGAGGCCCTAGCGGCTTGCCTTCTGAGTGAATAAAGTGAACAATGAAATCCTTCCATTTGTGTAATTTTCAGTTAATTTACCATATTTATAATAAATATGAACTGTAAATGTAACCTTGCTAACAAATTCCTTAGCGTGTTACCTATCATTTATGACCTCTTTTTCTTTCATTTGTTTATAGGGAGTGGCAAGTTGTGAAGATGAATGTTATGTGGGCACGGAGTGTTGGTCAGCTCCTGAAGTCATTGCTGGTGATGCCATAACCCACAAAACTGATATGTTCTCCTTTGGCCTTGTTCTATGGTGAGTACAATGTCATGTGTATGGTGAGCATAGCACCATGTGTATAGTGAGCATAGCACCGTGTGTATGGTGAGTATAGCACCGTGTGTATGGTGAGCATAGCACCATGTGTATAGTGAGCATAGCACCGTGTGTATGGTGAGTATAGCACCGTGTGTATGGTGAGTACAGCACCATGTGTATGGTAATTAGTCAAGTGTACTTACAAGATGAGAGATACGCTCGTGATGTCTCGGCTTCCCAGTACAGTGTGTCATATAACACTTTCAAACTACTGACAGTTTTTGCTTCCACCACCAACTCTGTTTGTAAAAGTGAACTAACTAACACTTTTTGGCAGCTTTGTCTCTTTAGTTTGAACCTATGTTCTTGTGTTCTTGCAGTTACATTTTCAACAATTCTTATTTATAAATTTTGTAAATTCTTGTTAGTCTTTTGTATGTAGTGGTCATATCACCTTTTTTTTTCTATCTTCTAGCTTTAGTATATTTAATGCCTCTAACCTTTTTTTGTAGCTCTTGTTTCAAGTTCTGGGGGCCAATTACTTACATGTCTTTACACCTTTTCCAGCTAATTGGTGTGTTTCTTGAGATAGGACAGCATACAACTGCTGCTTATTCCAACTTTGGTATCACAAAAATTTTGAATAATTTCTTTAATTTATCATGATCCATGTACTTAAAGGTGATTGTAAAGTTAGGAAGCATGGCATACTCTCCTTGCACAATGTTCTTTATGAGTACACTCATAGTCTTATAAACACTTCAGGTGACAGTTTTCTATCCCAAACCACCCCTAGATCTTTATCAGAATTTTGTAAAACTTTTCACATAGGTTGTGTGGGGCCTATTTTCTCATATTACACATTCCATAATGCAGCAACATAGTTCTTTAATTGAAGCTTTAGATGCTTGTGTCTAGCACAAGGGAAGGAAGAAAGGTACTGTAATTATCAGAAGAACTCACTAAGCCATTGCGACTATATAACAATTGAAAGGGATATGAGGATAAGAATGAAGGAAAGGAATGGTGGCCAACCACTTGGACGGTTGGGGATTGAATGCTGACCTGCAAAAAGCTAGCCTGTCACTCTACCATCCAGTCCAACAAGGTTAAAATAGTAGCTTAGAAGTTAATGGATGCAGTATACAGTAGTCGTCGGGGTGGTGTTTTGTGGAAGCTTGTGAAATGATTATATTAGTGAAGACTACAAGATGAAAATGAGGTTTGAATGATGACAAAAGACAAAAGTAGCAAATGTACTGAAGAAACTTTAAAATCACATTAGGGAAAATATTTGAATTAGAAAGATAATGAACCATAAGAGAGATGCGTGTTGAAAGAGCAGCTTAGAGGGTTTTCTGATGCATCATAGATGTAGAAAGAAACTATAAAATGCCTTGCCAATATTTAGTTCATGAAAATCATTTCTTTACCTTACCTGGAGCATACTTTCAAAGGGTTCCAGGAGTTTTACTCGCCGAGCCTGGCCTAGGGCTAGTCTTAATGCTGAGGACAGACCAAGTTTTGTTTCTACTACACAGGGAGAACATGTCGACTGTACCGGGTACCGTATAGGGGTATACAGTATACACTCTTCTTTCTGGGACTGATAAATAATAACAACAGAAAAACACACAGAAATCACATGAACATGATATATATATATATATCAATGAGAAAATCCACTAGGGCTGTGAGGAGGGCGCGATCCTACGACCCCGGCATTGCTAAGCCACATACTCTATCACTATTCTACTTCCACACAAGCGTTTGTGAATCATACATAAATCTTGGACTGGCTTCAGTAGGGCCTCCAGATATCCTGTGATTTCAGTAGAAATCCAGATGTATGAGAACTTACAAGTCAGTGGTGGTCTAGTGGTAGAGTATGCGCATTGGCAATGCCGGGGTTGTAGGATCGCGCCCACCTCACAACACTGGTGGATTTTCTCAATATCAAGAATCTTGTCAAGTCAACTACCGTATATGTTAAGATGAAAAAACTAGGAGTCAGTTTAGTGTACTTCTCTGTAGAGAGTCCCTCCGTCTCCCCAAAGCTATACTGGACTGATGTGTGTATATTAGACTGTGGCGACGATCAATCGATGGAGATCTAGGCCTACCAGGGACCACAAGCCAGAATCTGGCCCTTAGAGAGTCACGAGGAGCAATGGCCTATAGACAGCCCCATGTAGTTGGAAGTAGTCTATGTCTGCCGTCTACCAGGTCAGGGACCCAGAAAGGTAGGAATCCCAAAACAAACTACAGCTGGTTAAACACTGCAAACCGAAAACTGAACGAGCAAGCAGGGCTCCACAATCAGAAAACAAGCAAACAAGCCTGACATCACCACAGTCGCCACTCCGCTGTCTGTGCAACGCCCCCATGCCTGGGAGGGGGGAAGGGGAGTCCCAGACCTCCCGCACCAGCTATCCAACCCCCAGTTCTGAGGCTTTTGTGTTAGGTGGCAGTCAATCAACTCTGGCTCCAATTCTTGAGCAGTGCTGTGCCTTGTGGTGGTTTGCTGCCGTGTGGTGGTTTACTGCGGTGTGGTGGTGTGCGAGCGAGATGTTATTCCAGAAGTACTGGTTACCTTGAGGTTACCTTGAGGTGCTTCCGGGGCTTAGCGTCCCCGCGGCCCGGTCATCGACCAGGCCTCCTGGTTGCTGGACTGATCAACCAGGCTGTTGGACGCAGCTGCTCGCAGCCTGACGTATGAGTCACAGCCTGGTTGATCAGGTATCCTTTGGAGGTGCTTATCCAGTTCTCTCTTGAACACTGTGAGGGGTTTGCCAGTTATGTCCCTTATGTGTAGTGGAAGCATGTTGAACAGTCTCGGGCCTCTGATGTTGATAGAGTTCTCTCTCAGAGTACCAGTTGCACCTCTGCTTTTCAACGGGGGTATTCTGCACATCCTGCCATGTCTTCTGGTCTCATGTGATGTTATTTCTGTGTGCAGGTTTGGGACCAGCCCCTCTAATATTTTCCATGTGTAAATTATTATGTATCTCTCCTGCCTGCGCTCAAGGGAGTACAGATTTAGGCTCTTTAGTCGGTCCCAATAGTTTAGATGTTTTACCGAGTGGATTCTAGCAGTAAAGGACCTCTGCACGCTCTCTAGGTCAGCAATTTCTCCAGCTGTGAAAGGGGCTGTCATTGTGCAGCAGTACTCCACTCTAGAGAGCACAAGCGTTTTGAAAAGTATCATCATCGGTATAGCATCTCTAGTGTGAAAAGTTCTTGTTATCCAACCTGTCATTTTTCGTGCAGTTGTGACGGCCACTTTATTGTGTTCTTTAAAGGTAAGGTCTTCCAACATGAGTACACCCAAATCCTTTACATTGCCTTTTCGTGCTATGTTATGATTTGACTGCGTTTTGTACATGGTTTCCGTTTTTATTTTTTCATTTTTTCCATAGCACATGAGCTGGAACTTATCTTCGTTAAACACCATATTATTTTCTGTAGCCCATAGAAAGACCTGATCTACATCTGACTGGAGGTTTGCCGTGTCCTCTATGTTGCCTACTCTCATGAAGATCCTGGTGTCATCTGCAAAGGATGATACAGTGCTATAGGTTGTGTTCTTGTCTATGTCCAATATGAGGATGAGAAAAAGTACTGGAGCAAGCACAGTACCCTGAGGGACTGAGCTCTTAACGGTTGATGGGCTGGATTTTATTTTGTTGACTATTACAAATTGGGTTCTGTTGGTCAGGAAATTGTAGATCCATCTGCCTATTTTTCCGGTAATTCCTTTTGAGCGCATTTTATGTGCAATAACACCATGGTCACATTTATCAAAAGCTTTTGCGAAATCTGTGTAAATTACATCAACGTTTTGTTTGTCTTCCATAGCATCTAATGCCATATCATAGTGGTCCAGCAACTGCGACAGGCAAGAGCGCCCTGTTCTGAAACCATGTTGTCGGGGATTATGGAGATGCTGTGATTCCATGTATTTTGTGAGCTTACTTCTTAGCACTCTCTCAAAAATTTTAATGATGTGCGATGTTAACGCTATCGGTCTGTAATTTTTTGCCTCTGCCTTATTTCCTCCTTTATGAAGTGGTGCTATCTCTGCTGTTTTTAGTATATCAGGAATAACGCCAGTATCTAGGCTTTGTCTCCACAGAATGTGGAGGGCCTGCGATAGTGGTTTTTTACAGTTCTTGATGAATATGGAGTTCCAAGAATCCGGGCCTGGTGCAGAGTGCATAGGCATACTGTTTATGGCTTCTTCAAAGTCCAGTGGGGATACCTTACCTTACCTTGAGTATACCTTGAGGTGCTTCCGGGGCTTATCGTCCCCGCGGCCCGGTCATCGACCAGGCCTCCTGGTTACTGGACTGATCAACCAGGCTGTTGGACGCGGCTGCTCGCAGCCTGACGTATGAGTCACAGCCTGGTTGATCAGGTATCCTTTGGAGGTGCTTATCCAGTTCTCTCTTGAACACTGTGAGGGGTTTGCCAGTTATGTCCCTTATGTGTAGTGGAAGCATGTTGAACAGTCTCGGGCCTCTGATGTTGATAGAGTTCTCTCTCAGAGTACCAGTTGCACCTCTGCTTTTCAACGGGGGTATTCTGCACATCCTGCCATGTCTTCTGGTCTCATGTGATGTTATTTCTGTGTGCAGGTTTGGGACCAGCCCCTCTAATATTTTCCACGTGTAAATTATTATGTATCTCTCTTGCCTGCGTCGCAGGGATAGGATGACGTCTGATATATGATTTGATGTTGGTATCATATCCATGAAAAATTCATTTGGGTTGAATGGGGGTGCATACACCTAGGGTTCCCTTCCCTAAGTGCCCTATAATTACTGCCCTTGCAGTTTGAGGTTACCTTCCACAAACTGTTTGGGGGCTACCTCCACAGGGTTCTTTTGCTGCTTGGTGATTGCCCGCCCATGAGGTCAACTGGGGTTTTCCTACCCCCTCTTTGGCCTTGAGTAGGAGGTAGCATTGTTGCTGGCAGGGGTGCAAGGTACTGTGCAGCTATCTTATAATACGAATAGCGGCTGGTTCTGTTCCTCCTGGAGACGTTGTGCTTTAGCAGGGTGTTTATTTTCTTTTTTTGTTTTTTGCCTAGTGTGGTTGTAGGACCACTTGTATGATTTTGGTGACCCTCCACTAGGTCCCTATGAGTGCACACGTTGCAGGAGTTCAGCCTTTTGTTTGTTTGTTTCGTAGTTCTGGGATAACTGGTTAGCAGTACTGTACCTTGCCTGGGCTTCCCTTAGCAGTCAGCCTAAGGGCCCTGGAAACACCTATTGGAGCTCATTGGGACAATGGGTGTGTCCTCTGAGTCCCATCTCGCTTCATGCGAGTTTGAAAGTTGATCTGTCCCCTTGTCTCAGGGTGACGCTCACATCTTATGCCGAATATTGTCGCCTCTTATTGTGCAGCGCTGGCAGAGCCTCTTCAGCTTGCATTCGAGGTGGATGTCACTTCTGCTCCATTCCACAAGCTTTCTCGGGCGTTGTTTCACCTCCGGCCAGTTCATACGCCACCTGAGCTGTCCTGTTTGTTGGACTGAGTGCTTTCCTCTCTCTCTTCTCAGTTTGTGGTGGCCCCCTTCGGTTCCGGACTGTTTTTCTAAGGCTCTTTTTTTTTTTGTTGGCATTGGCCTCTGGGGGTTGGGTCAGGGAGCTTCATGCTCTCCTCCAGTGCAGGGGTTTCTGCTCTTTCGCTCCTGGTGGTCGTTTTGTTTGTTTGCAGTCGTCTCCTTCTTTTCTGGTAATGAATGATACTGCTGCTTTCTGGAGGGATCATTTGGTTGTTGATGCTTGGTTGGTTCGGCCGGGGGTGCATCATGTTTGTGTTTGGTTGTGGCTCTTCGCCGTTACATGCGCACCTTAGCCTCAGTGGCCGGGGACGCGCTTTGGGTTGACCCAGTTTCCCTTTTTCCCTGTTCCAGGGCGCGGGTTTCCCAGGTTGTCCGCAGCATTATTCGGTCCAGCTAGCCTGCGATCTATCCCCCGTGCCCATGACGTTCATAAGTTTGTGGCTTTAGCTGCTGTTTTTGTAATATATGTTAGGCTGACATTCAGGCACGGGCTTTTGGAGGTCGAACAGAGTCCTAGCTGCATGGTACCTCGTTAATTTACTGGGCCCTTCCCGACCATGTGTAGCCTTGGGTCGCAGGTTGCGGCCAGTTGCCTTGCTTTCGAGTTGAGGAGCAAGTGGCTGCCACCTCCCGGGTAAGTCCCTCTTTTCCTTTATCATTGGTTAAGTAGCTCTGGGGAGCCGGAGGGGTCTACACAGAAAATCGTTGAATGTAATGAAAATCCATTTTCTGAGCGAGACCCCGGAGGCTCCCGGCAACCCTCTCTCCCTCCCGGTCGGTATTTTTGTGTTTTTGATGTTCAGCCTCTGAACTGGAGTTGGGTAGCCAGTGTCAGAGGTCTAGGACCCCCCCCCCCCATCCCCTCTCAGGGAGTGGGGAGTTGAGCAAACAACGGTGCGGTGGCTGTGGTGACGTCATGCTTGTTTACATGTTTTCTAATTGGGGAGTTCTGCTTGCTTGTTCGGCTTTTAGTTTGCAATGTTTAACCATCTGTAGTTTGTTTTGGGCTTCCTACCTTTCTGGGTACTTGACCTGGTAGATGGCAGATATAGACTGCTTCCAACTACATGGGGGTGTCAATGGGTCATTGCTCCTCATGCCTCTCTGAGGGGACCAGGTTCTAGCGTGTGGTCCCCAGTAGGCCTAGAACTCCATCGATTGACTGTTGCCACGGTCTAATATATACACATCAACCCGGTATAGCTCTGGAGAGCCTCCGGGTCTCACTCAGAAAATGCTGTTTCATTAAATTCAACGATGATTTTCTGTGCTAAATCATTAGTATATTAAAATAACTTTGTGAATTAGCCATATCATTATCATTTTAGGGAGATGTTGTCCCTTAACCCTCCTCATTTGGATAAACTGGACTTCAGTGAGGCTACATCAGAAGCGAAGACTGGTACTTCAGAAAGCGGGAATGATGAAGAGTATTATAAAGTAATAGGTAATATCTAACTGCCTTAAATCTTTATCATATTTATATTTGAAGATACAAAAATAAAATGAAACTTTACTATAATAATAATTGCAACACTAATTTGTTAAGTGCTCTCTATATCATTTTTTTTTTTTAAGCAGCAGCTGTAATCTTTTGGCATACTGTAGTTCCCAAGACATGCATTATGTAGCACAAAAAAACAGCCTTGAATGTAATGAAATGCCAGTTTCTGGGTAAACCCCCTTACTGATTAAGTGCCTTAGCAGAAAAGCTAAGCCTACTGACATGCGAAATTGGAGATGAAAAACATGGAAACTGCTTCTCAGAGGATCAGCGCAAACATCTTCAGCAAGGCAGACAACGCATAAGCAGCCGAGACAAAGACCCAAGCTGAGGGTCCACCACCCTATGCCCCTGCATCTTCTGAAAGCCAATCCAAAAATAGCTCCAGAAGACCAAAGAAACGTAAGACAGAGGCCAAATGACTGCGAGTCCAAAAGTCGTCGGCCACCAAAGCAGCCGAAATAGAAGGGACCTGAGCATGCAGCTGCATCAGACCGACACCACAAGGAAGTCCAGGGGCGAAGAGAGACTCATTGAGAAACCCACAAGAACATCAACAACACACAGGAACATCCCGCCACATGTGTGCTGTTACGACAAAAGCTAGCCAAGCCCCAAGAGAAAAGAAGGGACAGTCTGTTTGCCAGGAAGACACCAGGACCTCGGAAGGCACCCAGTATATGGAAGAAGAACTGAACTCAAAGAAAACTAGAACCAACACCGAGGCATAAACCAGGTCCCACAGGAGGTGAGCACCGAGCGCCTCCTGAACCTCTGCAGGGGAAATCTGAGAGGAAGAAACCAGGGCTTGTATGGTGAATGAGGCCTACAGGAAGCCCAGGCACTAGGGCCAGCCAAGCCGGTAAACCCTGCCAATGCAGGCAATCCAACTGCAAGCAGCCGGAGAAAAGCATGGGGGGGGGGGATTATAGGAGGACCACCACCACACCCCAGGCAAAGCCTAATCAGGTGAAAAGCAGAATTGTCAAAAAAGGCAAAAAATGCTGGAAAAGGTAGAAGCACAATAAAACTCCTGAACTCCACAACAGCAAAGTCAGAGAGAAACATCGACACGCCGTCAAAAGCTGAAAAGCGGGCTGCACCACCCGCTGTGCTTCCCACGAGCCAACAAACAAACCCCCTACCCAGAGCAAGGCGGAAAACCCCAAGGCCCCAGACACGCCCCAAGGGCGAAGACAAACCACAAGTGAGGAAGTCCTCTAATAGGGTGTGATCCCCAAACACCCCAGGGGAGATAACCTTGAGATGCACAGGCAGTACTTATGGAGCACCTAAGGAAGGTGGCCCTAAGTGCATGCTGCTACAGTTCTCGAAATACCTGGCAACACGCACACATCCATTTTACAACACTGCGGCAAGGGTGAAAACACCAAAGAAAATGGGAATACGGAGTCAGAACAACAGCGACCACTCGGCACGACTACATCAATCAAAGAACTGACTGGGGTGGCTGGACTTAACCAGACAGGTTTCCCTTGCCCTCTGTGGAGGAACTTTTCAACCAGGCAGTAGTCCGTTTTGATTTGCCTACCTTTCTGGGTGCCTTCCCTGGTCGATGGCAAGATGACATACTTTAAATGTAAAGTGTTCATGAGCCATTGCTCCCTTTGCCTCTCTTAGGGGGCCAGGTTCTGGCTTGTGGTCCCCAGTAGGCTTACAAAAAAATCTGCAGCTGATGACACTCAAGTACTATGGCACTTGATCAGTAAGATAACCTCAAGGAGCCGACAGGGCTCCCCCACAGAAGTTAACACTCAGGGTTGGTTCCCTCTGTGTTTTGTATGTCCTTAACACACCTATCAGGAGCCAGTGCCATTTCAAACTGACTCCCCTCACAGGGGCAAGAAACATGTTAATATCAAAGCTTAACCCAGCATTTAGGTGATCAAGTTCCCCAAAATTTGTCACAAAACAGTGCCTCCCTCCAAGAAATATTTAGAAATTCCTGAACTGCCAAACAAAACTGTAACCAGCTAATAATACACAAGGTGATTTCCTCACTGCCATTAAATGAGCGCCTCCGGTGAAGTGACCATTTTGGGAACTTGCCTGGCACCGCCTCATGTGTTCCTATAGTTCCTGCTATAGATAAGTAGTGAATTCATTTGCTTTGGTTTGGAATTGAGAACTTCTCTTATGTGGCTGTTTAGTAGATGCTGTTGCTAAGGAAAATCAATCATACATATCCCATCATTCCCTGCACAAATTTCTACCCTTATAATGTTATTTGCAATAAAGTTATCCATAACTTTTAGTATGATACTGTAGATGGCTACTGCCAATAACAAATGAAGTGGCATCAATTGTGACTTCTATAACCATAATAAGAAGTGGAGAAATGCCCTTTTCCCCAATATATAACACACAATGTTAATTTGTTGGTACTAAATGGAATGGAAACTCATCCCTTATGCTTAGTCATCTGTCTTCTGGTGGCATGTCTCGATTTTCAAAATCTGAAAGTTTGCTTCTCCACTGGTGCTATATGCTCTACATATATCAGTTGATAAAATCCTCAATGAATCTGGCTCCTTTGTCATTGATCATCTTGTGTCTTTGTGCTGCTGAGTTGGTATCCCAAGTGATATTTATGAATTCTTGATTTTTCTGTGCCATGACAACCCATCATTGCCATAATGGCCTTGCTCTTTCTTTTAATAATTGCTTGCTTACGGGCAAAGTGTCATTCGTCCATAAAGCCTCAATGTGGCGTTTCTCTATATTGTAGCATTTAACTTTGTAAAACGTTAAATATTAAATTACGTTTGTGTGAGCAGCAGTTTACTGTTTACTTGTTTTCCAGGGACACGACCAGCTCTACCCGACGTTGTGTTGGGTG
The DNA here is from genome assembly GCA_020271785.1 of Procambarus virginalis. NCBI lineage: Eukaryota > Metazoa > Arthropoda > Malacostraca > Decapoda > Cambaridae > Procambarus > Procambarus virginalis. Next base: position 19,600,036 of record WNGS01165503.1, on the reverse strand, counting down.
ATGACTACCTGCCCGTGTTGGAGATATTCTACGCTTGTACTGAGGCTGATCTTGCTAGGAGGCCATCGGCCAAACAAGTTTTGCATGTACTTGATTGTCTGAAATAAAAATGAAAGGAAATATGAAACTTGAGAAAATGTTTGTCTTAATCATGTTGATAAAAAATATTGTTCTATAATTTGTAAGGTTTCATTGCTCACAGTGCCTTGTTGTAATATAGTGAGAAGCCACATATGAATGTTTCTAAGCATGAGGCAAATAGTGCTTGTACACTCTTGTATACGTACACATGCATGTGTGCATTCAATTACACACTTGTTAATTCATCAATATACCTTTTAATCATATTTGCTGTAACTTTTAATTTAGTTTTTTTTTCTCCACCTGTCACCTTTCATTGCATTATTATGTATATTCTTCAACATTTTATAAATTATCATACATTCTTCATAACATCTCCACTATGCTTTCATTCCCAGATTATTTCTTTGGTTAACTTTATCATATCAAGTCCCTTATTTTTTATTGCAATATGTAAGTTTAAAAATACAGTATTATTTTCTATTGTATTTAGCAAGATATTTATTTGTATACTGTATATATAACTATTCCAGTACTATATAGACAAATACAAATTATCAGGGCAAATGTTGTTATTTTTTTTCTAAGCTGTGGACAAAGCAGGCAGGCAAATCAACACACACTGACCGGTATGACTAAGCAATGTTACACAAACTATTCCAACTACAAAATTCAAAGACCTTATCATGCTAGATCTCAAGATCTAGCAGAGCTTAATTTAAGATCTGTGCTTAGATCTTAAAATATTTGTTATAGGTGGTTAACAACCTCATTAAGTGGTGTCAACATCTTGGACACTTAACACCAAAGTGAGTTGAGTCCAACAACTAAAGTAACTTTTTATGATCACCATACAAATGGCCATTGAAGCAATAATCCAAAATATATATTCTCAATTAAGTTACAAGGTGGCGCAAGTGGATATGATACAGAAGTAGGACACCAAGAGTCGATGACTGGTGAACCATTACGACTATATTGCATTTGGAAGGAGTCAGGATAAAGATTTGGGATGGAACTGGGTTAGAATGGTACCCAACCACTTGGATGGTTGGGGATTGAATGCAGACCTGCATGACATGAGACCGTCGCTCTACCGTCCAGCCCAAGTGGTTTGGAACCATTCCAATCCCAACCAGAGGTGGGGGGGGGAGGGGATAAGCTTTGGCTTGTTGTTCCTGCCTCTTATCTGTCAATCTACTGGTGTACAGGTTCCTGAGCTTATTGAGCTCTATCACATCTACATTTGAAACTATGGAGTCAGCCTCCCTCACATCACTATCTAATGCATTCCATTTATTAGCTACTCTGACACGGAAAAAGTTTTTTCTAATGTGTCTGTGGCTCATTTGGGTACTCAATTTCCAGTTGGAGTCATTAGAAGATAAGATAAATATCCTGGAGAGGTGTTGAGTCCAATGATTGGCCAGGCAATGGTCTTTATGTAATATGGCCTTCTGTAGGTCCATCTAAGATTAGCCCCAGGTAGTTAACAGCATGGTCACTGACTAGCTGCCTGCAGGCCAGTGTCTTCACAGCACTGACCAATCATTGCCCATGCTGAGCCAGTTTATTTTTTTTTTTTAAGGCGATAGGATATACAATTCTGTGTAGACACTATTGCTAGGAATATTTGACTAGTGACATGGTAACAAATTACAGTAAAGGAAACATTATAAGATTATTATTTTATTGCAAACATTCTTGTATTAGATCAATTTACATAAACTGCTTTAATGTTATCCTTTTAAAGCCAATTACTTGATCACTGCCAGGACTAGTCTGGAACTTTAAAATGTTATTTATACTGTATTACAATACTTTGTCATTAAAAAATAAACAAACTTGATGTTAGTGAATTTGATTAAAGTGAATTCCAAGCTTGTGGATAATTCATTCATTCATTCTGGACCCGTTTCCTCAATGTTCAATTCCAGGGGCTCATTACTGAGAGGTTTGCTACATAGTCTCCCTGGCTTGATTCCTTCATTTGATAATTACTTACTGTGAGACTAATTATGGTCAAAGTGCGACAGGCGGATATCGCAAGTTTGGTCTGTCTGCCCTTATTTTGTATATATGAATAAAATGTGCTTTTAAGTTAATTATTACTGAATTAGCCAAACTGTAATCTATATAAGAGATGATACCTGTCTGCCCGCCCAGAGTTGGAGCCCAGATGCCTGTGACTAGATTCACTCGGCCAACTCTGCAGGTGAAATGGTCTGGGGTACAGGAAAGACATAGGATGGTTGGGACAGTCCTGAGCTAAATGCTTTAAGAAATTATTAGCATATATAGAGACCCCTGTGTGATTTTCATAGAGTTAAGTGTTAAACAAGTATTTGTTGCTTGACTTTCCCCCCCCCCCCAGAGATTTTAGTGATTGTAATGATGTATTTTATGAGATCCAAAGAATTGTTTCAGTGCTTAATAATCAATTTTCTAAAAGAAGGGAGAATGGGAGGACAAATTGCGGCCAAGGTGCAAGTGGGCACTGTTGGTTGAAAGTGATCGATATTACGTGGTATACAAGTACAGTTTATGTGTTAAGGTCACTAACATGTATCCGTGCACATGCCCACCATACCCTGCAACTCGTAGTTGCAAACTCAAGCAACTGCAGTGGGAACTTTCTAGCAACCGCGAAGCTGCAATAAATTCCAGCAGCTTCAGTTGCAAATTATTTATTTCGGGCAGGTCTTTAATCCAACATAATTTTAAGTAGGTAATTTCTAGCAAAATTGAGAAATTTAACAGGCACATTGTAAGAAAATTTGGCGAAGATGAGTAGGTACATTATAGTAAAATTTGAGGGTTATCAAGAGGTATATTGTAGCATAATTTGAGGATTATTTCTGAGGTATAATGTAGTAAAATGTGTGTTCAATATAACAAGCATGATATAAGATGATAGCAGTGATTACAATGGTGAAGTTGAATGGCTTAGGCACATATTTTGGGGGAGTGGGTAACACAAGGTAGAGTACTGTGAGTTTAAAGCACGAGGTAGGAAACTATGAGTAAGGTAGTTAGGTAGGGGGGGGGGGCTTTTTGAACCCAAGGGGGCGGTGACTGCATGTCTTGACTCGCCACTCACGGCCACTCATTTATCTGTATTTATGTACACGAGGGTACATTATTGAGTTGTCAAAGTACAGCACATATGTTGGTAAATTAAGTGATACATTCTTGCACAGCTACTAGCATATAACATTATTTACCTGAAAGCCAATATATATATATATTACCTAACTATAAATATATAAACATTTATATAAATTATGTATTTGAGTTTAAAAAATATTTATGAAATGACTTACGTATCCCTACAGCGGAGATGAGAGAAAACGGCAAAGGAGGTATGGAGAAATAACCGACCAGCAGGATACTACAACACTAAATCAAATTTGAATTTATATATGATCAAACTTCTCTTAACCTAACTTACATTATTCTAACCCAACCTATCCTTTCCTAACGAAAATAAAATATAAATATTGATTTTAAATTGAAATAAGTTTATTGAGGTAAAATACACACAAAGGGAGGAGGTAGCTCAAGCTATTCTCACCCCGTTCAGTACATCGTGTTAATACATACATAGACACACATCACAAGCAATAAACGTATTACCGAACATTCTGAGAGATAAACATATACATTTCCTATATAAATATTGTTTTCTATATAGTGTGGGGCAGCGGGGGTGAGTTTGTGACGTCACAGGGTAAGTGTTGGGTATAGGGGTGGGCGCCCCAGTGTGGGGGGTCAGTGTGTGCCCGGCGGCCGTCACGAGTGGCTCTATACGATGGCTTCCAAGATCATAAGGAAGGTCATTTCCTCTCCAAAAGCCCCAGCGGCCATTGGTCCTTACAGGTTAGATAGCTTAACTAGAGAGATTTTAGTCAGTTAACATTTGCTTGAGGCGAGGTGTGGAGCAGAGGCGTGAGGCCGGAGCTCTCATAACTTATTAGTAGGTTAACTTTAACAAAGTTACCTCAAGCCCGACTATAAAGTGTTGGTATAATGCTCGTTGTTGGGGACAGGTAGCCTGTGTGTGTGTGTGTGTATACTTTAGGCTGGTATTGCGGTCCCTCCCCCAAGGTGGACCTACTGACCCCCCCCCCCAGGATACACCCCACAACAGTTGCTTAACTCCCAGGTACCTGTTTACTGCTAGGTGAACAGAGGCATGAGGTGAAAAGAAACGTGTTGAGTCATTTGTGTCCCGCCAGGTAATGGACCCGGGGCCCCCGAGTGAGACGAGGACGACTCCCCCCTCAAGGGTGAACCAAACATTATTATCCTCGTGTGACAGCCTTACGGAACACTCCGTAGTTTTAATAATTAGAATATTGACTAGTTTGTTTCCTGCAGATGATGAGTAGTTGGTGTGGTAGGGCCTTAATAAGCTTAAGTACGCGCTACCTCTCTATATCAGTGGAGACTATATCACTTAGCGATGGACTGTCACCTCATATACACGCACTTCAACATCGCATCTTTTCTACGCGTCAAAATTATACATGTATCTTAGGGTAATTTTGTCAGGTTTTTAAATCCATTCACGAACCGTTTTGTCTGTGGAGCTGACTCGGCTGTCACGGCGCCTGACAGCTGAGTGGACAGCACTTCAGATTGGTAGTCCTGAGGTTCCGGGTTCAATCCCCGGTGGTGGCGGAGACAAATGGGCAGAGTTTGTCTTTAAACCTGATGCCCCTGTTACCTAGCAGTAAATAGGTACCTGGGTGTTAGTCAGCTGTCACGGGCTGCTTCCTGGGGGTGGAGGCCTGGTCGAGGACCGGGCCGCAGGGACGCTAAGCCCCGAAATCATCTCGAGATAACCAAGATAAGATGACTTGCTATACCCAACCTAGTGATGCTTACACACTTTTTAAGAGTTGACCAAACCACACACTACAAATTGATGAGACGACGACTTTTCAATTCGTCCTGGACCATTATCAAGTCGACGACAATGGACTTGAGAATGGTCCAGGACGGACCGAAACATCATCTCGTCAATTTCTAGTGTGTGGTTTGGTCAACATCTTTCGGCCACATTATTGTGACTTCATCTGCGTTTTATAAATAAGTTTTAAAATGTTCACAAACTCTTGAATCTTAAGTGACCTGTAACTTGGCAGCATAATGTGGTAGGAATGACTATGGACAAATTGTTTAATTCATGTGTTTATTAATTATTTGCAGGTGTATTGAGTGTAGCTTTTTTAATTAAAGAACTTTGTGTATTAAACTAGGCTGACTTGGGTTAGTTGGTTCTAAAATCTTTTGGCAAATGGTGTTATATTTGAAGTGGCCTATACTGTATATATTGTTACATTAGGCTCGATTAGGTCATGCTAGGCTGTTTCAATGCAACAGATTTATTAAATTAACAATATTATAGGAAAATGTCATTATTTACATAATGACACAATTGTGATGCAAAGGAAAATGAGAAAATACTGTACTAGAAATGACAAAAAATATCAAAGTTTGTCACAGTTATACTGGGATATATGTACTTTAACATATAGGGTAGAGGGGGGGGGGGGTGATAATTGTGCACATATCCACATATTGTTCAGTACTTTTCTCATTGTTTCAGTCAAGCGTGCAAGCTGGCAATACCCTTTACATCTCTGGCCAGCTTGGAATGGACCCAAAAACCATGAACTTGGTTAGTGACGATGTTGTTGAGCAGACTAAAACTGTCTTAATGAACATTGGACATATTCTGGAGGAAGCTGGATGCTCCTATAAGCATGGTAAGCTCCTAATATTGATGTACTCACCTAGTTGTGTTTGCAGGGGTTGAGCTCTGGCTCTTTGGTCCCGCCTCTCAACCATCAATTAACAGGTGTACAGATTCCTGAGCCTATTGGGCTCTATCATATCTACACTTGAAACTGTGTATGGAGTCAGCCTCCACTGTGATGTGTAAGGGAAGTTAAGGCCGCCTGACAGCTGAGTGGACAGCGCTTTGGATTCGTAGTCCTGAGGTTCCGGGTTCGATCCCCTGTGGAGGCGGAGACAAATGGGTAAAAATGTTTCTTTCACCCTGATGCCCCTGTTACCTAGCAGTAAATAGACACCTGGGAGTTAGACACCTGCTACAGGCTGCTTCCTGGGGGTGGAAGCCTGGTCGAGGACCGGGCCGCAGGGATGCTAAGCCCCGAAATCATCTGAAGATATAACCTCAAGAAGGTTTTATATAATTCAGGTTCTTGGTGTGATCTGACAAGATACCAAAAAAGTTAGGAAGTTGTTTGACCAAACACTGAAGCTCAGTTATGCATCACAGATTGCAACTACTTCCAGTTAAATATATTACTGTGCATCCAAGCAACTTAACAACCCATGGTTTTTACAGTAAAAAAAATATAGAAAAAGCAATACAGACTGCTAACAAATTCAGATACATACATTTTACAAACCAATTACTGTATTCCATTTTAAGGGCTGAACACCTAGAACACATTAATGTGTTCAGTATACTGATACTCGTTCTTTTTCTCTGAACTATTTGTGCCTCCCTTAACTATGCATCTCTTCATTTGTGTGATAACTGTTCTTCATTCGTGTATACTGTACTATATTTGCCAGCATGTGCTTATGCCCAATGTAATATAAGTATTTGAATGATTACAGTACTGTACTGTTCTTTATGCAAAATCAGATTCAACTTCAGCTTCTATATACTGTATCTTTATTTATATTTAATATTGTTTACAGTGGTGAAGACAACTGTGCTGTTAGCAGATATTGGTGACTTTGCAAAAGTGAATGAAGTTTATTCAACATGTAAGTACAGTATACGAACAGTATTTTATAATATTGTATAATTGTTGCATTTTATAAATGCTTGTAAAAGTTGGTCTGTCAGTTATGCATATGGACAGCATTAAATGGATTTAAAGCAAATTTGACATAATGGCCTTGTCTGGATCTTGAAATAATGTTATTGTCGGGGACTGGCAGCCAGTGTATATATACATGTTAGGTTTTATCGAGATACCCCCCATGGTTGAACTACAATACTGACCCTCTCTAGGATACAGCCTCGCAACAAGCTGACCAACCATTTCTACTGTCTGGGATTCAAACCTGGAATTCTTGATTGTCAAGTCGAGAATGAACTCTACTAACATTGTATGTAGTCTAGTGATGTCCACTGTTGGTAACTGTGTGTTAAGATGTCGACTGAGAAATTCACCGTCAGGGGATATGCCAGATGCCTAGGATGGTTGGCCATTGGACTTACCCCAGGCCTACTAGTGTACATTTTTCAGGTTTATATTGGTGTGCAAAGGTAGCATGGTTTTGTGAGTGAAGTTACTGCTCGCTCAAGACCAAGGAGATATACCTTACAATATAGAAAACTACAACACCTTTGAGTGCTTGGTCAGGTGATGGTAGGGTAATTACAGTAGCTCTCTTGCCTGCCATTATTATTTGTAGTAATTTATGCAGTTTTACCAGAAATACAGAAATTTACTAATTGTGGCAATATCCATATGTTGCTGGGATTTCATTGAAGCTTCCTTGGACAGATGGCTGGCGATGTCTGAATCATGGAGAACTTGATTAAATACAGAACACTAATTAAAAATTAAGTATTTTATTGTGAACATATAGCTTTTGGCATGTGGATGTTTTGAAAGTTTTGTTACATTTCCAATAAGAAAAATATGTACTCCTTCCATATATATATATATATATATATATATATATATATATATATATATATATATATATATATATATATATATATATATATATACACCATGACAAATAATTAAAAATTTAAAAAGTACTTGCCCAAGCATGCAAATATTCCAGCACTCTTAAATGGTTAAATAAATAACACTTTGGCGGGACCAAAGAGCCAGATCTCAACCCCCGCAAGCACAACTAGGTGAGTACATATACAGTACACAGAGATCACACTAACGTGATGCATCAAATGAACATCCAGTAAGTTCATTAGAACTTCGCTTTCAACTCTTTTTAACCCTGTCGTAGCTCAGTCGATTAAGGCAGTGTCTGGGATGCTCCCGGACGCAGGTTCGAATCCTCGTCACGGCCCTTGTGGATTTGTTCATAAACAGTACTGTATATTTTTTGTACACAATATATATTACATGACTTAATTTAGTAAGGAGTTTGTAGAAATAGGTGTGCAGTGTGAGGGTTTGAAGGCAGCATAAATGCCAATTTATGGCACTACAGCATGGGGGGGGTAACATTGCTTTAAAGCCAACCGATGGCAGCATTTGCTGGTTCTAGTGTCTTACTTTGAAGGTCAGAGTGCTTGATTGATCATCACATTAGAAATATTTTCTTGGTGCATGGATGGTAATGTGTTCCGCATCGATGGAGGTTACATAGCATAATGTAAGGCCGTCTTCCTTTAGTCTGATACCACCTAATGCGGCCAAGTAAGTGGTGTTCAGAGTGAGTTTGATCCAAGCTTTTGTCCCAACTCCAGCTGTAGTGTTAATCATGTTTGACATAGGTGACATGTTAATTCATCGGTTCTTGAGTTGCTATAAACCTGTGACATTTAGTCTACATGTAAGCCAGTATTTCAATTTTAAGGTATTTAATGGTATATTTTACCACTCAAATTATAAGCTATACTGTGCATTATACTATTTGTCATAACATTTTATTTGGTGATATCCATGTTTCAGTTGAGCCAAAACTGTAACAATTTATGCACAATTTAAGACTAGCATTTGAATGATGAGTCAGTATAGTATAGTTGTAATTTATATATAGAACAACTCTTAAAAATAAACAAATGGAAAAATTCTTTTATTGAATAAATGGGTGCCAAATGGTAATTCTCCATGCTCTTGCTGGTGGAGGGGGGGAAGAGTTCTTTTCTCTTGTTACTGATGACAGCATTGATTTATTTTTAATTGATAGCACATTATGTGAAACTTGTTGTAGTGTGCAAACAATAATTTCTAACATGTACCAAACTCTTAAATAGCATTTATAAGCAGTAAACTTATTAATTTCCAAATACAGTACCTGTACATAATAAAATACTGTACAGTAAAAAGGTGTGGTATGTTGGGGGGGGGGGGTTGTGCAGGGGGTATTCAGAAAATAAAGGGTTAATAATATTGTACAGCATGTGGTGTGTATTTACTTTTATTTTTTATTGTTGTATTGGTCTTTATAATTGTTCGTATTAAAATTTGCGTACTTTTTAGTTTTCTCCGAAGCTGTGCCAGCACGAGCAGCTTACCAGGTTGCCAATTTGCCAAAGGTATGTTTTTTACTCTCATTAGTCAATGGTGTGAATAACCTATATAGACCTTCCCCCCCCCCCCTTGCATTGCCATTGAACCCCTTTCAATTATTTCTACACTGTTTTGTGTTGGCAATTATAGTAGAATAGGTAGTTGTGAAAAGAGGAAAATGATGTCTTTAAGGGTGACTCTAAATGGTGTGTTAAACAGGTGGCAGAAGTTGGAAATATAATGAAAATATGGAGTGTGGTTAGTAAGGAGAGAGACTTGTTAAAACATGTAAACTGAACATGAACCTCAATGAAGGTTGAGGTTCCCATATTCCCATTTAACAAAATTGTTAAATGGGAATATGAATGAAGAAAAAATGTTGTAAAAGGCGATAGGAATTGGAGAGCCGGTGAAATAAAAGTGGCTCTCCAATAAGGAGGAGTTGGCTAAGGCACTAGGAGGAAATGGAGATAACAGGTTGCTAAAAACCTGTTAAAATAGATGGGGCAACATAAATATTGGAATTAATGAATATAATATAGCTGAAGATCCCTGATATCGTTACCCTGGTAGAGACAAAACTTAATGAATCGGTTTTAAATGAGATCTTTCCAAGGGGATACCCAGTTTGGAGATAAGATTGAACAGGTGGTATTATCAAAGCTAGTGAATAAGAATAGAAATGTAAACATTTACCCTAGACCTCCTACTGGATGACATACCTGTAATGACACTGGAGAGGTGCAACTAAAAGGATAAAATGGTACCTGTCTACACATTCCAAAAGCAAACTGTATATGGATAAAGAAATAGACAAACTGGAGGGATGTGTAGTGATTTGAGTAATAAATAAGAGATAAAGCGTTTTAGAGGGTCCCGGTAGTACAATCGGGTTTGTTCTCGTCTCACAATCGAGAATTCTGGGTTAGAATCCCAAGCGCCACAGAAATCGTTGTTTTCTATCACCTCATGCCCCTGTCCACCTAGCAGTAAATAGGTACCAAAGGAGTTAGTCAGCTTGTTGTGGGGTGGGTCAGTAATTCGACCCTGGGGGTGGGAGGGACCTGGATATAAACCCAACATGCACTACTGTATATGTATAAACTGTATACCCTGACTCAATGAATTATTTATTATTTATCATTATTATTGTTATTATTATAATGCACAATTGATGGCACTGGTACTGTACTTCTGGACTTTAACATGAAAACAATTGACTGTGGCGGAGGCTTGCAATAGAAGGACAAAATTTCTGAACATGATTGAGGGAAGGGGATTCATGATTGATATAAATAATGTATAAAATATATATATATATATATATATATATATATATATATATATATATATATATATATATATATATATATAAAGGCACCCAAATTTTTGTACCAAAGCAGGACTTATTTAATAGAAATTCTGAGAGGACCAGAGAACCAAAGAAAATGAAAGGGTTGTAGGTGGCCAAGCCCACAAGCATGCTAGTACAGTACACTACAAACAAGCACAACACAACTATTGTACATGGTAGTGAGAATAGAAAGATAGAAAGAAATGTTGAGACAGGAATAGCATATTAATGTTTAACAGATCCCAACCCATTCTGTATACTGTGTACTTAAAAAGCAAACTACAAGTGAAAGACTACAAATGGGAAAAACTCTGAGGCAGAAATGAAAATGTGTAGAATAATACTATATTGGATCCAAAGTGGGTCTCTGTGTGGGAGGAGATTTTCAGCAAACCACTCTGAATATCGGCTTTGAAATGTAACTTTGAGTATACAAGTGTCTAAAGACGCGGTAAAAACTTCTCGGGGAGCTAGACGGAACTAAAGCAGTTAGACTAGGTAGTCTTGCCTTAGATACCATTCAGTATGATACTTTAAACCTGAATAAAGTACTGTACATACTTAAATTCAACAAAAATAGTCTGTGTACATAGTATTAACTTGTAAGTATGGGACTTGTAACTATATTTGCCTTATGGATAAATCCAGAAGGGCCGTGACGAGGGTACGAACCTACGTCCGGGACGATCCCAGACGCATCCTTAATCGACCGAGCTACGACATAGAAAAGAATTCCAACCAGAAGTTGTACTTACTTGGATCCTGCAGTCTCTCCGAGACACAAACCAGGATTTTACACACTTCCCCCATGCACCCGAGGCTGCAGGATCCAAGTAAGGTCAGTAGAACTTCTGGTTGCAATTCTTTTCCATGTCGTAGCTCGGTCGATTAAGGCAGCGTCTGGGATGCTTTCGGACGCAGGTTCCAACCCTTGTTACGGCCCTTATGGATTTGTTCATTTGATGCATCACGCTATTGTGATTTGTGTGTATTTGCCTTATTGAATATTCAAAAACCTTTTAACAGGGAGGACGTGTAGAGATTGAGGCCATTGCTGTAGTGGGGGAGTTGGACCACCAGTGACTGGTCTGCACGTATACTACTTGAAACATTTTTGAAGAAAGCCAGAGTCATATATTTAAAAAATGTTTCTAGAAATTTACAAAATGTGTTATAGGAAACAGTAATATTGTAATTGGTTAGTGGAGGAATTCACTGACAATGTGACTGTTTTGTTTTTAACAGTGTGTGGTTGAGAGAGATTATGCTAGTAATTCTGCATAAAGTTAGTTCACCCAACACAAACTCTTTTTTTTTTTTTCCTCCTGCATACATTAGCCACTGCAAGTAAAGCTGTGATGACTGCTAATGTTATTTTAGGGTTAAGGCTAAGAAATGTCTCCAGTTAGATTTAGGAGCAGTACCCTGGTGGAGCTGTATTGAGGCATAGTTCATTAAGCAATAAATTAGTGTTCAAAGTTTAATACTAATATATATATATATATATATATATATATATATATATATATATATATATATATATATATATATATATATATATATATATATAATATGGTCAGGGTAGAGAGGAGGGAGAACTACCAAAACCTTCCAGAAGTGACACAATATGGACAATCATTCATATTTGCAAACATTCAAGGTTTAAAGCCAAAGTCAAGAAATAAAGTTAAGTTCATAAATGGCCTCCTATTAGTCAAACTCAATATTTGGGGCATTCACGGAAACTCGTACAAAAGATTACATGGATGGTGAAATCTGGATTCCAAATTATAATTTAAATACATGTGATAGAAAAACTAGGTCAAATGGAGGAGTAGGTATGTATATTAAAGAGGACCTGGTATGCACAGAACTACTAAACTCAACTAATGAGGTGGTAGAGGTACTTGCAATTAAGGTAGAGAAACTAAACCTAATTATTATTCTAATATATAAACCGCCAGATACAATGGTTGAGGAATTCACAGAGCAGATGCACAAAATAGAGAACATACTTGATAACCTAGCAAACCCAGCTCCAGATATTATCTTCCTTGGAGATTTCAATTTACCAAGTCTAAGATGGAGAATGGCAAACACAAATATCATAGCAGGGAATGACCCGGGAAATAACCAACCACAGGTCAGAGAACTTTTGAGATTGTGACAAATTCTCGCTCAATCAACAGATTACAGAACCAACTAGGAACGAAAACACACTAGACTTGTTATTCACAAACAATGATGAACTAATCAGAGACATCACAATCTCAGATACTTCATACTCAGACCATAAGCTCATTGAAGTGCGAACTAGCATAAATAACGGTACTAGGTCTAAGAGACCCAACAAGCGAGAAGGAATATTCAATCAATTCAATTTCAACAATAAGAGGATCGACTGGAAAAAAATAAATGTAGACCTTGCAACCATTCAATGGGAGATGGTCCTAAGTGACAAAACTCCCACACATGGAATAGCTCAACTGACAGCTGAAGCTTACAAGGTCTGCCTGAAGCACGTGCCTGTGAGGAGGGGCAGAAAGAGGACCACTAGAAAGAGAACACAGACGACTGTACAGAAGGAAAAAAATATCGGAAATGCTTCGGCAGACACAACTATCACAAGCAAGGAAAATAAACCCAAGCAGGGAGATCAAAGAAATAGAACAAACGTTGAAACGATCATATGAGTGAGGAAATGGAATTGGAGCAGAAAGCTATACAAGAGATAAAGAAAAATCCTAAATATTTTTTCACATATGCAAAATCAAAATCCAAAACCTCGACCAGTATTGGACCGTTAATTACAAATGAAGGTACGTACACAGAGGACAACAAAGAGATTAGTGAAATTCTAAGAAGCCAGTATGAGGCTATGTTTAGCACACCAATAAACAACAAGAAAGTTGATGACCCAGACAGCTTCTTTATGAATGACATTCAAGCTGCAGATAATATAACGGATATTACCACAAACTTGGAAGACTTTGAAAGAGAAATTGACAATATGCCTATGCACTCAGCTCCTGGGCCTGACTCATGGAATTCAATGTTCGTAAAGAAATGTAAAGTACCAGTAGCGCGAGCACTCAGCGTAATATGGAGAAAGAGCCTAGGTACAGGGGAGATACCAGCAGCACTTAAATCTGCAGATATAGCTCCTTTGCACAAGGGGGGGAGTAAAGCCTTGGCAAAAAATTATTGGCCAGTTGCACTAACATCACACATAATAAGTGTTTGAAAGAGTGATTAGGAATCAAATTTCTAGTTTTATGGGAAACAATGAGTTGCACAACCCAGGACAACATGGATTTAGAGCGGGAAGATCCTATCTGTCACAGTTACTCAACCACTATGACAAAATCACAGAAGCTCTAGAAGAAAAGCAAAATGCAGATGTTGTATACACAGACTTTGCAAAGGCGTTCGACAAATGTGACCATGGGGTGATAGCACACAAAATGAGGTCATTGGGAATAACTGGAAAAGTAGGACACTGGATACTCAATTTCCTGTCGAACAGAACACAGAGTAAGTCAATCAAATAAGAGTCCAAGCGCAGTTAAAAGCTCCGTACCTCAAGGTACAGTCTTTGCACCGCTACTGTTCCTTATTCTCATATCGGATATAGACAAAAATACACGTCACAGCTTCGTGTCATCCTTCGCAGATGACACAAAAATCAGCATGAAAATTACCTCTGCTGAAGACATTGAAAAATTACGAGCAGATGTCAACAAAGTTTTCGATTGGGCATCAGAAAATAACATGATGTTTAACAGTGATAAATTTCAGGTACTCAGGTACGGCAAAAATAAGGATCTGAAACATAACACAGGGTACAAAACACAATCGAATCTTCCCATAGTAGAAAAACAGCATGTCAAGGATTTGGGAATAATGATGTCCGACGATCTAATGTTTAGGGAGCATAACCAAGCAAATATTGCGTCAGGCAGAAAAATGATAGGATGGATTACGAGAACTTTCAAATCTAGGGATCCATCACAATGGTTGTACTCTTCAAGTCACTTGTGTTGTCCCATCTCGAGTACTGCTCAGTACTCGCTTCCCCCTTCAGAGCAGGAGAGATTGCTGGAATAGAGGGAATACAGAGAACATATACGGCATACATAGACGAGATAAAACGCTAAATTATGGGATCGTCTCGAAGCTCTCCAAATGTACTCTCTAGAAAGGAGACAAGAGAGATACCTAATATATACACGTGGAAAATACTGGNGTCTCTGGGAATTCTCATTATCTGCCGATGTAGACCTGACCAAATGTAAACTGTGTCAACAAAATTATTCGCACACTCTCCGTTACTATGTGATGGAGTGCGAAAAGATACGTGAATTTAGAGACAATTCTATAACCAATGTTCCAGCGATGTGTAAATATTTCATTCAAAATTATCTGCTACCAGAAATTTAGCCAATATCCCCAGTTTGCTAACTGTAGGTAGTAACTGAGTGATTGTAACCTATCCACCGCTGCCCACTGGATGGGAGGCGGTGTGGAGGACAAACATATAAATTGTGACACTAGCTTTCCACATATGTCAGTTGCTTAATTTAGAACCTGTACTTGAGGTCGATCTCGAACCCATTGTTGATGTGACGACTTATATTGATTTTTGTAACTAGCTCATCAAGATTGTAACTTGCTTAGCTAAATGAATTGTGGGGTTCAGTCCCTGAGCCAATGTGCCTCTGTAACCCTTTCCACTACCGCCCACGGGATGGGTATGGGGTGCATAATAAATGAACAAAACTAAACTAACTCAAAGAATTAGGAAGATAAACTTACTAAATTTGAATGTCATCTGTCTGTATGTACTGTCGCTATCTAGAAATCTAACATTATGTTTGTAACTCATCTTGTATGTATGTACTTTTACCTGAATAAACATTTGATTTGATTCGATTTGACTAAAGAGAAGATTGGGCTACTCTACTTGTAAAGTCGCTACTTTTGACCGTCAGCTCGCTACTTTTGGCAATTGGGATCTGGCAACCGTGGACGACGTTAACATGTCTTCTGATGGGCCTCCTCCCACCTGTTGCTCCTCTGATGGACCTCCTCCCACCTGTTGCTCCTCTGATGGGCCTCGTATGTCTGTGGACCCTCAGTAGGATACATGGGTCTCGTAGTATAGGTGGCGTCCCTCAAGATATGTCGGGATCCCCAAGGTGTTTCCTATAACCTAATGCGTCTGTTCACCTAGCGATTCATAGGCGCCCTGAAGTTAGTGGTGTCCTTCAGTAAACCGTAACAGGCTTCTGTTCTTACAATCGGGAATCCCGGGATTAGATCCCAGGTGGGACTAATATAATAATAATAATAATAATTTATTTAGTAAAGTACATACAGAGACACATAGTTGTGTATTTGCATTTGCTGTATTGTGCCTACCAAATTTTGTCAACTACCATTCAAGCTTTCATTGCAATCAATCTTAGCTACCTAAGTGCTTTATTATACTGTACCTACAATTTTCTCTCATCTTTTTTTTTTTTTCTTTTTCTTTTCTTGCCATGTAACTGTTATTATTTCCTTTTTATAATTTTTGCTAGTATTTACCTACTAAAAATTTTCTTAGATTAAGGACCTGCCCGAACGCTGCGCGTGCTAGTGGCTTTACAAGATTGTAATTACCATATTATATATTCTCACATTCCTAATGTACCTTCTTGTATATGAATAAATAAATAAATAAATAAAGTTGTAGAGTTACAGTACAAACATTCTGTTTGATTTAAAGATAGCGGTAGTATATACAATATCTAAAGCCACTAGTACGCAGAGCATTTCGGGCAAGGTTCCATTCACCTCGTGCACCTGTTCACCTAACATTAAACATATACCAATCTTATTTGCTGATGACACAACTTTCATTTTCTCCAGTCCTGACCCGCTTGCTCTAAATGTCACTGTGAATACTGAACTAAATAAAGTCCATCTTTGGCTAACTGCTAACAAACTCACCCTTAACATTGACAAAACTTTCTATATTTTGTTTGGTAATAAATCCTCAAATGAAATTAATCTAAGAATAAACAATATACAAATCAGTAGGAAAGTTGATGGTAAATTCCTTGGTGTTCTCATTAACCACAAGCTGAATTTCCAGAGACACATTCTAAATACAGTATAGCAAAAAAAGTTTCTAAAACTGTTGGCATTCTTTCTAAGATCAGATATTATGTACCTCGCCCTGCCCTGGTGACACACTATTACTCTCTCGTCTATCTGTATCTCAACTATAGTATTTGTGCTTGGGGTTCTACTACCCAAAATAATTTACGTCCTCTAATTACCCAACACAAAGCTGCTATTAGAACAATATCTAACTCTGGCCCCAGACATCACTCGGTACCCTTACTCAAATCTCTGAATATGTTAGATATTAAGTCACTGCACATTCTCTCATGTGTACTCTATATAGTATATTTAAAACCCTGAACTGTAATGTCAATCCTGACCTTAAAAGCTTCTTAGAAGGTTGTAACAGAACCCATGAGCACCACACCAGAAACAAATACCTATTTGATATTCCAAGAGTATGACTTGATCAAACTAGAAATGCTCTACAAATCAAGGGACCCAGAATGTGGAATGACCTTCCCAATCATGTCAAAGGCTGTACCTCTCCCAACCAGTTTAAGATGAAAACTAAGTACTACCTAATTAACTCCATGTAACCTACCTCACCCCTAAATGTCAACCCATGTCTTACTATTTTTAAACAATGCTGCATGTTGACCAACTTGTTTATTGGCCATTTTCTAACATGTTCCGCCCTTTTTTATCTTTATTTTTTCTTTCAATCGCATTTATACTTTAAGCTCAATTACTATTAAGTTTTAGTCTAAGTTTTTTCCTTCCACACCTTGCCCGAAATGCTCTGCGTATTAGTGGCTTTAGTTATTTGTATGTACTAGCTCTGTCTATAAATAATCTGAATGTTTGTAACTTTGCATCTATGTATGTACTTTTCCTAAATAAAATACATTTATTATTATTATTATTATTATTATTATTATTATTATTATTATTATTATTATTATTATTATTATTATTATTATTATAGTTCAGGAACATATGGGCAGCATCCTGGGAAGGCTGAGTAGTGCAACATTTGACCTTGATACATGCCTGGAGTATATACATGTATGCAGGCTTCATGTCCCTAAATGAATTACCAATATACAGTATTGATAATTTGTTTTGTCAATCTTTTTTTTAACCATACATTACAATTTTTCCTTTACATTTTCAATTTTCAAACCTATACAGTATTGTACTCTTTGTACACTATTTTGTATTCTCTGTTATGCAATAATATAATAATAATCCCAAGAGAGATTATTAGCGAGATAATCCCGGTAGTATTGTACGGTCGGGTTCCTTCTCGATGCACAATCAAGAATCCCGGGCAGGACAGAAATGGTTGGACCTGGATCCCAGGAGCAGCCGAGTTGGACTAGTTGGTCCAAATGGTTGGACACACCTGTACTAGTACATTTCCTTTCACCTAATACTGCTGTTCACCTAGCAGTAAGTAGGTACTCAGAAGTTAGTCAGGTTGTTGAAGGGTTGCATCCTGGGGGACACCTCAATGTAATCCTGACGGGTATGAATACACTCTGGCTTCCTGGCTCCCGACAATGAATTATTATTATTAATAATAATAATTCATTATCGGGGACAGGCAATTGTTGTATATATACACATTAGGTTTATATCGATGTGTCTCCAGGATGGAACTACTGACCCTCCCCAGAATGCAACCCCACAACAAGCTGACTAACTCCTGAGTACCTACTTACTGTTGGCTGATAGGAAATAGGTTCAACCATTTCTGTTCTTCTCAGGAACAATGTGCTGTATGTATTCATAATACATACAATGGGTTAGGTGGTGCCTGGTCTAGATGCTCCCTGCGCTAGCTGTATCTGCTATTTATTATGCAGTACTGTAATTATTTTTCATGAACACAACAATATACTATACTGTATAGTCAAAATAAGCAATAAGTAATTATTGAAAGAGAATTTGAAAATGTGTACATAATCCTGTGATTATTAGGTTACTTAAGGCAAGACTAGGGTAAAGTTGCTGGTCTCCGAACATTAGCAATTAAT
>WNGS01165503.1:19545961-19581085 GCA_020271785.1 Procambarus virginalis | reverse complement strand
GACTATATGCAACTGAAAACTCACACCCCAGAAGTGACATTTGTTTTCCTCACGTGTGCCCCAAAGAATGAGGTGATTTGATAAAATACCATGCCCAAGATTACCAACCGAGTGCCGGCGGGGGGATGGAAATAGCCTCGGCTACCATCCTCTTATGTCCGGTCGTGTTGGTCGAGCGGTTAAGGGATCCTGTACGCCAGCAGAGTGCACCTGGCAGTATGGGTTCGAGTCACTTCTGGGGTGTGAGTTTTCAGTTATATATATTTATATATATATATATTGTATATATAATATGGGAGTGGGATTACGAGTGTCGGGTAGGTAGGATGTGTGTGTGGGTGATGTGGGCGTGTGGTGCGTTAAGGAGGCCGGGCAACAAGGTCCGGAATAACCAATGCTCATCACCTACAACACCAGACTACACGCAATATAATCTATAATATCATGTGGCTCAGGCAGACGTGACGAATTATTGTCTTTATATATTGTGTGTCAGGCGCCGGGAAAAACTGTTACAAATACTTCAGGAAAAATGTAGCAGAATAAAGTACAGTTGATAACACTTCCACAATTATGAAAAATACTGATAAATATTGACTGTGGCATAGGTAAAATACTTACGATTTGGCGTTGGAGAGATGGGGGTGGTAGTGGCCCAGGAGCCTACTGGCCCCATAGCTGATGTCGGCTGGCCAACCATTTCGCCCGATGCCTCTAGCAGGTATGTTCCAAGGGCGCCATCTTCCTGTGCTCGGACCGTCTAGATGGTCTCCACTGGCGCCTGGAGCAATTCTGTCGCTCCCGCTAACATCTAGAACGCTGCTATCGCCCCTATTGGCAGCTGGGATGCGGTTATTGTCCCTACTGACAGCTGGGACGCGGTTATCGCTCCATCTGATAGTTGGGACGTGGCTATCCCCCCAACTGACAGCTGGGACGCGGCTATCGTCTCTACTGACAGCTGAGATACTGCTCTCGCCTCCAGTAGCAGTTGGGACGTTGCTATTGCTCCCATCAGCAGCTGGGATGTTATTATTGGTCACATTAGTAGCTGGGACGATGCTCTCGCCCCCGTTCCCTGTTAGGACGCCGATATCGCCCTGGAGGACGCTCAGGACGCTGCTATCACCCCCCGGAGTGATGATACCAGAGACGCTCACGTTGTGGTCGGCGCCATTATCTGTTGCGTCGCCTGGTGCGGGTACCTGAGCATTAGCCACACGAGTAGTCAGCGCCAGGAAGGCTAGGACTATCAGTGCTAGGCTCAGCGCCCTGTTTGTGCTCGTGCTCATGTTGCCCTCTTTGAGAGGAGCCGCTTTGTTTGCTCATTGACAACAGCACAGAGGAACAGAATTTTCTCCCGGTTGAGAACCTTAGGCGCTGGTTGATAGCAGTGAGGACGCTGTTCGGGAGAAGGAGGCCGTGTGTCTTCATCGATTGTGGAAGAATTGTCAGACTGGACTTAGAGCTTGAATTTCTGTGGTATAAGACGAGACAAAAATGGTGAGATTTAGTTGTAATAAATAAATAAATAAATAAATAAATAAATAAATATGTTTATTCAGGTAAGGTACATACATACAAGTGATTTTACATAATTTGATCAGCTTATAGATAGAGCTAGTACATACAACGCCTAAAGCCACTATTACGCAATGCGTTTCGGGCAGACGATAAGATGAACGACGACTTTCGTGCGTGTATGCATGTTTTATTGAACAGTAATTAGTGTAGTTAGAGGTTTCTTGAGGTGTATTACAACACAGCATCATCAGTTAATTTAAATTTGCCTGAATTTACCTAAGAGCGATTATATCTCTAGTAGCCTCGGCGGCAGGAAATTACTCTGGCAAGTTGACCAGACCACACACTAGAACGTGAAGGGATGACGACGTTTCGGTCCGTCCTGGACCATTCTCAAGTCGATTGTGACTTGAGAATCAATCACAATCGACTTGAGAATGGTCCAGGACGGACCGAAACGTCGTCATCCCTTCACGTTCTAGTGTGTGGTGTGGTCAACATACTTTAGCCACGTTATTGTGACTCATCGCCTACTCTGGCAACAGTGAGCACTCCAATTATAAATGTGGCCGAGCTATACCACAGTTATAAATGCCGTTATCAATAATTTAAACCAAATGGCACCAGATGCTTCTACCTTTAACTATTTTGTTTACTCAGGGATGTTCGAAGATATTCTCACGAATTACCTAAAGTTTGCTAGCGTTATTAGTTGGCTAGTATATTAGACTCTTAGTTGGCTAGTATATTACTCTTAGTTGGCTAGTATATTAGACTCTTAGTTGGCTAGTATATTAGACTCTTAGTTGGCTAGTATATTAGACTCTTAGTTGGCTAGTATATTAGACTCTTAGTTGGCTAGTATATTAGACTCTTAGTTGGCTAGTATATTAGACTCTTAGTTGGCTAGTATATTAGACTCGCATCTCATGTTTTTTCCCTGATTCCATGTATGACTAACCATCCTGTGAGATGGGGATATTAGATGAACTTATAGCTAGTGTTTGATCTACAGTATGTAAGCCCTCATGTAGAATAAGGTAGCAGCGCACTGCGGTGTATCTAAGCTGGTTAACAAATAAATCCTCTGGTCAAATTAATCTAAGAATTAACAATATCCAAATTAGTAACAAAATAAATGGTAAATTCTTTGGTGTTCTTTTGATAACAAGCTGAATATCCAACTCTGGCCCCAGACAGCACTCGGTACCCCTACTCAAATATTTGAATATGTTAGATATTAAGTCCCTGCACATCCTCTCTTGTGTACTGTATATATTTAAAACTCTGAACCGTAATGTCAATCCTGACCTTAAAACCTTCCTAGAAGGTTGTAACAGAACCCATGAGCACCACACCAGAAACAAATACCTTTTTGATATTCCAAGAGTACGACTTAATCAAACTAGAAATGCTCTACAAATCAAGGGACTCAGAATGTGGAAGGACCTTCCCAATCACGTTAAAGACTGTACCTCTCTCAACCAGTTTAAGATTAAAACTAAGCACCATCTAATTAACTCCGTGTAACTTACCTCACCCTTAAATGTCAACCCATGTCTGCTATTTTAAACAATGCTGTTTGTTGACCAAATTGTATTTTTTTGCTATTTTTTCTGCCATGTCCCCCCCCCCTTTCTTCTTATTTTTTTATTTTCTCAACACAATTTATACTTTAATCTCAATTAGTATTAAGTTTTAGTCTTAGTGTTTTTCCTGCCCGAAACGCTTTGCGTAATAGTGGCTTTAGGCATTGTATGTACTAGCTCTATCTATAAATCCATCAACTTTTGTATCTTACTTTGTATGTATGTACCTCACCTGAATAAATATTTGTATTTGTATTTTGTATTTTGTATGGAAAATAATGAGCTACACACCCCAGGACAACATGGATTTAGAGCGGGAAGATCCTGTCTGTCACAGTCACTCAACCACTATGACAAAATCACAGAAGCTCTAGAAGAAAAGCAAAATGCAGATGTTGTATACACAGACTTTGCAAAGGCTTTCGACAAATGTGACCATGGGGTGATAGCTCACAAAATGAGGTCAATGGGAATAACTGGAAAAGTAGGACGCTGGATACTCAATTTCCTGTCGAACAGAACACAAAGAGTAACAGTCAATCAAATAAAATCGAGTCCAAGCGCAGTTAAAAGCTCCTTACCTCAAGGTACAGTCCTTGCACCATTGCTGTTCCATATTCTCATATCAAATATAGACAAAAATATAAGTCACAGCTTCGTGTCATCCTTCGCAGACGACACGAAAATTAGCATGAAAATTACCTCTGCTGAAAACATTGAAAAATTACAAGCAGATGTCAACAAAGTTTTCGATTGGGCAGCAGAAAATAACATGATGTTTAACAGTGATAAATTCCAGGTACTCAGGTACGGCAAAAATGAGGACCTTAAACATAATACAGGGTACAAAACACAATCGAATCTTCCCATAGTAGGAAAACAGCATGTCAAGGATTTGGGAATAACGATGTCCGACGATCTAACGTTTAGGGAGCATAACCAAGCAAATATTGCGTCAACCAGAAAAATGATCGGATGGATTACGAGAACTTTCAAATCCAGGGATCCCATCACAATGGTTGTACTCTTCAAGTCACTTGTGTTGTCCCGTCTCGAGTACTGCTCAGTACTCACTTCCCCCTTCAGAGCAGGAGAGATTGCTGAAATAGAGGGAATACAGAGAACATATACGGCACGCATAGACGAGATAAAACACCTAAATTATTGGGATCGTGTCAAAGCTCTCCAAATGTACTCTCTAGAAAGGAGACGAGAGAGATACCAAATAATATACACATGGAAAATACTGGAGGGACATGTCCCAAATCTACACAGTAAAATAACAACGTACTGGAGTGAACGATGTGGAAGAAAAATGCAGAATAGAACCAGTGAAGAGCAGAGGTGCCATAGGCACAATCAGAGAGCACTGTATAAACATCAGAGGTCCAGTGAAGGGCAGAGGTGCCATAGGCACAATCAGAGAACACTGTATAAACATCAGAGGTCCGCGGTTGTTCAACATCCTCCCAGCGACTATAAGAAATATTGCCGGAACAACCGTGGACATCTTCAAAAGAAAACTAGATAGTTTTCTAAAAGAAGTTCTGGACCAACCGGGCTGTGGTGGGTATGCTTCTCCAAGCAACAGCCTGGTGGACCAAGCTCTCACAAGTCAGGCCTGGCCTCGGGCCGGGCTTGGGCAGTAGAAGAACTCCCAGAACCCCATCAAGCAGGTATATGTGGGCCTGCGGGCCGCTCCAAGCAACAGCCTGGTGGACCAAGCTCTCACAAGTCAAGCCTGGCCTCGGGCCGGGCTTGGGCAGTAGAACAACTCCCAGAACCCCATCAAGCAGGTATATGTGGGCCTGCGGGCCGCTCCAAGCAACAGCCTGGTGGACCAAGCTCTCACAAGTCAGGCCTGGCCTCGGGCCGGGCTTGGGGAGTAGACGAACTCCCAGAACCCCATCAACCAGGTATATGTGGGCCTGCGGGCCGCTCCAAGCAACAGCCTGGTGGACCAAACTCTCACAAGTCAGCCTGGCCTCGGGCCGGGCTTGGGGAGTAGAACAACTCCCAGAACCCCATCAACCAGGTCAAGCAGCGAAAACGAAACGATGCCAATTAACGAGTTTAAGTTTTAGGCTGCACAATGAATCTGCGATAGACAATTTTATAACTGCTGCTGATAATGTCAACTGGGAGTCAGAGTTAGGTAACATAGGGGACATCAACCTAGCAGTGCAATCTTTTCTTCAAAAAACTCTTAGCCTTTATAACACCCACTGTCCTATGCTTACAAAACAAGTCACAACCAAAAGGCTTAACAATCCCTGGCTTACAAAGGGTTTACTTAAATCCATTAATAAAAAACATGACCTTGAGTAGAAGTATAGGTTAGGAACCGTCTCCAAAGAATTCTTAAAGAATTACTCGTTATTGCTATCTAAGATAATTAGACGAGCCAAAACTAAATACTACGAAGATAAATTTACCCAAATAAAGAGCAACATTAAAAAAACTTGGAGCACAATTTCACAAATATTGGGATCAAAGAAGATTTTAAACAACAAACCAACACTCCTGTCCAATAACGATGGTCAGCTTTCAGCCTCTGATTCTGCTATTGAGTTCAATAGGTTCTTCTCTTCCATTGGGTCATCCCTTGCAAATGATATTCCATCTTCCAGTACTGATGTTAAGGACTATCTTACAGGTAACTATCCACAGTCTCTGTACCTAAAGCCTACTAATTCCACTGACGTCAATGAGATAATCCTTTCCCTTAAAACCAAGTCTAGTGCCCTTGAGGAGATACCAACATTAATTTACAAAAAGCCTCCAGATCCTTAGCCCTGCAATTGCATTGCTCTTCAACAAGTCACTTGAACTCCAAACCTTTCCAGATATTCTAAAAAAAGCGAGAGTAACCCCTGTCCACAAATGTGGTGATCTCACAGATGTTAACAACTACAGACCTATATCAATCCTGCCTAACTTATCAAAAATTTTTGAAAAACTAATCTACAAGCAGCTTTACTCTTATCTAGCCAAACACAATATACTTAGCTCTTGCCAATATGGCTTCAGACCCAAAAAAGCACTAACGATGCACTTATTAGTATGATTAACTTAATTCATGCAGCTCTTGATAAAAATGAGTTCCCTGTTGGGTTATTTGTGGACCTGCGTAAGGCTTTTGACACTGTCAACCACCAAAACCTTCTTCTTAAATTACATCATTATGGAGTCAGAGGACACTCCCTGCAATACCTCAAATCTTACCTTACTGACAGGCTCCAGTATGTTTCTGTGAATAATTCAATTTCTCCCACCCTACCCATCAACATTGGTGTTCCTCAGGGCAGCATACTTGGCCCTCTCCTCTTTCTCATCTACATTAATGACCTTCCAAATGCCTCCCAACACCTCAAACCAATTCTATTTGCTGACGACACAACCTTCATTTACTCCAGTCCTGACCCCCTTGCTCTAAATGCCACAGTAAATACTGAGCTAAATAAAGTCCATCTTTGGCTAACTGCCAACAAACTCACCCTTAACATTGACAAAACTTTCTATATTCTGTTTGGCAATAAATCCTCTAATCAAATAAATCTCAAATAAACAATACCCAAATTTGTAACAAATTAGATGGAAAATTCCTTGGCGTTCTCATTGATCACAAGCTGAATTTCCAGGGACACATTCTAAATATATCAAAAAAAGTTTCAAAAACTGTTGGCATTCTTTCTAAGATCAGATATTATGTACCCCGCCCTGCCCTGGTGACTCTCTATTACTCCCTCATCTATCCATATCTCAACTATGGTATTTGTGCTTGGGGTTCTACTACCCAAAATCATTTACGTCCTCTAATTACTCAACACAAAGCTGCTATTAGGACAATATCCAACTCTGGCCCCAGACATCACTCGGTACCCCTACTCAAATCTCTGAATATGTTAGATATTAAGTCACTGCACATTCTCTCATGTGTATTATACATATATAAAACGCTGAACTGTAATGCCAATCCTGACCTCAAAAGCTTCATTGAAGGTTGTAACAGAACCCATGAGCACCACACCAGAAATAAATACAGTTTTGATATTCCAAGAGTACGACTTAATCAAACTAGAAATGCTCTACAAATCAAGGGACCCAGAATGTGGAATGACCTTCCCAACCATGTTAAAGACTGTACCTCTCTCAACCAGTTTAAGATAAAACGAAGCATACCTAATAAATTCCCTGTAACCTACCTTACCCCTCTATTGTCAACCCATGTCTGTTATTTTTTTTTTAATCAACGCTGTTTGTCGACCTATTGTATTTGTGCTGCTTTTTCAGTCATGTTCCCCCTTTTTTTTATCTTTATTTGTATTTGTTCTCAACACATTTTATTCTTTATACTCAATTAGTATTAAGTTTTAGATATTAATGTTTTCCTGCCCGAAACGCATTGCGTAATAGTGGCTTTAGGCATTGTATGTACTAGCTCTATCTATAAGCCGATCAAATTATGTAAAATCACTTGTATGTATGTACCTTACCTGAATAAACATATTTATTTATTTTTTCTCATTGGAAACAAGTAAATTTCAAATATGACTGACCTGGTTACACAAGCAAAACTGAGGGGGAATAATAGTTTTTTTTCTATACTTTTAGGCATAAACAATTGAAAAATGGCACACTACCCACGAACAATAATCGTATTACATTGTATGACTGTTGTGGTCACAAGTCCGCACTTGTCCATGTGTGCTTCCCTCTGGATATGTGTTGTGTGTCTACATGTTGTTTTTTATTTTTATTTATTTATATATACAAGAATTCTTACATTCTTGTACAGTAACCAGCACGCATAGCGTTTCGGCAGGTCCTTATTCTTAATATTCCCCGGAACACGACCCGACAAATTGTTTAAAAACCAAGTACCCAACAATTGCTTGGTGAACAGAGGTGTACAGTTGTGGATTGGTGCCTAGTTAATCCTCCCCGGCCAGGATACTAATCCAGGCCAAAGAGTTCCCGAAGACCAGGGCGAGTGTTTTACCAATGCGCCACGAAGACTGCTAATTTTGAGTCCGACACCTTCCTCTCCCTGAGTGACGGGAGGGTGACGGACACCTTCCCCTCCCTGAGTGACGGGAGGGTGACGGACACCTTCCTCTCCCTGAGTGACGAGAGGGTGACGGACACCTTCCCTCCCTGAGTGACGGGAGGGTGACGGACACCTTCCTCTCCCTGAGTGACGGGAGGGTGACGGACACCTTCCCTCCCTGAGTGACGGGAGGGTGACGGACACCTTCCCTCCCTGAGTGACGGGAGGGTGACGGACACCTTCCCTCCCTGAGTGACGGGAGGGTGACGGACACCTTCCCTCCCTGAGTGACGGGAGGGTGACGGACACCTTCCCTCCCTGAGTGACGGGAGGGTGACGGACACCTTCCTCCCTGAGTGACGGGAGGGTGACGGACACCTTCCCCTCCCCGAGTGACGGGAGGGTGACGGACACCTTCCCCTCCCTGAGTGACGGGAGGGTGACGGACACCTTCCCTCCCTGAGTGACGGGAGGGTGACGGACACCTTCCCCTCCCTGAGT
This sequence comes from Procambarus virginalis, assembly GCA_020271785.1. Lineage (NCBI taxonomy): Eukaryota > Metazoa > Arthropoda > Malacostraca > Decapoda > Cambaridae > Procambarus > Procambarus virginalis. The sequence goes on along the minus strand of WNGS01165503.1, from coordinate 19,572,421 downwards.
GACGGGAGGGTGACGGACACCTTCCCTCCTGAGTGACGGGAGAATGTCGGGCTGAGACAGGAGACGAGTCAACAGTGTAGGGGAAGGGGGCGGTGCAACTCACCTAGCGAAGGTCCAGCACCAACTGAGAGACGGAGCCTCACTGCCCAACCTCACAACCTCACCCCGCCACGCCCCACCAGCCTCACTACTTCACCCCACCACCCCCACCAACCTCCAGACTGGCTTGTGCTCCTAGACGGACATATTACATGAATTCATAGCTTCCTCCCGTCTCATATTGACCTCAGAATGCATGATGGAATTATTGTTTTGATCTGAAGAGATGAATATCTCTTTGATATCCCCAGAGTCAAACTAAATCTGTGCAAACACACTATGCAAATAAAGGGACCTATGTGGACCAGACCACACACTAGAAGGTGAAGGGACGACGACGTTTCGACGTTTCAATCGACTTGAGAATGGTCCCGGACGGACCGAAACGTCGTCATCCCTTTACTTTCTAGTGTGTGGTTTGGTCAACATACTTCGGCCACGTTATTGTGACTCCTCGTCTGCAAAGGGACCTGGTCTATTGAACTCACTCCTTATTGAATTGAAAAGCTGTCCAACCTATGTTGCATTATTCAAAAGTTAAACCAAAAAGTACCTAATTTCCTGCTCATAGTCTCCTATGTGCGCATATATATGTGCCTAAACCATTCCACTTTACCATTGTAATCACTGCTATTAACTCATAACGGTTATTGTATTGAACGTAAATTCTACTACAATGTACCTATTAATAACCCTCAAATTATGCTACACTGTACCTGTTGATAATCCTAAAATGTTGCTACAATGTGCCTATTAATTTTCTTACAATGTACATGGTAATGTTCTTCTAATTTTGCTACAAATTACCTACTTATAATTACTTGTTAGATTAAGGACCTGCCCGAAACTCTTTGCGTGTTAGTGGTTTTGCAAGAATGTAAAACATCAACCCTTTCTCGCACTTGCTTATAGTCAATATTGGCTTATTTAATTAGTGCATATGTGACATACTAATTGATTGTGAATATTTTAGTTTACCTTGAAAAGCTTCATAGAAAACACCGACCTCACCTAACCTTCTTAGTATGTTAAGATAAGCATCTTATTGCTTCTTAATTATAATTATTACTTAACCTGTACCGTTGATAGGTCAGTACATAGCACTGATGTTTTCAGTGCTATGTACTCTTAACCCAGTGTACCTTAAACCCCCTGGGAAAAAGAGATGGAACGTTCACTGGTGACAACAAAGAAAGGAGCGAAATACTGAGGAATCAGTATGACTGTTTCCTGCGAGCCACTAAACACACTGAAGATTTATAATCCAAATGAATTTTTCATGAATAGAATACAAACATCAAACCATGTATCAAATGTCACCCTATCCCCCTGGATTTTGAAGAAGCCATAGACAGTATGCCTATGTACTCTGTACCAGTCCCTGATTCTTGGAACTCTATATTCATCAAGAACTGTAAAAAACACTATCGCAGGCCTCTCTCATTATTTGAGTTACAGCCTAGATACTGGCGTTATCCCTGGAAATACTAAAAACATCAGAGATAGCACCACTCCATAAAGGAGGAAATAAGGCAGAAGCAATAATTACAGACCGATAGCACTAACATCACACATGTTGACCAAGCCACACACTAGAAAGTAAAGGGACGAAGACGTTTCGGTCCGTCCTGGACCATTCTCAAGTCGATTGTGTGACTAGATTCAATTTTTAGTGTGTGGTTTGGTCAACATATTTCAGCCAAGTTATTGTGACTCCTCGTCTGCATCACACATCATAAAAATCTTTGCGAAAGTGCTAGGACGAAAAAATCACAAAATACATGCAATCCAGCATCTCCATAACCCCGGACAACATGGTTTCAGAGCAGGGCGCTCTTGCCTGTCACAGTTGCTGGACCACTATTACATGGCATTAGATGCCATGGAAGACAAACAAAACGCTTATGTAATTTACACAGATTTCGCAAAAGCCTTCGACAAACGTGACCATGGTGTTATTGCACATAAAATGGGCTCAAAATGAATTACCGGAAAAATAGGCAGATGTATCTACAATTTTCTGATTAACAGAACCTAATGTGTAATAGTCAACAATATAAAATCCAGCCCATCAACCGTGAAGAGCTCAGTCCCCCAGGGTACTGTACTTGCTCCAGTACAGTCCCCCAGGGTACTGTGCTTGTTCCAGTACTTTTTCTCATCCTCCTCATATCGGACATAGACAAGGACACTACCTATAGCACTGTCTCATCCTTTGTAGATGACACTAGGATTTTCATGAGAGTAGGCAACATAGAGGACACGGCAAACCTCCAATCAGATGTAGATCAGGTCTTTCTATGGGCTACAGAAAATAATATGGTGTTTAACGAAGACAAGTTCCAGCTCATGCGCTACGGAAAAAAATGAAAATATAAAAACGGAAACCACGTACAAAACGCAGTCAAATCATAACATAGAACGAAAAGGCAATGTAAAGGATCTGGGTGTACTCATGTCGGAAGACCTTACCTTTAAAGAACACAATAAAGTAGCCGTCACAACTGCAAGAAAAATGACGGGTTGGATAACAAGAACCTTTCACACTAGAGATGCTAGACCAATGATGATACTTTTCAAGACGCTTGTGCTCTCTAGAGTGGAGTACTGCTGCACAATGACAGCCCCTTTCAAAGCTGGAGTAATAGCTGACCTGAAGAGCGTGCAGAGATCCTTTACTGTTAGAATCCACTCAGTAAAACTAAACTACTGGGACCGACTAAAATGTCTAAATCTGTATTATCTTGAACGCAGGCGGCAGAGATACATAATAATTTACACGTGGAAAATAGAAGGGCTGGTCCCAAACCTGCACACAGAAATAACATCACATGAGACCAGAAGACATGGCAGGATGTGCAGAATACCCCCCGTTGAAAAGCAGAGGTGCAACAGGTACTCTGAGAGAGAGAACTATCAACATCAGAGGCCCGAGACTGTTCAACACGCTTCCACTACACACAAGGGACATAACTGGCCGACCCCCTCACAGTGTTCAAGAGAGAACTATCAACATCAGACGCCCGAGACTGTTCAACACGCTTCCACTACACATAAGGGACATAACTGGCCGACCCCCTCACAGTGTTCAAGAGAGAACTATCAACATCAGAGGCCCGAGACTGTTCAACACGCTTCCACTACACATAACGGACATAACTGGCCGACCCCTCACAGTGTTCAAGAGAGAACTATCAACATCAGACGCCCGAGACTGTTCAACACGCTTCCACTACACATAAGGGACATAACTGGCCGACCCCCTCACAGTGTTCAAGAGAGAACTATCAACATCAGAGGCCCGAGACTGTTCAACACGCTTCCACTACACATAAGGGACATAACTGGCCGACCCCCTCACAGTGTTCAAGAGAGAACTATCAACATCAGACGCCCGAGACTGTTCAACACGCTTCCACTACACATAAGGGACATAACTGGCCGACCCCCTCACAGTGTTCAAGAGAGAACTATCAACATCAGAGGCCCGAGACTGTTCAACACGCTTCCACTACACATAAGGGACATAACTGGCCGACCCCTCACGGTGTTCAAGAGAGAATTTGATAAACACCTCCAAAGGATACCCGATCAACCAGACTGTGACTCATACGTCAGGCTGCGAGCAGCCGCGTCCAACAGCCTGGTTGACCAGTCCAGCAATGAGGACTGGTCGAGAACCGGGCCGCGAGGAAGCTAAGCCCCCAAAATCATCTCAAGGTAACCTGAAATTAGACGGAAGAGTGTTGCCAACGCACCAGCGTGCAACTCGTTTGTTGTTGTTGTTGAGTTAAGGGCGACGACGATCACGGGATCGGATGCGCCCCGGCGTACCCGGTAAGGGTGAAACGCGAAGCCAGGAAAGGCGAAACGCCAAACCAAAACGCGAAACGAGAGACGCCAAGCACTAGAAACTAAGACGCCACACGGCAAGGAAACGCACAAAGGGAGAGGCACAAGCACAAAATAAAACAGGGAAAACAAGCAGCCAGAGGGGCACACAGCATTTCACAGAGCAAATACACAGGAAATCAGGGTACATACTTGCCCGGGAACCGGGCCCGCGGGAACCGAACATTGAATGCTTCCCAGAGCACCCACCGCCAAGGTTCCCGTCCACCCACCGGGAACTCCATAACACCCGGAACCGGGGCAACAAACACCCGCAAGCAGGGGACCCAAATGGTAGTACCCACGTGGCGAGTAGTCGCCACCCGGCCTGATAGGAAGGGAACCTGCCCACCACGAAAGTTCTCTGGCCCGTCAGACAGCTGTAACTCGGCAATCTCTGTCCAGTGACCCGGCGGCATCACAGACGCCGGCAACACGTCCTCCAGGACCCCAACTCGCATCCTCACAGGAGCGAACGGGCCACAGGGCACCACCACAAAGGCACCCGCGGCCCCGGGCACACCACCAGACGACAGCAGGGAATCCGGACGGCGCGCATCCCTCCGTAACGTCACTACCAGGCCACGCCCAGCACCAGAGTCCACACCATCCCTGGCAGCGGAAGCCACCACCCCCCACTGCGGAGTCCCCTGTCGGAGAAAGAACCGAAGGCACGTCTGAGACACAGGCACCAGCACCGGCAGGCACATGGACCTCCGCCACCACTAGCTGTGGAGACATGGACGTATCCGTATCGACACAGTCAACACCCGAAGACTCACAGTCACTGAAGTCACCAACATCGGCCCAGGCAGAAGACGAACGCCAGGAACGTTTGGGCACCGGCCGGATATCGTCAGGGCCGGAAGCAGACCCAGAAACATGGGCACCACGAGCCGGACGAACCGACGCCCGAGACAGAACGGCAGCAGCCTCCACCACAGGGGGAACCGCGACACACCGCAGGAGGCTCCACAGCCACCCCAGCACCCAGCACATCCGGGACCCGAGACACGGACACAGGGCCAGGCGCAGCATCCGAAGACGAGGGAGAAGACGGCAACGCCACACAGGGAGCACCAGGAAGGCCCACGGGAGCAGCGAGGACAGGGACAGGATCAGGCAGACCAACCAACGGTACCGCAATACCTGGAAGAGGGCCGGCAACAACCGGAGGAACGTCAGGCGTCGCCGGGGGAGCTGCAGTAGCGAACGGGATGCGCACCTCCACATCATCTCCAGAGGCAGCCTCCAGCGGGAGCGACGGGAAATCCTCTTCTCGGAACAGGTTGACAGGAGCAGCTGGGGTAGCAGAGCACCCTGCAGCCTGATGCCCCAACAGGCCACACCGGAAACAGGTACGAGGCTGCCAGGCATAATACACCCGGACGTAGTATCCCATAAGCCGGACAGAAGAAGGTATATCCGACCGCAGGCGCATTCCCAACGTGTGAATGTTCGTTCGCCTTCCAGCATACCGGCCCGAGGAGAGCGTGTTCACCCGCACGCTGACGACAGTACCAAACCCCCCGAAGTAACGCCGTAGGAGGTCGTCAGGAAACTCCAGGGACGCACCATGGATGCTGACATAAGTCAGGGCACCACTACGATCCGAGATCGCCACAGAGCCGGCATCACCCGGCAACGACAACGTACGCCCCTCGTACCGACGGAGGAAGTCACGGTACTCCTCCTCCCCCAGGAACTTGAGAACAACCTGGTGGGCAGTAACAAGCTCAATACCAAACACAGGCTCCACCGGGACACGAAGCATGTCACACATAACCAGCTCCAGTCTGAGTATCCAACCCGACTAGTGAACTCCAAGCCCACGGAATTCACATGCACAACGGCGGGAAGGCCTCCCATGTCAAACTTGCCACGTCAACACGCAGCCGGGCAGCAACACAAACTGGGGGGGGGGGGGGCAGAGACGCCCACACCACCTAGCGACCAAAATGGCAAACAACCCCAACAGCCACGGAGGGGCGGTAAGACGTCTTCACTCCACGGCCGCCAGCAGTTGACTCCCGGGCAACTCGTATGCAAGCTGGCTGAGTGGAAGTGCTGCCACTCTCATTAAACTAAATATTCCTATTGTATGCAACTTACTAGCAATGATATCCCATTATATCTGTACCCTGAAATACAAGTGCCTTAATTAACGCCCATCAGCAAAAAGAGCAAGGAAACCCCAGCATTCCTAAAAGAAACAACACATTTATTTATTTCATTTATTTATTTATTTTTATATATACAAGAAGATACATTGAGTTGATGAAATATGGCATTGATGTTTTTACATTCTTGTAAAGCCACTAACACGCATAGCGTTTCTGGCAGGTCCTTCATCTAACATAATTTTAAGTAGGTAATTTGTAGCAAAATTGAAAATATGTTAACATGAACATTGAAGAAAATTTGACGAAGATGAGTAGGTACATTATAGTAAAATTTGAGGGTTAAAAACTGGTACATGGTAGCATAATTTGAGGATTATTTAAAGGTATAATGTAGTAACATATGCGTACAATATACCAACCATGATAGATGTTGATAGCAATGATTACAATGATGATGTTGTATGGCTTAGGTACATATATTGGGCTAGATACAGTGTGAGTTTCAAGCACTAGGTAGGAAACTAACCCAATACCTAAGCCATACAACTACATCATTGTAATCATTGCTATCATGGTTGTTATATTGTACGCATATGTTACTACATTATACCTTTGTATAATGTCTGTTGTCTGTATAATGTCTGTTGTCTGTTGGCTGACTGTTGTCTGAAAGCAGGTTGTTATTGTTCTGATAGCAGATTTTTGGTGGACGATGATGGGCTTGAGGTAGTGTTGAACCCCACGCACAGATACCATATGTAAGATAGGAATAGATTAGCGCGTAGTATAATGAGAGGACATCAGAGTTTGGAACATAATATCTGACTGTATAAAGTATACCAACCGTTTTTTGAGACTTTCTTGGTTATGTGTTGTATGTGAGTGCTGAAGTTGAGTCTCTTGTTTAAGAATAGCCAAGGAACTTTCCGTCATTTTTATTGCTGATTGCTTTAGCCACACACGGCCACCATTTTCAGAACTTCCATTAGTACTAGCTGACCAATTTAAGGTGTGTAAAATGGAAAGTCATTGGCGCCTAATGTAAACCATTGACTGGAAAACATTTGTTAGGGACAAATACCATCATCTGGATCGTCATTTTGGACCAAGGCAATAACTCAAGAACGCTGCTGGCGATCCCATACTGATTGACCTCGCTCAGTTTACATTGAAAATATACAGCTTGCCAATCAGTAATGCCTTGGATGAACGGGTATTTTCGAGAGTAACGTCTGTGAAAACTAAACTGAGAAATCGAATGGGACGTGAGCTTTTGACATCAATCTTGAGAATCAAAACATATCTTGAAGAATCTTGTTGCTTATCATTTGAACCACCCACGTCAATGCTTAATATGAGTCTGCAATATACAAAAACGAGGCTGTGGAAGCAGATGAAGAAGATCTTGATAATCTTCAACCGGGAAGACGTGGAAGGTCTCCACACTCCATTATGTTTCTTAAAAATTACCTACTTAAAATGACCTAGTTGAATTACCTGTTAGATTAAGGACCTGCCCGAAACGTTATGCGTGTTGTGGCTTTACAAGAATGTAAAAATCATCATTTCTATGTGCTCTCTTAACCACCCCCCCAATGTATATAAATGTATATACTTGTATATACATTTATATGTATATACAAGTATATAAATAAATAAATACAGCAAATATTGGTAAGTTATCCTATTATCACATTTTATATTATATATACAGAGATAATATTCATAAAACCATTAAAATCGTGTAGAGTACTCTATGTATTAAAATATATTACTTTGAAAACCGTACTAGTCACTAAAAAAAGAATTGGGCTACTCTTATTACAAACTCGCTACTTTCAGACCGTCAGCCGCTACTTTTAGACCGTCAGCCGCTACTTTTAGACCATCAGACGCTACTTTTAGACCGTCAGCCGCTACTTTTAGACCTTTTAGACCATCAGCCGCTACTTTTAGACCGTCAGCCGCTACTTTTAGACCGTCAGCCGCTACGTTCAGCCGTCCCTGCTACTTTCAGCCGTCCCCGCTACGTTCAGCCGTCCCTGCTACTTTCAGCCGTCCCCGCTACTTTCCAGGATGCCAGATTGGGCTACAAGTAGCGAATTGGGCTACTTTCAGAGCCCCGCGCTCTCAATTTTTTTTATTTCGCTACTTGCGACTTTTTGGGCTACTTTAAAAACAAGTTGGGCTATTAATGTTAAGAAACTCAATGATGATTTTTATGCTTCTTATAATGTCATGTGTACACATCACAGCCGCGTCCAACAGCTTGATTGAATAGACCACTTACCACAGGAGGCCAGGTCAGAGACCGGCCCCCTGGGGACGTTGGTCCTAGGAACTTCCCAAAGAAAAAGTAACCGCAAGGCAAGATAATCCTCCCCAGGGGCTATAGATCTCCCAACCTTAATTGTCATTAATACTTCATCCCGGGTACTGTCTATGTTAAGTGACCTCCCACTGTTGCCTACTGTAAATATTAGGTTTCTCTTTAGGTGTTTCCAAGAATCAAATGACTGTCGTTAGAGCGGATTAGCATACAGTGAACTTGGCAGCTTCATCTGTGCTTGCATTGTTAGTGTGGCTCTGACCTCCAGAAGGATGGTTCGACACAATTAAGTTACCGCATATAGAAAAGAAGTTACCGCTGTTACTTTTAGAATTTGTTTAAGTGTTAAGATAAAGAAGTGTAAAATGGGGAAGTGGTCTAAATACCAGAAAGCGTTTCAGATGTCGTGGCCAGGCCGAAGACTCCTGCCATCATCCCAGCTCCCCCACAAGAACCAGGTGCTGCATCTTCTGCCAGTTGTGGGCCTTCCCCTGATGTAGAGTGGCCACTTCCTGGTTCTGGGATAATGTCACCTACTGACTTATCCACCATCCACAGCTGGACCCCACAGTCAACTGGAAGTGGGGGATAAGGAACTGGATCAAAATGAGACAGATCGCAACCTCAGCCTCCCTACCACCTCGCCCTTGGGTTGCTCCACTGTTCAAGCAGTGGCTGCCCTTCGTGACCGGTTGCAGGAACACCAGCAGCAGTCACAGCAGCAAACGGAGCGGTTGCAAGAGCAACTCCAACATGAGAAAAAATCCACCAGCGATATTTCGACGATGCTCACGTGTATGAGGGGACTTGTAAGCAATGACTGCCAAACTTCCCCTTCCACCCCTGAACCCTCCAAACATGTGTTCGCTTGCCCATCAGGGAAACTTCTAGTGATCTTGAAACCTTGTGTAGTGGAGCCCTTCCACGCAGGTTAACTGTCAAAGTTGTGCTAAAGTATGTTAAAAACGACTCTATAGCTGGAAATGACCGACAAATTGTACTAGACCATTGGATACAAATGTGTGACATTGGTAAAAACTAAAAAATGTTCCTGGACTTATACAGCAGTGCAATAGATAATATGTATATAGATAACATATATTAAGTGAACTAATAATATCAATATATAATGCTGACTTTAAATGCACAATTAACTAAGTTATCCATCCTTAGCTGGAACATTGCATCCCTCAAAAAAAGGTTCTCAGATTTACATCACAAAGTAACAACTGAACACATCGATATTGTATGTCTCCAGGAGTGCAGAGTTCCCGCAAGATCCTCACCCCGAAATTGCCCTCATTTGTTTCTTACAACCTCAGATACAGTAACTCTTGCATTCTATACATCAAACAATCCCTACCCCATCAACTTCTGCCAGAAAAACAAACTGCCGGTCAACAGTATCATGGAGTGAGGATCTATGTGGGCAACTCTGTCCTCAATGTATTTAATCTATATGCTCCAGCAGGAAAGTTAAATTATATTGATCTTCCGGCCTGCGCTCAAGCAGAGCCAACCATCATTCTTGGCGACTACAATGCTAGACACAAGGACATTGGCGGCTCTCGCTTCAGTAACGGTAATGGGAATCAACTGCTGTCGCTACTAAATAGTCACCAAGATGTGCAGATTGTGGGTGACCTTGAACCCACGCATATTTGTGGAGGCATTCTAGACCTCTGTGTTGGTTTCAACGTCTCTCACGTCTGGTGCACATCAACTATTGTAACAGATTTGTTGTCAGATCATCACCCTAGATTGACTACTCTATGTATAGGAGATACCATCCTGCCCGGTGGAACTTTCAAACGCAAACGGCTCAGTGTTCCTCCTGCTCGACGTGAAGACTTTGTTGCTCATGTGTCAGAGTGGTACAGCACTTATGATCCCTCCACAGTCCAGACATTTAACGACGATCTAGTACAGAGCATTCAGATGTTTGCTGACCCTTTAGGTCGGCCCCCTGCACCATCCAATAGTCGGAACGACATGAAAGGTAATAAACGTCATGCCTATTACAATGACCCCAAACTGCGTACTTTGAAACGCACTGCCAGACGAGTTGGACTTGCATATAGGGAAACACGTACGCCAGCAATGCTCAAGCTCTTTCAGAAAGCCCTAGCCAAGGCGAGGGAGCGCATGACAGAGCTCAGGCAAGATAACTGGGAAACTTTTGTTAACAGTCTCAACTCTCACACCCCCCTCAGCCAGGCATGGAAGGATATTAAAAGAATTAAAGGCGATAAGATCGGCCAAGTAGCACACCCTCACCCTCTACACAGAGCAAACGAGTTAGTCGATGCTTGGGCAACCACCTCTAGCTTCAATAATCTTCCCCCAGACATACAGTTCAGATTAAATGCTGGTTACGGAGATCGAGAAAGGCTCGTTGACTTCATGCTCCACAAGGAAGATGAATGCAACGTGCCATTCACTGAGTTTGAATTACTCGCGGCCCTAAACAAAGGCAAAGCCACATCCCCCGGTGAAGATGGTATCACTTATGACATATTGCGTCTGCTCCCTTTAGTTAGTTAGTTAGTTTTAGTTCATTTATTATGCACCCATACCCATCTTGTGGGCGGTAGTGGAAAGGGTTACAGAGGCACATAATGGGCTCAGGACGAACCCCACAATTCATTTAGCTAAGCAAGTTACAATCTTGATGAGCTAGTTAAAATTCAATATAAGTCGTCACATCAACAATGGGTTCGAGATCGACCTCAAATACAGTTCTAAATTAAGCAACTGACATATGTGGAGAGCTAGTGTCACAATATATGTTCGTCCTGCACACCGCCCCATCCAGTGGGCAGCGGTGGATAGGTACAATCACTCTGTTACTACCTACAGTTAGCAAACTGGGATATTTGGCTAAAATTTCTGGTAGCAGATCATTTTGAATGAAATATTTACACATCGCTGTAGTACCAGGGAATCCCCTGCTTGAGCTGTATAATATGAGCTATGTTACTGGGGAACTTCCTATCTCTTGGACCAACAGTATAATCATTCCAATTCCCAAGCCAAATCAAGAAAATGCTTTCCGCCCAATTTCCCTTACTAGCTGCATTTGCAAAACATTCGAGAGAATGGTCCTAAACCGTCTCCTCCATAGAATAAGAACCATGCTATCCCCCAGATATATGGCTTCATGCATGGAAGGAGTGTGCATCATTGCATCACCACCTTTCTTACCCTGCACACTGAAAAGTCATATACCACCTTCCTAGATCTTAAGTCTGCCTTTGATATTGCAAATAGACATGTTATCTTGAGTGAGCTTGCAAGAATGAATGTTGGTGGTCGGCTTCTTTGTTGGATCAGGGGTTACTTATCCAACAGGAAGTCATCTGTATTTTTCCAGGGGCATAGGTGTGTAACAAGAGACTTTGAACTAGGTACCCCGCAGGGTGGTGTCCTCAGTCCTACCTTATTTAATATCTTAATAAACACGCTGTTAAACTCTATACCGAGCAAACCCAACGTCCACATCATTAGCTATGCTGATGATATAATGATACACACCACTGGGTATGCTAACACACAGAACACTCTTAACTCTGTATTAGATTCATGTCAGGACCTAGGTTTAATTATCTCAGCAGAGAAAACAAAGATACTAAATCGGCGCCCACCCAGGCAGGGAGGAGCTGTTCGCAAGATGCAACTATCTGATGGCTCCCAGCTTGACTATGTAAACAGATTCAAATACCTTGGCCTTGAGGTGCCACTGTATGGTCCTGTTGTATTCAGACTCTGTCGCCAGTATAAAGAGAGGCTCCGAGCTCTCAAGGCTGTTGCAGGTTATCACTCAGGCTATGGTGCCAATGTCAGAATTGTCAAAATGATGTACCTTGCATACATCAGATCTTTAGTGGATTATGCTGCACCTCTGCTTGTTTTGATGCCTGAAAGAAAGCTTGGAGGGCTTGAAAAATTGCAGAACGAAGCCCTGAGGATAATCCTTGGGTGCCCTCGTACCACAAAGATACTTAATATGAGAAAGGAACTTAATATTCTGAGCGTTGTTGATCGTGTTACTGAAATTAACTGTCAAATTGGTATAAAAATGCTTAGGCTAACTCATCCTAATCCTTGCACAGAAGCCCTCCAGACTTACTTTATTGAAGATCAGCATTGGTCCAAATGGATAACAAAAACTGGAACTCAACTCAGAATGTATGGGGTTCATGATTTGTAACAAGAGAAACAACAACGGCACTTTCCTGCACCGGGGAGGTTACACCTTTCCAGTTTTAATCCTCCCTTTCCACCAAGAAGCAAATTAGAGATAAGCCCAAGCTTCGTCTTGAGGCAAAGCTCAACGCCTTAAGCCCATATGATGCNATTGTATTTTTTTGCTATTTTTCTGCCATGTCCCCCCCCCCCCTTTCTTCTTATTTTTTTATTTTCTCACACAATTTATACTTTAATCTCAATTAGTATTAAGTTTTAGTCTTAGTGTTTTTCCTGCCCGAAACGCTTTGCGTAATAGTGGCTTTAGGCATTGTATGTACTAGCTCTATCTATAAATCCATCAACTTTTGTATCTTACTTTGTATGTATGTACCTCACCTGAATAATATTTGTATTTGTATTTTGTATTTTGTATGGAAAATAATGAGCTACACACCCCAGGACAACATGGATTTAGAGCGGGAAGATCCTGTCTGTCACAGTCACTCAACCACTATGACAAAATCACAGAAGCTCTAGAAGAAAAGCAATGCAGATGTTGTATACACAGACTTTGCAAAGGCGTTCGACAAATGTGACCATGGGGTGATAGCTCACAAAATGAGGTCAATGGGAATAACTGGAAAAGTAGGACGCTGGATACTCAATTTCCTGTCGAACAGAACACAAAGAGTAACAGTCAATCAATAAAATCGAGTCCAAGCGCAGTTAAAAGCTCCTTACCTCAAGGTACAGTCCTTGCACCATTGCTGTTCCTTATTCTCATATCAAATATAGACAAAAAATATAAGTCACAGCTTCGTGTCATCCTTCGCAGACGACACGAAAATTAGCATGAAAATTACCTCTGCTGAAAACATTGAAAATTACAAGCAGATGTCAACAAAGTTTTCGATTGGGCAGCAGAAAATAACATGATGTTTAACAGTGATAAATTCCAGGTACTCAGGTACGGCAAAAATGAGGACCTTAAACATAATACAGGGTACAAAACACAATCGAATCTTCCCATAGTAGGAAAACAGCATGTCAAGGATTTGGGAATAACGATGTCCGACGATCTAACGTTTAGGGAGCATAACCAAGCAAATATTGCGTCAACCAGAAAAATGATCGGATGGATTACGAGAACTTTCAAATCTAGGGATCCCATCACAATGGTTGTACTCTTCAAGTCACTTGTGTTGTCCCGTCTCGAGTACTGCTCAGTACTCACTTCCCCCTTCAGAGCAGGAGAGATTGCTGAAATAGAGGGAATACAGAGAACATATACGGCAAGCATAGACGAGATAAAACACCTAAATTATTGGGATCGTGTCAAAGCTCTCCAAATGTACTCTCTAGAAAGGAGACGAGAGAGATACCAAATAATATACACATGGAAAATACTGGAGGGAAAATTCCTTGGCGTTCTCATTGATCACAAGCTGAATTTCCAGGACACATTCTAAATATATCAAAAAAAGTTTCAAAAACTGTTGGCATTCTTTCTAAGATCAGATATTATGTACCTCGCCCTGCCCTGGTGACTCTCTATTACTCCCTCATCTATCCTTATCTCAACTATGGTATTTGTGCTTGGGGTTCTACTACACAAAATCATTTACGTCCTCTAATTACTCAAGACAAAGCTGCTATTAGGACAATATCTAACTCTGGCCCCAGACATCACTCGGTACCCCTACTCAAATCTCTAAATATGTTAGATCATTAAGTCACTGCACATTCTCTCATGTGTATTATACATATATAAAACGCTGAACTGTAATGCCAATCCTGACCTTAAAAGCTTCATTGAAGGTTGTAACAGAACCCATGAGCACCACACCAGAAACAAATACAGTTTTGAAATTCCAAGAGTACGACTTAATCAAACTAGAAATGCTCTACAAATCAAGGGACCCAGAATGTGGAAGGACCTTCCCAATCATGTTAAAGACTGTACCTCTCTCAACCAGTTTAAGATAAAAGCGAAGCTATACCTAATAAATTCCCTGTAACCTACCTTACCCCTCTATTGTCAACCCATGTCTGTTATCTTTTTTTTTAATCAACGCTGTTTGTCGACCTATTGTACTTGTGCTGCTTTTTCAGTCATGTTCCCCCCTTTTTTTTTATCTTTATTTGTATTTGTTCTCAACACATTTTATTCTTTATACTCAAATAGTATTAAGTTTTAGATATTAATGTTTCTCCTGCCCGAAACGCATTGCGTAATAGTGGCTTTAGGCATTGTATGTACTAGCTCTATCTATAAGCCGATCAAATTATATAAAATCACTTGTATGTATGTACCTTACCTGAATAAACATATTTATTTATTTATTTTCTCATTGGAAACAAGTAAATTTCAAAATATGACTGACCTGGTTACACAAGCAAAACTGAGGGGGAATAATAGTTTTTTTTCTATACTTTTTAGGCATAAACAATTGAAAAATGACACACTACCCACGAACAATAATCGTATTACATTGTATGACTGTTGTGGTCACAAGTCCGCACTTGTCCATGTGTGCTTCCCTCTGGATATGTGTTGTTTGTCTACATGTTGTTTTTTATTTTTATTTATTTATATATACAAGAATTCTTACATTCTTGTACAGTAACCAGCACGCATAGCGTTTCGGGCAGGTCCTTAGTCTTAATATTCCCCGGAACACGACCCGACAAATTGTTTAAAAACCAAGTACCCAACAATTGCTTGGTGAACAGAGGTGTACAGTTGTGGATTGGTGCCTAGTTAATCCTCCCCGGCCAGGATACTAATCCAGGCCAAAGAGTTCCCGAAGACCAGGGCGAGTGTTTTACCAATGCGCCACGAAGACTGCTAATTTTGAGTCCGACACCTTCCTCTCCCTGAGTGACGGGAGGGTGACGGACACCTTCCTCTCCCTGAGTGACGGGAGGGTGACGGACACCTTCCCCTCCCTGAGTGACGGGAGGGTGACGGACACCTTCCCTCCCTGAGTGACGGGAGGGTGACGGACACCTTCCCTCCCTGAGTGACGGGAGGGTGTGGGACACCTTCCCTCCCTGAGTGACGGGAGGGTGACGGACACCTTCCCTCCCTGAGTGACGGGAGGGTGTGGGACACCTTCCCTCCCTGAGTGACGGGAGGGTGTGGGACACCTTCCTCTCCTTGAGTGACGGGAGGGTGTCGGACACCTTCCCTCCCTGAGTGTCGGGCTGACACAGGAGACGAGTCAACAGTGTAGGGGAAGGGGGCGGTGCAACTCACCTAGCGAAGGTCCAGCACCAACTGAGAGACGGAGCCTCACTGCCCAACCTCACAACCTCACCCCGCCACGCCCCACCAGCCTCACTACTTCACCCCACCACCCCCCACCAACCTCCAGACTGGCTTGTGCTCCTAGACGGACATATTACATGAATTCATAGCTTCCTCCCGTCTCATATTGACCTCCGAATGCATGATGGAATTATTGTTTTGATCTGAAGAGATAAATATCTCTTTGATATCCCCAGAGTCAAACTAAATCTGTGCAAACACACTATGCAAATAAAGGGACCTATGTGGACCAGACCACACACTAGAAGGTGAAGGGACGACGACGTTTCGACATAAGAACATAAGAACAAAGGCAACTGCAGAAGGCCTATTGGCCCATACGAGGCAGCTCCTATTTATAACCACCCAATCCCACTCATATATATGTCCAACCCATGCTTAAAACAATCGAGGGACCCCACCTCCACAATGTTACGCGGCAATTGGTTCCACAAATCAACAACCCTGTTACTGAACCAGTATTTACCCAAGTCTTTCCTAAATCTAAACTTATCCAATTTATACCCATTGTTTCGCGTTCTGTCCTGTGTTGATACTTTTAATACCCTATTAATATCACCTTTGTTATGTCCATTCATCCACTTGTAAACCTCTATCATGTCACCCCTAACTCTTCGCCTTTCCAGTGAATGCAAATTAAGCTTTGTTAATCTTTCTTCATATGAAAGATTTCTAATTTGGGGAATTAACTTAGTCATCCTACGCTGGACACGTTCAAGTGAATTTATATCCATTCTATAATATGGCGACCAAAACTGAACTGCATAATCTAAATGGGGCCTAACCAGAGCAAGATATAGCTTGAGAACCACACCAGGTGTCTTGTTACTTACGCTGCGATTAATAAATCCGAGTGTCCGATTTGCCTTATTACGAACATTTATGCATTGATCCTTTTGTTTTAAATTCTTACTAATTATAACTCCCAGATCCCTTTCGCAATCCGACTTCGCAATCTCAACACCATCTAGCTCGTATCTTGTAACTCTATCATCATTACCTAGCCTCAGAACTTTACATTTGTCAGCATTAAACTGCATCTGCCAGTCCTTTGACCATTTCAAAACCCTATCTAGATCAACTTGAAGTGATAGTGAGTCCTCCTCCGAATTAATTTCCCTACCGATTTTCGTATCATCGGCAAATTTGCAAATGTTGCTACTCAAACCTGAATCTAAATCATTTATATATATTATAAACAACAGAGGTCCCAAGACAGAGCCTTGAGGCACTCCACTTACAACATTTTCCCACTCTGACTTGACTCCATTTATACTAACTCTCTGTTTCCTTTGATATAGCCATGCCCTAATCCAGCTTAATATAGCACCCCCAATACCATGAGCCTCTATCTTTTTAATCAGTCTTTCATGTGGCACTGTATCGAAAGCTTTGCTAAAGTCAAGGTACACAACATCACAATCCTTACCACAATCAACTGCCTCAACTATGCTAGAATAAAAAGATAACAAATTTGTTAAACATGAACGGCCATTTATAAAACCATGTTGCGACTCAATTATTAATTTATGTTTTTCAAGATGAAGACGAATTTTATTTGCTATTATAGATTCGAGTAACGTTTCAATCGACTTGAGAATGGTCCCGGACGGACCGAAACGTCGTCATCCCTTTACTTTCTAGTGTGTGGTTTGGTCAACATACTTCGGCCACGTTATTGTGACTCCTCGTCTGCAAAGGGACCTGGTCTATTGAACTCACTCCTTATTGAATTGAAAAGCTGTCCAACCTATGTTGCATTATTCAAAAGTTAAACCAAAAAGTACCTAATTTCCTCCTCATAGTCTCGTATGTGCGCATATATATGTGCCTAAACCATTCCACTTTACCATTGTAATCACTGCTATTAACTCATAACGGTTATTGTATTGAACGTAAATTCTACTACAATGTACCTATTAATAACCCTCAAATTATGCTACACTATACCTGTTGATAATCCTAAAATGTTGCTACAATGTGCCTATTAATTTTCTTACAATGTACATGGTAATGGTCTTCTAATTTTGCTACAAATTACCTACTCATAATTACTTGTTAGATTAAGGACCTGCCCGAAACTCTTTGCGTGTTAGTGGTTTTGCAAGAATGTGAAACATCAACCCTTTCTCGCACTTGCTTATAGTCAATATTGGCTTATTTAATAAGTGCATATGTGACATACTAATTGATTGTGAATATTTTAGTTTACCTTGAAACGCTTCATAGAAAACACCGACCTCACCTTCTTAGTATGTTAAGATAAGCATCTTATTGCTTCTTAATTACAATTATTTCTTAACCTATACCGTTGATAGGTCAGTACATAGCACTGATGTTTTCAGTGCTATGTACTCTTAACCCAGTGTACCTTAAACCCCCTGGGGAAAAAGAGATGGAACGTTCACTGGTGACAACAAAGAAAGGAGCGAAATACTGAGGAATCAGTATGACTGTTTCCTGCGAGCCACTAAACACACTGAAGATTTATAATCCAAATGAATTTTTCATGAATAGAATACAAACATCAAACCATGTATCAAATGTCACCCTATCCCCCTGGATTTTGAAGAAGCCATGGACAGTATGCCTATGTACTCTGCACCAGTCCCTGATTCTTGGAACTCTATATTCATCAAGAACTGTAAAAAACACTATCGCAGGCCTCTCTCATTATTTGAGTTACAGCCTAGATACTGGCGTTATCCCTGGAAATACTAAAAACATCAGAGATAGCACCACTCCATAAAGGAGGAAATAAGGCAGAAGCAATAATTACAGACCGATAGCACTAACATCACACATGTTGACCAAGCCACACACTAGAAAGTAAAGGGACGAAGACGTTTCGGTCCGTCCTGGACCATTCTCAAGTCGATTGTGTGACTAGATTCAATTTTTAGTGTGTGGTTTGGTCAACATATTTCAGCCAAGTTATTGTGACTCCTCGTCTGCATCACACATCATAAAAATCTTTGCGAAAGTGCTAGGACGAAAAAATCACAAAATACATGCAATCCAGCATCTCCATAACCCCGGACAACATGGTTTCAGAGCAGGGCGCTCTTGCCTGTCACAGTTGCTGGACCACTATTACATGGCATTAGATGCCATGGAAGACAAACAAAACGCTTATGTAATTTACACAGATTTCGCAAAAGCCTTCGACAAACGTGACCATGGTGTTATTGCACATAAATGGGCTCAAAATGAATTACCGGAAAAATAGGCAGATGTATCTACAATTTTCTGATTAACAGAACCTAATGTGTAATAGTCAACAATATAAAATCCAGCCCATCAACCGTGAAGAGCTCAGTCCCCCAGGGTACTGTACTTGCTCCAGTACAGTCCCCCAGGGTACTGTGCTTGTTCCAGTACTTTTTCTCATCNAAACTTGTTTCATTCGGCGAATGTTCCAAATATAACCCCCTGAAACAGCCGAAGGCGGGACTGCAGCCACAACAATGACTCCGGAGAGAGACATGGAAGCGTTCAGAGTCCCACACGAGACCAGCCAGGTCCGAACCTGGGACAGATGGGACTTCCTCCAGGACACCAGGAACCCGAACCCGGCAAGCTGGAAAAGAATCACACCTGGCGAGCAGACAAGCAGACCGGCTGAGAGCCCACACAACTAGTCTCGAGGTGAGCCACACCTGAATACCAAGCAGACATAGAAGCGAACAGGGTAAGACACGGAATAGGGTACGGAATTATACACCTCATTGGTATATGACAGTTGTAAGAAAAGATCTAAGAATTTTTTACAATGGTGGCAATATAAATAAATGGAATAAAAAAATAAAGACTATAAATTTGTCTTATATACCTTTTTAGACAAAATATCCAAAGATATTTGATTTGATCAAAGATTTCAAAGCTGGAGAAATTGCTGACCTGGAGAGCGTGCAGAGATCCTTTACTGCTAGAATCCACTCGGTAAAACATCTAAACTATTGGGACCGACTAAAGAGCCTAAATCTGTACTCCCATGAGCGCAGGCGGGAGAGATACATAATAATTTACACATCGAAAATATTAGAGGGGCTGGTCCCAAACTTGCACACAGAAATAACATCACATGAGACCAGAAGACATGGCAGGGTGTGCAGAATACCCCCGTTGAAAAACAGAGGTGCAACTGGTACTCTGAGAGAGAACTCTATCAACATCAGAGGCCCGAGACTGTTCAACACGCTTCCACTACACATAAGGGGCATAACTGGCAAACCCCTCACAGTGTTCAAGAGGGAACTGGATAAGCAACCTTCAAAGGATTCCTGATCAACCAGGCTGTGACTCATACGTCAGGCTGCGAGCAGCCGCGTCCAACAGCCTGGTTGATCAGTCCAGCAACCAGGAGGCCTGGTCGATGACCGGGCCGCGGGGACGCTAAGCCCCGGAAGCACCTCAAGGTAAGGCAAGACCTTAGCGACATTAATTACACATTTATATTCAATTTCCAAATTATGATTAGGAGAAAGCTTTGTCACAACAAACTCAACAGTAGTAATAACAAAATGTTGGAAGTGATGGTTTTGTTAATGTTGATATTGGTGTTAACAATAACAACAGTGGGAGTGGTGTTAATGCAGGTAATGGGAGAGTTGGAGCAGTGGTAACGTTGATAATGGTAATAACTGCCCGAAGTGCTTTGCGTAATAGTGGCTTTAGGCATTGTATGTACGAGCTCTATCTATAAATCCATCAACTTTTGTATCTTACCTTGTATGTATGTACCTTACCGGAATAAAAATTTATTTATTTATTATTAGTATAATAATAATACAACAATGTAGGTATGTAATGGTGTTTATGTGATAAATTGTAATGATTGCAATTGATCATATGTTGGGTGTGACTGGTCGTGGTGTATTGAAGAGTTGATGAACATAAAAAGCAATAACAAAATTTGATAAGAATAATGCCATTGCTAACCATTGTTGGGATTTTAATCATAGGATGGATTTTAATAATAGTAAAATTATACATAAAAGGTCTTGTAAATTCGACATTAAAAAGAAATTGCCAGTCTTCCAACTATTTGTAGAGTTCATGTAGATCTCTTTGTAAGGCCTCAATATCGTTTTCGCTTAACATTTACCATATATCTTAGTGTAATCTGCAAATCTAATGATGTGGGTTGTAATATTCTTATCTATGGCATTGATGTTTATGATATAAACAAAAAAAAGTATGGTTTTGGGATTGGCCCCAAAATTGCCCTTGTGATACCCCAAAAATGTACTACTTAAAACCTTCATGTTAAACTTAAAATAATGTTTAGATGCTTAACATAATTAGTGGCTTTTATAAAAAATACATATATCTATAAATTACTGTAATTAGGTCCATTAAAATATTTATAAATATAATATTAGTATTACCTCATAGAATGCTCATAGATCTTGTGGACTAAGAATATCTTCTCCTCAACTTGTCCTTGAGCGTTGACTCTGACTTTCCACCACCCGGCCAGCGGCAAGTCCGGCATGTGTATGCCACGGTCACCACTCCTACAACCACACAAGGCTCCAAGTTATGCCAGGAAGGAAATAAATAATTTAAGTATAACACAAATTTTCACTATTTTCTTTCCAAGTAAAAATTTTTTACGTTTTATCTTCACCATTCAAGTCCAGTTGGTTACAGTTAACCTCGTTAGAAAGTATAGTTACGGAGAATGAAAAGTAAGGCTAAATATTATTTGCTGTTAACCAGACCACACACTAGAAGGTGAAGGACGACGACGTTTCTATTATTTACTGTGTTCTGATTGGTCCCACACACAAAGTGACTGACATTCCTGTCTTCCCATATCCACATAAACAGATTTTAAGGTGTCATCTTTCATAAAATATAACAGTAATAAAAGGGCAGATTAACTCACCCACATGCGGTGATCTTGACACCCAGCGCTTGACGACATTGCTTTGGGGGTCCTGGAGAGTGACAGGTGGAGGAGGTAGAACATGTCACAATGAGGGTGAAAAATCTCATTTACAAACTCATAAAATAATGAAGGTCTTTCAAACTGTAAGAAATGGTTTGCAGCAAATGTATCTTAGGAATAGTCAAGAGTTCCTGTACCAAACACTGCAATAATATTGTATTAAAATATCACAAAAATATTTTAAATAAGCCTAACTTTATAATAGCACCCAGAAATTCAGATCTCCCTTTAATGCATCGCTCTAAACAACGGAGCAAATTCAGCCAATAAACTCTCCTCCAATATTCAAATTTTTCTTAAAAAAAAAACATTGAATGTAATGAAACACCATTTCTGGGTGAGCCCAGAGGCTCCCTAGAGCTATCTTCTATATTATGATAGTCAAACATAATCATTAGGCTAATGATAATATGCAGTTCATTTGACCAGGGCATTAGTCAAAGGAGTTCAGCTCATGCCGTTCGAAGGTTACTGATTTGGCTGCTATCTTGGGCAAAATAAAAAATAACATGTCGTAGGCTGATATTCGGGCGCAGGGATTTGAAGGTCGAGCCGGGTCCTGGCCACCTGTTATTTAGTCAACTTTCCTGGTCCTGGCCATTTGTGTGTGGCTTTGGGTCGCAGGTTGAGGCCAGTTGTCTCGCCTTCATGTTGAGGAGCGTGTGGCGGCCACCTCTCAGGTAAGTCTCTCTCTTCCTTATCTTTGGTTATGTAGCTCCAGGGAGCCGTAGGGGGTTCCAGGGAGCCGTAGGGGCTCCCCACAGAAAACCATCATTGAATGTAATGAAACGCCATTTTCTGGTGAGCCTCAGACTCCCTGGCGCCCTCCCTCCGGTTGACGGGTTTTGCGATGTTTTGATACTTAGCATCCGAACTGGAATGGCTGGGTCGCTGGCGAGTTGGTGTCGGGGCTACGCGGACGAGCGGCGCGGCGGTGGGGTGTGACGTTTGCCTGTTTCCTTGGGAATGGAGGGGGTTCTGCCTATCTGTTTGGTTTTTAGCTGTAATTTTCTTACCGTGTGGGGTCTGTTTAGTTACGACTACCTTTCTGGGTGCCTAACCCCGGTCGATGGCAGATAAGGAAAACCCCAACCACAGGGGGGGTTTCCAGGGCCATTGCTCCCTGTGCCTCTCTGAGAGGGGCCAGGTTCTGGCTCGTGGTCCCCGATAGGCTGAACACCTTTGAATAATGCCTTGGTCTAACGAATTGCATATTAGCCCAATAGCTCCAGGGAGCTGTAAAGGCTACCCACAGAAAAAAAGTCCAGATTTTAAAGCAGTTCCCATATGAACCCAGATCATCAGGCAAAGTAATTTCCTGCACATAATATTTTTCTAAAATTTTATATATTTATGTTTTTTATCATTCAGTGGATGTTTAGGTTTAGGTCAGTAAAAGTGCTCAGATAATTTTCATTTCATTTTTCTATGTGGATGCTGTATTTACATATATGAGGAATATCTATCTGTCTGATTGGAGGCCAGATGTTTAAGGCTAGCTTCCCTAAACTTTCGAAGATGACTCATGGGAGGTATGGGAGTGTCATAGACCAGTCACTGGCCACTGAGCCAAGCAATCCTCCAAAACATCTAGAACCCAGATTCACCAAGGGATATTCCAAAGCATGGAAAGTTATCACAACATTGTAATTCATATTTCACACAACTCCTATGATTTTATCAGCATTTTGTGAATTCATTGATGATCTGCAGTGAATAACTGATAAATACTCTACTAAACCATGTCACTATAGTGTCCTTGGGAAATGAATAAAATATGGACAATGAAGCTGTGAATTTTCTCCATGCATTGATAGGTTCCTTGGTGGGTCTACAAGAAAGTGTCCGTTGCCACAACTTTACAATTACTGAACAATGAAACATTTGGCACATACCAGAATAAAGATATCGATGGGCTCATCATAGGGCTTGAGATCCGTGGTAAGCAGAATCATGCGCACGCCCACTGTCCAGCGGGAGGATAGAGAGAGTGAGTCTACGGAGGTATGATGAGAGATGGTGGCAGATGGGTGACGGGTAATGGTCGAGAGTGGCTGAGGGAGAGAGAGGTTTCTGGAGCGGTTGTAGAGGGTTCAGGGTGAAAGTAGATGGTTTAGGGTGAGGCTGAGGGAAGCCTAAGGAAGTATGTGTGAGGCCTATGAAGGTGAGAGGGAAAGGGGTAGGGTGAGAATGGTGTGAGGGAAGGAAGGGAGATGGAATGGGGGTGATTAGTGAAGATAGAAAGGGTGACGGGAGATGGCTGGGGACAATAGGAGACTTGGAAGGTTTGTTAGTTTGATAGTGAATGGGGTGAGGAATGGTAAAAGTAAATTTATTACTTTATGTAACAAATCATTATGTATATACAGTACACAAATTCACATATGAATTAAGTCATTCACATTTACTTAGGCTCTATAAGAGACTCGAACCACGGACCCCGCGCATGTGAGGCAGAGGGTCTATCCACTCAGCTGTGAGTAGTCTTAATGGGGCAAGATTCCAGAAGCAACTACTGCTGCTGTGCTGGAATGTTAAACTCCGTGACAACTACTGAAGCTCAGAGGAAGCTCAGAGAGTACAACACAGGCAGACAAAAGTCAAATCATCCCAGAGTTAAGTCAACTCTCGTATCAGGAACGGTTGAGGGCCACAGGGCTGACAACACTACAAGCCAAACATGACAGGGCGGATCTCAGTGAAACTTTTAAAATACAGAACAATTTGGTGAGAATTGATCGGGAAATGTTCTTAAAAAGGTGTAATGTGACACAAAGAAGGAGCAACAGTTTTAAGCTGGACAAGCCACAGTGTAGGACTGAGAACAGGAGATGCTTCCTCACCCACGGGGTCATTAACACACGGAACCGCCTTCCCACACAACCTCTAAATGCCAAGACTTTTGAATTTCAAATTCAAACTGGAAAAGATTATCAAGGCAAATTTTAATATTATTTTTATATTTCATTGTTTCAGGGGACACGAAGCCAGCGTGTATTCACACACGTTAGGCTTATATCGAGTTTACCCTACCCCGGTGGGAGCCGAGCGGACAGCACGCTGGACTTGTGATCCTGTGGTCCTGGGTTCGATCCCGGGCGCCGGCGAGAAACAATGGGCAGAGTTTCTTTCACCCTGTTACCTAGCAGTAAAATAGGTACCTGGGTGTTAGTCAGCTGTTACGGGCTGCTTCCTGGGGGTGGAGGCCTGGTCGAGGACCGGGCCGCCTCCAAGTCCAATTACTTACCCCGCCCAGGCTGCAACCCCCCCCCCCCCCCCACAACAAGCTGACTAACTCCTGAATACTTACTTACTACTAGGTAAACAGAGGCATTAGGTGAAAGGAAATGTACCCAACTATTTCTGTCCTGTGTGTGATTCAACCCCAGAAGTCTGGAGAGTACAATCTGTGCTTTTATGTAGATAGTACAGTTGGACTCATTGTTGATCCACAATCAGAAACCCTGGGTTAAAATCCCGGGCAGGAGAGAAATGGTTGGGCACGTTTCCTTTCGCCTTATGCTTTTTTCACCTACCAGAAAGTTAGTCTAGGAGTTAGTCAACTGGTGTGGAGTGGGCTAACATTGGAGTTACATCCTGTGCACCGTCAGTACTTCCATCTTATACAATAAAAATAATCAAAATCAAAATGTTGATTCAGGTAAAAGTACATAAATAGAGGATGAGTTACAAACATAATGTTGGATTTATAAAGATCTGATTTAAATCAGATCTATATGCAGTCATATTATTACTTCTGCATGACCCGATCAACTACCGTGATTAACCCTTGTGTAAGAGGCGACTCACCCTCCTGGTTGCCAGTGAAGCAGGGTCTGGAGAGGTGGAGGAGGATGGTGAGGAAGGTGGGCGAGGCCTGCACCTGTGTAGAGTTACGGAACACTAGCCTACTGCCACAGTGACCCTCCACCAGGAGAGTGTACCTCCGCACACCGTTAGAATGAGGTACCTGTGTGAGGGACCAGTAATGGGGCTGTTTAATACTCCACCAATATATATCTAATCCTTCTGTAACAACGAGAAGGTCCAGTGATATTAGATAAAACCTCAATTAATTCATTAAATTCTCATAGAACTTGAATAAGGCATCTGTTCATTAAGGGTTCAATTACAGAACTGTATTTAATCGATACTAAATAAAATAAAACCCAAAAAATATTGTACACTTAAAGTTAAAGAGACTGTAGTATAATTATAAACACTCAGATGGTTTTACAGGAATGACTTAGAGGCTTTCAAACTTTCTAGTAATGCATCAGGAACATGAATTAACGTTTCATTTGTGAAGCAGATGTCACCTTAAATGAAAGACCTACAGAGACCTAAATTGCTGCGAGTGTTAGTGCTTCTCCAAGATTGTACAATTTAATAACCAAACTTTGCACTTGCACAACCAGTTGTACCTTCTTAAATATGTAGAATATAAGTTAATACATATGAAACGCTGTTATTAGCGGCTTTAGGCATAGTATATATAGTATTATTCTATCTTGACATCCACCATTCAGCTTGTAACTCATTT
>WNGS01165503.1:19497504-19518158 GCA_020271785.1 Procambarus virginalis | reverse complement strand
TCATGTCCTCTGCGTTCAGTGGCTGCTGGTCCTGTAGACCAACCTGGTATGCCAGCTCTCCCGCCCTCTGCAGGATCTCTATTGTCTCCTCTTGCACTTTTCATCTGACGAGAGTGGCAGAATGACGATCTACACCAAAGAAATATTTAAATTTTAATTTAATTGAATATTGTTTCTCAAGTCAAGTGCGTTTCTGCCGGAAACGCTGCGCGTACTAGTGGCTTTACAACAATGTAATTACTATGCTATGTATCCTCACAATCCAATGTACCTTCTTGTATAAATATAAATAAATAAAGTCCAGCACCACAACTGTCTCCAATCTTTCTCATGGTGGGTGCAATGTGCTTCAAGATTTATTATTCAAATGATTACAGATCTTTGTCTTAATTTAATAACTTTTTTAAATCATGATTGTTATGACATTGTAATACTGTAGCATGAATGAGAAATCCACATTTGATGAGTAAATTTTTGCTGACCATTGAGCTCTCTGAATCAAGAATAATGTTCAACACATTTTCAAAGTCTCCTCACACAAGGCAAATAACATTTCATACATGCACAGACAAACTGCTACATTGGTGATACTTTAAAACAATAACAAAACCATCGTTGAATATAATGAAACGTCATTTCTGGGTGAGAGCCGGAGGCTCCCCAGAGCTATACCGGGCTGATGTGTATATATTAGACCGTGGCAACAGTCACTAGGTGGAGTTGTAGACCTACAGGCGACCACGAGCCACAACCTGGCCCCTTCAGAGAGGCACGGGGAGCAATGGCCTGTAGACACCCCCATATAGTTGGAGCAGTCTATACATGTCTGTCATCTACCAGGTCAGGCACCCAGAAAGGAAGGAAGCCCAAAACAAACTACAGCTGGTTAAACATTGCAAACCGAAAGCCGAACGAGCAAGCAGAACTCCCCAATCAGAAAACAAGGCAACAATCATGACGTGACCACAGCCGCCGTGCCGGTGTCTGCGCAGCTTCCCTCTCCCAGACCTCCCGCGCCGGCTACCTAACCTCAGTTTTGAGGCTGTTGTGTTGGGTGGAGGACGATTGACTCTGGCTCCAATCCTTGAGCAGTGTTGTGCATTGTGCTGTTGTGGTGCGGTGTGGTGGTGTGCGAGCCAGTGTTGTTCCAGAAGTACAGGGGCAGCATGCGCCTAGGGTTCCCTTCCCTAGGTCCCCTGCAAGTGCTGCCCCTACAAGTGCTGCCCCTGCAAGTGCTGCCCCTGCAAGTGCTGCCCCTGCAAGTGCTGCCCCTGCAAGTGCTGCCCCTACAAGTGCTGCCCCTACAAGTGCTGCCCCTGCAAGTGCTGTCCCTGCAAGTGCTGCCCCTACAAGTGCTGCGCCTGCAAGTGCTGCCCCTGCAAGTGCTGCCCCTACAAGTGCTGCCCTGCAAGTGCTGCCCCTGCAAGTGCTGCCCCTGCAAGTGCTGCCCCTGCAAGTGCTGCCCCTGCAAGTGTTGCCCCTGCAAGTGCTGCCCCTGCAAGTGCTGCCCCTACAAGTGCTGCCCCTGCAAGTGCTGCCCCTCAAGTGCTGCGCCTGCAAGTGCTGCCCCTGCAAGTGCTGCGCCTGCAAGTGCTGCCCCTGCAAGTGCTGCCCCTACAAGTGCTGCTACAAGTGCTGCCCCTGCAAGTGCTGCCCCTACAAGTGCTGCCCCTGCAAGTGCTGCCCCTGCAAGTGCTGCGCCTGCAAGTGCTGCCCCTGCAAGTGCTGCCCTGCAAGTGCTGCGCCTGCAAGTGCTGCCCCTGCAAGTGCTGCCCCTGCAAGTGCTGCCCCTACAAGTGCTGCGCCTGCAAGTGCTGCCCCTGCAAGTGCTGCGCCTGCAAGTGCTGCCCTGCAAGTGCTGCCCCTACAAGTGCTGCGCCTGCAAGTGCTGCCCCTGCAAGTGCTGCCCCTGCAAGTGCTGCCCCTGCAAGTGCTGCCCCTGCAAGTGCTGCCCCTACAAGTGCTGCGCCTGCAAGTGCTGCCCCTACAAGTGCTGCCCCTACAAGTGCTGCCCTACAAGTGCTGCCCCTGCAAGTGCTGCCCCTGCAAGTGCTGCCCCTACAAGTGCTGCCCCTGCAAGTGCTGCCCCTGCAAGTGCTGCCCCTGCAAGTGCTGCCCCTGCAAGTGCTGCTCCTACAAGTGCTGCGCCTGCAAGTGCTGCCCCTGCAAGTGCTGCGCCCTGCAAGTGCTGCCCCTGCAAGTGCTGCCCCTGCAAGTGCTGCGCCTGCAAGTGCTGCCCCTGCAAGTGCTGCGCCTGCAAGTGCTGCCCCTGCAAGTGCTGCGCCTGCAAGTGCTGCCCCTGCAAGTGCTGCGCCTGCAAGTGCTGCCCCTGCAAGTGCTGCCCCTGCAAGTGCTGCCCCTGCAAGTGCTGCCCCTGCAAGTGCTGCCCCTGTAAGTGCTGCCCCTGCAAGTGCTGCCCCTGTAAGTGCTGCCCCTGCAAGTGCTGCCCCTGCAAGTGCTGCCCCTGTAAGTGCTGTCCCTGTAAGTGCTGCCCCTGCAAGTGCTGCCCCTGTAAGTGCTGCCCCTGCAAGTGCTGCCCCTGCAGTTTGGGGTTATCTTCTTCAAACTGTTCGGGAGCAGGGTTCTGCAGGGTTCTTTTGCTGCGTAGTGAGTGCCCGCCCTGGGGTCAGCTGGGGGGTTTTCCTTCTCTGTTTGGCCTTGGGTAAGAGGTAGCATCGTCGCTGGCAGGGGAGCAAGGTACTGTGCAGCTGTCTTATAATACGCATTGCGGCCAGTTCTGTTCCTCCTGGTTCCAGGTTCTGGTTCGTGGTTCCCGGTAGGCATAAGAACTCCATACGACTGAAGCCCCAGACTAATATAGCTAACATCAGTCCGATAGCTCCAGGGAGCCTCCGGGACTCACCCAGAAAATGGCGTTTCATTACATTCAACGCTGGTTTTTACATTCTTGCAAAGCCACTAATACGCATAGCTTTTAGGGCAGGTCCTTAATCTAAACAGATCAGGAAAGATGAAAAGGTACATTGTAGCAAAATTGTATATCAACATATAATTCCAATATAAATTGACAGAGGGTGATTACACTGGTGAAGATATGTCCTAATTTAAGTACGAATATTGGGGAAGTGAGTAGCACATGAGTACCTTGCATGAGTACCTTAGGTGGTACTTAGTACCACCTAAATACATTTACAGGACAAGAACTACACTCGTGGTGTCCCGTGGAGAAGGTGGTGGAGGCCAAAACTATCAGCAGTTTCAAAGCGCTGCATGTCAGTGCCAGGAAGATGGGACACCACCAGCGGAGCTCTTATCCTGTATGTACACTTAGGTAATTACGGGAGCATGTGGCATGGGGAAAGGGTGGCATGTGAGGGTAAAGATCACCTGAGGAAGGCTGGAGGTGCCACCAGTGACGGACGTGACGGTGACAGAGATGACCAGTGAGGACTCAGCCAGGCGCTCCTCCTCTACTGGCACCCCATCGCTGTACTTCACGCACACCTGTTGGCGGAGGAGAGGTGACAGCCCTCTTGGTGATGGAGGCGTGGTGGTGGAGGCTACAGGCAGGGACACTATAATGGTGGGGAGTAACCGTGAGGGAGAGAGTGGTGGGAGGAAGGGCGAGGGAGACGAGTAATGATGAGGGAGACGAATAATGGTGAGGGAGAGGAGTAATGGTGGGGAGTAACTCTGTCCCTTGGGACTATTACTACTTCTACTCAGTCCTGCACTTTGTTTAGGTACTGCATCTTGCACTAATCTTAATTCTTAACTTTCCTCATCAGTTCTTTACCATCTGCATACACTGACATTTACGTGTGACCTGAGGGACACTATCTCTGGTGGCTTTGACGAGAACAGGAAATCAGCATCTTGTCTCACCAGGAAGGTGATCAGACCAGGAATAATTGGGGTCTAAGAACTGAGTCTTATGGGATCTACAGCATGTATATTATGCTTGTATATAAATTAGAAGCATTTGGTCATTTTTGGTCATTTCATGTCAACAGTTTGTTCCTGTAAGCTATAGTGAAATGAATGTGTTATGTGGGGAGCCGGTCGGCCGAGCGGACACCACGCTGGGCTTGTGATCCTGTGGTCCCGGGTTCGATCCCGGACGCCGGAGAGAAACAATGGGCAGAGTTTCTTTCACCCTATGCCCCTGTTACCTAGCAGTAAAATAGGTACCTGGGTGTTAGTCAGCTGTCACGGGCTGCTTCCTGGGGGTGGAGGCCTGGTCGAGGACCGGGCCGCGGGGACACAAAGCCCCGAAATCATCTCAAGATAACCTCAAGAAGAAGATAGCATAACAATTTCTGAACCACTTCGAGTTAAAATCATGAAGTCTCCAGTTATCCTGAAGTCACTTAAAGATTCTTTGATATCACCTTAAGTAATTACATGGCACCTTATTTCATTGCTGAACCATTTTAAGATAGCATGTTATCTGGTGAGACACCTACCACAAAGCTGTAGGGCATACCAGGACGGAATATGAAGGGAGATGTTCCCACCACCATCACATCTATGGTGCTGCCGATGATCCGGGTCCTATAGTGCAGAAAAAATGGCAAATTAAAAAATACTTGAACCATGTTCTATATTTATGAAAGTTTACCAAACTTCTACACAAGAAACGTTACTGACTTATGGGGTAAACAAAGATGACTCACCCACAATGGTAAATGTGGGTACTAAGTGAAATAATGTCGTTCACAGCCCCACTAACTACCTTTTATCCCGAATTGATTTAACAAATTCGAGATGAAATTAATTAAATGCAATAAAGCCTAAACATCCCCTAAATGTTGTGTAAAATTTACAGTGTAAATATAATTCAATCAATTCAAGAGAAAAGAGATTACTGAATTTAAAGAAAAGTGACCAAAAGATAAATTTAAACAAAATCTGGTGAAAGTGACCGAACTTAAAGGTAGACTAAAATGCTAACATGACATGTTAACATAAACTTCGAAGCAATTTGGATGATGTAAATGTGATAAGAAGCAAAAAGTGAAAAAGAGTTCTTACATACTGATGTCTACTGATGCTTGAAAGACATGGCTCAATCCTGCAAGCACATTTAGCAAAGAATGTACGTTCATAAGAACACACAAAACAAACATTACAAAATAATAACAGGAATCACTCAAATTGACAAATTCGTGACACCAGCAACTTTAAGAACAAGAGGACACATATTCAAGCTAAGGAAACAAAGGCGCCAAAAAATATTAGACAATTTTCTTTTGCATAGTGGTAGACGGTTGAAACAAGTTGGGTGAGAAGGTGGTGGAGGCCAAGACCGTCAGTAGTTTCAAAGCGTTATATGACAAAGAGTGCTGGGAAGACGGGACACCACGAGCGTAGCTCTCATCCTGTAACTACACTTAGGCAATTACACCACAAGCATGACTCTCATCCTATAACTACACTTCAAGTAATTGCATACGCATGCAGTGGTCTACATTCTCAACTTGCAATGCAGGGCCCCGGGTTTGTTTGCCAGGCGGGCCAGAAATGGTTGGGCACGTTTCCTTTCACCAGATGCCTATGTTTACCTGGGAGTTTGGCAACTGTTCAACTGTTGTGGGTTGCATCCTGGGGAAGGTCAGTAGTTGACCTAAAGGAACGTTAATGAGCCTAAATACAGTACAGGCTTCCTATTCCCAACAGCAGGAATTTTAATTATACATGTGCACATATGTTCTCTCAACATGTATAGATAAGTGTGATATGACGTCAACCAACTATTTGAAGGCTCTGGAACACAATGCTGTCTGGTTTATCCTGAGCCTAACATGAT
This sequence comes from Procambarus virginalis, assembly GCA_020271785.1. Lineage (NCBI taxonomy): Eukaryota > Metazoa > Arthropoda > Malacostraca > Decapoda > Cambaridae > Procambarus > Procambarus virginalis. Next base: position 19,512,388 of record WNGS01165503.1, on the reverse strand, counting down.
TGTAACTTAGCAGTAAATAAAGTTTATTCCTAATTAAACGCTAATAATAAGTTCATTAAATAAACCGATGAACTGATGTACAATAACACCTCTTATTTTGTAGTTTAATTTGGAACATCAGCACCACTCTTAATAAACTCTAATCTTATTTAAAAAAAAGGAGAAAGAAAGAAAGTGAAAACAAGAAAGAGGAGAATACATTTTTATTACTTGATCGTATTTAAGCTATTAATATTTGGTTACCTTGGGATGCTAAGTCCTCACTAGATTACCTGAATTCTCAAACCCACAGGATTTCAAAATACATCTTTGAAAGCCACTCTGAAAGACCACAAAACTCCAGTACCTTTCTGAAAGGTCACAGCTTTCCAGGACCTCTCTGGAAGAATATAAGGTTTCTAGAGTCTTGAGGAAGGATGCCAAGGTTAGTATACCCACCTGGAGTGTGCCTCTGCCTTGATCCAAGTGAAAGTATCATAGAAAACGCTCTCCACCTTCACTTCAGCACCCTCCAGCTCCTCCACATGATCCAGCAATGACTCCATCGGGAACGCAAACTCCAGTTCTGCATATACCTTGGGTATTATAACAAAAGACGAGTGTGTTATGGAAAGTTGTTGACATGTAGGATGTGAAGAGGTTGGTTACTTACAGTTAATTAGGTAGTTCTTAGTTTCTCTTTGTCCTTCTCTCAACCAGTTTAAGTCTTTACTGTCATTAGGGAGCTCATTCCATAGTTTGACACCCCTTGATTTGCAGAGCTTTAATTTGTAATGTCTTCTTCCCTTATTGTCCTGATCTACCTTGTTATTGTTCACACTTACATCCAGACATCTAATCTCAAGCAATTTAAAGTGCTGTTAAGCATCTCTCCTCAGTTTGCTAAGGTCACCATCCAATCCAAAGATAAGTGCACTCCTTCCATCTTTTACCTGACATAGAACATAGAGATCCTGCTCATGAACAAGTCCCAATTTTTGATGAATGGTATTATGCTATTAAAACAATTGCTTGGACAAATGGTGAATATTATTTTAAATTAAAAGTGAAAAAGTTTAAAAATGATTCAACTATTAAATATGGCTAAGAGATACAAGTAGTGGTTACTCAAAAACATCCAGTTCCTCTCTAAATGCAATAATCAGGCTTTAGACATAGAATGTGAACTCACGTAATCATAGAAGATAGAAGAGACCAGCTTGAACTCGGAGTCGGGAAGCATCCACGGCTGCTTAACATAAAGGGTGAGGGTGGCATTGCCAGAAATTGGTTTGTCGGTGGCAAAGCTGCCCGTCAGTAGGCCTGTAATCTCCTCCTCGTCTGACATTGTGTAGAATGGCATCTCAATCTGCAGCTGAAGGAGAGGTGCGTGCTTAGTATCTCACACCATACAATGTGACCCATCATGCACTATGGCATGGGATAAGTATGTAATTTTAATTAAAAACTGATGAAACATAATTTATATCTGTGCTCTATATCTTTAAAACCTAAAGTTCAGTACCAATCCAACCTCAAATGCTTTTCAGAGAGCTGCAAAGAAACCCATAGATACACTAGACACAAATATCTATTTGATGTGCCAAGAGTCCAACTCGACCAAAGAAGAAATGCCATTCACCAGCGGTGAATGTAATGAAACGCCATTTTCTGGGTGAGCCCCAGAGGCTCCCTGGAGCTATCAGGCTGATATATGTTATATTAATCTGGGGCATCAGTCAACTGGAGTTCAGCCTACAGGGGACCACAAGCCAGAACCTGGCCGCCCCTCAGGGAGGCGAAGGGAAAAATGGCCTATAGAAACCCCCATGTGGTTGGGGTCATTCCATGTCTGCCATCGACCGGGGTTGCACCCAGAAAGGTAGGCATAACAGAACAAACCCCACTTGGTAAGAAATAGCGACCGAAAACCTAACAGGGAGGCAGAACTCGCCCTACAACTTAAGAAAAAAGCAAACGTCACACCTCACCGACGCGCCACTGATCCGCACAGCTCCCCCCCCCCCTCTCCCTCCCTCCACCTAAATGTCAGCCCAGGACATATTGTCGAAGACAGCAGTCAAACCAGCAAACTACAAACGTCGTGGGCATGAGGATAGACCACAGGCTGGCTACACTTAATGACCCTGCTGATGATCTGGGAAACCCGAGTCCTGGAACAGGGAACGAGGGAAACTGAATCAACCAAAAGTGCATCCCTGGCCAAAGAAGCCGAGGCGCGTAAGATACTGTGAAGAGCCGCAACTGGACACAACACAAGATGCACCCTCGGCCTGACAAACCAAGCATCAACGACCCAAGGACTCCTTCGGAAAGCAGCCGTCTCATTCTTCGCCAGAAAATGAGAAAGCTGCAACAGAACAAACCTACCACCAGGACCAAAAAGCAGAAACCCCTGCGCCGGAGGAGAGCATGAAGCTCACCAACCTGACCCCCAGAGGCCAATGCCAACAGAAAGAGAGCCATGGAAAAACAATCTTGAACCGAAGGGACCACCACGAACCAAGGTGAAGACAGAAAAAATGAGTACCCTGTCCAAGGACCAGGACGGCTCAGAGGGTGCATGATCAGGCCAGTGGTGAAACAAAGCATGAGAAAGCTTACGAAAAGTGACAACCACTCCAAACACAAGCAGGAGCGGCTCCGCCAGCGCCACACAATATGAGGCGACATTATGTATCATCAAATGACAGTCCTGAAAAAGCCAAGAAAGAAAAGACAAGACAACCCGATCAGAAACAGAAGACAACTTAAGAAGAGAGAGAAAATGGCAGAAATAACACCAGGAAACTTTATACTGTTGCCGAGACGAAGCTCACAGGTGGGACACCATCGACGAAGCCACCTGATCATGATGCAAATGGTGACAGACCTGCATCAAAAAGACAGACACGAAGAGCGGAAGAGAAGACCGAACCAGCCAGGTACCTGACCGACCGATCTGATGAAAGAGGCAGAGCCGCAGAAAACATCATGGGTTCGGACTACAAGCAAGCAGCGCTTGAAACCAAGCCTGTTAGCGACAAAGGGCCACCATCCATTCAGTGGACAGGGAGATGAACCGAGACAGTCCAACCACCAGGACGTTCGACACTCCTCAGGTATAAACTGCCTAGAGAGCCAAACCCTGAGAATCCAGCAGATTAGTCACTCGAAGCGACCAGCCCCAAAGAAGCAAGGACCAAAGAGAACCCCCGCGGTGCAGACAATGAACCACTGGAGAGTCCGAATGTAGCGGATCATCCACTCCCGAGCGACCTGAACCCTCGAAGTGACAGCCAGACCAGCGTGAACTCCCGCACCATACTGTGAGTTCGATGGAAGGACGGACCCCACCGTACCTGGCCAGCCAGGTAAGCACTGGCCATAAAACCCAACCAAGAGACAAGGCAACCGTGAACACATCGAGCAAGGGCTTGGGTAGGCGCCAAGGCACTGAACACCGAAAAAACCGAAGAGGAAGCCAGCGATAATAGCAACCGACGCAACCCGGAGCCCGAACCAACGATGCAAAGAGGTGGAAAGGAGTCCCCGAAGGAAACCAAAACAGACACCGAAGCCAGACCCCGAAACAGCGGGTAAAACCAGCACAGCAAAGTTCAGGCTCCCACGCAACTGCTCGAGAAACCGCTGAATGAAAACATTGTTTCATTCGGCGAATGTTCCAAATATAACCCCCCTGAAACAGCCGAAGGCGGGACTGCAGCCACAACAATGACTCCGGAGGGAGAGACATGGAAGCGTTCAGAGAGTCCCAACGAGACCAGCCAGGTCCGAACCTGGGACAGATGGGACTTCCTCCAGGACACCAGGAACCCGAACCCGGCAAGCTGGAAAAGAATCACACCTGGCGAGCAGACAAGCAGACCGGCTGAGAGCCCACACAACTAGTATCGAGGTGAGCCACACCTGAATACCAAGCAGACATAGAAGCGAACAGGGTAAGACACGGAATAGGGTACGGAATTATACACCTCATTGGTATATTGACAGTTGTAAGAAAAGATCTAAGAATTTTTTACAATGGTGGCAATATAAATAAATGGAATAAAAAAATAAAAGACTATAAATTTGTCTTATATACCTTTTTAGACAAAAATATCCAAAGATATTTGATTTGATCAAAGATTTCAAAGCTGGAGAAATGCTGACCTGGAGAGCGTGCAGAGATCCTTTACTGCTAGAATCCACTCGGTAAAACATCTAAACTATTGGGACCGACTAAAGAGCCTAAATCTGTACTCCCATGAGCGCAGGCGGGAGAGATACATAATAATTTACACATGGAAAATATTAGAGGGGTGGTCCCAAACCTGCACACAGAAATAACATCACATGAGACCAGAAGACATGGCAGGGTGTGCAGAATACCCCCGTTGAAAAACAGAGGTGCAACTGGTACTCTGAGAGAGAACTCTATCAACATCAGAGGCCCGAGACTGTTCAACACGCTTCCACTACACATAAGGGCATAACTGGCAAACCGCTCACAGTGTTCAAGAGGGAACTGGATAAGCACCTCCAAAGGATTCCTGATCAACCAGGCTGTGACTCATACGTCAGGCTGCGAGCAGCCGCGTCCAACAGCCTGGTTGATCAGTCCAGCAACCAGGAGGCCTGGTCGATGACCGGGCCGCGGGGGACGCTAAGGCCCCGGAAGCACCTCAAGGTAAGGCAAGACCTTAGCGACATTAATTACACATTTATATTCAATTTCCAAATTATGATTAGGAGAAAGCTTGTCACAACAAACTCAAACAGTAGTAATAACAATAATGTTGGAAGTGATGGTTTGTTATGTTGATATTGGTGTTAACAATAACAAACAGTGGGGAGTGGTGTTAATGCAGGTAATGGGGAGAGTTGTAGCAGTGGTAACGTTGATAATGGTAATAAACTGCCGAAGTGCTTTGCGTAATAGTGGCTTTAGGCATTGTATGTACGAGCTCTATCTATAAATCCATCAACTTTTGTATCTTACCTTGTATGTATGTACCTTACCGGAATAAAAAATTATTATTTATTTATTTATTATAATAATAATAACAACAATGTAGGTATGTAATGGTGTTTATGTGATAAATTGTAATGATTGCAATGATCATATGTGGGTGTGACTGGTCGTGGTGTATTGAAGAGTTGATGAACATAAAAAAGCAATAACAAAATTTGATAAGAATAATGCCATTGCTAACCATTGTTGGGATTTTAATCATAGGATGGATTTTAATAATAGTAAAATTATACATAAAAGGTCTTGTAAATTCGACATTAAAAAAAATTGCCAGTCTTCCAACTATTTGTAGAGTTCATGTAGATCTCTTTGTAAGGCCTCAATATCGTTTTCGCTAACATTTACCATATATCTTAGTGTAATCTGCAAATCTAATGATGTGGGTTGTAATATTCTTATCTATGGCATTGATGTTTATGATATAAAAAAAAAAAAGTATGGTTTTGGGATTGGCCCCAAAATTGGCCTTGTGATTACCCCAAAATGTACTACTTAAAACTTCATGTTAAACTTAAAATAATGTTTAGATGCTTAACATAATTAGTGGCTTTATAAAAATACATAATATACTATAAAATTACTGTAATTAGGTGCATTAAAATATTTATAAATATAATATTAGTATTACCTCATAGAATGGTTCATAGATCTTGTGGACTAAGAATATCTCTCTCAACTTGTCCTTGAGCGTTGACTCTGACTTTCCACCACACCGGCCAGCGGCAAGTCCGGCAGTGGTGCCACGGTCACCACTCCTACAACCACACAAGGCTCCAAGTTATGCCAGGAAGGAAATAAATAATTTAAGTATAAACACAAATTTCACTATTTTCTTTCCAAGTAAAAATTTTTTTACGTTTTATCTTCACCATTCAAGTCCAGTTGGTTACAGTAAACTCGTTAGAAAGTATAGTTACGGAGAATGAAAAGTAAGGCTAAATATTATTTGCTGTTACCAGACCACACACTAGAAGGTGAAGGGACGACGACGTTTCTATTATTTACTGTGTTCTGATTGGTCCACACACAAAGTGACTGACATTCCTGTCTTCCCATATCCACATAAACAGGATTTTAAGGTGTCATCTTTCATAAAATATAACAGTAATAAAAGGGCAGATTAACTCACCCACATGCGGTGATCTTGACACCAGCGCTTGACGACATTGCTTTGGGGGTCCTGGAGAGAGACAGGTGGAGGAGGTAGAACATGTCACAATGAGGGTGAAAAATCTCATTTACAAACTCATAAAATAATGAAGGTCTTTCAAACTGTAAGAAATGGTTTGCAGCAAATGTATCTTAGGAATAGTCAAGAGTTCCTGTACCAAACACTGCAATAATATTGTATTAAAATATCACAAAAATATTTTAAATAAACCTAACTTTATAATAGCACCCAGAAATTCAGATCTCCCTTTAATGCATCGCTCTAAACAACGGAGCAAATTCAGCCAATAAACTCTCCTCCAATATTCAAATTTTCTTAAAAAAAAAAACATGAATGTAATGGAACACCATTCTGGGTGAGCCAGAGACTCCCTAGAGCTATCTTCTATATTATGATAGTCAAACATAATCATTAGGCTAATGATAATATGCAGTTCATTTGAACAGGGCATTAGTCAAAGGAGTTCAGCTCATGCCGTTCGAAAGGTTACTGATTGCTGCTATCTTGGGAAAAATAAAAAAAACATGTCTTAGGCTGATATTCGGGCGCAGGGATTTGAAGGTCGAGCCGGGTCCTGGCCACTGTTATTTGGTCCAACTTTCTGGTCCTGGCCATTTGTGTGTGGCTTTGGGTCGCAGGTTGAAGCAGTTGTCTCGCCTTCTGTTGAGGAGCGTTGTGGCGGCCACCTCTCAGGTAAGTCTCTCTCTTCCTTATCTTTGGTTATGTAGCTCCAGGGAGCCGTAGGGGGTTCCAGGGAGCCGTAGGGGCTCCCCACAGAAAACCATCATNAAGAGTACTGGGAAGACGGGACACCACGAGCGTAGCTCTGATCCTGTAAGTACACTTATATAATTACAAGCTCATTCTAAGAAACTTCTGAGAAGCAAACAGATGAAAGGACACTTTGATGTAAATGGCTGACAGGTGTAAGATCCACCAGGTGAGATAGATATATATATCAGTGCTCCATGTGTTTGATCATTCCCTACAGCCCTGCTTCTTTGAGCCTTTCAAGTGAATTGTAGTGTAACGTACCTGATATTTTCAGCCGAGTCTGAAGGAGATTGCAAGTAAGCGGACTTCCATATTAGTTGAGTTTTCCAGTAATAATACTTTCAAAAAGAAAGCATTTAATTTTTTTTATTCATATATATACAAGAGTTGTTACATTCTTGTACAGCCCTATATAGCTACAGCACGCATAGCGTTTCGGACAATCTCATTTCATCCCTTACAGCATACATTTATATTGTCTTAAGAGTAAATAACAAGCTGGTTCCTTTATGCAAATGCAATCATCTATTTATAAAGAAAGACAAAACAGAGAGAAGCGAGAAGCTACCTCACTCGTCTCAATAGGTCACAACATGGCGCGAGCCATGTCCCTCACCCATATACTGAGTGAGGGATACCTGTCTCCTGCTCCATCACACCCTCCCTAAAGCACTCCCTTACATCCTATCTCAAGGCTCACACCAACATACAAGCTCATAGACACATGCAGGTTCATAAATATAATAAAAAAAGCATAAAAAATGTAGCAAAAAAAAGACTCACATCCTAGTTCATCGAAGCCATTGGTACAGTGGTTCCTTCCATCACAAAGATGGTCATGAAGGAAGCAGGTTCCATCTCCACACTCCAGGTGACCCTTTCTGATATCACATCTCCTTTCTGTCAAGAGGAGATGTGTCATTCCTTGTGGCACCTTGTCATTCTCTACAACAATACTGTAGTTTGATTTTTAGTGTAAATTAAATAATTTCATCGAAGACATGTCCCAGTTTGGTAACTTTTTCTCTGAAAAGATCAATGTTTTCAAACTTTGCAACACCTTAGCTGAAGATCTGATCAGATCCTTCTTCAAAATTCAAGAATGAATTAATGTTACTTTCTCAACCCAATTTACCTTCTTGTATATAAATAAATAAATTATTTATGCATTATGTTCAAAGACTATTTTCATAAAAACAATGAACCATTTTACATATTCAAGAAAATTTTTATTTTAATAAATGAGGCCTACCAAAGTTTTACCCATCTTTAAGTTGTAGGAGATTTATATGCTTAAATAGGCAAAGATAATCCATGCAAATTTACACAAAATTTTCACCTTCAGCAGATCATGTATGTTCAACATACCAAAGGTACCTCATCATGTCCGTATATCACAAGTACATCAAAAGGTCACAGGTCTAATAACACTGCAGATCACACATAACAGAATTGATCTCATCAAAACTTGTATAATTCTGAATAACTTGAAGGATATTGATGCAGACCACCTCTTTAAAAGGTAATGACATACTATACAAAGATCCAAGATAAAAAGATCAGTAGAGAGAGAATATTAATAAACAAAGAATATGCAGTAACCTGTGCCAGGAGTGAGGGCGATGGTGGCGTCAGTGAGGAGTATGAGGGCAGCATCCTGGAAGGTAGCGAGGACATCTCTGGCGTAGCTGTGGGCAGGCAGGGCCACCAGACGGTCAGCAAACTCTCCTTCCCGAGAGCGATGGAGCACCGCGTGGTTGGTTCTGCACCAGGCAACATCGGTAAGAGAACTACACAATAATAGCATTAAAATGGAAATTACTGGTGTAGTTTGTTATCTTAGAGATGAGAAGATTAGAGAGTTTTTGGACATGAGAATCTGTATGCAATTTGGAGTGTTAAAAATTATTAATTGTTATGTTAGCAATTATTACTTACTATATGTATGTAAGTATCTCTTATTGGTGTTTATTACTCATGATGTTTGGTCCGTTATTTAATGTTGCTCAACAGTACAACTAAGACTCATCACTGTTACCCTGGGATGAATACCACCTCCACTCAGCTGCTGTGATAGTCAATACTCACCAGAAGAATATCTCAACATTACTGGACAATTTATTCTGGGGAATTTATCCGACCCCCCCCCCCCACTAAATTACAGTACTGTATAACCATTTCACACTTCATACATGATGGGTTTTCCATCAATGACTATTTGAGGGAGAGAGTGCGACGAGCGAGCGGCGCGTTGTTTTGATGACGTTTTTCACGGGGAGAGTTCTTGGACTGTGTTCGGTGTTGGGTTGGAATGTTCTACTACAGTTAGGGTTTGTTTTGGGACGCCTTCCTTTCTGGGCGCCTTTCCTGGACGATGGCAGACACGGATGTACTCTCATACAAGGGAGTGTTATAGGCCATTGCTCCCTGCGCCTCTCTGAGGAAGCCAGGTTGTCTCGGGGTTCCCAGTAGGTAAGAACTCCATGTGGCTGATGCCCAGACTAATATATCATATATCAGTCAGATAACTCCAGGAGCCTCTAGGGCTAACCCAGAAAATGGCGTTTCATTACATTCAACGCTGGTTTATTCATTATAATTTATAATTCATTATGTGGGGATAAAGCCAGTTTATGTAGACATACAGTACATGATAGTTTACAGGCTGCCTCCGAGCCTAGAATGCAAGTTCTGCTCGATGCTTTGGCTACTAGAGCTGAGGAATGTGGCCTTCTTATCTCTGTACAGAAAACTCGTGCCCTCATTCCATGTGGTATTCCACCAGCCAATTATCAATAGATGGGCGAGCACTTGAGAACTGCGAGTCTTACAGATACCTTGGTGTCCCCATTAACGACCCTGGGTACCTTTCTTCTCTCAAGAGAGACTGTGGGAGAGATTAAAGCCCTTGCGGGTCCTTGTTGGTGTCAATCATGGAATTAACGTGAGACTTGCTAGAATGTTTTATGTATCATTTATACGCTCTGTGATTGATTACAATGCTCTACATCTCACACTGTATACTGACAAAGAGCTGAAATCTCTTGAAACCTTGCAAAATGAAGCTATGCGTCTCATCCTTGGGGCTCCAAAGTCCACGAGAATAGTTAATATGAGAGCAGAGTTAAAATTACCTACCATAAGTGAGAGAATTTTGTCTATTAGCACAGTTTTCGGCGTGAAGGCATTGAGTAGATCTAGGCAACACATGAAGTTTCAAGCTAAACTTTCTAATATGCTGCACTCACCTGAGGTCTATAGAAGAAGAACGAAATCTGATTATGTATTTTGGTTCTACAAGGTAGCCAACTCCATCAAAATATTAAATATGTACCCAACTCAATTAATGATTAATCAACCAATTACTCCATGGGATAACTGGGATCTATCAGTTGATTTTGTAAATGCGCCCAAGAAAGATAGTGTGCACTCTACATTATTAAAACAGTTAACACTGAAAAGCATCACTGAGAGTACTCAGAGTATGGGTAACGATGTGTATCAGTGCTATACCGACGGCTCTGTAGAAGAAGGTGGACGATGTACCGGATGTGCATGTAATATATTTGAACAATCTTCTCTCGTACATACAGCAATGAAGCGCGTCAATGACTGGGCAAGTACAACTCAAACCGAACTTGCAGGCATATACCTTGCCACTGAATTTTTAAAAGACAAAGGCAGTGGACTTATATACTGTGACTCGCAGAGTGCACTCCTGGCATTGAACGCACATAGTAGTGACACCCAGAAAATAGTCAGTGATATTCGAATGAATGTTTTAGCTGCTAAAGAAAACAGATTTGAAATTAAATTCCTATGGATACCATCACATGTTGGCATCTCAAGGCATGACACTGTTGATATGCTTGCAAAGACAGCCTGTAGAAAACCAGTGGTAGAAATTGATATGGGTGTTTCATTAGCAGTGACAAAGAGAATACTTAAACAAATATCTAATGAAGATCTCACCGACCTAACAAATTCACAAAGACCTGAAAGTTGTAGCATTAAATATTATGATAGATATCGTGAGGAGACATTCACATATGGGACTAATAGAACAAGAACCCGGCAATGTGATGTTATAGTGGCCAGAATACGCCTGGGATATAGACGTATCTGGCAGCTTTCTCAAAACCCAAATGTCGAGTACACAATGTGTCAACTTTGTGAAAGAGAAAACATGCACTCTCTTGAACATTATATTGTAGAATGTCCCATACTGGCTGACTTTCGCCCCCCTGGGCTAAGGTATGCTGAACTGTGTAATTACTATATGAGTACTGGAACACTTGATGATATATTGGACTTGTACCCAAGATTGACCATGTAATGTATCAATTATACAATGTATGTTTGTGATATAACTATATAACCTGAGCTTGTAAAAGCACCTTAATCATCTTCAGTGATTAAGTGCTTAATTGCACACTAGTTTCTCTGTCAGCTATCTCACCCTGTCAGAGCAAAGAGACAAATGTATGTGAATGCATGTGTGTGAATATATGCATGTATATATGTACATGTACGTATATATGTGTGTGTATGTATATGTATGTGTATAAAGTACTTATGGAAGCTGATCAGAATTGCATTTCACCTTTGTAAATGCACATTAATGACACTTCAAACACTTTATGTAAGGCATACGTAAATCTGTGTATCTATCTATGTATTTCGTATGTAGGTTAGCTTAGCATTTTAAAAGTACCGAATCACCTTCTGTGGTTGATTGTTCAATAAATCCTTGAACTATATGTTTAACTGATCTCTAACCCTGTCCATGGAGGACAGAAGAAAATGTATATATGCTGGTTAGCATTGTAAATGTGTGGCCACGTCTGTGGTAGAAAATAATAAAAAATAAAAAAATAAAAAAGGCCTATATTTAGGAGTCATATATACCCCCAGGGTCAAATTACTGATCCTCCCCAGGGTGCAAACCACAACAGTTGACTGTCTCCTGATTATGTATTTACTGCTGGATAAACAGGGCATTAGATAATAGGAAATGTGCCCAACTATTTCTGTCCTGCCCGGGATTCAAACCTGGAATTCTCGATTGAGTCGAGAACGAACCTGACTGTACTACTGGGACTATACTGAAGACTTGCTTGTTCCAAAGGAGTTTCCTGCCTTATCAAATTGTAAATATTGTCAGCATCAAGGGATAATCATGCCAAGTGAGAAATTTATACTTCAATAATTTTGATGAACGATTTAACTAAGGAATAGTTATTGTACACTGTGTCAGGTCTGAATAATATATAAATGAGCCATCCTTTTATATCAAGGGCAACAAGACCATTGGATTAACACAACTAGAGATCACACCGACAGTTAATTTGACAGCTATTTAATTATTCAAGTTCCTTCTATACAAATAAAACCATGGGGGGGGGGGGGGCAAGGTTTGCAAGTGATAGTGGCCTGACCTGTGTAATGGCTCATGTTAGCCATGGTGTGAATGATGCGGGAGTGTGTGAGGGCATTAGGGTGCTGCCTCTGATAGTTGAGGCCACGCTGACAGAAGAGGACATAGAGGGAGCCGGGAGGAGCACCCACCACCACTTCCACCGTCTTCTTGGAGTGGTCCTTGTGCTGGTTCATGGACAGCCGCACCTACCACCAAGTATAACACAGTAATAACAATAACACATTGTCATACAACAAAAATAATACAAACATTCTTAAATGTTCTACATTTAAAAGCTAATTAGTGTGCATTAGCAAGTATTACAAGGTAATTAGTATGCATTAGCAAGTATTACAAGGTAATTAGTGTGCATTAGCAAGTATTACAAGGTAATTAGTATGCATTAGCAAGTATTACCAAGGTAATTAGTATGCATTAGCAAGTATTACAAGGTAATTAGTGTGCATTAGCAAGTATTACAAGGTAATTAGTGTGCATTAGCAAGTATTACAAGGTAATTAGTGTGCATTAGCAAGTATTACAAGGTAATTAGTGTGCATTAGCAAGTATTACAAGGTAATTAGTGTGCATTAGCAAGTATTACAAGGTAATTAGTGTGCATTAACAAGTATTACAAGGTAATTAGTGTGCATTAGCAAGTATTACAAGGTAATTAGTGTGCATTAGCAAGTATTACCAAGGTAATTAGTGTGCATTAGCAAGTATTACCAAAAATAAGTGTTATATACCAGCATCAGTAATCAGGCTGGATGACCCTCTAAAATCTGATTATCACTCTTCCTGTTTCACTTCCACTCCTCTCCCTCTCCCAGCCTCACACCTCAGGTGTACCACTCTCTCCCTCTCCCAGCCTCACACCTCAGGTGTACCACTCTCTCCTCTCCCAGCCTCACACCAACTCAGGTGTACCACTCTCTCCCCTCCCCTGCCTCACACCTCAAGGGTGTACCACTCTCTCCCTCTCCCAGCCTCACACCTCAGGTGTACCCACTCTCTCCCTCTCCCTGCCTCACACCTCAGGTGTACCACCTCTCCCTCTCCAGCCTCACACCTCAGGTGTACAACTCTCTCCCTCGCCAGCCTCACACCTCAGGTGTACACTCTCTCCCTCTCCCTGCTCACACCTCAGGTGTAACACTCTCTCCCTCTCCCAGCCTCACACCTCAGGTGTACCAAACTCTCCCTCTCCCAGCCTCACACCTCAGGTGTACCACTCTCTCCCTCTCCCCAGTCCTCACATCCAGGTGTACCACACTCTCCCTCTCCAGCCTCACACCTCAGGTGTACCACTCTCTCCCTCTCCCAGCCTCACACCTCAGGTGTACCAGTCTCTCTCCCTCTCCAGCCTCACATCTCGTGTACCACCTCTCCCAGCCTCACACCTCAAGTGTACCACACTCCCTCTACCAGCCTCACACCTCAGGTGTACCACTCTCTTCCCAGCCTCACACCTCAGGTGTACCACCCCCTCCCAGCCTCACACCCTCAGGGTGTACCACTCTCTCATCCCAGGCCTCACAACTCAGGTGTTACCACCACTCTTCCCTCTCCCAGCCTCACACCTCAGGTGTACCACTCCTCTCCCCCCTCCCTCTCCCCAGCCTCACACCTCAGGTGTACCACTTCCTCATCCCAGCCCTCACCACCTCCAGGTGTACCACCACTCCCACCCAGCCTCACACCTCAGGTGTACCACACTCTCCCTCTCCCGCCTCACACCTCAGGTGTACCCACACTCCTCTACTCTCCCTCTCCGCCTCCACCACTCAGGTGTACCACACTCTCCCTCTCCAGGCCTCACACCTCAGGTGTACCACCCCCTCCCCAGCTTCACACCTCAGGTGTACCACCCTCTCTACCAGCCTCACACCTCAGGGGTACCACCTCTCTCCCAGGCCTCACACCTCCAGGTGTACCAACGCTCTCCCTCCCAGCCTCACACCTCACGGTGTACCACTCACTCTCCCTCTCCCAAGACTCACACCTCAGTGTACCACCTCCTCCTCCCTCATCCCAGCCTCACACCTCAGGTGTACCACTCCTCTCCCTCTCCCAGCCCTCACAACTCAGGTGGTACCACTACTCTCCCTCCTCCCAGCTCACACCGCAGGTGTGTACCACACTCTCCCCTCTCCCAGCCCTCACACCTCAGGTGTACCACTCACTCCCCCTCTCCCAGCCTCACACCTCAGGTGTACCACTCACTCCCTCTCCCAGCCTCACACCTCAGGGTGTACCACTCTCTCACTCTCCAGCCTCACACCTCAGGTGTACCACTCTCTGCCCTCTTCCCAGCCTCACACCTCAGTGTACCACCTCTCTCCTCTCCCACTGCCTCACACCTCATGTGGTACCACTCCTCTCCCTCTCCCTAGCCTCACACCTCAGTGTTACCACTACTCATCCCTCCTCCCAGCCTCACAACCTCAGGTGTAACACTCTCTCCCTCTCCCAGCATCACACCTCAGGTGTACCACTCTCACCC
>WNGS01165503.1:19472798-19492327 GCA_020271785.1 Procambarus virginalis | reverse complement strand
GGGCAGGTGCTGCTACAGTGGGTCAGGGGCTGCTACAGTGGGTCAGGTGCTGCTACAGTGGGTCAGGGGCTGCTACAGTGGAGCAAGTGCTGCTACAGTGGGTCAGGGGCTGCTACAGTGGTCAGGGCTGCTACAGTGGGTCAGGGGCTGCTACAGTGGGTCAGGGGCTGCTACAGTGGGTCAGGGCTGCTACAGTGGGTCAGGTGCTGCTACAGTGGTCAGGTGCTGCTACAGTGGGTCAGGGCTGCTACAGTGGGTCAGGTGCTGCTACAGTGGGTCAGGTGCTGCTACAGTGGGCAGGTGCTGCTACAGTGGGTCAGGGGCTGCTACAGTGGGTCAGGGCTGCTACAGTGGGCACAGGTGCTGCTACAGTGGGTCAGGCTGCTACAGTGGGTCAGGTGCTGCTACAGTGGGTCAGGGGCTGCTACAGTGGGGCAGGTGCTGCTACAGTGGGTCAGGTGCTGCTACAGTGGGTCAGGTGCTGCTACAGTGGGCAGGTGCTGCTACAGTGGGTCAGGGCTGCTACAGTGGGCAGGTGCTGCTACAGTGGGTCAGGGGCTGCTACAGTGGGTCAGGTGCTGCTACAGTGGGGCAGGTGCTGCTACAGTGGGTCAGGTGCTGCTACAGTGGTCCAGGGCTGCTACAGTGGGTCAGGGGCTGCTACAGTGGGTCAGGTGCTGCTACAGTGGGTCAGGGCTGCTACAGTGGGCAGGTGCTGCTACAGTGGGTCAGGGCTGCTACAGTGGGTCAGGTGGCTGCTACAGTGGGTCAGGTGCTGCTACAGTGGGGCAGGTGCTGCTACAGTGGGCAGGTGCTGCTACAGTGGGTCAGGGGCTGCTACAGTGGGTCAGGCTGCTACAGTGGGGCAGGTGCTGCTACAGTGGGTCAGGGCTGCTACAGTGGTCAGGGTGCTACAGTGGGTCAGGGCTGCTACAGTGGGCAGGTGCTGCTACAGTGGGTCAGGTGCTGCTACAGTGGGGCAGGTGCTGCTACAGTGGGTCAGGTGCTGCTACAGTGGGTCAGGGCTGCTACAGTGGGGCAGGTGCTGCTACAGTGGGTCAGGGCTGCTACAGTGGGTCAGGGGCTGCTACAGTGGGTCAGGTGCTGCTACAGTGGGGCAGGTGCTGCTACAGTGGGCAGGTGCTGCTACAGTGGGTCAGGGGCTGCTACAGTGGTCAGGGCTGCTACAGTGGGCAGGTGCTGCTACAGTGGGTCAGGTGCTGCTACAGTGGGTCAGGGCTGCTACAGTGGGTCAGGTGCTGCTACAGTGGGTCAGGTGCTGCTACAGTGGGTCAGGGGCTGCTACAGTGGGTCAGGGGCTGCTACAGTGGGTCAGGTGCTGCTACAGTGGGTCAGGGCTGCTACAGTGGGTCAGGGGCTGCTACAGTGGGTCAGGTGCTGCTACAGTGGGTCAGGTGCTGCTACAGTGGGTCAGGGCTGCTACAGTGGGCAGGGCTGCTACAGTGGGTCAGGGGCTGCTACAGTGGGTCAGGTGCTGCTACAGTGGGTCAGGGGCTGCTACAGTGGAGCAGTGCTGCTACAGTGGGCAGGTGCTGCTACAGTGGGTCAGGGGCTGCTACAGTGGGTCAGGTGCTGCTACAGTGGGTCAGGGGCTGCTACAGTGGGTCAGTGCTGCTACAGTGGGTCAGGTGCTGCTACAGTGGGGCAGGTGCTGCTACAGTGGGTCAGGGCTGCTACAGTGGGTCAGGTGCTGCTACAGTGGGTCAGGTGCTGCTACAGTGGGTCAGGGGCTGCTACAGTGGGTCAGGGCTGCTACAGTGGGTCAGGTGCTGCTACAGTGGGTCAGGTGCTGCTACAGTGGGTCAGGGCTGCTACAGTGGGCAGGGCTGCTACAGTGGGTCAGGCTGCTACAGTGGGCAGGTGCTGCTACAGTGGGCAGGGGCTGCTACAGTGGGTCAGGTGCTGCTACAGTGGGTCAGGTGCTGCTACAGTGGGTCAGGTGCTGCTACAGTGGGTCAGGTGCTGCTACAGTGGGCAGGTGCTGCTACAGTGGGTCAGGGGCTGCTACAGTGGGTCAGGTGCTGCTACAGTGGTCAGGTGCTGCTACAGTGGGTCAGGGGCTGCTACAGTGGGTCAGGTGCTGCTACAGTGGGTCAGGTGCTGCTACAGTGGGTCAGGGGCTGCTACAGTGGGTCAGGGGCTGCTACAGTGGGCAGGTGCTGCTACAGTGGGTCAGGTGCTGCTACAGTGGGCAGGTGCTGCTACAGTGGTCAGGGCTGCTACAGTGGGTCAGGTGCTGCTACAGTGGGTCAGGGGCTGCTACAGTGGGTCAGGTGCTGCTACAGTGGTCAGGGGCTGCTACAGTGGGTCAGGTGCTGCTACAGTGGGCAGTGCTGCTACAGTGGGTCAGGTGCTGCTACAGTGGGTCAGTGCTGCTACAGTGGGCAGGTGCTGCTACAGTGGGCAGGGCTGCTACAGTGGGTCAGGTGCTGCTACAGTGGGTCATGCTGCTACAGTGGGCAGTGCTGCTACAGTGGGGCAGGTGCTGCTACAGTGGGCAGGTGCTGCTACAGTGGGTCAGGGGCTGCTACAGTGGTCAGGTGCTGCTACAGTGGGTCAGGGCTGCTACAGTGGGTCAGGTGCTGCTACAGTGGGTCAGGTGCTGCTACAGTGGGTCAGGGCTGCTACAGTGGGTCAGGTGCTGCTACAGTGGGTCAGTGGCTGCTACAGTGGGTCAGGGGCTGCTACAGTGGGTCAGGTGCTGCTACAGTGGGTCAGGGCTGCTACAGTGGGTCAGGTGCTGCTACAGTGGGTCAGGTGCTGCTACAGTGGGTCAGGTGCTGCTACAGTGGGTCAGGTGCTGCTACAGTGGGTCAGGTGCTGCTACAGTGGGTCAGGGCTGCTACAGTGGGTCAGGGGCTGCTACAGTGGGTCAGGTGCTGCTACAGTGGGTCAGGTGCTGCTACAGTGGGTCAGGTGCTGCTACAGTGGGTCAGGGGCTGCTACAGTGGGCAGGTGCTGCTACAGTGGGTCAGGGCTGCTACAGTGGGTCAGGGGCTGCTACAGTGGGTCAGGTGCTGCTACAGTGGGGCAGGTGCTGCTACAGTGGGTCAGGTGCTGCTACAGTGGGTCAGGTGCTGCTACAGTGGGCAGGTGCTGCTACAGTGGGCAGGTGCTGCTACAGTGGGTCAGGTGCTGCTACAGTGGGCAGGGCTGCTACAGTGGGCAGGGCTGCTACAGTGGGTCAGGGCTGCTACAGTGGGGCAGGTGCTGCTACAGTGGGTCAGGTGCTGCTACAGTGGGTCAGGTGCTGCTACAGTGGGCAGGTGCTGCTACAGTGGGTCAGGTGCTGCTACAGTGGGTCAGGTGCTGCTACAGTGGGCAGGTGCTGCTACAGTGGGTCAGGGCTGCTACAGTGGGTCAGGTGCTGCTACAGTGGGTCAGGGCTGCTACAGTGGGGCAGGGCTGCTACAGTGGGTCAGGGGCTGCTACAGTGGGGCAGGTGCTGCTACAGTGGGTCAGGTGCTGCTACAGTGGGTCAGGTGCTGCTACAGTGGGTCAGGTGCTGCTACAGTGGGTCAGGTGCTGCTACAGTGGGTCAGGGCTGCTACAGTGGGTCAGGGCTGCTACAGTGGGGCAGGTGCTGCTACAGTGGGTCAGGTGCTGCTACAGTGGGTCAGGTGCTGCTACAGTGGGTCAGGTGCTGCTACAGTGGGTCAGGGCTGCTACAGTGGGTCAGGTGCTGCTACAGTGGGTCAGGGCTGCTACAGTGGGGCAGGGCTGCTACAGTGGGTCAGGGCTGCTACAGTGGGTCAGGTGCTGCTACAGTGGGTCAGGTGCTGCTACAGTGGGTCAGGTGCTGCTACAGTGGGGCAGGTGCTGCTACAGTGGGTCAGGTGCTGCTACAGTGGGTCAGGGGCTGCTACAGTGGGTCAGGTGCTGCTACAGTGGGTCAGGTGCTGCTACAGTGGGTCAGGTGCTGCTACAGTGGGCAGGTGCTGCTACAGTGGGTCAGGTGCTGCTACAGTGGGTCAGGTGCTGCTACAGTGGGTCAGGTGCTGCTACAGTGGGTCAGGTGCTGCTACAGTGGGTCAGGGCTGCTACAGTGGGTCAGGTGCTGCTACAGTGGGTCAGGTGCTGCTACAGTGGGTCAGGGGCTGCTACAGTGGGTCAGGTGCTGCTACAGTGGGTCAGGTGCTGCTACAGTGGGTCAGGGCTGCTACAGTGGGTCAGGTGCTGCTACAGTGGGTCAGGTGCTGCTACAGTGGGTCAGGGCTGCTACAGTGGGTCAGGTGCTGCTACAGTGGGCAGGTGCTGCTACAGTGGGTCAGGGCTGCTACAGTGGGTCAGGTGCTGCTACAGTGGGTCAGGTGCTGCTACAGTGGGCAGGTGCTGCTACAGTGGGTCAGGTGCTGCTACAGTGGGTCAGGTGCTGCTACAGTGGGTCAGGGCTGCTACAGTGGGGCAGGGGCTGCTACAGTGGGTCAGGTGCTGCTACAGTGGGCAGGGCTGCTACAGTGGGTCAGGTGCTGCTACAGTGGGTCAGGTGCTGCTACAGTGGGTCAGGTGCTGCTACAGTGGGTCAGGTGCTGCTACAGTGGGCAGGTGCTGCTACAGTGGGTCAGGTGCTGCTACAGTGGGTCAGGTGCTGCTACAGTGGGTCAGGTGCTGCTACAGTGGGCAGGGCTGCTACAGTGGGTCAGGTGCTGCTACAGTGGGCAGGGCTGCTACAGTGGGTCAGGTGCTGCTACAGTGGGTCAGGTGCTGCTACAGTGGGCAGGGCTGCTACAGTGGGTCAGGTGCTGCTACAGTGGGTCAGGTGCTGCTACAGTGGGTCAGGGGCTGCTACAGTGGGTCAGGTGCTGCTACAGTGGGTCAGGTGCTGCTACAGTGGGTCAGGGCTGCTACAGTGGGTCAGGGCTGCTACAGTGGGTCAGGTGCTGCTACAGTGGGCAGGTGCTGCTACAGTGGGCAGGTGCTGCTACAGTGGGTCAGGTGCTGCTACAGTGGGTCAGGTGCTGCTACAGTGGGCAGGTGCTGCTACAGTGGGTCAGGTGCTGCTACAGTGGGTCAGGTGCTGCTACAGTGGGTCAGGGGCTGCTACAGTGGGTCAGGGGCTGCTACAGTGGGTCAGGGCTGCTACAGTGGGTCAGGGGCTGCTACAGTGGGTCAGGTGCTGCTACAGTGGGTCAGGTGCTGCTACAGTGGGTCAGGTGCTGCTACAGTGGGTCAGGTGCTGCTACAGTGGGTCAGGTGCTGCTACAGTGGGTCAGGGCTGCTACAGTGGGTCAGGTGCTGCTACAGTGGGTCAGGGGCTGCTACAGTGGGTCAGGTGCTGCTACAGTGGGTCAGGTGCTGCTACAGTGGGTCAGGGCTGCTACAGTGGGTCAGGTGCTGCTACAGTGGGTCAGGTGCTGCTACAGTGGGTCAGGTGCTGCTACAGTGGGTCAGGGGCTGCTACAGTGGGTCAGGTGCTGCTACAGTGGGTCAGGTGCTGCTACAGTGGGTCAGGTGCTGCTACAGTGGGTCAGGGGCTGCTACAGTGGGTCAGGTGCTGCTACAGTGGGTCAGGTGCTGCTACAGTGGGTCAGGTGCTGCTACAGTGGGTCAGGTGCTGCTACAGTGGGCAGGTGCTGCTACAGTGGGTCAGGTGCTGCTACAGTGGGTCAGGTGCTGCTACAGTGGGGCAGGTGCTGCTACAGTGGGTCAGGGCTGCTACAGTGGGTCAGGGCTGCTACAGTGGGTCAGGGCTGCTACAGTGGGTCAGGGGCTGCTACAGTGGGTCAGGTGCTGCTACAGTGGGTCAGGTGCTGCTACAGTGGGTCAGGGGCTGCTACAGTGGGTCAGGGCTGCTACAGTGGGTCAGGTGCTGCTACAGTGGGTCAGGGCTGCTACAGTGGGTCAGGGGCTGCTACAGTGGGTCAGGTGCTGCTACAGTGGGCAGGTGCTGCTACAGTGGGTCAGGGGCTGCTACAGTGGGTCAGGTGCTGCTACAGTGGGCAGGGCTGCTACAGTGGGTCAGGGCTGCTACAGTGGGTCAGGTGCTGCTACAGTGGGTCAGGTGCTGCTACAGTGGGTCAGGGCTGCTACAGTGGGTCAGGTGCTGCTACAGTGGGTCAGGTGCTGCTACAGTGGGTCAGGCTGCTACAGTGGTCAGGTGCTGCTACAGTGGGTCAGGCTGCTACAGTGGGTCAGGTGCTGCTACAGTGGGTCAGGGCTGCTACAGTGGGTCAGGGCTGCTACAGTGGGTCAGGTGCTGCTACAGTGGGGCAGGTGCTGCTACAGTGGGTCAGGTGCTGCTACAGTGGGTCAGGTGCTGCTACAGTGGGTCAGGGCTGCTACAGTGGGTCAGGGGCTGCTACAGTGGGTCAGGGCTGCTACAGTGGGTCAGGTTGCTACAGTGGGTCAGGGCTGCTACAGTGGGTCAGGTGCTGCTACAGTGGGTCAGGTGCTGCTACAGTGGGGCAGGTGCTGCTACAGTGGGTCAGGGCTGCTACAGTGGGTCAGGTGCTGCTACAGTGGGTCAGGGCTGCTACAGTGGGCAGGTGCTGCTACAGTGGGTCAGGGGCTGCTACAGTGGGTCAGGGCTGCTACAGTGGGTCAGGGCTGCTACAGTGGGTCAGGGCTGCTGCTGCTACAGTGGGTCAGGGCTGCTACAGTGGGTCAGGGCTGCTACAGTGGGTCAGGGGCTGCTACAGTGGGTCAGTGGCTGCTACAGTGGGTCAGGGGCTGCTACAGTGGGTCAGGGCTGCTACAGTGGGTCAGGGGCTGCTACAGTGGGTCAGGGCTGCTACAGTGGGTCAGGTGCTGCTACAGTGGGCAGGTGCTGCTACAGTGGGTCAGGGCTGCTACAGTGGGTCAGTGCTGCTACAGTGGGTCAGGTGCTGCTACAGTGGGTCAGGTGCTGCTACAGTGGGGCAGGTGCTGCTACAGTGGTCAGGGCTGCTACAGTGGTCAGGTGCTGCTACAGTGGGTCAGGGGCTGCTACAGTGGGTCAGGTGCTGCTACAGTGGGGCAGGTGCTGCTACAGTGGGTCAGGGCTGCTACAGTGGGTCAGGGCTGCTACAGTGGGTCAGGTGCTGCTACAGTGGGTCAGGTGCTGCTACAGTGGTCAGGGCTGCTACAGTGGGTCAGGGCTGCTACAGTGGGTCAGGTGCTGCTACAGTGGGTCAGGGCTGCTACAGTGGGTCAGGGGCTGCTACAGTGGGTCAGGTGCTGCTACAGTGGGTCAGGTGCTGCTACAGTGGGTCAGGTGCTGCTACAGTGGGTCAGGTGCTGCTACAGTGGGTCAGGGCTGCTACAGTGGGGCAGGGGCTGCTACAGTGGGTCAGGTGCTGCTACAGTGGGTCAGGTGCTGCTACAGTGGGTCAGGTGCTGCTACAGTGGGCAGGGGCTGCTACAGTGGGTCAGGTGCTGCTACAGTGGGTCAGGTGCTGCTACAGTGGGTCAGGGCTGCTACAGTGGGTCAGGTGCTGCTACAGTGGGTCAGGTGCTGCTACAGTGGGTCAGGTGCTGCTACAGTGGGTCAGGTGCTGCTACAGTGGGTCAGGTGCTGCTACAGTGGGTCAGGGCTGCTACAGTGGGTCAGGGGCTGCTACAGTGGGTCAGGTGCTGCTACAGTGGGTCAGGGCTGCTACAGTGGGGCAGGGGCTGCTACAGTGGGTCAGGTGCTGCTACAGTGGGCAGGTGCTGCTACAGTGGGTCAGGTGCTGCTACAGTGGGTCAGGTGCTGCTACAGTGGGTCAGGGCTGCTACAGTGGGGCAGGGCTGCTACAGTGGGTCAGGTGCTGCTACAGTGGGTCAGGTGCTGCTACAGTGGGTCAGGTGCTGCTACAGTGGGTCAGGTGCTGCTACAGTGGGTCAGGGCTGCTACAGTGGGGCAGGGCTGCTACAGTGGGTCAGGTGCTGCTACAGTGGGGCAGGTGCTGCTACAGTGGGTCAGGGGCTGCTACAGTGGGTCAGGTGCTGCTACAGTGGGTCAGGTGCTGCTACAGTGGGTCAGGTGCTGCTACAGTGGGCAGGTGCTGCTACAGTGGGTCAGGTGCTGCTACAGTGGGCAGGTGCTGCTACAGTGGGTCAGGTGCTGCTACAGTGGGTCAGGTGCTGCTACAGTGGGTCAGGTGCTGCTACAGTGGGTCAGGGCTGCTACAGTGGGTCAGGTGCTGCTACAGTGGGTCAGGGCTGCTACAGTGGGCAGGTGCTGCTACAGTGGGTCAGGTGCTGCTACAGTGGGTCAGGGGCTGCTACAGTGGGTCAGGTGCTGCTACAGTGGGTCAGGTGCTGCTACAGTGGGTCAGGGCTGCTACAGTGGGTCAGGTGCTGCTACAGTGGGTCAGGTGCTGCTACAGTGGGTCAGGGCTGCTACAGTGGGTCAGGGCTGCTACAGTGGGTCAGGTGCTGCTACAGTGGGTCAGGGCTGCTACAGTGGGTCAGGGGCTGCTACAGTGGGTCAGGGGCTGCTACAGTGGGTCAGGGCTGCTACAGTGGGTCAGGTGCTGCTACAGTGGGTCAGGTGCTGCTACAGTGGGTCAGGGCTGCTACAGTGGGTCAGGGGCTGCTACAGTGGGTCAGGGCTGCTACAGTGGGTCAGGTGCTGCTACAGTGGGTCAGGTGCTGCTACAGTGGGTCAGGGGCTGCTACAGTGGGTCAGGTGCTGCTACAGTGGGTCAGGTGCTGCTACAGTGGTCAGGGCTGCTACAGTGGGTCAGGTGCTGCTACAGTGGGTCAGGTGCTGCTACAGTGGGTCAGGGCTGCTACAGTGGGTCAGGTGCTGCTACAGTGGGTCAGGGCTGCTACAGTGGGTCAGGTGCTGCTACAGTGGGTCAGGGCTGCTACAGTGGGCAGGTGCTGCTACAGTGGTCAGGTGCTGCTACAGTGGGTCAGGGCTGCTACAGTGGGTCAGGGCTGCTACAGTGGGTCAGGTGCTGCTACAGTGGGTCAGGGCTGCTACAGTGGGTCAGGGCTGCTACAGTGGGTCAGGTGCTGCTACAGTGGGTCAGGTGCTGCTACAGTGGTCAGGTGCTGCTACAGTGGGTCAGGTGCTGCTACAGTGGGTCAGGGCTGCTACAGTGGGTCAGGGCTGCTACAGTGGGTCAGGTGCTGCTACAGTGGGTCAGGGCTGCTACAGTGGGTCAGGGCTGCTACAGTGGGTCAGGTGCTGCTACAGTGGGTCAGGTGCTGCTACAGTGGGTCAGGTGCTGCTACAGTGGGTCAGGGGCTGCTACAGTGGGTCAGGTGCTGCTACAGTGGGGCAGGTGCTGCTACAGTGGGTCAGGGCTGCTACAGTGGGTCAGGTGCTGCTACAGTGGGTCAGGTGCTGCTACAGTGGGTCAGGGCTGCTACAGTGGGTCAGGTGCTGCTACAGTGGGTCAGGTGCTGCTACAGTGGGGCAGGTGCTGCTACAGTGGGTCAGGTGCTGCTACAGTGGGTCAGGGCTGCTACAGTGGGGCAGGTGCTGCTACAGTGGGTCAGGGCTGCTACAGTGGGTCAGGGCTGCTACAGTGGGTCAGGTGCTGCTACAGTGGGTCAGGGCTGCTACAGTGGGTCAGGTGCTGCTACAGTGGGTCAGGTGCTGCTACAGTGGGCAGGTGCTGCTACAGTGGGAGGTGCTGCTACAGTGGGTCAGGGCTGCTACAGTGGGTCAGGTGCTGCTACAGTGGGTCAGGTGCTGCTACAGTGGGTCAGGTGCTGCTACAGTGGGTCAGGGGCTGCTACAGTGGGTCAGGGCTGCTACAGTGGGTCAGTGCTGCTACAGTGGGCAGGGCTGCTACAGTGGGCAGGGGCTGCTACAGTGGGTCAGGGCTGCTACAGTGGGCAGGGCTGCTACAGTGGGCAGGGGCTGCTACAGTGGGTCAGGGCTGCTACAGTGGGGCAGGTGCTGCTACAGTGGGTCAGGGCTGCTACAGTGGGGCAGGTGCTGCTACAGTGGGTCAGGGCTGCTACAGTGGGCAGGTGCTGCTACAGTGGGTCAGGTGCTGCTACAGTGGGCAGGTGCTGCTACAGTGGGTCAGGTGCTGCTACAGTGGGTCAGGTGCTGCTACAGTGGGTCAGGGCTGCTACAGTGGGTCAGGGGCTGCTACAGTGGTCAGGTGCTGCTACAGTGGGCAGGTGCTGCTACAGTGGGTCAGGGGCTGCTACAGTGGGTCAGGGCTGCTACAGTGGGGCAGGTGCTGCTACAGTGGGTCAGGGCTGCTACAGTGGGGCAGGTGCTGCTACAGTGGGTCAGGTGCTGCTACAGTGGGTCAGGTGCTGCTACAGTGGGGCAGGTGCTGCTACAGTGGGCAGGTGCTGCTACAGTGGGGCAGGTGCTGCTACAGTGGGTCAGGGCTGCTACAGTGGGTCAGGTGCTGCTACAGTGGGTCAGGGCTGCTACAGTGGGTCAGGTGCTGCTACAGTGGGTCAGGTGCTGCTACAGTGGGTCAGGTGCTGCTACAGTGGGTCAGGTGCTGCTACAGTGGGTCAGGTGCTGCTACAGTGGGTCAGGTGCTGCTACAGTGGGCAGGTGCTGCTACAGTGGGTCAGGTGCTGCTACAGTGGGTCAGGGGCTGCTACAGTGGGGCAGGTGCTGCTACAGTGGGCAGGTGCTGCTACAGTGGGTCAGGGGCTGCTACAGTGGGTCAGGTGCTGCTACAGTGGGGCAGGTGCTGCTACAGTGGGCAGGTGCTGCTACAGTGGGTCAGGGCTGCTACAGTGGGTCAGGTGCTGCTACAGTGGGTCAGGTGCTGCTACAGTGGGTCAGGGCTGCTACAGTGGGTCAGGGGCTGCTACAGTGGGTCAGGTGCTGCTACAGTGGGTCAGGTGCTGCTACAGTGGGTCAGGTGCTGCTACAGTGGGTCAGGTGCTGCTACAGTGGGTCAGGTGCTGCTACAGTGGGTCAGGGCTGCTACAGTGGGTCAGGTGCTGCTACAGTGGGTCAGGTGCTGCTACAGTGGGTCAGGGGCTGCTACAGTGGGTCAGGGCTGCTACAGTGGGTCAGGTGCTGCTACAGTGGGTCAGGTGCTGCTACAGTGGGTCAGGGCTGCTACAGTGGGTCAGGGCTGCTACAGTGGGTCAGGGGCTGCTACAGTGGGTCAGGGCTGCTACAGTGGGCAGGTGCTGCTACAGTGGGTCAGGTGCTGCTACAGTGGGTCAGGGCTGCTACAGTGGGTCAAGGGCTGCTACAGTGGGGCAGGTGCTGCTACAGTGGGTCAGGTGCTGCTACAGTGGGTCAGGGCTGCTACAGTGGGTCAGGTGCTGCTACAGTGGGTCAGGTGCTGCTACAGTGGGTCAGGGCTGCTACAGTGGGTCAGGGCTGCTACAGTGGGTCAGGTGCTGCTACAGTGGGTCAGGTGCTGCTACAGTGGGTCAGGGCTGCTACAGTGGGTCAGGTGCTGCTACAGTGGTCAGGTGCTGCTACAGTGGGTCAGGGGCTGCTACAGTGGGTCAGGGCTGCTACAGTGGGTCAAGGGCTGCTACAGTGGGTCAGGTGCTGCTACAGTGGGTCAGGGCTGCTACAGTGGGCAGGTGCTGCTACAGTGGGTCAGGGCTGCTACAGTGGGTCAGGGGCTGCTACAGTGGGTCAGGGGCTGCTACAGTGGGTCAGGTGCTGCTACAGTGGGTCAGGGCTGCTACAGTGGGTCAGGGCTGCTACAGTGGGTCAGGTGCTGCTACAGTGGGGTCAGGTGCTGCTACAGTGGGTCAGGGCTGCTACAGTGGGTCAGGGGCTGCTACAGTGGGGCAGGGCTGCTACAGTGGGGCAGGTGCTGCTACAGTGGGTCAGGGGCTGCTACAGTGGGTCAGGTGCTGCTACAGTGGGTCAGGTGCTGCTACAGTGGGTCAGGTGCTGCTACAGTGGGTCAGGGCTGCTACAGTGGGCAGGGCTGCTACAGTGGGTCAGGGCTGCTACAGTGGGTCAGGGCTGCTACAGTGGGTCAAGGCTGCTACAGTGGGTCAGGGCTGCTACAGTGGGTCAGGTGCTGCTACAGTGGGTCAGGGCTGCTACAGTGGGTCAAGGGCTGCTACAGTGGGTCAGGGCTGCTACAGTGGGTCAGGGCTGCTACAGTGGGCAGGGCTGCTACAGTGGGTCAGGTGCTGCTACAGTGGGGCAAGGCTGCTACAGGGGGTCAGGGCTGCTACAGTGGGTCAGGTGCTACAGTGGGTCAGGGCTGCTACAGAGTGAACTGTGAAGGATCCCGTGAAGTGTGGTTGATGAAGTGGTGAAGGGGTCCAACCTCGGTGAGGGTGGGGGTGGGCATAAGCATAGGCAGTTGTGAGGCCTGACTGTGCTCGTCACTGTAGGTAACATCCTACGAGTGATGCTGCATCATCTGGGATGTCGAGCTCAAACCTGCAGTGATAAAATCAAGAATGAGGGGAAGGAGGTACCATGTAGCTTAACTGTGTATGTTTAACTGATAAATATTAATTATAATGGCAGCTGTTATTTTCCCATAAGATCTTAATAATGAATAAACTGTGGATAAGTAGGCTATAGATTGTCCAAACACCATCACTTATTGCAGCAATGTAAAATCTTCTTGGTGAAGGGTAAAGAACTATTTGAAAGAAAGTGTTTTCATGATGCCAGATGTGGTGGTGAGAGGTCTTGTAAGATCCACTTGTGGGGTGCATAATAAATGAACTAAACTAACTAGCTGCCAGGTCCACAACACTATAACGAGATACAAGTGTAGATGATGCTGGTCCTCTGGTACTTGGACAAGACTCACCTGTAGATACCAGTCGTCCGGTACTCTGACAAGGACTGTTCTCTGGTATAGTCATCCATCAGGTCCTCCAGCTCCCTCTCCGCAACAACTACTTCATTCATGTCCTCTGCGTTCAGTGGCTGCTGGTCCTGTAGACCAACCTGGTATGCCAGCTCTCCCGCCCTCTGCAGGATCTCTATTGTCTCCTCTTGCAGCTTTTCATCTGACGAGAGTGGCAGAATGACGATCTACACCAAAGAGAAATATTTTAAATTTTAATATTAATTGAATATTGTTTCTCAAGTCAAGTGCGTTTCTGCCGGAAACGCTGCGCGTACTAGTGGCTTTACAACAATGTAATTACTATGCTATGTATCCTCACAATCCAATGTACCTTCTTGTATAAATATAAATAAATAAAATCCAGCACCACAACTGTCTCCAATCTTTCTCATGGTGGGTGCAATGTGCTTCAAGATTTATTATTCAAATGATTACAGATCTTTGTCTTAATTTAATAACTTTTTTAAATCATGATTGTTATGACATTGTAATACTGTAGCATGAATGAGAAATCCACATTTGATGAGTAAATGTTTTGCTGACCATTGAGCTCTCTGAATCAAGAATAATGTTCAACACATTTTCAAAGTCTCCTCACACAAGGCAAATAACATTTCATACATGCACAGACAAACTGCTACATTGGTGATACTTTAAAACAATAACAAAAACCATCGTTGAATATAATGAAACGTCATTTTCTGGGTGAGAGCCGGAGGCTCCCCAGAGCTATACCGGGCTGATGTGTATATATTAGACCGTGGCAACAGTCACTAGGTGGAGTTGTAGACCTACAGGCGACCACGAGCCACAACCTGGCCCCTTCAGAGAGGCACGGGGAGCAATGGCCTGTAGACACCCCCATATAGTTGGAAGCAGTCTATACATGTCTGTCATCTACCAGGTCAGGCACCCAGAAAGGAAGGAAGCCCAAAACAAACTACAGCTGGTTAAACATTGCAAACCGAAAGCCGAACGAGCAAGCAGAACTCCCCAATCAGAAAACAAGGCAACAATCATGACGTAACCACAGCCGCCGTGCCGGTGTCTGCGCAGCTTCCCTCTCCCAGACCTCCCGCGCCGGCTACCTAACCTCAGTTTTGAGGCTGTTGTGTTGGGTGGAGGACGATTGACTCTGGCTCCAATCCTTGAGCAGTGTTGTGCATTGTGCTGTTGTGGTGCGGTGTGGTGGTGTGCGAGCCAGGTGTTATTCCAGAAGTACAGGGGCAGCATGCGCCTAGGGTTCCCTTCCCTAGGTCCCCTGTAAGTGCTGCCCTGCAAGTGCTGCCCCTGCAAGTGCTGCGCCTGCAAGTGCTGCCCCTGCAAGTGCTGCGCCTGCAAGTGCTGCGCCTGCAAGTGCTGCGCCTGCAAGTGCTGCGCCTGCAAGTGCTGCGCCTGCAGTTTGGGGTTACCTTCTTCAAACTGTTCGGGAGCAGGGTTCTGCAGGGTTCTTTTGTTGCGTAGTGAGTGCCCGCCCTTGGGGTCAGCTGGGGGGTTTTCCTTCTCTGTTTGGCCTTGGGTAAGAGGTAGCATCGTCGCTGGCAGGGAGCAAGGTACTGTGCAGCTGTCTTATAATACGCATTGCGGCCAGTTCTGTTCCTCCTGGTTCCAGGTTCTGGTTCGTGGTTCCCGGTAGGCATAAGAACTCCATACGACTGAAGCCCCAGACTAATATAGCTAACATCAGTCCGATAGCTCCAGGGAGCCTCCGGGACTCACCCAGAAAATGGCGTTCATTACATTCAACGCTGGTTTTTACATTCTTGCAAAGCCACTAATACGCATAGCTTTTAGGGCAGGTCCTTAATCTAAACAGATCAGGAAAGATGAAAAGGTACATTGTAGCAAAATTGTATATCAACATATAATTCCAATATAAATTGACAGAGGGTGATTACACTGGTGAAGATATGTCCTAATTTAAGTACGAATATTGGGGAAGTGAGTAGCACATGAGTACCTTGCATGAGTACCTTAGGTGGTACTTAGTACCACCTAAATACATTTACAGGAAGAACTACACTCGTGGTGTCCCGTGGAGAAGGTGGTGGAGGCCAAAACTATCAGCAGTTTCAAAGCGCTGCATGTCAGTGCCAGGAAGATGGGACACCACCAGCGGAGCTCTTATCCTGTATGTACACTTAGGTAATTACGGGAGCATGTGGCATGGGGAAAGGTGGCATGTGAGGGTAAAGATCACCTGAGGAAGGCTGGAGGTGCCACCAGTGACGGACGTGACGGTGACAGAGATGACCAGTGAGGACTCAGCCAGGCGCTCCTCCTCTACTGGCACCCCATCGCTGTACTTCACGCACACCTGTTGGCGGAGAGAGGTGACAGCCTCTTGGTGATGGAGGCGTGGTGGTGGAGGCTACAGGCAGGGACACTATAATGGTGGGGAGTAACCGTGAGGGAGAGAGTGGTGGGAGGAAGGGCGAGGGAGACGAGTAATGATGAGGGAGACGAATAATGGTGAGGGAGAGGAGTAATGGTGGGGAGTAACTCTGTCCCTTGGGACTATTACTACTTCTACTCAGTCCTGCACTTTGTTTAGGTACTGCATCTTGCACTAATCTTAATTCTTAACTTTCCTCATCAGTTCTTTACCATCTGCATACACTGACATTTACGTGTGACCTGAGGGACACTATCTTGGTGGCTTTGACGAGAACAGGAAATCAGCATCTTGTCTCACCAGGAAGGTGATCAGACCAGGAATAATTGGGGTCTAAGAACTGAGTCTTATGGGATCTACAGCATGTATATTATGCTTGTATATAAATTAGAAGCATTTGGTCATTTTGGTCATTTCATGTCAACAGTTTGTTCCTGTAAGCTATAGTGAAATGAATGTGTTATGTGGGGAGCCGGTCGGCCGAGCGGACACCACGCTGGGCTTGTGATCCTGTGGTCCCGGGTTCGATCCCGGACGCCGGAGAGAAACAATGGGCAGAGTTTTTTCACCCTATGCCCCTGTTACCTAGCAGTAAAATAGGTACCTGGGTGTTAGTCAGCTGTCACGGGCTGCTTCCTGGGGGTGGAGGCCTGGTCGAGGACCGGGCCGCGGGGGACAAAGCCCCGAAATCATCTCAAGATAACCTCAAGAAGAAGATAGCATAACAATTTCTGAACCACTTCGAGTTAAAATCATGAAGTCTCCAGTTATCCTGAAGTCACTTAAAGATTCTTTGATATCACCTTAAGTAATTACATGGCACCTTATTTCATTGCTGAACCATTTTAAGATAGCATGTTATCTGGTGAGACACCTACCACAAAGCTGTAGGGCATACCAGGACGGAATATGAAGGGAGATGTTCCCACCACCATCACATCTATGGTGCTGCCGATGATCCGGGTCCTATAGTGCAGAAAAAATGGCAAATTAAAAAATACTTGAACATGTTCTATATTTATGAAAGTTTACCAAACTTCTACACAAGAAACGTTACTGACTTATGGGGTAAACAAAGATGACTCACCCACAATGGTAAATGTGGGTACTAAGTGAAATAATGTCGTTCACAGCCCCACTAACTACCTTTTATCCCGAATTGATTTAACAAATTCGAGATGAAATTAATAAATGCAATAAAGCCTAAACATCCCCTAAATGTTGTGAAATTTACAGTGTAAATATAATTCAATCAATTCAAGAGAAAAGAGATTACTGAATTTAAAGAAAAGTGACAAAAGATAAATTTAAACAAAATCTGGTGAAAGTGATGTGACGAACTTAAAGGTAGACTAAAATGCTAACATGACATGTTAACATAAACTTCGAAGCAATTTGGATGATGTAAATGTGATAAGAAGCAAAAGTGAAAAAAGAGTTCTTACATACTGATGTCTAATGATGCTTGAAAGACATGGCTCAATCCTGCAAGCACATTTAGCAAAGAATGTACGTTCATAAGAACACACAAAACAAACATTACAAAATAATAACAGAATCACTCAAATTGACAAATTCGTGACACCAGCAACTTTAAGACACAAGAGGACACATATTCAAGCTAAGGAAACAAAGGCGCCAAAAAATATTAGACAATTTTCTTTGCATAGTGGTAGACGGTTGGAACAAGTTGGGTGAGATGGTGGTGGAGGCCAAAACCGTCAGTAGTTCAAAGCGTTATATGACAAAGAGTGCTGGGAAGACGGACACCACGAGCGTAGCTCTCATCCTGTAACTACACTTAGGNGCTGCTACAGTGGGCAGGTGCTGCTACAGTGGAGCAGGTGCTGCTACAGTGGGCAGGTGCTGCTACAGTGGGTCAGGGCTGCTACAGTGGGTCAGGGCTGCTACAGTGGGTCAGGTGCTGCTACAGTGGGTCAGGGCTGCTACAGTGGGTCAGGGTGCTGCTACAGTGGGTCAGGTGCTGCTACAGTGGAGCAGGGGCTGCTACAGTGGGTCAGGTGCTGCTACAGTGGGGCAGGTGCTGCTACAGTGGGTCAGGGCTGCTACAGTGGGGCAGGTGCTGCTACAGTGGGGCAGGTGCTGCTACAGTGGTCAGGTGCTGCTACAGTGGGCAGGTGCTGCTACAGTGGGTCAGGGGCTGCTACAGTGGGTCAGGTGCTGCTACAGTGGGTCAGGGGCTGCTACAGTGGGTCAGGGGCTGCTACAGTGGGTCAGGTGCTGCTACAGTGGGTCAGGGGCTGCTACAGTGGGTCAGGTGCTGCTACAGTGGGTCAGGTGCTGCTACAGTGGGGCAGGTGCTGCTACAGTGGGTCAGGGGCTGCTACAGTGGGTCAGGTGCTGCTACAGTGGGCAGGTGCTGCTACAGTGGGTCAGGTGCTGCTACAGTGGGGCAGGTGCTGCTACAGTGGGTCAGGGGCTGCTACAGTGGGCAGGTGCTGCTACAGTGGGCAGGTGCTGCTACAGTGGGTCAGGGGCTGCTACAGTGGGCAGGTGCTGCTACAGTGGGGCAGGGCTGCTACAGTGGGCAGGGCTGCTACAGTGGGTCAGGTGCTGCTACAGTGGGCAGGGGCTGCTACAGTGGGCAGGGGCTGCTACAGTGGGCAGGTGCTGCTACAGTGGGTCAGGTGCTGCTACAGTGGGTCAGGTGCTGCTACAGTGGGTCAGGTGCTGCTACAGTGGGTCAGGTGCTGCTACAGTGGGTCAGGTGCTGCTACAGTGGGTCAGGTGCTGCTACAGTGGGTCAGGTGCTGCTACAGTGGGTCAGGGGCTGCTACAGTGGGTCAGGGCTGCTACAGTGGGTCAGGTGCTGCTACAGTGGGGCAGGGGCTGCTACAGTGGGGCAGGTGCTGCTACAGTGGGTCAGGTGCTGCTACAGTGGGTCAGGTGCTGCTACAGTGGGTCAGGGCTGCTACAGTGGGTCAGGGCTGCTACAGTGGGGCAGGTGCTGCTACAGTGGGTCAGGGGCTGCTACAGTGGGTCAGGTGCTGCTACAGTGGGTCAGGTGCTGCTACAGTGGGGCAGGGGCTGCTACAGTGGAGCAGGGGCTGCTACAGTGGGCAGGGGCTGCTACAGTGGGCAGGGGCTGCTACAGTGGGCAGGGGCTGCTACAGTGGGTCAGGTGCTGCTACAGTGGAGCAGGGGCTGCTACAGTGGGTCAGGGGCTGCTACAGTGGAGCAGGTGCTGCTACAGTGGGTCAGGTGCTGCTACAGTGGGCAGGTGCTGCTACAGTGGGTCAGGTGCTGCTACAGTGGGTCAGGTGCTGCTACAGTGGGTCAGGGCTGCTACAGTGGGCAGGTGCTGCTACAGTGGGTCAGGTGCTGCTACAGTGGGTCAGGGGCTGCTACAGTGGGGCAGGGCTGCTACAGTGGGTCAGGGGCTGCTACAGTGGGTCAGGTGCTGCTACAGTGGGTCAGGTGCTGCTACAGTGGGCAGGTGCTGCTACAGTGGGTCAGGTGCTGCTACAGTGGGTCAGGTGCTGCTACAGTGGGTCAGGTGCTGCTACAGTGGGTCAGGGCTGCTACAGTGGGGCAGGGCTGCTACAGTGGGTCAGGTGCTGCTACAGTGGGTCAGGGCTGCTACAGTGGGTCAGGGCTGCTACAGTGGGGCAGGGGCTGCTACAGTGGGCAGGTGCTGCTACAGTGGGCAGGGGCTGCTACAGTGGGGCAGGTGCTGCTACAGTGGGTCAGGTGCTGCTACAGTGGGGCAGGGGCTGCTACAGTGGGGCAGGGCTGCTACAGTGGGGCAGGTGCTGCTACAGTGGGTCAGGTGCTGCTACAGTGGGCAGGTGCTGCTACAGTGGGGCAGGGGCTGCTACAGTGGGGCAGGTGCTGCTACAGTGGGCAGGTGCTGCTACAGTGGGGCAGGGGCTGCTACAGTGGGTCAGGTGCTGCTACAGTGGGTCAGGTGCTGCTACAGTGGGCAGGGCTGCTACAGTGGGGCAGGTGCTGCTACAGTGGGTCAGGTGCTGCTACAGTGGGGCAGGTGCTGCTACAGTGGGCAGGGGCTGCTACAGTGGGCAGGGGCTGCTACAGTGGGGCAGGTGCTGCTACAGTGGAGCAGGGCTGCTACAGTGGGGCAGGGGCTGCTACAGGGGTCAGGGGCTGCTACAGTGGGTCAGGGCTGCTACAGTGGGCAGGTGCTGCTACAGTGGGCAGGGGCTGCTACAGGGTCAGGGGCTGCTACAGTGGGGAGGTGCTGCTACAGTGGAGCAGGGGCTGCTACAGTGGGTCAGGGGCTGCTACAGTGGGTCAGGTGCTGCTACAGTGGAGCAGGGCTGCTACAGTGGGTCAGGGGCTGCTACAGTGGAGCAGGGCTGCTACAGTGGGCAGGTGCTGCTACAGTGGGCAGGGCTGCTACAGTGGGGCAGGGCTGCTACAGTGGGCAGGTGCTGCTACAGTGG
>WNGS01165503.1:19424267-19442441 GCA_020271785.1 Procambarus virginalis | reverse complement strand
TTCACAAAAAGATTATTCAAGAGAAACTAAACAAACTGAAGATGAGAAAGAGTGAACAAATTACTATGCGAGTGTGAGTGATTGATGAAAGGACAAACAAGAGTGCGTGAGTTGCAAGTCTTTGATGATGAGTGTGTTCATGTCTACCCATATAAACTTATTACTAATAGTTTAATGATATGAAACTATATCTTAACCTGGAGCAAAGAGTTCTATTATTGTAGCAGAGCGTATGGTTGTGAGGTTGGCGGCCGGATACCACCGCTGGATGTCGTAGCTAAAACCACTGCTTCTTCTCTGATGGAATCTGCAACATGAGAAGTTAATAACATTGGTGATTATGTTAAAATGTTTGATATGTTTAAGACGTACAATTCGACTTGGGAAGATAACAACAGGAGCTGCCTCCCATAGTAATCACTTAATGTGACAGGAGCTGATTTGTGAATATAGCTAATACATTTAATATATATATAGATATAGCTTTTTGCTATAGATAGCAGATATGACGCTTTGAAACTACTGACGATTTTGGCTTCCACCACCTTTCTCACTTAACTTTCTTCCAACTCATGTTGTATGTACTTTTACCCGAATAAAAATTTGAATTTGATTTGAATTTTGAATTCTTCGAACTTTGTGGTCTAGACCGTGGGATAAAAGTACCAAGTGATGCCCGAAACATCACGAGTTTTAGTGGCTTTACAAGAATAATAAACTTCAATGCTCTGTACTGTCAAACCCAATTTAACCGTTTATATAAATAAATAAGGGTGTAGGTTTAAAATCCTTTCTCATGGCTCTACTGCCATGAGAAGGCAGTAGTTTCTGATTTCTTCATTGTTCAATATGCTACCTATTTTAGCATAGTGATTTTTGATGGTACTGCATTTTCTTTACCCAATCGTACTGGATTTTCTCATTGGTACATCATGTTATAATCTACGATGAAAGCAGACTAATTATATGTTAATTCAACATATTATATTAATAATTTAAAATAAAATCACCTAAGTTAATAAGTTGTACTATACTTACAAATTCGAATTGCCAGAAAATGTGTGTATCAGTGGCATGGACATTACGCAGTTGAGGGAAGCTCCCACTGTGCTGGACCTCTGTGACAACATTCTCGGCAAGTGGCTGGAAAAATATATAGCCAGTGGGCACTTCCACCTCCACCAAGGCTTGCACTGCTTGTCGCTCCATCTTCTGTTGCCACCCACCTGTAGGCACATTACAACCTTCAAGAAAGTAATTATAAACTGTCAATAAAAATTTAGTATATGTGCAACATAAGTAGCAGATTTGTTGACATTAGTGCACTTTAGGAGCAATTTGTTGATATCTAGGCATTTAAGATAAATTTGTTGACAACCATGTGCACATTAGGTTGCAGAATCAGTTGATAACTAGGACACTGTAGGCATCTTTAATTAACAAAAAAACATACCGTAGGTAGCATATTGGCAAATAGCATACTGTAGGTAGCAGTTTAGTTGAAATTACCACCCTACAGAAGCACTAATATGTGGAATGAGGAGAGAAGCCCTCTGTTTCCCTTTATCTTTGACTATATACATGTAGTTCCCCAAGTTAGTTTTAGTTTAGTTAATTTATTATGCACCCCATACCCATCCCGTGGGCGGTAGTGGAAAGGGTTACAGAGGCACATAATGGGCTCATGGACTGAACCCCACAATTCATTTACCTAAGCAAGTTACAATCTTGATCTAGTTACAAAATTCAATTCCCTAATTAAACGCCATTTTCTGGGTGAGTCCCGGAGGCTCGCTGGAGCTATCGACTAATGTGTGATATATTAGACCGGGGCATTAGTCTAAGGAGTTCGACCTACCGGGGACTAAGCTGAAACCTGGCCCCCATGAGAGAGGTTGCAGGGAGCAATAGCCCTGGAAACCCCCCCCCCCCCCTGTAGTTGGTGTTTCCCTTATCTGCCATCGACTGACGTTAGGCACCCCAGAAAGATTGGCATAACAAAAGCTTTACATAGTAAGAAAATTACAACTAAACCCGAAAAGAGAGGTAAAACTCCCTCCAATCCCAAGGAAATACACAAACGTCACATTTCACTGCCGCGCCGCTCGTCCGCACAGCCCTCCCCTCCCGAGAAGGGGAGGGAGGAGCCTGGACCTCCCCCCAA
Source organism: Procambarus virginalis (assembly GCA_020271785.1). Classification (NCBI taxonomy): domain Eukaryota; kingdom Metazoa; phylum Arthropoda; class Malacostraca; order Decapoda; family Cambaridae; genus Procambarus; species Procambarus virginalis. Next base: position 19,440,277 of record WNGS01165503.1, on the reverse strand, counting down.
ACCATCTGCCCAAGTACTGGATTTCTAAAGCTCAGCATCAAACAACGCGAAAAACCGCCGACCGGGAGGGAGGGCGCCAGGGAGTCTGAGGCTCACCCAGAAAATGGAGTTTCATTACATTCAATGATGGTTTTCTGTGGGGAGTCGCTACGGCTCCCTGGAGCTACATAACCAAAGGTAAGGAAAAGAGGGACTTATCCGGGAGGCAGCCGCTACAAACTCCTTAACGCGAAGTCGAGACACCTGGCTGCAACCTGCGACCCAAAGCAACACAAGAACGCCCAGGAGCAGGAATGTTAACCAAATAACTGGCGGCCAGGACCCTGTTCGACCTCCAAAATCCCCCATGCCTGAATATCAGCCCGGCCAAGACATGTTGCCAAACATGGCAGCCAATGCAACTTCCAAACGTCATGGGCACGAGGATAGACCGCAGGCTGGCTAGACTTAATAACCCTGTGGACGACCAGGAAGACCAGAGCCCTGGAACAGGGAACAAGGGAAACTGGATCAACCCAAAGCATATCCCCAGCCACCGAAGCCGAAGCGAGTGGATACGTACCGAGTACCACTACTCAGTACGAGTAAGCTGTACCACTCCAAGACGACCTGACGTATGGATGGGGGAAAAAGCCTGCCCCCCCCTCTCCAGACTCGACCTCTCTAAGGGAGAAAGGTTTGAAGGCCACCGAAGGCCGCAAGAAATGACCCGAAAAGCCCACGAGCCGTTGGACGAGGAGTGGGAAAAAGAGCCAACCTCCTACACATCGTCACATCAACAGGGCAACCCACGAGAGGGCTGACACAAACCCTGAGAGCTTGTCTTCCTTGCAAAGCGAACACCTCGCCGACCAGAGGAAGAAGGCACCGGAGTCACCACCGAGGAATAAACCGGGTCCCGCAGGAGGTAAGTGCCAAGAGCCTCTCGAATCTTCACAGGGGAAATCCGACAGCATGAAAACCTCGTAAGATGAATCCGAGGAACGCAAAGGCACCCGGAACCGCACCCGGGGTGGGGGGGGGAGGGGGGCCCCACCCAACTCAAAGGGAAGAAGGGTACGAAAACCCCATCCCCCTGCAGAAGAAGCCCTCGGGAAGAGGGCATATGGGCCCAAGCAGGGTCAAATGGAACCCAAGAGCTCCACTCTACTCCCCCCGAACTCTGTAAAACCACAAAGGCCCTCATCCACGCCCACCGCCTCCAAAGGAAAGGCGGAGTCCAGGGGAAAAGATTCAAAGAAGAGAGTCGGCTGGATAGACTCATTAGTCTCAACCCTCAAGAAGAGGCTCGACCACCTTCGTGCCCGAATCAGAAGGGGCAGCCCACGAAGCCACCCGAGCCTCATCCCGAGCTAAACCCCCACCCTAATTTCGAAACCTTCAAACGTTTGGGAAACAGAAGCAGGGGGAAAGAAGGGCGAACCATGCCTATCTGGGAAGGAAGAGGAGGCGTGGACCAAAGCCTTAGTGATAAATGCCCCAAATCAGAGTCCCAAAGCTCAAGCAGGGCAGTTCTGGGGCATCCTACCAGGCAACCAACGTGGCCTGTTGCGTCACAGAAAAAGGTGCATGCAATGTGGCCGCTGCCTGAGCCCCCAGAACATTAATAGGAGGATGCATGAAATGGAGCACAAGCAGAGAACAAGTCCCGCAAGACTCTGGGTCGTAGGTGTCCCCGACCCAGCAGGCAGCATGGAGGAGGCAGTACAGATGATCATCCCGAGGTAGGGGCAACGAACAACCCTCGAATTCGCACAACGCGAGTGAGAGAAAACTGAAAGAAGTATCTACTTTACAACCGAGCCCACCGCGGTTTTCCAGGGTCTGTAGGGTGAATGAGCCCTACTCAGTCCCCTACCCTACTCAGAATGAGCCCTACTGGAAGCCCAGGCACTGGGCCAGCTAACCGGTAAACCTAGTCTAAGCAGGCAAACCGACTACAAGTAGCAGACGTGAAACCTTGAGGACAACCACCACACCTAGGCAAAGTCTAATGAGGAGCGAAGCGGATCTCCTCTCTAACAACAGGCGGTTATTGGTACATCCAGTAACCATAAAAACACAAAACCTCTGAAACCCTACAAATAGCAAACTGGCAGATGGTGAGAAACGTTGGCTCACTGTATGACAGCGTGTAGCAGGCAGCACTAGCGACATTGCACCCCACCATTGCAGCCAAAAATCATACCCCTACCCAGAGCAAGTCGGGAGGCTCCAAAACCCCCAACGCACCCCAAGGGTGATAACTACAAGTGAGGAAGTCTTCAACGGGAAGCGAGGAAAAACCTCTTAACGTCCCCAGGGAAGATAACACTGAAATGCAAGGGCAGTACTTACAGAGCACCTACGGAAGGTGTTCCTAGGGGCGTGCAGCTCCAGTACACTTATACACCTGGCTAACGTATACCCCCCAAGTGCAGGAACAGCCACACAAGTTAAAATCCTGAAACAAGAAGAGGCCAGAGGTGACATCCGACCGCCAGCACATCAGTTCAAGAACTGGGTGGTGGGTAGCCGGCTCATCCCAGTTGGCTTCCCCTCTCCCCGAGGGAGGGGGGGGGGTGATGCTAACGAGTTGGGGGCTAGTTGAACGAAGTGTTGGTTTGAGTTCTGAGAGTTTTTTTGCCTTTTTGAAGACTTAGGTCGTATTTTTAACAAGACTCGTCTTTTTTGTTTTGCCTATCTTTCTTGAGCCCTTCCCTGGTCAGTGGCATGTATGACGTACTTTAAATTAAAAAAAATAAAATTCAAATGTTTATTCAGGAAAAGTACATACATACAAGGTGTGATACAAATATTGATGAATTTATAGATAGAGCTAGTACATACAATGCCTAAAGTCACTATTACGCAAAGCGTTTCGGGCAGGAAATCACTAAAGACTAAAACTTGATACTAATTGAGATTAAAGTATAAAATGTGTTGAGAAAATAAAAAAGGGGGAACATGGCAGAAAAACAACAAAAAATACAATTTGGTCGACAAACAGCATTGTTTAAAAACTAGCAGACATGGGTTGACATAACAGGGGTAAGGTAGGTTACATGGAGTTAATTAGGTAGTACTTAGTTTTTATCTTAAACTGGTTGAGAGAGGTACAGTCTTTAACATGGTTGGGAAGGTCCTTCCACATTCTGGGTCCCTTGATTTGTAGAGCATTTCTAGTTTGATTAAGTCGTATTCTTGGAATATTAAAAAGCTATTTGTTCTTGTGTGGTGCTCATGGGTTCTGTTACAACCTTCAATGAAGCTTTTAAGGTCAGGATTGACATTACAGTTCAGCGTTTTATTTATTATATATATATATATATATTATATATATATATATATATATATATATATATATATATATATATATATATATATATATATATATATATATATATATATTAGTATATTTTGGTAGCAGTCTTTCCTGTAGACATATGTTATTAAATATGACCGAAAAAGTAAGATTAATAATTCTAACACGAATTTTCTCAATTTTCCTTATGTTTGTTTTTACTGATGACGGTAAATTAAAAATCAATTCTCCAAAATTCATTCTTTATTTCTTAGTCTGACGCGACACTTGAGCGCGTTTCGTAAAACTTATTACATTTTCAAAGACTTTAGTTACACACACACAGAACAACTATAACTGAACAGAGTTTAAATACCTGCATTTGGGTGAGGTGACATGTTACAATGGTTTGGGGTGAGGTGAGAACAAACACAGAACACGAAACAATGGGTATAAGGGAAGAATAGATCTGTAACTGCAGAAGGCCTATTGGCCCGTATTTCTTGATGTTTCTATATTGGAGCGGAGTCTTGAAGTGGGTAGAATATAGTAGTGCGTTAATTGGCTGTTGATTGCTGGTGTTGACTTCTTGATGTGTAGTGCCTCGCAGATGTCAAGCCGCCTGTTGTCGCTGTATCTATCACAAAGCAGAACGCTTTGAAAGAGACCAATGTCGTCTATGCCTTCAAATGCCCACTTGGGGACTGTAAGCCCCAAAGAACTCAATATATAGGCAAGACAACAACATCTCTTTCCAGGCGATTAACGATGCATAAGCAACAGGGCTCTATCAAGGAACATATAATCTCTTCCCACAACCAAACCATCACCAGAGAAATCTTAACAAACAACACAGAAATCATTGATAGATACAGCGACAACAGGCGGCTTGACATCTGCGAGGCACTACACATCAAGAAGTCAACACCAGCAATCAACAGCCAATTAACGCACTACTATATTCTACCCACTTCAAGACTCCGCTCCAATATAGAAACATCAAGAAATACGGGCCAATAGGCCTTCTGCAGTTACAGATCTATTCTTCCCTTATACCCATTGTTTCGTGTTCTGTGTTTGTTCTCACCTCACCCCAAACCATTGTAACATGTCACCTCACCCAAATGCAGGTATTTAAACTCTGTTCAGTTATAGTTGTTCTGTGTGTGTGTGTAACTAAAGTCTTTGAAAATGTAATAAGTTTTACGAAACGCGCTCAAGTGTCGCGTCAGACTAAGAAATAAAGAATGAATTTTGGAGAATTGATTTTTAATTTACCGTCATCAGTAAAAACAAACATAAGGAAAATTGAGAAAATTCGTGTTAGAATTATTAATCTTACTTTTTCGGTCATATTTAATAACATATATATATATATATATATATATATATATATATATATATATATATATATATATATATATATATATATATATATATATATATATATAATACATAATACACATGAGAGGATGTGCAGTGACTTAATATCTAACATATTCACAGATTTGAGTAAGGGTACCGAGTGATGTCTGGGGCCAGAGTTGGATATTGTCCTAATAGCAGCTTTCTGTTAAGTAATTAGAGGACGTAAATGATTTTGGGTAGTAGAACCCCAAGCAAAATGTAAAGTGTTCGTAAGCCATTGCTCCCTGCGCCTCTCTGAGGGGTCGAGGTTCTGGCTGGTGGTCCCCGTTAGGCATAAGAACTCTGATGACCCCACCTAATATAGCACTATATATCAGTTCTGAAAGCTTTAGGCAGCCTCCGGGGGCTTCCCACAGAAAATTATATTATTATTACTCTCAAGATTATAATTTGGATTAATATTGTTATTCTAATTATTATTATTATTATAGTGTTCATTTAGTACTAAATTATCATAGGTATATTAATGTTAGTTAAGTAAAGTAATATTTACTTAATGACACTTTACCTTGCACAAACAGTTGTGGTAACAAGTGACTTGTTTCTAAACTGATGATATTTTTCCCAGACATTAAGCTCAAAATATTTTTTGTGTGGTTGTTCGATGAAGTTGAGTCCATCGACGCCCCAAGTTATCTCCAGCTGAGCTACAGCTTGACCTGCTCCCCTCGCCACCACATTCACATGACCCCACACATTCTCCAACTGTCGAAAATTACTCATTATAAACATACAACATTATAAAAAATATATACCTCCAAAATAATGTACTTGTGTATATTTGTTTGGTTATCAAAATATCACAAATTATATTATAAATCTACAATATTCATGATATAGAGCTGGCAAAGCTGCTACAAAAGCTTATTTTTGTACCTCAAAGCTGTGAAGGGTTGATGTAGAGGTGTTAGTGATAGACACGTAGTAATGCTCGGCAGGTTGGACCGTGACATCTAGAGTGCACTCCATGTCTGTCACATCTCTCAGTCGTGCACGAAATGCGTACTCTGCTAAAGCTTGCATTGCTACAAGTGTATCCTGAAGAAACGTTAGTACAGTACATGACTTTACTGGAGCCAGGGTCATTACTATACTTAATGTGTATATAAATAATGCATATGTCATTAGGTGTAATTTATTTACATGTAATAAACAGAGAGCCAAATTAAGTACAACATTACTAATAATGGCATTATACTTAATAAAACAGCGTTCAATATAATGAAAGATCATTATCTGGGCGAACCCCAGAGGCTCCCCGGGACTTACAGGGCTGATATGTATATATTACACCCCGGCATCAGTCAGTTCTTGCCTACTGGGGTCCACGAGGCCGAACCTGGCCCCCCAGACAGGCACGAGGAGCAGGGGGTCACCCGTGGGGACCAGGGGGTCACCCGTGGGGACCAGGGGGTCACCCGTGGGGACCAGGGGGTCACCCGTGGGGACCAGGGGGTCACCCGTGGGGACCAGGGGGTCACCCGTGGGGACCAGGGGGTCACCCGTGGGGACCAGGGGGTCACCCGTGGGGACCAGGGGGTCACCCGTGGGGACCAGGGGGTCACCCGTGGGGACCAGGGGGTCACCCGTGGGGACCAGGGGGTCACCCGTGGGGACCAGGGGGTCACCCGTGGGGACCAGGGGGTCACCCGTGGGGACCAGGGGGTCACCCGTGGGATCATATACAATACCCAGAGTATGAGGGGAGGGAATTAGCTGTTAAGTTCCCTACTTCTGCAAACATCAAATATACCCATTTTGAAAGAAAATAGTTAAATACTTGCCACTGTGGATATGAAAGCACAGTCCCAGTCCCTGACAGCATTGAGCCATCTCATAATCTTCTCTGATGTGACGGTTGTTACACCTTCCCTGACCAAGAAGACAAGGAGGGCATAGCTTGTTGTCTCTACTGCATGGGAGTCCCACAGCTCTGGCTCTCGGGGGAGGAGGAAGGCTCTCTGGTTGTTCTCCTGGCGCCTCAAGTGAGTCCTTATGGGAGAGCGAGCCCAGTACGTCATGTCACCTTCCATTGTGGAAATATTTGTCAGAGAAGTACATTAGTGTCAGATATTACACAAATGTGATAGTGACAATGTTTCTATATGTTAATTATGCTAGCATTGATAATACTAATGTAGATAACTAATTATAGAATTAGTAATTAAGTACAATACAGTAGTTACAGGACGAGAGCTGTGCTCGTGGTGTCCCGTCTTCCCTACACTGTCATAACGCTTTCAAACTACTGATGGTTTTGGCCTCCATCACCTTCTTTCTTAATTTGTTCCAACCCTGTTTGAATAAGTGAATTTTCTTATAGCTTCTGCTGCAGCACTGTTCAGTTAGCGTAAATCACTAACCTCTCGTTGTTCCAGGTCTCGGGAATCCCCCCTTGTCAAATTTGTAAATTCTTGTTACTATTTTGTACGTAGTGATCATATCGCCTCTTTCTTCTATCTTCTAATTTTGGCACATTTAATGCCTCTAACCTCTCTTCGTAACTCTTGCCTTTCAGTTCTGGGATCCATTTAGTTGCACGTCTTTGCACCTTTTCCAGTTTGATGTGCTTAAGATATGGGCACCACACAACCACGCCACATTCCAACTTTGGTCTCACAAAGGAACAATTTCATTAGTATTTCCCCATCCATGTAATTACAAGCAATTCTGAAATTGGAAAGCATAGCATTGGTTCCTCACACAATGTTCTTTATGTGTTCCTCAGGTGATAGTTTTCTATCTAGAAAAACCCCTAGATCTTTATCAGCGTAATCTTAATACTTCATGAGCAAGTTGGTGGTCTTCTTGCTCTTGTAGTAGATTATCAACTCTGTCTTCTGGTTGGTGTTGCTGGGGGCCACGTTTCTACCTATAATGTCTTTCAGGCTTCTCTTCTCCATTTTGTGAGCCAGTGAAAAGACGTTCCTGTTCCTGGAGGTGTGTGTTAAGAGCACTGTTGGCCTAGGCGTCAAAACACTTTACATGTCCCTGACTGGGCACTCATTACCAGCATTAGGACACATTCTTATATTTTTCCCCTTGTTGTAGACTGCTTTCTAAAATCCTCCATTCTTTATGGAACTTCACTCCAATGCATCCTTAAGCTATAGCAAGAGTTCAATGTCGGGGACCTGCAAGAATATGACTTCAACATACCTATAGTAGCTATCAGCTTTCAGGTCCATGTCAACAAGGACGTTTATCTCCATAGTATCCAAACCGGTTACCCCGGTTTCCCTTCTTCCCTGTGCCTGGGTTCCGGTTTCCTGGGTCGCATGCTGGGTCCTTCGGTGCCGTTGGTTGTCTTGCTTTCGACTTGAGTTGTGCGTGGCGAACGCCTTCCAGGTGAGTCCGTCTTTTCCGTCTTTGGTGAAGTAGCTCAAGGGGGCCGAAGGGGCTCCTCCCAGAAATCCAGTGTTGAATGAAGTGAAACACGATTTTCTGGGTGAGACCCGGAGGCTCCCGGCAACCCTCCCTCCTCCTGTCGGCGGTTTTCGCGTTTTGATGTCCAGCCTCAGAACTGGAGGCTGGGTCACCAGTGTGAGGGTCTGGGGCTCCCCCTCCCCCCTCCAGGGGGAGGGGGAGTGCGCAGACAAGCGACGTGGTGACGTCATGCTCGTCTGCTCATTCTCATTTGGGGAGCTCTGTCCAATAGTTTGACTTTCAGTAGTAGTTTCAACCAGAATAGTGGTTTGTTTTGGGATGCTTACGTTTCTGGGTGCCTGACCCGGTTGATGACATATAGAATGCTCCATAACCACATGTGCATTTCAATAGGTCATTGCTCTCATGCCTCTGTGAGGGGGGCCAGGTTCTGGCTCGTGGTCCTTGGTAGGCCTAGAACTCCATTCACACTGACTGATGCCAAAGTCTAATATATGCATAAAAGCCTGGATAACTCCGGGGAGCCGAAGGTGCTTCCCAGAGAAAAGTAAAATTATTATCTATATTTTAACTCACAGGCTTGCAGGGTGGCAGTTTAGGTTAGCTGCATTTTAAGAATTACAATTTTGCCAGCAATATTTTCAAGCTTTCTTTGGCCACTTTAATGTTGCATGCAACTTATACTTTACTTATGGACACTATAAACAATATGCCTGGCGTTCCGCGAGCGCTATGTCATGGGTTCGTATCCTGGCCGGGGAGGATTTACTGGGTGCAAATCCTTAACTGTAGCCTCTGTTTAACTCAACAGTAAAATGTGTACTTGGTTGTAACAACGATTCTTCGCGGCGGGGATCGTATTCCAGGGACCTGCCCGAAACGCTACGCGTACTAGTGGCTGTACAAGAATGTAACAACTCTTTTATATTATATATAGAATATGTATAATAATATAAAGCATTAAGTTTAGCGTTTAGTGTGTGCAGCACTCTGCGAGTCCAGTGAAGTGCCACTTTGCTACCAGCAAGGTATATTCATACTAATTTCAGATGTTGCCACTGCAATGCTTAATAATATGTAATATATATGACATATATATATATATATACAGTACATATAATAATGATAATATATACCTGTATACAACTTTTTCTTACTGAGCATGGCTGCCGCTGCTTCAGCTAATGGACTCCCAACCAATGTGAGAGCATAGGCACTTATGGCAATATGATAGGAATCCTCAAGGTACACTAGATGAAATTCAAGGAACCTGTAAACATGCAGAAATCCGAATCATTAAGAAGCAAGCATTGTTTGATTCAGTTGAAATAAAGTTTAAAAAGATTATAGGGAACGATCTATCTTTGAAATCAAACTAAATTTGTTCTTCCATGTAGAGAGAGTTGGTAGAGTGAGGTGCCAACTTACCCAACAGCGCGAGCACGAGCTTCAACAGCACTTGTTCGTGTAGTCCCCTGAAGAGTTCTGAGGCTGTTGTGCATGGTGATTGTCACGAGGGCTGTCAGGGCGACAGGGGCCTCCTTGCGAGTCTTCATCTTCAAAATATAGCGAGTTAATTGGTTATCAGTTTTACACGTATGTAAAATAAGTCTTTTGGGTCTTTTACATAAGACCCAAAAATGTATAGACAGAAATGACTACTTTTGAATTGTAACTATAAATGGTAATTTCCATTTAATTTCAAACTTCAAACACTCATGACTATACTCATTTGTTAAATTAATGACAAGTCACGGAAACTTGTAAATTACAATACCAAGAAGAATACCACCTGCCTCTTGATTATCAAGCAGTAGAGAAGAGTATTTACCTGAATTTACCTGAGGACCACTATTTCTCTAGTGGCTTCAATGAGTACAAGAAGCCGGCAACTTGTCAAAAAAAAAATTCTCCAATATGTCCCGAGGACTTCAAGATGGATTTTAACCCTTTTTTAGTCATCATCAATCTTTGATTTACGGTAAAATGCGGATATTGTCATATGATGATTTAAACAATTATTGTCTTGGTTTTACATATATGATCCAAATATGGATATAGATCTATTTGGATGTAATAGACTGTACCTTGACCCATGAAAAAAATCCTACCACCATTTCATGTTACGAATGCGGACATCACCATGAATGTTACTATAGGGGAATGCGGGCATCAGTTGACAATTTAAACAGTTATTGTCTAGGTTTTACATGTATGATGCCAATGTGGATATAATAGCTCTGTTGGTGTAAGTAAAGAAAAAACAAGTGAAACTATAAGAAAAAACAATAAGTGCAACATTTGAGGATAAAACAGAACCGTCGGCACAGTTGAGCACCAGGCACTGACAAGTGTCAGACCAAGTCTAGCACAGTGCCTCCACTCACTGAAATGATAAACATTCACTTATTTGTGTTCTTACATTTTGCATACAAATTTAGAATTCTATTGTGACATTTTTTGGAATTTTATATTTTTTGTGCATAAGAAGGTATAACCATTTCTCCATAGCCACTTTATAAAAGGTTAAAGTTCAGAAGTATTTTTTGCACTTGCAGTTTCGGTGGGTAGGCAGTTCCATGGGTTTATAGCCCTATAGGTCAAAAGCATCTCTTCTGTCGTACATTGTGGCTTACTGAGTTTAAAACAGTTGCTTGCATGTGTTGCATCTGATCTTTTGATGACGTTATCTGGATCACTATCCTCCAAATTGTTCAGGATTTTATAAGTTTCAGTGACATCACCCCCCCCCCTGTTATGTCTGATTTGGAGTGTTAGCCCTGTGGCCCTCAACCGTTCCTGGTTATGCCTCCATGATAACACCATCACTCAACTTAGTTTTGGAATGATTTTTGTTGCCTAGAAATGAACTTTCCCCAAAGCAACTGTGCCTTTCTGAAGATGAAGTCTCCATGCACGAAGATACCACCTGCTTGCTGATTATGAAGCAGCAGAGTATACCTGGGGATACCACCTGCTTGCTGATTATGAAGCAGCAGAGAAGAGTATACCTGGGGATACCACCTGCCTGCTGATTAGTAAGCAAAAGAGTGGAGTATACACAGGGATACCACCTGCCTGTTGATTATTTAATAGAAGGGGAAGAATAGTAAGAAATATTAAAGCTACCATCAGTCTTCTGATATTTCAGCTGGAACCTTACCTTGCTGTCCAGGGTGACCTCTCCCTCCTCTCTGAAGCTTCCATCAGGATTCTGATACTTCAGCAGGAATACCACAGACTTATGAATGATATGTGGATCAATGTAAAGCAGATTTTCCCAGTCTTCATGCTGTGCAGCCACGAGGATGTTGATAACTTTTGCTGTAAGCCTGAAATTTATATAAATTTAAGATGACATTTTATCACAGCAGCACAGGAAAATATTTATAATAATTATTTTGCAGATGTCATGTTATTTAAAAAGTATAATGTTGAAGATTATGTTGACTGTTGACAATAACACTGACTGCCCGAAACGCTTTGCGTAATAGTGGCTTTAGGCATTGTATGTACTAGCTCTATCTATAAATTCATTAATATCTGTATCACCCCTTGTATGTATGTACTTTACCTAAATAAACATTTGAATTTTTGAATTTGAAGATGAGCAGTGTATTGAGGGAAGAGCCACAATCATACCACCACCACAGTTTACATACTACACTAATCAGTAAATTAAGAGACAGTAATGACCACTTGAGTAGCAAGGTCTTAGATCTTCAAGGATTAGTGAAAGACTTATGAGTAGACAAAAATATGTGGAAAGTTAATTGCAAAGCCATGGAAGAGGAAAAACTCTTTGAAAATATCTTTGGAAGAAGTTAAAGCAAATTTAAACATAAATGACCAGAATAGGTTAGGTAAGGGAATCCAAGAGGAAAAACAGCTTTTGTCAGCACAGATGGAGGAAGTTACTCTGGGAATAGAACAATGCAAGAAGGATATGCAACTCGCCTATGCACAAGTGGGTGGCCAAGGAGAAGGAAAAAAAGAAGCAGTAAAGGAAGCCAAACACTGCAGCAATCAGGGTAAAACAAACATTAGGCTGGAAATCAGAAAGAAAGTGGCATCAAACCCGAAGTTGATGCAAAACACAATCGATCGTAATAAGTCCCTATTAATTTTTAGTTGCAAAGAAAAGGAGATAACATCTAGATCAGAAAGAGTTGTAGAAGAAGCGAAAGTAGTAGATAAAATTGTTGGGCTAATGGAAGGTCTTACAACCAAAGAGAATATCTGCGACTACAGGAGGATTGGCAGGAACGAAAAAGAGAAAGATCGACCCTTGAGGATCACCCTAAATGCTGCTAAACAGAAGGAGTACTAAGGAATGTTAGGATATTACAAAGTGATATGTTGTATTTTGTTAGCGATTCTTTTGGACCTGAAGATTCGTAAAACTCATCCTGGAAACATTCCTATATCACGTTAAACAAGCTACGAGGATGAGGGAAATGGATATTCACTCCACGATGGATTTGATATTTACCAGGAAAGAGGAAAAGATACTTGACATTCAGTACCTTCCTCCCTTGGGTAAAAGTGACGATGTCTTTTTGGGAATAAAGTTTGCAACGTGTTATAATCTGGACGAAAATGAGGAAGTTGAAGCAGTTCAAAAACCTGACTTCAGGAGAGGACATTATGGGGAACTTAGAACTTTCCTTAAGGAATTTGAGTGGAGCGACCGGCTGTTAGGCAAGGAAGTAAATGAGATGCATGTAACGTTTTGTGAAGAATATGATAACGGCACAAACAAAATTATACCAAAGCAGAGATGCAGAACTAGGAAACAGGATTGGTTCACCAGAAATTGCAAGAGGGCCAAGGACCAAAAAACTCACAAATGGAAACAATATAGGAAGAGGCCAAACCCCCACACATAACAGCGATACAAAGATGCTCTAGCAAAGATGCTAGAAACAACTTGACGGCAGTGAGGAGAGATGTAGAAAGAAATTTTAAGCAAGAGATGGCGGACAAATGTAAAACATTTCCAGGCAAATTCTTTAAATTCATCAACAAAAAATTGCAGGTCAAATAAAATAAAATGTTTATTCAGCTAAAAAGTACATACATACAAGATGAGTTACAAACAATGTTTGATTTCTCGGTAGAGCTAGAACCTGTACATACAATTCCTAAAGCCACTAATATGCACAGCATTTCGGGCAAGGTGTGGGAAAAAAACGCTTAGAATAAACTTAATTCTAATTGAGATCAAAGCATAAATTGAGTTGAAAAAGTGAAAAAGAGGTAAAGAAAAGGGAAAAAAGGGTAAAGGATAATATTCAGAGGCTGAAAATTGGAAACAGATTCACAGAAAATTAAAAAGAAATGTGTGAAACATTAAATAAGTTCCAAAGTGTGTTTGTACAAAATTAAATCTTCAGAGAACCAGACACTAAGAATTCAAGAGAACAACAGAGCATAGAGGTGTCTAGAGACGAAGTGAAAAAAGTACTCAAGGAGCTAAGAACAAAGCAGTTGGTCCAGATGAAGTTTCACCATGGGTTCTGAATGTGCACCTGAGCTCATCATTCCACTTCAAGGGATTTTTAAGGCATCTCTGTGTACAGGAGTTGTAGCTGATGTGTGGGGAAAAGGCTAACATAGTTCCAATCCACAAAAGTGGCAGCAGGGAAGACCCACTATATTATAGACCGGAATCATTGACAAGTGTAATAGTCAAAATATTGGAAAATTTATTAAAACTTAATGAGTAGAACACCTGGAGAAAAACGATATAATATCAAAGTATGGTTATCAATCTGGAAGATCCTGCGTAACTAATTTACTCAGTTTCTATGATCGAGCCACTGAGATTTTACAGGAAATAGATGGTTGCGTTGACTGCATCTATTTGGACATATAAAAGTCTTTCGACAGAATTCCAGATGAGAGAGAGTTCTGGAAACTGGAACATATTGGAGGAGCGACTAAAAAAAGGTCCGACAGAAAAATGAGGGCAGATTACAACCCGTCCTCTTAAAAATAACGTCACTTTTGGCTCGTATGCGCGGCGCTATGGCCAAATTTGGACGTAATTTCAGATGAAATAGACTCACAAAAGTGACGTACTATTCCGTTTTCTGTTTGAGTCGTCCGGCTTACTCGGCCAGCTTAGAAAAGGAAACTTTCCATTAACGTTTTCATAACGTTTTGAAACTTTATGAGAATTTCCTGCCCACCTAACCTATCACAGGACCCTTGACTTACTGCTGTTGAAAAAGAAAAAATCCCAAATTTTCATTTTTTTTTTTCATTTTCAAATTACGTCCATATTCGGCCATACTGGTAAACGGCCAAAAGCAACGCTATTTTTAAGAGAACAGGTTGAGGAAAGATAGAAGAAAAAGAGACGATATGATCACTACATACAAAATAGTAACTGCAATCGATAAAATTGATAGGGAAGAATTCCCGAGACCTGAAACTTCAAGAACTAGAGGTCATAGATTTAAACTAAGTAAACAAAGCTGCCGAAGGAATACATGAAAATTCACTTTCACAAAGTGGTAGACGGTTGGAACAAGTTAGGGGAGAGGTGGTGGAGGCCAAGACCGTCAGTAATTTCAAAGCGTTATATGACAGTGCTGGGAAGACGGGACACCACGAGCGTAGCTCTCATCCTGTAACTACAAATAGATAATTAAACTTGGGTAATTACATACTGGGAGGAGTGAAGGCCCACATGCTGAAGCCTCCATAACACCGCCACATTTTACATACCACACACTGGAGGAGAGAAGGCCCACATGCTGAAGCCTCCATCATAACACCGCCACAGTAGTCCTCCCAGCTGCATGGTGAGGTAGTCAAATGCATCCCTGGCTTCTGACACTCCAGCTGTAGAGGTGCATGGTTTAGGTGATGTGAGGTGTGGCAGGCACTAGGGGCGTCTCGGGGGTGTGGCAGGCACTAGGGGGCGTCTCGGGGGTGTGGCAGGCACTAGGGGCGTCTCGGGGGTGTGGCAGGTAGTAGGGGGCGTCTCAGGGGTGTGGCAGGTAGTAGGGGCGTCTCGGGGGTGTGGCAGGCACTAGGGGCGTCTCGGGGGTGTGGCAGGTAGTAGGGGGCGTCTCGGGGGTGTGGCAGGCACTAGGGGCGTCTCGGGGGTGTGGCAGGTAGTAGGGGCGTCTCGGGGGTGTGGCAGGCACTAGGGGGCGTCTCGGGGGTGTGGCAGGCACTAGGGGGCGTCTCGGGGGTGTGTGGCAGGTAGTAGGGCGTCTCAGGGGTGTGGCAGGCACTAGGGGCGTCTCGGGGGTGTGGCAGGTAGTAGGGGCGTCTCGGGGGTGTGGCAGGCACTAGGGGGCGTCTCGGGGGTGTGGCAGGCACTAGGGGCGTCTCGGGGGTGTGTGGCAGGTAGTAGGGGCGTCTCGGGGGTGTGGCAGGCAGTAGGGGGTGTGGCAGGCAGTAGGGGGCGTCTCGGGGTGTGGCAGGCAGTAGGGGGTGTGGCAGGCAGTAGGGGGTGTGGCAGGCAGTAGGGGGTGTGGCAGGCAGCAGGGGGTGTGGCAGGCAGTAGGGGGTGTGGCAGGTAGTAGGGGCGTCTCGGGGTGTGGCAGGTAGTAGGGGCGTCTCGGGGGTGTGGCAGGCACTAGGGGGCGTCTCGGGGGTGTGTGGCAGGCACTAGGGGGCGTCTCGGGGGTGTGTGGCAGGTAGTAGGGGCGTCTCGAGGGTGTGTGGCAGGCACTAGGGGGCGTCTCGGGGGTGTGTGGCAGGCAGTAGGGGGCGTCTCGAGGGTGTGTGGCAGGCAGTAGGGGGCGTCTCGGGGTGTGTGGCAGGCACTAGGGGCGTCTCGGGGGTGTGTGGCAGGCAATAGGGGGTCTCCGGGTGTGTGGCAGGTAGTAGGGGCGTCTCGGGGGTGTGGCAGGCAGTAGGGGGTGTGGCAGGCAGTAGGGGCGTCTCGGGG
>WNGS01165503.1:19413218-19415128 GCA_020271785.1 Procambarus virginalis | reverse complement strand
TAGAATTATATTTTCTCATGTTCTGCATTCAGCACCAACATTATAGTGAGTAAATATACCATATTTCTTCATTACTTATGTAATTCTAGGAGGCTTTGAGTAGCTTTGGGTCATTAGGTGGACAGAATCTCAATAGATGGGGTGAGAGTCGCCCATCTCTCGCCCGGGCGAGAGTCAAAACTTAATTTAAAATTGCTGTAGGGTATCTTTGTTCTCCAACAAGATATATTTCCTTTCGTACACTCATAATAATTATTATATCTCGGTCTTTCTGAAGGCATATAATATTTAGACTTTATTAGCATATCTTTGTTAATTACAGTACTCATATATCGCCATGTGTAGGCATCTGCACTCCATGACTGACAAGCTACTGAATGCTACTATAAAACATATGTATCTTCACTTGAACTTTAAGTATGTCTATTGTAAAATACAGTATTTAAAGTGAAGCTTATATTTCCATCTTTCTTGTGACATATAAAATATTTGTTTATTAACGAATTACATGAAATAAACATTGTTTTGAGAGAGAGAGAGAGAGAGTGTGTGTGTGGTGGATGGGTGAGTGTGTGGGTGGGTGGTGTGGGTGTGTAGGAGTGAGTGAGTGAGTGAGTGAGTTGCTCTGTCGATCAGTCTGTGTGAGATCAGAGCTTGGTGATTATTAAAACACATGTATCCTCATTAGGAATAATTACAGTATCTATGTAAAGTGTTTAAAATGAAGTTTATATTCCTATCTTTCTTGAGGCATATAAAACATTTAAGATTATTTATGTATTTCATGAAATAAATATTGTTCTGAGAGAGAGAGAGAGAGAAAGAGAGTTGCTTCAACAATCGATCTGTGCGGAGGCAGAGCTCGGTGATTATAAAATACACCTATCTTTGCTTTATTTCAAGTATGCCCATGGTCAGGTATTTAAATGAAGCTTATATTTCTGTCTTTCTTGCGACATATAAAACTCTTACATTATGATGAATCTACGTGAAATAAGCATTGTTCTGAGATGAATATTGTGGATTACGAGCTTGACTAGTGATGAATACTGCCACTTTTTTTCAACTACATATATCTTCAGTTTTACTTAAAATATTTTTATGGTAGAGGTTTTACATATAGATCCTGTTTCTGTCTTTCTTCTGACATATAATAAATTTAATTTAATAAGTTATCATGATGTTTTCAACAATATTCTTTGGGTATTCGTCTATTCCAAAATGGTTGACCATTTTGGAGACACAACACATGGGTTGACCCATCTGTCAGTTGGGTCAGATTCCTATAGTGTGTCGACCATATGTTCCACTCTCAGCCCTGACATATATATATATATATATATATATACTACTCTCAGCTCTGACATATATACTACTTTCAGTCTTGATACACATACAGTACCACTTTCAGCCCTGACATATATACCATTATTGACATCGAATTGAAATTTATGTATGGAAAAGGGTGTAGTGCTCAGAAGTTTAAAAGATAGAAATTATTTCTTCTTAAAGCTGATAGTGTATCTGGAATGGGTATAGCAATATAATATGAGAGTGATATAGAATGAGTGACAGGAGTGTGGAAGTGATATGTAGAGTGAGTGAAGCACAATATATTTAAGTGATATGGACATGTGGGTTAGGGTCTGTGGACTTGACAGTAAAATGTCTGAGAAAACATGACATCTATGTGGCAGAATTTTACAAAAGCTCAGAGAATATTTCATATTAATTTAATTTCTGTTAATATCTAACTTTTCCCCTTTGCAGCGCATCCTTACAGCAGATGAATTCCAGTTGCAGTGACAACAAACAGTGCCATAATGCTCACATGTGGCATAAATAAGTTCTATATGTACAAAATCTGAGCAGTTTGGGGTACTATATGAATGCATATGCATGTGTATAAT
>WNGS01165503.1:19395718-19408218 GCA_020271785.1 Procambarus virginalis | reverse complement strand
ATGGGAAGAACTGCAAAGTTTTGTTGAAAAAACTCACCCAGATAAAGCTGTAGCAGGCTGTTGCATTGACCTTTCAAATGACAATGTGATGTCTTACTACAGACAAGTGTTAAAATGTAGGGAAAAAAGGGTGTCTTTAGACAGATTCTTAGTAAGACAAACAAGTCTTAGTGGTATGCAGGCAAAACGTGCCAGAGAGTGCACACCAGTGAAGTACTCACTGCCTGATGTTATAATGGAAGGGGACTCCCCATCCAAACAGTAACACCTCTCCTCCTCACCATCTTCCATACGCCAACAGCAGTCATCAGCAAGGGTAAGTAATAACTTGAACATAGTTTTGTAGGTTTATTGAAGTGAGGTTTTGGGTAATCAGGAATGGATTAATTCATTTCCCATTATTTCTTACGGGGAAATTAGCTTCGGATTACGAGTTTTCTGAATAAGAGCTGTCTCCAGGAACGGATTAAACTCTTAAACCGAGGTACCACAGTACTGTATTTTGGAGAAAAGGGAATGTGAGGAATTTGCCAAAAGGTATGGAACAGTGATAATGCACGAGTGGATTAGAAAATAGCTGGTTATAGTGAGTGTAAGATCTTTCAAGGCATTCCTTTACTAAGAATAAGCAAGATATATGGCAGAATAGGGTTTTGATAGATAAATAGATAGATAGATAGGTTTGTAATAGATGTACAAGAAATGACTGAGAAATTGGTCAGTCATGAAAAAGGTGGATTCTGTGGTGCATATGATAGGATAGTGATTGGATAAACACATGAAATTGGAGAAATTGATCAGTGATGAACAGGGTGGATCCTGTGGTAGTAAAGAGTGTGTTAATCAGATATTTTGATTAAGACAGCTTATAGAAAAGTCATGTGAAAAAGATTGAAGGTATGCATGGTATTTAATGAATTAAATACAAGCTTATGACAGTGTTAATAGAAGACTCTTGAGTGATGAGCATGTACAGAGTTGCCAGTGATGCTTGATGACTCCTTTTCTCCAACAACAACTTCAAGTTGTGATTGTTGCCATGTCATCTTGGGCCACCAATCATGGCTTCAAGTTCTCTCCAACTAAGACTTGTGCTGTGGCTTTTACTCAGAACCCCCTCCTTTTTCAGCTCGTTGCCATGGTGAGGGTGCTTGGTGGACGGCTGCCGGAATGTGATGTACCATGGGACAGCTTGTCCTCTGTCCTGTTGATGCTTTATGCTCCTGCTGCTGTCTTCTCTAATTTTGCTGTATGTTTTTTCCTTTTCCTTATGTTTCATTTTTCCTTCCTACCTCTTCTCCTTTCTGATTGTTCCTTCCTGCCAACATTTTGCCATTCTTTAGTATTCTTTCCAATATCTTCCGTTTTGACCCTGGGTGTTTGGGGAGGCACACTTTCACCCGTAGAACTGTGGTACTTGACGTTGAGGAACGGGACGCTTTTCTTGTCAAACTTTGCCTTCATTGCTGAATCCAATGTAAATGGACTGACAGTTCTTAAGGTAACAGTTGCAGGGTGTACATCCACAGTGCACTTCTGGGGAGGGGACCCCCCCCCCATCTTGTCGGGTGTCCTATCCTCTATTTGTTTCTCCACTGTGGGTATGGGGGCTTATTCGTGGACGAAACTCTATTCCCGTTCGTTTCTCTGTCGATATCTGACCCTCATTCAACTTTTCAGAGTCATGGGGTGGGCAACCAGGCCCCAGAGTTGGACTGTGATGGAAGGTTGGGCTCTATAGCCCCTGCTACATTTGGCCAAGACCAAGCTGCTTTTCTGACTCTCTGCTCCCCTCTCACCTCTGTGGCAGGGTTGAGCCCAAGCCTCCAGTAGTGACCACCTAGTCATCTGGTGTGGCTCCTCTCGTTGTAACAACTAAGCCTTGTATATGGCATATGACACCACCTGATGATACCATATTCTGTCCTAACTCCGTTCTTTTGGCCTTTGTGGTAATCTCCCCCTCTTCCTCTCTAGTCGTTTCTTTAGAGCGAGGCTTGGTACCACTCTGCTTCTTTTTGGGAATATGAAGGTGTACCCCAAGGTAGTTTTCTGAGCCCTACTCTTTTTCCTGGTTGCTCTTAGTGGTCGTCTTTCCTCCCATCCCTTTGGCATTTACTCAGCTGTCTATGCTGACACTCTTGCCCTCTGCTGTCAAGGTGATGACACGCCTTTCCTCCAACAACGACTTCAACTTGCAATTGATACCATTTCGTCTTGGTCCACCAATCATGGCTTCAAGTTCTCTACAACTAAGACCTGGGCTATGACTTATACTCGGAAGCAGGTCGTTCTTTGTCCCCCTTTGTCGCTCTATGGTAGTCCTCTTTTGTATAAAGATTCTGCTAAACTTTTGGGGTTAATCTTTGATTCTCGTACCTCTGAGTTGAATGCTCTAAGGCCCTTAACTTACTTACGGTCTTGTCCCATACTTCCTGGGGAGCTGATAGGCGCACGCTCCTCTCGTGCTATCTAAACTCAGTTATGGCTGTCCTTGCTTATTCGTCTGCCTCTCCCTCAACTCTTTGTCGACTTGATGTTCTTCACCACACTGGGTAACGCCTCAGCTAGGTGTAGGCTACTCTGTTGCATTTTCTGACTATACCTATATATATCACCTGCCTCTGGAGACTAGCATCTTCATGGCAGAACTTTGTGCAATTTTGTATGCTATTCATCAACTGCTTTCTTGATGTCAGTCTTTTTTGTTTTAGTTTATTCTCACAATGCCCTCATGGCTCTGGTTCCTACCAGAGTCACAGTTCATCCTGTGGTAGTCAAAATTTGTCATTGGCTGTTTCTTATCTCCAGCAGATTTAAGACAGTCGAGTTTTGCTCGGTTCCCAGACATGTTGGTGTTTCCTTAATTTAAATGAGCGTGTGGATGCTGCCATTAAGGAGGCTATCCACACTTGTCCCATTTCCTGCAAAGGTGTTCCTTATTCCAACTTCTACCCAGTTACTCATGCCTCAATCTGCACCCATTGGCAGGATCATTGGTCTTCTGTTACTGGTAACAAACTGCGTGCTCTTAAAGATAGTGTGTCCCCTTGGCCTTCCTCCTACCACCATAACTGGCGGTGGGAACGGCTTTGGTGAGGTTACGTCTTGGCCATACACGTTTAACTCACGGACACTTAATGGAGCTCCGTCCTGCCCCTTATTGTCCCTCTTACGGTCGTGCATCCATGTTGAATGTCCTGACTTCCAGGATGTGCATGCGTCTTGCTTCTCGACTGTCCCTTGTGATCACCTGTCCCACGATAGAATCCATGTTGAATCGGATACCTTTGATATCGTTCGCCTTATGCACTTTTATTCTTGTATTGGCATCCTTAAGTTATATTTAGCACCTTTTGAATATCCTGAACATTTGATGGTGCTGCATAGTCTTGGTGCTTTCTTTTGATAATTACTTTTACTTGGAAGAAGGTTGTTCATTGTCCACAATTGTCACTCATTGGTAGTCCCTTTCCGTATAAAGATTTTGCTAAACTTTTTGGATTGATCATTAACTCTTGCTTGTCTTGATGACCTCATGTCTTACCTCAGAGTTGAATGCTTAAGGCCCTTACCTTAGTTAAAGTTGTGTCCCATACTTTCTGGGAGGGGGGGGGGCTAACAGATGCACAATCCTCTATCTACACTTCTCTCTTGTTCTGTCTAATCTCGATTATAGCTGTCCCACCTACTCATCTCCTTCAACTCGTCGTCGTCTTGATGCACAATACTGGGTTATGCCTCAGCTCTGGTGCCTTTTATTCATCCTCTACCCAGAGTCTATGCTAACACTAGAGTCCTGTCTCTACAGGATCATCGCGCTCATTACTGTTTTTGCTACCTTGTGCAGTCCCTGCAACATCCTCACTCTCGCTCATATTGTGCTTTGACTGTTACCCCTCATGTAGGGCCCCCTTCCCTATCATCACCTTTCTTTTTCTGTGCAAATGTCTCACTTGCAAGATTCCCTCTCAGTTCATGTTAGCAATATGTATCCTTATGTCTTTCCATCTTTGCCCCCAGGAAGGGTCCCATTTGCAAAGTTTTGCAAGACCTTAACCCACATGGTAACGGTTTCTACCCCTCCTACGGTTATGAACCCTTTTTTTTTCTTAAACGCTTCTTCATACTCGCCCTCCATTGCCCTCTGCACAGATGGGTCTAAGTCTGCCGACAGTGTAAGCTACTCTGTTGGTTTACCCCTGACCAAACTTGCCTGTGCCACCAGCCTCTCAACATTAGCATCTTTACAGCTAAACTTTATGTAGTCTTGTATGCACTTTGTCAACCGCTTTCCCAGTGTCAGTGTTCCTTTGTCAATGTGGTAGACTCCCACAGTGCCTTCATAGACCTGGAGTCTTTTAACCTTATGCATCCTGTCCACACTTGCTCTATTTCCTTGTAAATATAGAAAATGCATTCATTGCTCAAAATTCTATCGTCATTCATTCTTCAATCCAAGGCCACTGGCAGGGTCACTGGTCTGAGGGTACAGGTAACAAACTGTGCACTCTCAAAAGTAACACAGCTCCTTGGCTTCCTCCTACCACCGTAATAGACACTGGGAAACGGCTTTGGCTAGGTTAGGTATTGGCCATACACACTTAATTCATGAACATTTAATGGATCGCCGCCTACCCCTCAGTGTCGAAACTATATTATCCCACTTACTGTCGTGCACCTCATTGTGGCATGTCCCAGTTTTCAGGATGATCGTATGTCTTGCTTGCCTTATGTCCCTTGACAAAATCCTTGGTGAATCTGATACCTTTAATATCACTCATCTTGTGTGTTTCCATTATCAGTGATATTTAATGCCTTTTGAATATCCATCAACACTGATGGTGCAACAGTCTTCTTGGCTTGGTGCCTTTTGATAATTATTTTTGAAAATTACTTCCTTACGATACAGTAATTACAAAATCCATTATTTTATATTAATGCAGTAATTCTTCAGGATTGTGTGATGTAGTCCTAATTATCCAATATACAGTGTATTGAGGGTTCATGAGGGAAGTGAAAGTAAGAATGCTAGAGGTGTGTTTAAACCTAGTACAGTGGTACCTCGGCTTATGAGCGCCCCTGGTTACGAGTTTTTCGGGTTACGAGCAGGATTTGCTCGGAAAATTTGTATCTGGATACGAGGGTGTTGATACGCGCACGGGCCAATTAGGGCGTGGTGGCACGGCGATTGCCGCTCAGTTTATCAGTGTCTCGCGCCCAGTGACTATCCCACCTCGATTCTTCACCAGGATTTACAGTGTTTTGTTGGATATTTGGCGATTTGAACATAAAAGCTGTTGTTATATATCTCGCAATGGGTCCCAAGAAAGTCAGTGGTAAGGTTCAACCTAAGAAAATAGTTGAGAGTAGAGGATGTCCCTTCCTCATTAAGAAAATGTGTGAAGTATGGGAAGAACTGCAAAGTTTTGTTGAAAAACACCCAGATAAAGCTGTAACAGGCCGTTGCATTGACCTTTTAAATGACAATGTGATATCTTACTACAGACAAGTGTTAAAATGTAGGGAAAAACAAGTGTCTTTAGACAGATTCTTAGCAAGACAAGCAAGCAGTGAACCACAAGCAGGTCCTAGTGGTATGCAGGCAAAATGTGCCAGTTTGTGCACACCAGAGAAGTCCTTGCTGCCTGATGTTATAATGGAAGGAGACTTCTTCCAAACAGTAATCCTCTCCTCCACCCTCACCATCTTCCATATGCCAACAAGTCATCAGCAAGAGTAAGTAATAACTTGAACATGATTTGGATGAATTAGGTATAAAATTTAGTTTGAAGTGAGGTTTTTGGGTAGTCAGGAACGGATCAGTTCATTTCCCATTATTTCTTATGGGGAAAATTAGCTTTGGTTTACAAGTTTTCGGGTTACGAGCCGTCTCCAGGAATGGATTAAACTCTTAAACCGAGGAACCCCCATACAGTATATAGACCTAAAATGAGTAGTTGGAGCATGTCAAATTCGATATATGCAGATCATATAGCTCCAGTAACAGCGAGACTGAATGAGCTTTTTAGATTAGCTTAACATTTTATGGAGATGTGTTAGTATAGCCTTAGACATGATTGTGGACTAATGTAATGGTAGAAATCGTGAAGGAAATTGTGTGAAAAAAATGTAAATGGTAAAATGCTGGAAGCAGTTGATCCCTTTAAATGTCAGTGTGATTGCTCATTGAAGAACTTTTTTTTTTATTCAAAGGTGGGAGTAGGTTAGTCATGGAAGGAAAGTGGCTGTTACAACAAAATTCCTGGTTAGGAAAATTTAAATAGAAATAGATGCAATCAGATGCCTGCATTAAGTTGTAGTATCAACACTTAACTATGGTCCTGAGATGTTAGTGTTATATGAATGGAAAATCAAGGGTCAGAGCAGCAGAAGTAGATAATTTGAGGAGCGTGTGTGTGGTGTTAGGAGGCCTAGTCAGAGAGCAGGCTGTAGGGACATTGATCCTCTGAACCACCTCAAGGTAACCTCAAGGGTAAGATAATAAAAAAAAAAGAGTAGAGAATCAAAATGACATGGAGTAATGTGGAAGTCAATAAACTGCAATATTGGAAAGTGTATTCCGAGGTGGTTAGAGAATGACGAGTAAATGACTGATGGTTGACTGAAGTGTGTGTATTCAAGTACTGTAAATATGAATAATGAGGAAGGTCATACATGGTGAGAGTGAGGAATTAGGGAGTGTGGACAGCACAGGTGTGGTAAGGAACAATGTTGGGTAGAAGTAGTTCGTAAGGAGAGATTAAATTTATTTGTATGTAATGTAATGTACAATAGATGAAAAATCACAAGCAGCGCTATACACCTGGTCTTATGAAAAGCTGGATTGCTGCTGTGGATGATTACTCGAGTGTGATAGTACTCGTTTATTTGTAATGTTATACAGTATATTGTCAATTATATAATGAACTAACATGATATTTTTAAATTTTTAATATTTAATATCTAACTTTTTTTTATTATGCTCCTATTTTTCTTTCTTAGAAGGGTGGTTTTCTATCCCATGGAAGGGGAAATAGACAATAATGCATGTATGTGCCCACTCCTCATCTAATGACCGATGATCTGTAACAAACGGGGTTTGTTGTAAAAATTATCCAGAATGGTTATCTACACAAGGGAGAATGGGAAGCTGGACCCGCGTGGGAGCATCCCCCAGGGACTTAGCGGTGGAAATAACCTGACGCCTTTGTTCATATAATGAATCCTTCTGTAGTATTCACTTATTTAGAGAAATTAACCTTCAGTCAATTTTGCAGTCAAATTGTATTGTATAGTACTACTGTTCATAATATCAAGAGTATTCTAATTATTAGAAGAAGGAGTTTAAGTCACCATCAGTGACGTCACTAGCAAGAACTAGGCTGTGATGCGGAGTGACAGGAGGTCATAGGTCACGAGGTTCCATGTCCTCTATTTCTCAAAGGTCAAATAGCTATGTTGTAATTGGGAATAGCTCTTCCTTAAGATGTTTGTGTAATTTAAACTTCAGTACAATATTCAATCAATCTGGATAAGTCAGTACGACAGAGGTTAATTGTTGAAACTCAAACCCTACAAGTAACTTGGTAAGCTATGCGGAACAATACTCTGCTCTGGTCCGTGTAGATCAGAGAGAGGAGAGATGAGTGTGGGAGCCGGATCAACTGGGGAGGTCACCATCTCACCTCCCATAAGACCAGCACTCTACCCAAGCGGGTCAACATAGAAGGTAGAGTTGCTTTACGAGTGATTGTAGGGAATAGTCCACTCATTGCCTCAAATGTTCAGTTAGGGAGTGCTCAATTATTGAGATTTTGCTTAATTTTTGAATAAATTAATTAGCTTAATGTGCATTTTTACTATTTCCATTTTTCTTTTGTATTTTTGTGAAATTGTCCTTGTCACGTGGTCCCCACGTGGCCGAGTTGAGGTGGACGCCTATGCTCCTCGAATCAGAGTATATCATTCACATCCAATCAGGATTATCATCCCTGTTGATTTTAATTAACTCCACACATAAGATCCAAGGGTATTTAGGTTTACTAGTGGGGATCAAGCCCCAAGGTTGATTGTTTAGCGTGATCGAACCAGATCTCGATCACTGCTCATTTTGGTTACTGATCTGGTGGTGGCGGCGGAAAGGAGATCCTATAAATTTTGCTAGAAGTCTATTTTCACGTCATACGGGTTGTAGAATCTCAAGTCGGTAAATCGTCTTGAGACCACGTGGCGTGGAGTCGGCTCGAGTAAAAGTCTTGGGGTCCCTTGGTTAAGAACTAAAGTAAAGAATACGGGTAAAGAGAGAAAAAGGGGGTAGAAGGTAGACAGAGAACCCCGTCCCGTGTTACAGATCCATTAATGGGCAAAATGACTACTGTATAGAATTTATTTCCCTGTTTGCTTCCATTACCTTTGCTGCTGCATGTGTGCACCCACACACCATTCAGACATACTGGCTGGAGCAATGAAATGGTGACTGCTGAAGTTTTACCTAACTTCACATTTATGTAAAGGTGCATATCTAGTAGTGTCCCATGTTTTTGCAGTACTGTACTAAATTTAATTTTAAGGCATACACCCACTACTGGCAGGGTATATTCAGCTGTTAGCTTCAGAATCTTTATAGTTGAGAACACAATGCTTAAATTTACTGTACTTATTAGATGGAAGGAAAAGGCAAGCTACCTTTCTTAGATATAACAGTCTCAGAAAGGACAGATGGCTTCCACACATCAGTCTGCACTAAGGAAACTAACATGGGAAAGTACAGACCCTTTAAAGCTAAAAGTGAGTGCTCTAAATGGTACAAGTAAATTGTTGATAGCTATATAGACTGTGCTCTTTCATACAACTCCAGTTGTTAACAGGTTGATGAAGAACTATTGAGTAGAGAGAATTGGGAAATACTGCTGTGTGAAAAGTACATTAAGTCTAAAGCTATGTGTGAACTTTTTATAACTGGAAGAATGGACTAATATTGTGATGACGGTGTGTGTAATGCAGACGAATTAAAAGTGATTGAAGAGAACAAGCTTAGTGGAAATATGAGTTTTCATTCATCTGTGATAAGCAAATGATACCTACAAGGAAATTTTTAGCTATTAAAATTACTATTCAATAGTAAGGAACATGTTTGGTGTCAGTGTACCAAAGAATCAGAAGGGCATGGACTTGGCAGTCTTGACTGAATTCAAAGATTCTCTGCAAGCTGGGTGAGACCAGCAACTCGGGCAAATGGCAGCTGTGTTTCCCGAGGATACGAGGATAATTTGGGTTGTTATATACGTAGTGAAGGGCAAACTATTCTTAGCTAGGGGAAATAAAAAAAAATATATAGAACATACAGTCCAGTACTGTACTTTAATAAGTATTAAATTTTGCAAGACTTCAGTAAATAGTAAAACAATCATTAAATACAAGTGGTGTTTGGAACACTATTCTGGTAATTTATTGGCCAAGAGTGAATGTTGATTTCAGACTCCTTCAACTCGTGATATTACATGACCATTTTTTTAAGGATTTGTTGAGTTAATGTGACTAATTAGAAATGTAATGTAATTATCAAAAGAAGGCACCAAACCGGGAAGGCTATGTAGCACCATCAAAGTGCGAAATAATCAGAGGGCGCTAAATATTACTAAGAAAGCCAATACGAGAACAAAAACGCATAAGGCGAACGATATCAAAAGTATCCGATTCACCTAGAATTCTATCGAGGAACAAGTGACCGCGAGGGACGGTCGGAAAGCAAGACACACGCTCGTCCTGGAAGGCAGGACATTCAACAAGGATATGCATAACCGTAAGAGGGACAACGCAATTCGGACAACAAGGAGCAGGGCGGCGCTCCATTAAGTGACCGTGGGTTAAGCGAGTATGGCCAACCCGCAGCCGTGCTAAAGCAGTTTCCCACCGCCGATTACGGTGGTAGGAGGAAGGCCACGGGGACACACTACGTTTGAGAGTACGCAGTTTGTTACCAACCACAGAGGACCAACAACTCTGCCACCGGGCAAGGATAGAGGAATGAATAACCGGATAAAAGTCAGAATAAGGAAGACCCTTACGGGAGATGGGACAAGAACGGATGGCATCCTTAGCGGCAGCATCTGCACGCTCATTCAAAGAAACCCCAATATGGCTGGGAACCCAGCAAAACTCTACCGATTTAAACTTGCTAGAAATAAGAAACAGCCATTGCTGAATCTCGATGACCACTGGGTGGACAGGATTAAAGGACCCAAGAGCCATTAGGGCACTACGAGAGTCAACGACAACCACAAAGGAGGAATGAGAATGAGAAAGCAAGAGACGGAGAGCATAGAGAATAGCATAAAGTTCCGCCGTAAAGACGCTAGCCTCCGAAGGGAGGCGACACATATAAGTACGGTCAGGAAAAACAACAGAGTAGCCCACACCGTCCGCAGACTTAGACCCATCGGTAAAGATGGAAATAGAGCGGGAGTGCGAAGAAAAGTGCTCAAGGAAGAGGCTTTTCAGAACTGAAGGAGGGGTAAAGGCTTTAGTAATACAAGTCAAGGACGTACAAAACTTGGGAAGGGGGACTCTCCACGGAGGCAGGGAAGGAACAATACGAGGAGAAACATTAGAAAGACGAACAGAAAGAGAATCCTGCAAGCGAGATAACCGGACAGAAAGCGGGAGACAATGAAGAGGAACAGGAGCTACAGGAGGAGAAAAAGTCAAAGCACGACAGAGGCGAGAGGAAGGATGCTGTAAGGACCGCGCAAGATAGCGAAGACAGTAGCGGTCACGGCGGTCCTGGAGAGAGAGAAAGCCAGTGTCAACATACAAACTGAGGGCGGGAGTCGAACGAAAGGCACCAGAGCTGAGACGCAACCCAGTATGGTGCAAAGCATCAAGACGGCGAAGAGTAGAAGGAGAAGCAGAAGAGTAAGCAGGGCAACCATAATCGAGTTTAGACAGGACGAGAGAGGAGTGCAAATATAGGAGCGTGCGTCTATCTGCTCCCCAAGAAGTATGGGACAAAACCTTAAGGAGGTTAAGGGCCTTAGAGCACTCAACTCGGAGGCAAGAGATATGGGCCGACCAAGACAAACGAGTGTCAAAGACTAACCCCAAGAGCTTTGCGGAATCCCTGTACACAATGGGATGACCATAAAGCGACAAAGAGGGACGAAGAACAACATGCTTCCGAGTAAAGGTCATAGCACAAGTCTTAGATGCAGAGAACTTGAAGCCATGATTGGTGGCCCACGACGACACGGCATCAATCGCAAGTTGAAGCCGCCGTTGAAGGAGAGGCGAATCATCACCCTGACAGCAAAGGGTAAGATCATCAACATACAGAGCAGAGAAGACACCAGAAGGAAGAGAAGAAAGAAGACCGTTGAGGGCAACTAGAAAAAGAGTAGTGCTCAGAACACTACCCTGGGGTACACCCTCATACTGCCGAAAAGGGGCAGAGAGAGCAGTACCAAGCCGCACACGAAAGGAACGACGAGAGAGGAAGCTCTGGAGGAAGAGAGGGAGGTTCCCACGAAGGCCAAAAGAATGAAGTTGAGACAGAATGTGATACCGCCAGGTAGTGTCGTAAGCCTTTTCTAGGTCAAAAAGGACGGCAACAACGGAAGTCTTCGCAGCAAAAGCAGTACGAATATAGACCTCCAAGTTTACCAGGACATCCGTTGTGCTGCGGCACTTGCGAAAACCAAATTGAGAAGGAGAGAGGTGGTTATAGTGTTCTAAGAACCACATCAAACGAACGTTAACCATACGTTCAAAGAGCTTGCAGACACAACTCGTGAGGGCAATAGGGCGGAAGTCCTTGGGGGATGACCCGAGAGACCCTGGTTTCCGAACAGGGAGGACAACAGCATCGAGCCAGTCTTCAGGGACTGACGACGACTCCCAGACCGATTGTACAGACTCAGTAAATACTGAGACGTGCACGGAGGGAGATGGCGGAGCATTTCATAATGAATGCCATCAGAGCCCGCTGCCGTAGAACCACAAAGGGCTAGGGCAGATTGAAGTTCAGAGAGAGAGAAGGGATCATTATAGGGAAGATGGAGAAAAGTACAGAAATTTAAAGGACGAGACTCAAGGAGAGGCTTACGAAGAAGGAAGGATTGGGGGAGATGAGAACCAGAACTAACAGAGGAGAAATGGGAACCCAGTTCGGTCGCAACCTGCAACGGGTCCGCCACAAGAGCACCATGGAGGCGAAGGATGGGGAGACATCGGGAATGAACTTGCCCGCAATCTTGCGGATACGTTTCCAGACCAGCGGAAGAGGAGTTTCGGAAGTAACGGTAGAGACATAAGTCGCCAGCAAGCACGTTTAGCCGCACGGATGGTCCTACGGGCCACCGCACTCGCCTTCCGAAACAAAAGAAAAGACTCAACCGTCTGCCGGCGGCGATGTCTCTTCCAGGCTGCACGCTTACAGCGGACAGCCGAGCACAGTCCAAATTCACCAGGGAACGCACTTTCGCGTTCCCGAGAGGAGAGCG
>WNGS01165503.1:19305251-19385200 GCA_020271785.1 Procambarus virginalis | reverse complement strand
GCTCTCTCTTATGACACTTTGTAAAAAAAAAATTATTGTCCATGGGGGGGGGGGATAAAATAAAGTGTTGCACCTTGGAAGCAGTGAGAAGCATGGTGGAGTTTCTTTTCAATATTGCTCGTGCTGAGGCCAATTCGTCACGAAGTCTTGGATCCTTAAGCTCATGCTGACGCCTGGCTGCGTGCTGCAGCAGCTCCTTTGTGCTTTTATCAAACAAATGGAAGTTATCTAGAAGCTGTGATTGGCTTGATGCATGCTTCATATTTTCTATATCAACCTCTACCTATGAAAAACAAATGTAAACACTTAATGAAATAGATTCATATTTAAATCATACTCACATAGCCTACTTGACAAATAAAAGTTACTATTTTGATAAAGCAATTTATACATTAATATAAACTAAATTTTTCTCTTATGGAATGATAAAGCTTTCCATTACATTATATATAATTTGAATTTGTAATACTTTAGTAAAAAATACATTTGATCAAACCTAACCTAACTTATCCTTACCTGACCTATTATAACCAATTCAATTTCAATTATAACTAAGTAAATAATTCATGTTCCTAATATGGCTTATTATTGTTAGAAAAGAACCAATCTGAAACGAAATTTAAAAATAATGAAAATCACTCTGCCTGTTAAACACATCGAACCTTGCATACTAGGCCACGAAGTGCATTTCTCGCTATTAGACATGAATTATATATTTATTTATAATATATATATATATATAATATATATATATATATATATAGATATATATATATATATATATATATATATATATATATATATATATATATAATATTTATTTATTTATTTATTTATTTTATATACAAGGGGTACATTGGGTTTGTGAGAATACATAGCATAGTATTTGCAATCTTGTAAAATCCACTAGTACGCGCAGCGTTTCGGGCAGGTCCTTAATCTAACAGATAATTTTAAGTAGGTAAATTCTAGCAGAATTAATAAAATGATAAATACATTGCAAGAAAAAAAATGAGATGAGAGAGATTAGTAAGTATATTAAATCACATTGGTATATAAAGCTCTGATTGATTACATTGACAGCTTGATTGGTAATTTAACAAAGATTAATTGCACAACACAGCATATTGATAGCACATATAAGAAGACAGCAATGATCACAATGGTAAAGTTGTTTGATTAGTACATAAAGATAGGGAGAATGGCTAGCACTAGATACAGTGCAATTTTACAGCACAAGGTATGAAACTAAAGATGAATAGGTACTTTTTTATTTGTTTTTGAATGAGGCAAAAGTTGGACAGCTTTTCAATTCATTATGGAGCAAGTTCCATAGAAAGGTCCCTTTATTTGCATAGGTGTTTACACAGATTAAGTTCGACTCTGGGTATCAGAGATATTTATTTCTGATGTGGTGATAATGGGTCCTATTACATCTGTCCAGGAAGAGTTTCAGAGCAGGATCTGCATTTAAGAACAGGGTTTTGTAAATGTAGTTGACAAGAGAATTTGTGGAGTGAGATTATTTGGCATGTTTAGGGAGTTAACAAGGGGGCTGAGTGTTATCTGAAAGCAGAATTTGATATTATTCTGATAGCGATTTTTGCTGGGTGATGGACTTGAGGTGGTTTGCAGTGGTTGAACCCCCATGCACAGATACCATAGTTAGATAGGGATAGATTAGTGCATAATATAGAGAGATGAGAGCAGAGTTAGGATATAATATCAGATTTGGAGAGTATACCAACTGTTTTAGAGACTTCTTAGTTATGTGCTGTATGTGGGTACTGAAGTTGAGTCTCTTGTCTAGGAATAGGCCAAGAAACTTCCCATCATTTTTATTGCTAATTAAAATGATGAATGATAAATTAGTACCTAGTGCTGTGAGTAGTGCATTTATATCATCAAAATGTTTACCAAGTGACCTAACATTTTGGTTGTAAACTGGTAAGCAGGTGCTATTTAGGAGTTTGTTTTTTGCAAGATTTGCTGTGTAATACCTGCAATAATGATGATCAATGTGCTGATTTGTGTGGATATGGGACAGAAGATTTCAATCAGGATCAATATCAGTAAGCATATAGATACAATAATGTCACGATACAATAAGATAAGCAATTACAGGAACAGTTAAATACTAAATCTGCTGTAAATAGAAAGTAATTATAGCAAAACACAACAATAAACATAGGTACACAAAAAAATAGAAACAATTAGAAGTACAGTGGTACCTCGGTTAAGAGTTTAATTGGTTCCTGGAGACGCCTCGTATTCCGAAAACTCGTATTCTGAAGCGAATTTCCCATAAGAAATAATGGGAAATGAATTAATCCGTTCCTGACTACCCCAGAAACCCCATATCAAACTAAATTTTTATACCTAATTCATCTAAATAAACCTACAAAACTATGTTCAAGTTATTACTTACCTTGCTGATGAATGCTGTAGGCGTATGGAAGATGGTGAGGAGGGGGGAGGAGGAGAGGAGTTACTGTTTGGAAGGGGAGTCCCCTTCCATTATCACATCAGGCAATGAGGACCTTTCAGGTGTGCACTCCCTGGCACGTTTTATCTGAGTGCCACTAGGTCCTGGCTGAGGCTCACTGCTCGATTTTCTCACCACATATCTGTCCATGGAAGCTTGCTTTTCCCTTCTTCGCAAGCTCTCTCTGTAGTAAGTTTCGTTAGTCTGTAGTCTGTTTCGTTATTGTTCTTACTCCTTTTGCCACTTTAGCACTCATAATCTCATTTTCTTCTAAGTATAGTGCATATGTTGATGTGGCTTTGTTGTACTGCCTACAAAGTTCAATAACACGTGTACCGTTCTCATGCTTCCGAATTATCTCTTGTTTCTCCTCTATTGTCATCCTCACATGGGCTTTCTGGCCTTTATCCTTACCACTGGCTTTCTTGGGACTCATGGTGAGATATATAATAACAAATTGTATAGTCAAATCACCAAAAATCCAACAATACACTGAAAATCCACGAGAAGAATTGATGAGAGGTAGTCACTGAGCGCGAGACAATGGTAAACTGAGGGGCGGACGGGCGGAGGGGCGACGATCGCCCAGCCACCATGCGCTAGGTCAGCCTGTACGCGTATCAACAAACTCGTGTCCCGAGGTAACCCTCGCCTTCCGAGACACATTTTCCGAGGAAATCCTGCTCGTATTCCGAAAAACTCGTATACAGGGACACTCGTATTCCGAGGTACCACTGTAGAGTAAAGATCCCCGTAGATAGCCAGGAAGGATATAGTAGTTAGGATAAGAGAGAAGAAAAAATCAGTAGACTGACAAGAATAATATATAGCAAAAAATAGAGACAATAATCATAAGTAAAAATAATCTTAAAATAAATTATTTAATATAGCTTAGTTGAGAACCTATAATTAGTATGAACTTAAGAAAACAAAATGAGATCAATAATTAATTACAATAAATGATATATAAATCAAATTACAATTAAATTAAAAAATAACAGGCAAGATTATATTTATGAGCAAGAATTTACTAAGACACTGAGGTAAATGCTTACATAAATACTAAGTCTGCTATAATTAGAGAATAATTATAGCAAAACACAACAATACAATATACAAGAATACTAAGTCTGCTAGAATTAAAGAATAATTATAGCAAAACAATAAATGCAAGTAAACAAAAGAATTGAAACAATTAGAAGTAGAATAAAGATCACTAGATAGCCATGAAGGATACACAAGTTTGATGGAGAGAACAAAAAATCAGTAGAGACTGTCAAGATTAATATATAAAAAAAATTGACAAATGATAATTGTGAAGTGAAATAATCTTAAAGACAATTAATTTTATTTAGCTTAGTTTTTAACCTATAATTAGTATGAACTTAATTAAGAGAACAAAATGAGATCAATAATTAATTTCAATAAATGATATAAATCAATACAAGTAAATTTAAAATTGAAAGAGAATAGGGTAAGATTAGATTTAAGAGTAAAATTTTACAATGATACTGAGGTAGATGCTTGCATAAGTGCATTGAGACTTGACTGATTACTTAGGAAATTATATGAATGAGAGAAGATTAGGTAAATGGTAAGGCAGAGACAGAGCACCTTGGACAAAGTTAGATTAAGTTAGGTTAGGCTCAGGCACTGAAAGAGTTATTTTAAGTACTGGCATTGGTCGGGTTCAGGTTTTCAGATATACAGTGGTACCTCGGAATGCGAGTGTCCCTGTATGCGAGTTTTTCGGAAGACGAGCAGGATTTCCTCGAAAATTATGTCTCGGAACGCGAGGGTTACCTCGGGACGCGAGTTTGTTGATACGCGTACAGGCCGACCTAGCGCGTGGTCGATCGGCGATCGTCGCCCCTCCGCCCCTCAGTTTACCATTGTCTCGCGCCCAGTGACTATCCCACATCAATTCTTCACCTGGATTTTCAGTGTTTTGTTGGATTTTTGGTCATTTGACTATACAGTTTGTTATTATATATCTCACCATGGGTCTCAAGAAAGCCATTGATAAGGTTCAACCTAAGAAAATAGCTGTGAGTAGAGGCAGTAGAGGATGTCCCTCCTTGATTAAGAAAATGTGTGAAGTATGGGAAGAACTGCAAAGTTTTGTTGAAAAAACTCACCCAGATAAAGCTGTAGCAGGCCGTTGCATTGACCTTTTAAATGATAATGTGATGTCTTACTACAGACAAGTGTTAAAATGTAGGGAAAAACAAGTGTCTTTAGAGAAATTCTTTGTAAGACAAGCAAGTCCTAGTGGTATGCTGGCAAAATGTGCCAGTGTGTGCATACCAGTGAAGTCCTCACTGCCTGATGTGATAATGGAAAGGGACTCCCCTTCCAAACAGTAACTCCTCTCCTCCTCCCCCCTCCTCACCATCTTCCATACGCCTACAGCATTCAAGAGCAAGGTAAGTAATAACTTGAACATAGTTTTGTAGGTTTATTTAGATGAATTAGGTATAAAAATTTAGTTTGATATGGGGTTTTTGGGGTAGTCAGGAACGGATTAATTCATTTCCCATTATTTCTTATGGGGAAATTAGCTTCAGAATACGAGTTTTTCGGAATAAGAGCTGTCTCCAGGAATGAATTAAACTCTTAAACTGAGGTAGCACTGTACCACAATCACTAAAGAAGGCCAGTAGTTGTTGGTCACACTTTATTTCATATCTTTTTCCTGCACTTTCCTTCTTTGCAATGATCGTTCCATTCCTAGTGTAGCACTGCTTGATAAGGCCAGGGTTTAGTTTGCGAATTTTTCGCAGCCTGATGAGGAGGGATCCACGCTGCTTTGTAAGACACTCATTTATAGAGAGGTTGGTTTTTTTCTTGGCAGCTGATTGTATGAGGTCAAACTTAACAGAGGGATTTGCAAGATTGATGAGCATTCTCCTACTGCTACGGGAACTGTTTTTATCTATCCTGACAGCTGATTTGATATCAACATTGACTTTGATCTTTGAATTAATTAGGGTGTGGGCTATGTTACAACAATTCTCACCTTGTTGTTCATCAGGTAGATCAGTAGAGCTAATTATCAGGGAGTCATGAAGTTGTTGCTGCTCTAGGTCATCTTCGGAAGCCGCTTGGTGAATCTGAAGATTTATTTGTTTTTTCCAGCTTTTGAAGGAAGCCACTTTGGGCTGAGTGGGTTTCCTCGGCCTGAATCTTATGTATTTGATCCATTGCATCATTTACAACAGTTTGTAAGTTGAGAATTTCTTGGTTGTTGTTCGTCGACGATTCAAGGAGGCGGTGTATGGTTTGTTGTTGTTGGGTGAGTGTGGCTTGGAGGGCAGAAATAGCTTCAGATTGTATTAGCACAAGGTTGTGCAGTTTCTGCAGCCATGGGTTACTCCTCGGAGGTTTAAGCTTTAGACAGGGAGCCATAGACTGAATGAATTCTAAAGCTTGAGATTCGAGTTGAGTTGAAGGGGGAGCGGCTGCTGTGTTTACCAACACCGGCGAGGAGGGGCCAGATTCACGAAGCAGTTAGGCAAGTACTTACGAACCTGTACATCTTTTCTCAATCTTTGGCGGCTTTGTTTACAAGTTTTAAACAGTTAATGAGCTCCGAAGCACCAGGAGGCTGTTTATAACAACAACAGTTGATTTGGACGTTTTCATGCTTGTAAACTGTTTAATAAATGTAACCAAAGCCGTCAAAGATCGAGGAAAGATGTACACGTTCGTAAGTACTTGCGTAACTGCTTCGTGAATCTGGCCCGAGGACTGCAGCGGTGCCAGTGTTCCATTCAGATAAATAAATAAATGTTTATTTAGGTAAGGTACATACATACAAGAGATTTTACAAAGATTTATGGATTTATAGATAGAGCTAGTACATACAATGCCTAAAGCCACTATTGCGCAAAGCGTTTCGGCCAATCTCTAGGAGTTATGGATGAAGAGTGAGACAGCCCCCTACCTTGCTTGTTAACTAACTGCTATGTTTGGCCATGTTTTCGGCGATAGATTCTTGGTAGTGTTTCTAGAGGTAGATACTTTGAGAATTATAGTGGGGATAGGCGTATAGTGAACGCTTGGCAGAAGGGTCGTCGATAGGCACGCGAAAATTGGTTAATTTTGGTTGATTACTGTTGAGGATCGCTGGGAGTTATGGCATATTAAGTCTCCATGCACTTAACTCATGCTGGGCAGCAGTTAGGCCATGCAATGTTGAGTGGAGACGAAATTAGCACGAATTTTCTGCAGCAGTGCCGGTGTCACCGGTGCCGGTGCCAACTGGCGTTTCCCGCCAGTTGAAAATGATATAAAATGAAAATTATATTATATATATATATATATATATATATATATATATATATATATATATATATATATATTATATATATATATATATATATATATTTGATATAAAGGTGATTTGATAAAATGCTATGCCCAAGATAACCATCCGAGTGCCGGCGGGGAAGTGGTTCATATAGCCTCGGCTATCACTTCCTTATATCTGGTCGTGATGGTCAAGTGGTTTAAGGCATCCCTGTACATACCAGTTGCGTTGCTCCTGGGAGTATGGGTTCGAGTCACTTCTGGGGTGTGAGTTTTCAGTTGTATCTAGTCCTGGGGACCATTCAGGCTTGTTTGCATTTGTGTTCCTCACGTGTTGCCCCAAAAAATGAGGTGATTTGATAAAATGCTATGCCCAAGATAACCATCCGAGTGCCGGCGGGGAAGTGATTCATATAGCCCCGGCTATCACTTCCTTATGTCCGGTCGTGATGGTCAAGTGGTTTAAGGCATCCCTGTACATACCAGTTGCGTTGCTCCTGGGAGTATGGGTTCGAGTCACTTCTGGGGTGTGAGTTTTCAGTTGTATCTAGTCCTGGGGACCATTCAGGCTTGTTTGCATATATATATATTATATATATATATATATATATATATATATATATATATATATATATATATATATATATAATGTTGGTAGTAGTTTTTCTTGTAAACACATGTTGTTGAATATGACCAAAAGGATAAGATTAATGATTTTAGCACAAAACTTCAATATTTATGTTTTTCTTCACTGTCGAGGGTAGTTGAAAAGTTAACTCTCCAAAGTTAATTTTCACACCTTATTTATGGTCTGACACCTAGAAGCATTTCGTAAGACACTTCTTACATTTTCATAGACAATTTTACATACTGTTTCATGCTTATGTTCGTTTTTGGGTGAGGTGATAGGACAATTTTTTTGGGTGAGGTGACAATGTCACATGAGGTGACAGGACAAATCAATGGGTAAAGAAAATTCAAAATATGAATCAATGCATACATTGCGTGTTTTTTCTTCTTGCTTCTTTGCTGGTTCCGGGATCTTGAAGTGGATAGAATGTAATTGTGTGTTAATTGGCTGTTGATTGCTGGTGTTGAATTTTTTATGTGTAGGGCCTCGCTGATGTCGAGTCTCCTGTTATCCTTGTATCTGTTGATAATTTCTGTGTTGCTTTTTAAGATTTCTCTGATGATGGCCTGGTTGGGTGAGGAGATTATATGTCTTACGGCCACAGTAGCGAGGAGGTGCGTTCCTACGTATAGCAGCCAGCTTCCGCTCGCCCTTCGGGGGTGGGGGTTCCGCGCCGCTGGCCCTCACGGGATTGGGGGTGCTCCGTCGGAACCCCCAAAGTGATAAGCTCAATAATAGTCATCTATGATTATTATTTTAATTTATGTAATAAATTTTGTAATAATTAATTTTGTAATTAATTTATATAATTAATTTTGTAATTAATTTATATAATAATTAATTTATGTAATTAATTTACATAATAATTAATAATAAATTAAGCCCCCACTTGATGTGCATTTTCTTCCAAGCCACAGAAATATATGTTCCTTGATAGAACCCTGTTTGTGCATTGTTATATTAATCGCCTAGAAAGAGACGTTGTTGTCTTGCCTATATACTAAGATCTTAGGGTTTGACAGTCCCCAAGTGTGCTTGTGAAGGTATAGACGGCGTTGGTTTCCTTCAAGGCGTTCTGTTTGGTGTCTGGAGAGTTCTTCATGAGTGGGTTGGCCGTTTTCTTGTTTTTGTACTAAACTGTCAATTGTATCTTTCGATTTCGCTCCTATTAATATCTTTCAGGACACTTTCCTCCGTTTTATGAGCCGTCGAAAAGAAGTTCCTGTAAAACAGTTTAATAGGAGGTACACTCACAAAATTTATCTCGACTGACAAACGTCCACTCAGTTAAAGAGAAAACCATGTGGTGCTTTTTAGCGTTCCCGCTGGTTCTTGTAAATTCTTGGACGCCTCCGATGCTGCAATTCAATGATTTTTTTTAAAGATGCTAATGATGCTGGTATGTAAAAGGGGGACATATTGACATGTTTAGAACCGAGAATTTTGTGTACGGGCAGCATAAAAATCCACCAGTGTGATTGTAATTGCCTGAATTACGCTGGGATATCGATATCTGTGGCAGGTGCAGGTGGCTGCAGGTAATGGTAATGAATCCCCCAATGGTGAACATTCCAATTGTAAACTGTGTGAACAAGGGCTGGGACATACTCTCCAACACTATATCTGTGATTGCCCTGTTATCAGTCACTTCATACCAAATGGTATGAGGTACTTTGAGCTCTGTAATTACTTCATACACTCAGGAATATTGGAAGATATTCTTGTGCTACACCCAGATTTTGCCAGTGGAGGCTAATAGAACAGCATTATATTTCATGTTCTCTCCTGATTTCATATATGACTGGTGGTCGTGTGAGGTGGGGATGTTGGACGAGCTTGTGACTGGTGGTCGTGTGAGGTGGGGATGTTGGAGGAGCTTGTAGCTGGTTTATGATCTACACTGTGTAGTCTTCCATATAGAATATTGTAGCAGCACATTGCTGTGTATCTAAGCTTCTTAAAAAAGGAAAGACATTATGAGGAGTCTTGTAGAAACTGGTAAGAGAAGTTATAATGTTGCCATGATTCAGTGCTTAGCTCTTGTTAAAAATTATGAAGTTGTCGTTTAGTCAGCGTTGACTTGTTTTTTGTATTGAGGCAGGTATTTTCTCCCCCGAGTCCATGTATGTCTAACCCTCCTGTGTGACACGGCAATCTTAGGTGAACTTATAGCTAGTTTTTTTTATCTACACTGTATAATCTTTCATATTGAATAGGGTGGCAGTACATTGCTGTGTATACCTTAGCTTGTTAATAAAAAAAGTATGTTCTTTGGAAAAAAGTTCCTTGTACACACATTATTTTAAATAAACATTATTATTATTATCATTATATAATCTACAAAGGATATTAGACTGGAAAAATGCTTCATCAGTTTTTAAGGTTATCAATCACATACCACATGCACACTGTTCAAAAGAAGATGAACATCCACCATGTCAGCCAAGATGAGCAGGCGAGTAACAGCAAAGAGCAGAGTCCTGGCGGCCTGGGCCATGCTGGCCCGCTTGACACTAGCACACGGGTCTTCAGCAAACTGACGGGCGGCGCCTGACATGCTGCTCCCTGGTATAACATTCCAGTAATCATAGTTTGCCCTATAATATCTTTTAGAAAGTAAATTCCATAATTTCTAATAAAAACAGATAAAGCAAATAATTTACAATATGGATCATAAATTAATCAATGTAGTGATACCTCGGTTGACGACTGCTCTGGAGTACGAATTTTTTGCTATACGATGTCAAATTCATCGTAAAATTTGAATTGGTTTATGACGGTTACTTAATTGGAAGACTCCGTCTGGTCATACGCATATTTGTACTCTAGGGCAGTCGTCAACCAGGTTCCCAAGTTGCTGCCCTGTGGCACCTCTGTGGTTAATGGTAGAGTAGTTTAGGTTATGTCACTGATGGCTACATACTGGTGTCTATCACTGGACACTACACACTCCCTAACTGGCGACACCTCGGAGCTCGACTGACGTAACCGTTCCTCACGGCAGTTGGCGCGACACTGACAGCTCCTTAGCCATACAGCTGGGCGGACAGTGCTTCGAATTCGTAGTTTTGAGGTTCTGCGGGTTCGAACCCCGGTGGAAGCGGAGACAAATGGGCAAAATGTTTCTTTCACCCTGATGCCCCTGTTACTTAGCATTAAATAGGTACCTGGGAATTGGACAGCTGCTACGGGCTGCTTCCTGGGGGTGTGTAACAAAAAGGAGGCCTGGTCGAGGACCGGGCCGCGGGGACGCTAAGCCCCGAAATCATCTCAAGATAGCCAGTGAGCGGCCCCAGGCAGGCTCAAATCATGGCTCTCCTGTGACGTCATGCCAGGTCATCTGCTGATTGGCTATCATTCTTGTTTTGTACCAATCTCATCTCCAATTCCTCTGTCCCTTGTAGGTGTTCTTTCCCCTGGCAAGGTTCTGCCTCCTGCTGCCTGACACAGGCACCATTTACGGGAAGAATGCAGCTAAGCTGCCCACACTATTCACTAAAGCAAAACCTGCCATAAAACGGTGCAATTTGCACTTCGTCCACATCAACTAAAATGTTCACTTGGCCGTTTAGCACATGTGTGTAGGGCGGAGCTAAATGCCTCGTGAATTAGGAAGGACTATATTTACATAGCAATCGTAACAATTGCCACACTACAAAATTTTATGATAGCATAATCTATACAAGTACAAGCAGTGGATACACACCACCACCACCACACTTTGTGGTGGTGGTGGTTGTGTCAATGGAGTCTGGCAGCTGAGTGGACAGCGCTTCGGATTCGTAGTCCTGAGGTTCCGGGTTTGATCCCTTGTGGAGACGGAAACAAATGGGCAGAGTTTCTTTCACCCTGATGCCCCCTATTACCTAGCAACAAATAGGTACCTTGGAGTTAGACAGCAGCTACGAGCTGCTTTCTGAGGGGGGGGGGTAACAAAAAGGATGCCTGGTCGAGGACTGGGCCGCGGAGATGCTAAGCCCCGAAACCATCTCAAGATAACCTCAAGAAGATGGGTACACCAACACCATTCTCCCCTGGTTCCATGTATGACTAACCATCCTGTGAGATGGGTATATTAGATGAACTTATAGCTAGTTTTTGATCTACACTGTGTAATCTTTCATATAGAATAGGTTAGCAGCACACTGCTGTATATACCTAAGCTTGTTAATAAAAAAAAAGCACAAACATTTGAACTCATTCAAGTTTGAACTGAACTATTAAAAAGAAAAATGCCTTTTACCTGCTTTTTTAACTTCATCGACAGCAGCGAGCATTTCGTCCCTAATAGGAGGGTTCTCCTCTGCTATTTCTTCTCCTGCCTTGATAAAGTTAGTGGTGGCTGCCTCGACCGCCGCCACCAACACATGGGCTCGCTTACTCCTGCCTTTCTTCTTCTTCGACGGTCCCTTCGTGTTGACAAGTG
Source organism: Procambarus virginalis (assembly GCA_020271785.1). Classification (NCBI taxonomy): domain Eukaryota; kingdom Metazoa; phylum Arthropoda; class Malacostraca; order Decapoda; family Cambaridae; genus Procambarus; species Procambarus virginalis. The sequence continues at coordinate 19,373,347 of WNGS01165503.1, read as the reverse complement.
TGGTCACCTGTTGTTGACACAAATGTTCAGGAAACTATCTTCACAATACTGTACTATTTCCTAGATACATTATTAAATATATACATTATATTTAATGACTGTGGCACAGTGGTAACACACTAGCCCCACGCTTCGCGAGCGATTTAGATTGAGTTCGCATCCTGGCTGGGGAGGATTGACTAGGAGCCACGGCCTTAACTGTATGCCTCTGTTCATTCAGCAGTGAATGGGTACCTGGTTGTTAAACAGTTTTAAGATTATGGACCTGCCCGAAACGCTATGTGTGCTGGTGGCTTTACGAGAATGTAAGAACTCTTGTATATATCTAAAAAACTAACAAACTTTAATAAGAATGAATGATTAAGGTTCTCCTTATTTATAAAATGCAATAATATACTGTCCTAGTTTGTACAATATCACACTAGACTATGATATTGTACTAGATTGTACAATGCTATACTAGACTAAAGAATGCCTACCTGAGAGCCACTAACACTAGTGGCCTCGACGAGGACAGGAAGCCGGCGGCTTATCGCCGGCTTCCCCCATTTGGTCCCTGATAATCTTTTCCAGCTGTACTTTAAGTGTGAGCAGAGTTTTGGCATTCACGGTTTCGGTGGGTAGGCGGTTCCATGGGTTAATAACGCTGTGGGTATCAAGCATCTCCTGTTCTCAGTCCTACATTGTGGCTTGTTGAGTCTTAAGCTGTTGTTCCTTGTTTGTGTTACATCTGACCTTTTGAAGAAATTTCCGGATCAACATCCTCCAAATTGTTCAATATTTTAAAAGTTTCAATAAGATCCGCCCTGTCATGCCTGGTTTGTAGTGTCGTTAGCCCAGCGGCCCTCAACCATACCTCATACGTGAGCTGACTTATCTCTGAAATGATTTTTGTTGCCCGGTGTTGCACTTTCTCCGGAGCAGCTGTATACTTGTGAAGGTGAGGTCTCCATGCTTGGATACAGTAATCCAAATGGGGGCGCATCAGAGATTGATATAATTGAATCACTACCTTCTTTACTTTGAAGTCGAAGGTACGCTTGATTATTCCACGTGTTTGGTTGACTTTTTTGGCAGCTGCCCCAACCTGCTGGGCAACTTTCATTGAGTGGTGGACTTTTACTCCAAGGTCCCTTTCTTTCTTAATCTTCTGTAATGTTGTTAATTTGGTAGTTGTTGTGTGGGTTGTTATGCCCCACAGGCAAGGTCTTGCATTTGTCAATATTAAAAAGCATTTGCCAGTCATCTGATCATTTATGGAGTTCCTCCAGATATATTTGTAAGGCTTCAACATCATTATCATAATACTGTAATAGACAATAGAGTCTGTACTCGACTGTACAATACTCTACTAGATTATACAACACTGTACTAGATTGTACAACACTGTACTAGACTGTACAACACTGCAAACCAGACATGATAGGGCTCGTCTCATCAAAACGTTCAAAATACTGAACAATTTGGAGGATGTTGATCCGGACAGCTTCTTTAAGGTCAGATGTAACGCAGTCAGAGGAGTAAAGGTTTCAAGCTCAACAAGCCACAATGCAAGACTGACAACAGGATCAAGATGCTTTTTCATCCATACAGCTACAAACTCATGGAATCCACCACTTGCTGAAGCCATAAATGCCAAGACATTACTGCAGTTTAAAATCCAGTTGAAATTTATTTAATAAAATATGAGGGGACCTTTGACAAGCCACCGGCTTCCTGTTGCCATCGAGGGCCACTGAACACATGATGGTGTTTTACCCAAAATCTTTAATATCCACAATGTTAATTTATCAATTAACCCATTCTCCGTCCTGGAGAATGGTCCAGGACGGACCGAAACGTCGTCGTCCCTTCACCTTCTAGTGTGTGGTCTGGTCAACACTTAATTTATCAAGAGCCTTTATTAATACCTATTATCATTGATTTTTAAATATGGCTCAGTACAGTAACCTTAAATAAAGTTTCATGTTCTGTGTCAAAAGCAATTTAAGCTGAAACAATTGATGAGAGCAAAACATGATCATTACCTGTATAACGAGGGGCTCCAGCGCCTTCTCAAGCGATCTGGTCTTTATTTCCAGATCCTTAATATTCCAGCGAAGACCGATACCACTTGCATTGTTTATGTCTGCCGGGGCAGAGCAGACTGTCTCAGCCATCTTGAAGACGTGGTACAGTGAGCCTGTTGGGTCAGAGTACAGAGCTGCTTCACTGATCCTCAACACTCTCTTGATATAAAAGATATACACACAGTCACTCCCAGAGTATATTCCAGGAGTGTTAAATGATGCCTTTCAGTTTTTCAGATTTTCTGGATTTTTTTGTTACATAGAAAAAATTACCACTATTTAAAAGTTTAAATATTAATATAAATGGTAATCAACTTTATCCTGCATTCGTCAACAATCACTATATCAACCAAAGACTATTAAATACACCCAACCCACGGGTCTGAAAATAAAGGAAGCGACGACATGTCGGTCCGTCATGGACCATTATCAAGTGACAATTAAAGTGTCGGTCCATTGCTAATGGTTCGTTCTGACCCTTATCAAGTCGCACCTTCCTTTATTTTCAGATGTGTGGGTTGAGTGTGTAATTAATGTCACTTAACCACGTTAAGTGACAAGCAACACTTGACAACACTTAACCACGTTAAGTGACACTGTATGTTAGAAGAGAAGATTCAAAATAAAAAAATGAATAACCACACTATGTATGGATAAGATTAATTAATGTTCATTAGGTAAACATAATTAGCAGTTGAAAATTCTACAAGAAAATTGTTAAAATATGTATGAAATAATTATCAAATAAAATGGAGCTCTAGAGAATGCCGTTAACAATGCCACTGTAAATTATAATGCATTTAAATCATAATATATGATAATTATATTATGATTTATATCATAATTCTTCAGTTGCATGTATTGCATACTACATTGCATGCAACCCTTTCCACTACCGCCCACAAGATGGGTATGGGGTACATAATAAATGAACTACACTAACTCTTACATAAAAGTTACTTACACTCCAAAAAATATTTGTTACCTTGTTAAACAAGCTTTGGCACTTTATATCTAATAAAAAATAATTGTGTAGGAAATAGCAGCATCTAATAATTGGTATTTCATTGGCATGACTGTGGTAGTTGCTATGGATCTGTGGTAAGAGGGAGTTGATTACCATCTCGGACTGCCTTTGAGCAGCCTGAGGGCAGCAATATTCCGGGAACATCAACACAGTCTGGCAGACTTGAGGCAAGGTGACGTTCACACCAATTGCTCCATCTATCATTATTCTATTATACAGGAAGAACCGCACGTCTATGGTACATCCAATAAAGTTAGCAGACATCTAGATGTTACCGCTGCTAGGCTTAGGCTCGGCTACAAGTACCACTGGAAGTTTGTAACATCTGCTGATGTTGCTCTGACTAAATGTAAACTCTGTCAGCAGAACTACTCGCAGACTTTGTGTCATTATATAACGGAATTTGAGAAAATCGCGGAATTCAGAATAACACTATCAATGGAGTCCTAGAAATGTGTAAGTACTTCATTCATAATGATGTAACGCCGGGAGAGTACACCCATGACTCACCATGGGAACATCCTGGTAAGACCAGCCTGTAACCTCAGATTCAGCTAGAGTTAATTGAAATATCATCTGGCTCCACCCTAGTCAGCTTGTTTCCTGTTTATGAAAAATCCTGATAGTCTTAGCAAACAAATTTAATGATACATTTTGATTGCTTTTTCGTACGTCATGGGCAGCTGACGCCCTGATGTGTTGACCAAGTTGGCTGAATCAGCTGGGAACAGGTCCACACCAGACGTTCCCACAACAGTGTAAAACGCCCCCCTTCTGATTCAGTTGTATATATACCCCTGTATAATAGTTAGAAGAGAGAGAGAGACAGTGCTGGAGTGTCGGAGAGTGTGTGAGGGCTGCAGGTCGGGAGGCTGCAGGTCGGGAGGCTGCAGGTCATCAGGCAAGCTTCAGGAGACAGAGTGAATCCACCCGACTGAGAGGCAGAGAGTGGTCTTAGTTAAGGTAATGTGTGTGATCTTTGATACATTTTCCATGTCTGGATCCCGTAACAATTGCCAGTATTGCCAGTGTTAAAGTAGGATTTTACAAGTGGTGAATTACATAATTTGTTCTCAATAAACTCGTGTTAAACTTCCCATCTGTATCAATTGTTGAATCCCCGTAGCTTCTAATATAATTGGCTAACAACCGTCCCATAAATATTGACAGTTAAAGAAAGAGTACTCTCTCTCTCTAAGTCAAGCAATGTTTCTTGCCTCGTTGCTTGATATAGTCTCAATGGTCAAGGTAGATGGTGGCAGCGCCTTTAATCCTGTGTAGCATCTCCTTGTTGGAAGGGTACCTTTTGGTTCCGGTGCTATATGGTGGTGTTATAAATGATTATTAATGTTTTATTTTTTAGTTTATATGTATATAGTGGTGTTACAATGTGCTGCCAGGAATCTTAGCGAAGTATACAAAGTTTGCTTACTGTAGGTAATGCATGCACATGACTGTAAATCTGCCGCCCAGTTGGGTGGGTGTGGAGCACATGACTGTAAAGCTGCCGCCCAGTTGGGTGGGTGTGGAGCACATGACTTTAAAGCTGCCGCCCAGTTGGGTGGGTGTGGAGCACATGACTGTAAAGCTGCCGTCCAGTTGGGTGGGTGTGGAGCACATGACTGTAAAGCTGCCGTCCAGTTGGGTGGGGGTGCAGCACATGACTGTAAAGCTGCTGTCCAGTTGGGTGGGTGTGGAGCACATGACTGTAAAGCTGCCGTCCAGTTGGGTGGGGGTGCAGCACATGACTGTAAAGCTGCCGTCCAGTTGGGTGGGTGTGGAGCACATGACTGTAAAGCTGCCGTCCAGTTGGGTGGGTGTGGAGCACATGACTGTAAAGCTGCCGTCCAGTTGGGTGGGTGTGGAGCACATGACTGTAAAGCTGCCATCAATACTTGTATAACAAGCTCCAAAAGATTGTCACTAGCTTAGCTATATGAACTATGGCTTCAGTTCCTGAACCTATTATGTGCCTCTGTAACCCTTTCCACCACCGCCCACGGGATGGGTATGGGGTGCATAATAAAGAAAGTAATTGAACTGAGCCGATAGACACAACTGAACGCACCATTAACCTCCCCGCCCTCACCTACCTCACTATGATACAGCTGAGTTTAATCCTAATATTCTTCAGTACGGTGTTGTGGAGCCGACGAGACACTACCAGCCACTACGGTGTTGTGGAGCCGACGGGACACTACCAGCCACTACGGTGTTGTGGAGCCGACGGGACACCACCAGCCACTACGGTGTTGTGGAGCCGACGAGACACTACCAGCCAGTACGGTGTTGTGGAGCCGACGGGACACCACCAGACAATACGGTGTTGTGGAGCCGACGGGACACTACCAGCCAGTACGGTGTTGTGGAGCCGACGGGACACCACCAGACAATACGGTGTTGTGGAGCCGACGGGACACTACCAGCAAGTACGGTGTTGTGGAGCCGACGGGACACCACCAGACAATACGGTGTTGTGGAGCCGACGAGACACTACCAGCAAGTACGGTGTTGTGGAGCCGACGAGACACCACCAGCCACTACGGTGTTGTGGAGCCGACGGGACACTACCAGCCACTACGGTGTTGTGGAGCCGACGGGACACTACCAGCCAGTACGGTGTTGTGGAGCCGACGGGACACCACCAGCCAGTACGGTGTTGTGGAGCCGACGGGACACTACCAGCCAGTACGGTGTTGTGGAGCCGACGGGACACTACCAGCCACTACGGTGTTGTGGAGCCGACGGGACACTACCAGCCACTACGGTGTTGTGGAGCCGACGGGACACTACCAGCCAGTACGGTGTTGTGGAGCCGACGGGACACCACCAGCCAGTACGGTGTTGTGGAGCCGACGGGACACCACCAGCCAGTACGGTGTTGTGGAGCCGACGGGACACCACCAGCCAGTACGGTGTTGTGGAGCCGACGGGACACCACCAGCCAGTACGGTGTTGTGGAGCCGACGGGACACCACCAGCCAGTACGGTGTTGTGGAGCCGACGGGACACCACCAGCCAGTACGGTGTTGTGGAGCCGACGAGACACCACCAGCCACTACGGTGTTGTGGAGCCGACGGGACACCACCAGCCAGTACGGTGTTGTGGAGCCGACGGGACACTACCAGCCACTACGGTGTTGTGGAGCCGACGGGACACCACCAGCAAGTACGCCTGCCGCCCTCCACGGGTCTCCGGAGCGACGTATCTACTTGGTTAATAGCTTGTAATAAGGAGTGTTCGTCACTTGTCGTATCCGCTTGCATTAGAGATAAGTGATGCCAAGCTATGTGGGTTTACAGTAGTATCAGAGGACACGCAATAACTCATTCTTCATCCCTCAATGGCTCACAGTCGTCATCTGTTGCACTAAAGCAATTAAACTTGTTCATCATCAAAATAATTAAATACGTTGACAGTGTTTTACCAGAAGCAAGATTCTGAAAACTTATCTCAAAAGGCAGCATAAGATATGATTAAAGATAAGATAGAAAGTCCAATTCCGTTTGATAAGTGTTAATCTGTGAGGACTAACACTGTTCCACTTTACCTGCACCACAAGTGTCTACAGTGCTTTAAGTCACTTGCTACAGTGTCTAAAATTGTATAGCACTTGCTGAACTTCTTGAACAAGTCATATATATGTTAGCTTCTTGTTTGGTATTTAGACCCGTTAAGAATATGAATATTTTAACAGAATTATCTTAATTCATGCCCAAAATGCTTCGCGTACTACACAAGCAGCTTTATTAATATGCACATTTATTTACCAAATTAATAAAAACACTATATCATGTTCTTCAATGTATTTTTACATAAAAAATATTATTATTATTATTGTATATGTTATAGATCTAAAATAATATATAAATATCTATTATTATCTATCTATTGCCTGGATTTAGATTCACTAATTGCCACACATTATTATTATAGTTGAGAAAACTTGATTTATGTCGTTCAGGTAGAGCTAAGTCTGCTCTGGAGGCTGCTAGTGTCTGCTGACGAACACTGTCCTTGTGAGTGTCTGCTGACCAACACTGTCCTTGGGGAGTGTCTGCTGACGAACACTGTCCTTGTGAGTGTCTGCTGACGAACACTGTCCTTGGGAGTGTCTGCTGACGAACACTGTCCTTGTGAGTGTCTGCTGACGAACACCGTCCTTGGGGAGTGTCTGCTGACAATACTGTCCTTGGGAGTGTCTGCTGACGACACCGTCCTTGGGGAGTCTGCTGACCAATACTGTCCTTGGGGAGTGTCTGCTGACGAACACCGTCCTTGGGAGTTCTGCTGATAAATACCGTCCTTGGGGAGTGTCTGCTGACGAACACCGTCCTTGGGGAGTGTCTGCTGACCAACACTGTCCTTGGGGAGTGTCTGCTGACGAACACCGTCCTTGGATACCTTGATACCTTGATACCTTGAGGTGCTTCCGGGGCTTATCGTCCCCGCGGCCCGGTCATCGACCAGGCCTCCTGGTTGCTGGACTGATCAACCAGGCTGTTGGACGCGGCTGCTCGCAGCCTGACGTATGAGTCACAGCCTGGTTGATCAGGTATCCTTTGGAGGTGCTTATCCAGTTCTCTCTTGAACACTGTGAGGGGTCGGCCAGTTATGTCCCTTATGTGTAGTGGAAGCGTGTTGAACAGTCTCGGGCCTCTGATGTTGATAGAGTTCTCTCTCAGAGCACCAGTTGCACCTCTGCCTTTCAACGGGGGTATTCTGCACATCCTGCCATGTCTTCTGGTCTCATGTGGTGTTATTTCTGTGTGCAGGTTTGGGACCAGCCCCTCTAATATTTTCCACGTGTAAATTATTATGTATCTCTCCCGCCTGCGCTCAAGGGAGTACAGATTTAGGCTCTTAAGTCGGTCCCAATAGTTTAGATGTTTTACCGAGTGGATTCTAGCAGTAAAGGATCTCTGCACGCTCTCCAGGTCAGCAATTTCTCCAGCAGTGAAAGGGGCTGTCATTGTGCAGCAGTACTCCACTCTAGAGAGCACAAGCGTTTTGAAAAGTGTCATAATCGGTATAGCATCTCTAGTGTGAAAAGTTCTTGTTATCCAACCTGTCATTTTTCTTGCAGTTGTGACGGCTACTTTATTGTGTTCTTTAAAGGTAAGGACTTCCGACATGAGTACACCCAGATCCTTTACATTGCCTTTTCGTTCTATGCTATGATTTGCCTGAGTTTTGTACGTGGTTTCAGTTTTATATTTTCATTTTTTCCATAGCGCATGAGCTGGAACTTGTCTTCGTTAAACACCATATTATTTTCTGTAGCCCATAGAAAGACCTGATCTACATCTGACTGGAGGTTCGCCGTGTCGATCCTCTATGTTGCCTACTCTCATGAAGATCCTAGTGTCATCTGCAAAGGATGATACAGTGCTATAGGTTGTGCTCTTGTCTATGTCCGATATGAGGATGAGAAAAAGTACTGGAGCAAGCACAGTACCCTGGGGGACTGAGCTCTTAACGGTTGACGGGTTGGATTTTATTTTGTTGACTATTACACATTGGGTTCTGTTGGTCAGGAAATTGTAGATCCATCTGCCTACTTTTCCGGTAATTCCTTTTGAGCGCGTTTTATGGGCAATAACACCATGGTCACATTTATCAAAAGCTTTTGCGAAATCTGTGTAAATTACATCAGCGTTTTGTTTGTCTTCCATAGCATCTAATGCCATATCATAGTGGTCCAGCAACTGCGACAGGCAAGAGCGCCCTGTTCTGAAACCATGTTGTCCGGGGTTATGGAGATGCTGTGATTCCATGTATTTTGTGATCTTACTTCTTAGCACTCTCTCAAAAATTTTTATGATGTGCGATGTTAGTGCTATCGGTCTGTAATTTTTTGCCTCTGCCTTATTTCCTCCTTTATGAAGTGGTGCTATCTCTGCTGTTTTTAGTATATCAGGAATAACGCCAGTATCTAGGCTTTGTCTCCACAGAATGTGAAGGGCCTGCGATAGTGTTTTTTACAGTTCTTGATGAATATGGAGTTCCAAGAATCCGGGCCTGGTGCGGAGTGCATAGGCATACTGTTTATGGCTTCTTCAAAATCCAGTGGGGATAGGGTGACGTCTGATATATGATTTGATGTTGGTATCATATCCATGAAAATTCATTGGGTGAGTGTCTGCTGACGAACACTCTCCTTGGGGAGTGTCTGCTGACGAACACTGTCCTTGTGAGTGTCTGCTGACGAACACTGTCCTTGGGGAGTGTCTGCTGACGAACACCGTCCTTGGGGAGTGTCTGCTGACGAACACTGTCCTTGGGGAGTGTCTGCTGACGAACACTGTCCTTGTGAGTGTCTGCTGACGAACACCGTCCTTGGGGAGTGTCTGCTGACGAACACTCTCCTTGGGGAGTGTCTGCTGACAAACACTGTCCTTGGGGAGTGTCTGCTGACGAACACTCTCCTTGTGAGTGTCTGCTGACGAACACTGTCCTTGGGGAGTGTCTGCTGACGAACACCGTCCTTGGGGAGTGTCTGCTGACGAGCACCGTCCTTGGGGAGTGTCTGCTGACAAACACTGTTCTTGTGAGTGTCTGCTGACGAACACTGTCTTTGTGAGTGTCTGCTGACGAACACTCTCCTTGGGGAGTGTCTGCTGACGAACACTGTCCTTGGGGAGTGTCTGCTGACGAACACCGTCCTTGGGGAGTGTCTGCTGACGAACACTGTCCTTGGAAGTGTCTGCTGACGAACACTGTCCTTGTGAGTGTCTGCTGACGAACACCGTCCTTGGGGAGTGTCTGCTGACGAACACTGTCCGTGGGGAGTGTCTGCTGACCAACACTGTCCTTGGGGAGTGTCTGCTGACGAACACTGTCCTTGGAGAGTGTCTGCTGACGAACACTGTCCTTGGGGAGTGTCTGCTGACGAACACTGTCCTTGGGGAGTGTCTGCTGACAAACACCGTCCTTGGGGAGTGTCTGCTGACGAACACTGTCCGTGGGGAGTGTCTGCTGACCAACACTGTCCTTGGGGAGTGTCTGCTGACGAACACTGTCCTTGGAGAGTGTCTGCTGACGAACACTGTCCTTGGGGAGTGTCTGCTGACGAACACTGTCCTTGGGGAGTGTCTGCTGACGAACACCGTCCTTGGGGAGTGTCTGCTGACGAACACTCTCCTTGGGGAGTGTCTGCTGACGAACACTGTCCTTGTGAGTGTCTGCTGACGAACACTGTCCTTGTGAGTGTCTGCTGACGAACACCGTCCTTGTGAGTGTCTGCTGACGAACACTGTCCTTGTGAGTGTCTGCTGACGAACACTGTCCTTGTGAGTGTCTGCTGACGAACACCGTCCTTGGGGAGTGTCTGCTGACGAACACTGTCCTTGGGGAGTGTCTGCTGACCAATACTGTCCTTGTGAGTGTCTGCTGACCAACACTGTCCTTGGGAGTGTCTGCTGACCATACTGTCCTTGGGGAGTGTCTGCTGACCAACACCATCCTTGGGAGTGTCTGCTGACGAATACCGTCCTTGGGGAGTGTCTGCTGACGAACACCGTCCTTGGGGAGTGTCTGCTGACCAATACTGTCCTTGGGGAGTGTCTGCTGACAACACCATCCTTGGGAGTGTCTGCTGACGAACACCGTCCTTGGGGAGTGTCTGCTGACGAACACTGTCCTTGGGGAGTGTCTGCTGACGAACACTGTCCTTGGGGAGTGTCTGCTGACGAACACTGTCCTTGTGAGTGTCTGCTGACGAACACCGTCCTTGGGGAGTGTCTGCTGACGAACACTGTCCTTGGGGAGTGTCTGCTGACCAACACTGTCCTTGTGAGTGTCTGCTGACGAACAACTCCTTGGGTAGCTGTTGAATGCAGCCATAACTGCCAAGAACGAAGTAACAAAAGGTTTATTAAGTAACATGATAACTACTTGCTGATTACGATCCCTCGTGTCGGCGAGGTTCGAATCAAATCAAATGTTTACTCAGGTAAAAGTATGTTGTTGTTGATTTAGGGGCGACGACGATCGTGACAGGTAAAAGTACATAAATACAAGATGAGTCACAAACGTAATATTAGATTTCTAGATAAAGCTAGTACATACAAGGCATAAAGCCACTAATACACATAGCGTTTCAGGCAAGGTGTGGGAAAAACACTTAGACTAAAACTTAATACTAATTGAGATCAAAGCATAAATTGAGCTGAAAATAGGAAAAAGTGAGGGGGGGGGGGGGAGCGGACATGGCGGAAATCAGTAGTTATACAATTTGGTCAACAAACAGTATTGTTTGAAAATAGCAAGACATGGGTTGACATTAATCGGGGTAAGGTATGTTAAAGGGAGTTTATTAGGTAGCACTTAGTTTTTTCTTAAACAGGTTGAGAGAGGGACAGCCTTTGACGTAATTGGGGAGGTCATTCCACATTCTGGGTCCCTTGATTTGTAGAGCATTTCTAGTTTGGTTAAGGCGCACTCTTGGAATGTCAAATAGTATTTGTTTCTGGTGTGATGCCAGAAGTTAGCATTGCAGTTCATATTTTTAAATATATAGAGTACACTTGAGAGCATGTGCAGTGACTTAATATCTAACATATTCAAAGATTTAAGTATGGGGGCCAAGTGCTTTCTGGGGCCAGAGTTTGTTATTGTTCTAATAGCACATATGTATGACCGAAGGTTAAGTTCGGTCATACATCTACGTTAGTTTTAACTCAATTGAAAAAAAATGAACTCGTACATAATGAAATGGATATATATATGTATATATATATATATATATATATATATATATGTCGTACCTAGTAGCCAGAATGCACTTCTCAGCCTACTATGCAAGGCCCGATTTGCCTAATAGGCCAAGTTTTCATGATTTAATTGTTTTTTGACCACCTAACCTACCTAACTAACCTAACCTACCTTTTTCGGCTGCCTAACCTAACCTATAAAGATAGGTTAGGTTAGGTTAGGTAGGGTTGGTTAGGTTCGGTCATATAACTACGTTAATTTTAACTCATATAAAAAAAATGACCTCATACATAATGAAATGGGTAGCTTTATCATTTCATAGAAAAAAATTAGAGAAAATATATTAATTCATGAAAACTTGGCTTATTAGGCAAATCGGGCCTTGCATAGTAGGCTGAGAAGTGCGTTCTGGCTACTAGGTACGACATATATATATATAATATATATATATATATATATATATATATATATATATATATAATATATATATATATATATATATATATATATATATTATATATATATATAGAATATATAATATATATATATATATATATATGATATATATATATATATATATATATATATATATATATATATATATATATATATATATAATATATATAGGGGGGTACCACCTCTGGTGCAATTATAGGGACCCACAGCCTCAGAGAAGGGAACACAGAGCATTCAGGGAAAACTTGCCATTTAACTCTGAATACATGAGGGTGTTCGCTTCTCCTACCACCCCCCTTTTTTATGGTGTACACTTATTAAGCAAGGTTATACAGTTATTTATATATATATATATATATATATATATATATATATATATATATATATATATATATATATATATATATATATATATATATATATATATATAATATATATATATATATATATAATATATATATATATATATAATACAAAGACCTACGTGATTCTGTGGTGAAATGTGCAGCGAAAATGAATGGCATTCAGACTTTGCAGAACGATCTACGTCAACTTGATCCATAAATTAAATAGTCAGCAGACTGGCTTGTATAATAACTTAAGGTTGTGATACATGTCCAGCTGTCATTCATGGATGACAGCTGGACATCAATGAACATTTTATCCATTGTTAAGTTTCAGAGACGAACATGATTTCCTTCACAGGTTTAGATACCGTGTTAGCATCAATTTCAAACTAAAGTTATCACCATATATAATGCCCTTCAACATCGAATACATAATAGAGGGAGGAGATTATACTGACTTGATATCTGTAGTTCACAAAACAATTAAGTAACACTTGAACTAAAGCAGTTTAAATCAGCCTGACAACCCATCATAGAAAACGTAAATGTTGCAAGAGAGAGTGAGAGGCGATCAGCTGACGCCATCAACACAACACCCGCCGCCGCCGCCATCATCGCCAAGTGCTCACATTCACCTACCATCAAGAAGGGGCGCATCTGATCCCTCCATGCTCGTCGCCCTCAACCACTCACTAACAACAACCATCAAAGAAGACGCGCACGTTACCAGTTATCAAAGGAAAACCTTCACTTATCATAAAGAAGAAAATCACATTAAATTCTTCCAGTCGCCGTCGCACCTGAATCAACAACATTAAGAATTGAGACTTAAATGTGAGGCTGATTTAACATGACCGTGAAGCTCAACACGCCTCGGCATCACTCCCTAGTCATCAGCTGAATACAATCTTCACGCTAACTGCACATATCTTAAAGAATAAGAGCAGTCATAGGTAAATTCTTTAAAAGCAATTTCTTTATTAATTAATATATGATGTCATATAATGCTTAATTTAGACACAAGTACATACATAGGATACAAGACCAGTGGAGGATTCCTAGGTAAGACAAGTACAATGCCTAAAGCCATTAATAGGCAGTGTTCTGAGCATAATGTAGAATAAAAATGGTGAAAAATATAGCTCAATGGGGTAACTTAAAAGCTTAATAAGCTTAAGTACACAACTTTGTGCTGCTATCCAGTGCTTTATGGCACTGACACTGCAAAAAAAAAAAAATTAGTTGTTTCTTCTCATCCATTGGCACATCCCTTGCAAATGTGATACCAGCCTGGTCGAGGCTGATATCCTCGATAAAAAAAAATTGATTTTTTTTCAAAATGGCAGATGATCACTGGAGGCCTCAGGCATCTATTTTATACACACATCACTGCGTGCCAGTCTTGATTCATATGCTATACCAACGAACGCCCTGAGGCACTCTGCGCACCACCGATCTAGCGCCTCAAGGCACTATGTGTACTGCAGTGGTTACTTAAACAATATATCAGAGACTGTGTGGGGTTCGGTGTTCCATGTGCAAAGTTACATGGGAGATTTTACATAAGTACAGTACATGGTAGTTGAAGTAGCGAATGCATACCAACAAATAACGATTAGTATCTGTAACAAAACTATTGTTCTATGGAGTCAATTTAACTTCCAGACATGTATTTTTAAGTAATCTTAAATGTTTTCTGGCTAGTTATGTTAGATTTTATTAAAAATATGCATTCTACTTGTTAACATGATAAATTTGCGCTAATTTAAGCAGAGAAGTGCGATGATTGGATCATTGTGTACAGAAGGCTGATATGCCATCAAACATTTTCCAGACAACAATATATCTTGGATAAGTCACTCCACAACATTGTTGCTTGGACCGTAGACTTCCTTTAATATCACATAGTTACTTCTTATTTCATTATGAAATGCTATTATTTCAGAGTAGAATTATATTTTCTCATGTTCTGCATTCAGCACCAACATTATAGTGAGTAAATATACCATATTTCTTCATTACTTATGTAATTCTAGGAGGCTTTGAGTAGCTTTGGGTCATTAGGTGGACAGAATCTCCAATAGATGGGGTGAGAGTCGCCCATCTCTCGCCCGGGCGAGAGTCAAAACTTAATTTAAAATTGCTGTAGGGTATCTTTGTTCTCCAACAAGATATATTTCCTTTCGTGCACTCATAATAATTATTATATCTCGGTCTTTCTGAAGGCATATAGTATTTTAGACTTTATTAGCATATCTTTGTTAATTACAGTACTCAATATATCGGCCAATGTGTAGGCATCTGCACTCCATGACTGACAAGCTACTGAATGCTACTATAAAAACATATGTATCTTCACTTGAACTTTAAGTATGTCTATTGTAAAATACAGTATTTAAAATGAAGCTTATATTTCTATCTTTCTTGTGACATATAAAATATTTGTTTATTAACGAATTTACATGAAATAAACATTGTTTTGAGAGAGAGAGAGAGAGAGTGTGTGTGTGGGTGGATGGGTGAGTGTGTGGGTGGGTGTGGGTGTGTAGGGGTGAGTGAGTGAGTGAGTGAGTGAGTTGCTCTGTCGATCAGTCTGTGTGAGATCAGAGCTTGGTGATTATTAAAACACATGTATCCTCATTAGGAATAATTACAGTATCTATTGTAAAGTGTTTAAAATGAAGTTTATATTCCTATCTTTCTTGAGGCATATAAAACATTTAAGATTATTTATGTATTTCATGAAATAAATATTGTTCTGAGAGAGAGAGAGAGAGAGAAAGAGAGTTGCTTCAACAATCGATCTGTGCGGAGGCAGAGCTCGGTGATTATAAAATACACCTATCTTTGCTTTAATTTCAAGTATGCCCATGGTCAGGTATTTAAAATGAAGCTTATATTTCTGTCTTTCTTGCGACATATAAAACTCTTACATTTATGATGAATCTACGTGAAATAAGCATTGTTCTGAGATGAATATTGTGGATTACGAGCTTGACTAGTGATGAATACTGCCACTTTTTTTCAACTACATATATCTTCAGTTTTACTTAAAATATTTTTATGGTAGAGGTTTTACATATAGATCCTGTTTCTGTCTTTCTTCTGACATATAAATAAATTTAATTTAATAAGTTATCATGATGTTTTCAACAATATTCTTTGGGTATTCGTCTATTCCAAAATGGTTGACCATTTTGGAGACACAACACATGGGTTGACCCATCTGTCAGTTGGGTCAGATTCCTATAGTGTGTCGACCATATGTTCCACTCTCAGCCCTGACATATATATATATATATATATATATATATATATATATATATATATATATATATATATATATATATATATACTATATATATATATATATACTACTCTCAGCTCTGACATATATACTACTTTCAGTCTTGATACACATACAGTACCACTTTCAACCCTGACATATATACCATTATTGACATCGAATTGAAATTTATGTATGGAAAAGGGTGTAGTGCTCAGAAGTTAAAAGATAGAAATTATTTCTTCTTAAAGCTGATAGTGTATCTGGAATGGGTATAGCAATATAATATGAGAGTGATATAGAATGAGTGACAGGAGTGTGGAAGTGATATGTAGAGTGAGTGAAGCACAATATATTTAAGTGATATGGACATGTGGGTTAGGGTCTGTGGACTTGACAGTAAAATGCTGAGAAAACATGAACATCTATGTGACAGAACTTTACAAAAGCTCAGAGAATATTTCATATTAATTTAATTTCTGTTAATATCTAACTTTTTCCCCTTTGCAGCGCATCCTTACAGCAGATGAATTCCAGTTGCAGTGACAACAAACAGTGCCATAATGCTCACATGTGGCATAAATAAGTTCTATATGTACAAATCTGAGCAGTTTGGGGTACTATATGAATGCAATATGCATGTGTATAATACATAAAGTATTTCATGTACAGTTTTAACATCTAGCCAACTGAAGGTCACCCAAATATCATCACTAATGTGACTTTTGTTTAGATTTGTTGAATTTCTGTGGAGACTTTTGTATTTGTCCTTTGTCCAATCTATATGAATATTCCTAGTTTGATTATTTTTTGTATTTAAATTTGTCATTTGAATTGTACAGAAATAATAACAACAAATAATTGTGTTTGCTATAATTTGTGCACAATTTCACCAAATGTAGCACTCTGCACTATCAGGGAATGTTCTCTAATGCCAGTAGTTAGGGCACCATCATCACTCATTTGTCTTCTATTTTTGGTCACTGTGTTCTTTTATCTTGCCTTTAGTTACATTTCTGCTTCAATGTTTTACAGATACAGTTTATTTTTTAATAGCAAATTTCTGTATATTGGTTTTCTTTAAAATCTTGATTTTTAACTTTATTATATTTGTATTTATCATTACTGTATTATTATATTAGTATATTATCATTTTATAAAGTTTCAGGTTTGACAAAGTGTTTTCTACATAATCAAACAGTGTATGACATGAATCATAATTGTAGTACTGTACTTTCACTAGAAAAATCAATTACTTCCACTGATTTTATAATTAAATTGCATATCAGTATAGTACATTGCAGTAATAAATTATTTCAACAAATAATTGAGGACATAGGTTTTTTTTTTAAGAGTAATGCCTGACTTGAACTGATGTCCAGATATATGAAGTCAACTGCAGGTAATAAGGATTTAAATGGCAGAATTGATTGCTACTTCCAGGTTGTAAAAGAAATAACTGGTATCCCATTTTATACATTGCATAATCCACCTATAACATTTGTAAATATATAGATTTTTATTTCTCCCAATTATATATACCACATGCATCAATTTAAAAAAACATACAGTTCAGGAATAGTAATGACCATAATCAGCTGTATATGATATAAGCTCATAGTAGCTGTATTTGTGTTCACATTTATATCATATTGCTCTTTTTAATTAAGCTATAGAGACCATTTAACAAAACTGTATCTTTGTTTAATGTTCTTAATTTATTTGCACAAAAGAATTATCTAGTAGAATGAATGCATCCTGTAGTGGAGGAAAGCCATTATAGAACTTTGAGTGTATCTTAATTTAAATAAAATTCAATTCAATATTTCATTTCTCAAGCTTGTTATTAAAGGAAAAATGCTTCTTTGCAAAGCAAACACAAGGCATCCTATTGAAAACTGTAAAACTGAGCAATAGGAACGAATCTCCAAGTTTATATAGTTGGGAATATTATTGTATTATACTGCCTTCCCATCCTCCCCACACAAATAAAAATAATCTTAAATCTACCTTCATGGCAATGGCTCAAGGAATCACTGCCTCTACAACAGCTCGGTCACTACTTAGAGACCATATCCATCATCACGTAAAAAAATCTGCAGTTGTAATGCAAATTCAAGTTCCCACAAAAGAGAAAACATACAAGTGTTCTTTTTGTGTGAAAGCCTTTTCACGAAAAAATTACCTTGTAAATCATTTAAGGACTCACACAGGAGAGAAACCATATCAGTGTTCAGTGTGTCAAAAATACTTCTCACAACAATACAATCTAGTAACACACATGAGAATTCATACAGGAGAGAAACCTTATCCATGTTCAATATGTCTGAAAAATTTTTCTAAAAAAAATGATCTAATAAGACACACAAGAATTCATACAGGAGAGCAACCATATCAGTGTTAGAGTGCTTAAAATATTTTTCACAGCAAAATGTCCTAGCAAGGCATATGAGAACTCATACACGTGAGAATCTGCATCATTGTTCAGTATGTCTAAAAGAATTTATACAAAAATCTCATCTAATAATTCACATGAGAAATCATACAGGAGAGCAACCATATCAGTGTTCAGAGTGCTTAAAATGTTTTTCACGACAAAATGGTCTAGTAAGACACATGATAACCCACACACGAGAGAAAGTATTTCAGTGTTCAGAATGTCTTAAGGACTTTACACAAAAATCTCATCTAATAGGGCACATGAGAATTCATACTGGAGAAAAGCCATTTAAGTGTTCAATATGTCCCAAAACCTTTTCACAAAGTCTCATTTAGTTGTACACACAAGAATACATACAGGGGAGAAACCACATCACTGTTCAATATGTCTCAAAGACTTTTCCAAAAAATCTCATTTAGCAGCACACAAAAAAATTCATACAAGAGAACAAACGTATCAGTGTTCAAAATGCTTTAAGTATTTTTCTCAACAAAGTCATCTAGTAAAACACATGGAAATTCATTTTAAAGAAAAGGCATTTGAGTGTCTTAGTGTTAGTGATACAACTTGTACTGTATATGGCTTATGAGCCGCTACAATGCATGGTTACAGTAAACACATGAACAACAAGGTGATGGATCAACTATACCTTCTAAATTAGTTTATCAGTAAATACCTATATAATATTACTGTGCCCCAGCAGGGATAATACATGCAGTCTCTGAAAAGTCATTACCTGGNGCTGTTAGCTCATGCTGCATGTGCTAGCCTTGGTTGCTCACTCAGTACTAAGGCCTTCACACCCGGGAATGTTGCCCACGATTTTTTTTAAATGTCGTCTGTTTAGGAGAGCCCTGAGGAGGCTGATGTGAACCCCGTGTAGCCGCAGGACTTAAATCTTAAGTGGTACTCCCAACCATACATAGCCCTGGAAGACCCTCGGGTTCGGACACAGAGCAAGCAGTGCCTGAACCCAAGGTTGGGCCGGCCACCAAGGAGCCAAACGGATGACTCTTCCCTGGTAAGTCTCCAAGCGAGCCAGGACTCAGAGTAACAGCTGTACTGGGAGAAAGAGGAACAGGTAACCCCACCTTGCCCAGTCCTGCTGAAAAGTGTTGACCCCGACGGCCTCGCAGTCAGGGAAGGGCGCCACGTATACCGGGAGACGCCTCGATCATGCCGACGCGAAGAGATCCACTTCTGGGGGCCCGAAAGTCTGGCAGAGCCAACTGAATGAGCTGTCGTCGACCGTCCATTCCGTGGACAGGGGAATGAACTGGGACAGGCGGTCCGCCAAGACATTGGACACCCCCCAAACGTGAACTGCCAGGAGAGCCAAACCCCAAGAACTCTGCAGACAAGTCACTTGAAGCGACCAGCTCCAAGGAGCCAAGGACCGCAGGGAATCTCCACGGTCCAGGCAAAGAACCACCAGGGAACAGTTCGAATGGACCCTGATCGTCGATCTGCGAGCAACCCAAAACATCCAGAGCAACATCCACACCACTGCGAACTCCTGCATTGTGCTGTGAACCCAACTGAAGGATGGACCCCATTGCCCCTGGCCGGCCCGGTGGGCACTGGTCACAAAACCCCAACCAAGAGACGACGCTTCCGTGAACACATCGAGTGAGGGCTCGGGTAAGCACCAAGGCACTGAACCCCGAGAAACCCGAAGAGGAAGCCGGCGACACAAAGCCCCCGGAGGCTGAACCCAGCAATCGCGAGAGAGGTGGAAAGGACGTCCTCGAAGGAACCAGAACAGCCGACGAAGCCACACCCGACCCAGCGGGTAGACCACCATGGCAAGGTTATGGCTCTCGCACAAACCCTCGAGCAACCTTCGCATGACCCAGGAGCCCCTTAGGAACAGACAAAGGTGGGAATGCAGGCGAAGCAGAGCCGCCGGAGGCAGAAACAAGGAAGCGGTCCTAGTGTCCCACACAAGACCCAGCCAAGACCAAACCTGAGAGGGTACCAGATGGGACTTCCTCCAGTTCACCAAGAACCTGAACCTAGCTAGCTGGGAAAGAACCAAATCCCTGGCGAGCAGACATGCGGACCGGCTGGGAGTCCAAACCAGCCAGTTGCCGAGGTAGGCCAGAACCCGAACACCCAACAGACTCAAGCGGGTCACCACAACTCGAGTAAGGCGTGTGAAAATGCGAGGTGCCAGATTCAACCCGAATGGAAGGCAACGAAAGCAGTAATCTTGACATCCCACAACAAACCTAGCCAGTCCCTGAAACTTTGGTGAAATGGGACATGCCAATACGCGTCCTTGAGGTCCAGGGACACCATCCAAGCACCCGGCTCCAACATAAGACGGACCTGGGACAGAGTAGTCATCCAAAAGGAAGGGCAATAAACCGAAGGGTTCAGACTGGACAAGTCCAGAATGAACCGGAGGTCTGCACAGTCTCGTTTCAAGACCAGAAACAGGCGGGAAACCCACCTGAGGGACGAGGTGGTGCTCCATATATTTATTTTGTCCAGGTCTTGCTCCATATACTGTACTTATTTTGTCCAGGTCTTCTTGAAGGGCATTACAATCATCTAAGTTTCTTATCCTTCCTATTAGCTTAGCATCATTAGCAAACATGCTCATATAATTCTGTATTCCATCTGGCAGATCATTTTTGTAGACAATGAACTTCATCGATGCAAGAACTAAACCCTGTGGTACTCCACTTGTGACATTTCTCCAGTCCGATACGGTGCCTCTGATTACTGCCCTTATTTTTCTAAAAGTTAAAAAAATTTTCATCCATATTAGAAGTTTACCTGTCACCCCTCCAATATGCTTCAGTTTCCAGAACAATCTCTTATGTGGAACTCTGTCGAAAGCCTTTTTTAGGTCCAGATAGATGCAGTCAACCCAACCATCTCTTTCCTGTAAACTCTCTGTGGCTTGATCATAGAAACTGAGTAAATTCGATTCACAGGATCCTCCAGATCGAAAACCATACTGTCTGCCTGATATTATATAGTTTCTCTCCAGTCTAATTCTAAATGGGTGTTCCATCCAATTAGTTTCAAGCATTTTTTCCAATATTTTGACTACTATATTTGTCAGTGATACAAGTCTATAATTGAGGGGGGTCTTCCCTGCTGCCACTTTTGTAGGCTGGAACTATTTAGCCTTTTTCCACACATCTGCTATGACTTCTGTATACAGGGATGCCTGAAAAATCAGCTGAAGCAGAATGCTGAGCTCAGATGCACATTCTCTTAGGACCCATGAAACTTCATCTGGGCCAACTGCTTTGTTCTTTCTTAGCTCCATAAGCATAAAAAAAAAAAATCCATTCACCTGGGCTCTAGGAGACTCGAACTGTGAATCCCACGTGTGTGAGGCCGAAGGCATTGTATAATAGCACTGCTAATAAATAAGTGTGTTTGGCCTTGAACCAATGAGGGAGGGAACATCAACTGTTTGTAGAGACCTCTGTCGCACTGAACTCCCCATACCAGCTTAGTTGTACAGTTATGGTGAACAAAACATGTCGATACATACATACATATATATACATACATACACATACATACATACTGTACATATATACTGTATATATATATAAATATATATATATATATATATATATATATATATATATATATATATATACAGAGCACCACTTGGTTTCCGAACCCCTTGGGGACGAGACCCGTCGGTTAACATGTAAGTTCGTATACGAGAAATAGAGGGGAAAAAATACACTAGAAATGTAAAAAAAAAATTTTCCGAAAAATTTATGTAAAAAACTCTAGGGGACAAAATCGACAGGTTCATAGCGTAAATGCGACCGTATTTTGTTTGTACTCACCAATAAGTAAAGTCCTGATCCGCTTTATAAAAGTCCTTAATTGTTCCTAACTGATTATTAAGACGTCTGGCAAACATCCTCTGGATGTTTCCTGTCAGCCTGCAGGAACATCCTGCCAGCCTGCCTGCCAGCCTGCCTGCCAGCCTGCCTGCCTGCCAGCCTGCCTGCCTGCCTGGCAGCCTGCAGGAACATCCTGCCAGCTTGCCTGCCAGCCTGCCTGCCAGCCTGCCTGCCAGCCTGCCTGCCAGCCTGCCTGCCTGCCAGCTTGCCTGCCAGCCTGCCTGCCAGCTTGCCTGCCAGCCTGCAGGAACATCCTGCCAGCCTGCAGGCACATCCTGCCAAAAATATATGATGATATACTGTACATTTAAGAAACAAATCTGGGTCACAGGTCTGTGGAGTGTGGCTAGGCTTACGGAGTCAGCCGGTCCCTCCCCCACCACCGACACACCTCCCCCACCCCCCACCCCAAACCCATACACACACACACACACACACACACTCTCTCAAAGGTCACGTGGTTCACGGTTCACTTCAACACCCATATATCGCTTCCTGCCTGCCTCCTTCCCAGCCTGCCTGCCTGCCTGCCTCCTTCCCAGCCTGCCTGCCTCCCTCCTTCCCCCAGCCTGCCTGCCTCCCTCCTTCCTTCCCAGCCTGCCTGCCTGCCTCCCTCCTTCCCTGCTGCCTGCCTCCCTCCTTCCCAGCCTGCCTGCCTCCCTCCTTCCCAGCCTGCCTACCTCCTCCTTCCCAGCCTGCCTGCCTGCCTGCCTGCCTGCCTGCCTCCTTCCCAGCCTGCCTCCCTCCCTCCCTCCTTCCCAGCCTGCCTCCCTCCCTCCTTCCCAGCCTGCCTCCCTCCCTACTTCCCAGCCTGCCTGCCTGCCTCCTTCCCAGCCTGCCTGCCTGCCTTCCTCCCTCCCTGCCATCATGCTAACAGGTAGTGTGTGTTAGGCTTATCTTCGGGAATGAGCCGGTCTCGCCCCCACCACCGACTAACCACCCCCCCCTACATCCCATACTCTCAAGGTCACGCGGTTCAACCGCGTGACTACCACTCACTCTCTGCCTGCCAGCCTGCCTGCAAGCTAGCCTGCCTATGCCTGCCTGCCTGTGCCTGCCAGCCTTCCTTTCCCTCCCTAATTCTCACTACTTCCGTCCCTTCCTGCCTACCTCCTAGCATCTCTCCCTACCTCCCCCTCCCTCTTAGCATCTCTCCCTACCTCCTAACATCTCTCCCTACCTCCCCCTCCCTCCTAGCATCTCTCGCTCCCTCCCTTTCTGACTAATTCTCCCCCTCTCTCACTGATTCTCCCCCCCCCCTCTCTCATACTGCCTCCCACCTAAGCTCTCCCATCCATCCACCCACCGGTCAGCCATCACTGACGCAATGCATGCATTTGGAGCCGACATGGTTCACAGATGTTTCTTGATTGTGCAGATATGTAAAACAAAAGCACAGAATGAACATTCCAGCCTTATGGCAATTCAAAATAATAGGAATAATAGGCCGTGATCTGTGAAGTCACAGTGGGCAAACTGGACCATCTCCCACCCACCACCACAGGCCGGCGCGACGCTTGGCGGACCCCTTCCTACCCGAACTTTGTTCGGGTAGCATGACTGCCCAACCCCAATCGGGAAACTGGAAGTTTCGGATAACTAAAGTTCGGAAACCAAGTGGTGCTCTGTATATATATATATATATATATATATATATATATATATATATAGTGTATATAGTGTAATAACATTTTGAAAATCATTTGAAAATCGAGGTTTTACTGTACAGGTATTTGAATGGTAAAACAGTATACATAGCATGAAACTAGTATTCACAGTGGATAAATAGTATTTGTAGTGAGAAAATAGTATTCATTGTGGTGGTGATAATCACACACGACTCCACACCTGATAATGGTCAGATAACATATATGGTGCTATACATTGAGCAGTTCCTTATATTTATACATAACTGGTGTTGTATGAAGTAGTTCAAATTGGTATCAAGTGGTCAACATTCAGTTATATACAATGGGGCCTCGACTTATGATGGTAATCCGTTCCCAGAGATGGATCGTAAGTCAAATATTGTAAGTCGAAGCAATTTTTCCCATAAGAAATAAAGGGTATTGAATTAATCCGTTCCCCACCCTCCAAAATATTAACTTACAAATACATTTTATACTGCATACAATGTTTTTTTCTAACTACAATACAGTACATAAGTTTTTCTTACCTTTATGGAGGACTCATGATGCATATGGAAGATGGTGAGAAGGGGGGAGGAGGAGGGGTGTTACTGTTTGGAAGAGGAGTCCCCTTCCATAATAACATCAGGCAGTGATGACTTCTCTGGGGTACACTCTCTTATGTTTTGCCTGCATACCACTAGGACTGGATTGTGATTCACTGCTTGTTTGTCTCACTAAAAACCTTTCCAGAGATTTGTTTTTC
This sequence comes from Procambarus virginalis, assembly GCA_020271785.1. Lineage (NCBI taxonomy): Eukaryota > Metazoa > Arthropoda > Malacostraca > Decapoda > Cambaridae > Procambarus > Procambarus virginalis. The sequence goes on along the minus strand of WNGS01165503.1, from coordinate 19,348,725 downwards.
CATATGTTTTAATTTTTGACTGTAGTGAGGCATCATAGTGTCATTAAAAAGCTTAAGGCAACGGCCTACTGCACCGTGATTTGGGTGAGTTGTTTCAGCAAAAGTTTGCAATTCTTCCCATGTTGCACACATTTTCTTAATTAATGAGGAAGAGACATTCTGTACTGTCTCCTCCTCCCCTGAAGAAATTTCCTCAGCTGTCTCTTGTTGCTGCTCCTTGTGAAGTTCATCGATGGTCAGTTCTTCACTGTGTTCCTCCACAGCTCGCAACTCACAACACTATGAATTCCAATTCTTTTTCTAAATTTCTCAAACCATCCCCTGCTCGCCTTGAACTCTTTCGCATTTGTATCACTCGTTCCAGGGGTTTTCTTTAAAAGGTCTTCATGCAATTTCCTTGCTTTTTCACAAATGATAGCCTCTGGAAACTATCACCCGCTAACTCCTTGCTGTGTATCCAAATTAATAATAACTGTTCAACATCCTCAAGTGTTTGTGTTCTATGTTTCGTGATTATTGATACGCCTTTTGCCACTTTAGCACTCATAATGTCCTTTTTCTTAGCCAGTATGGTAGATATCGTTTACTAAGATTTGTTGTACTGCCTAGCTAGTTCAACAACCCGCACACCATCTTCATATTTACGAATGATCTCTTGTTCTTTCTCTATGGTCATCCTTACATGGATTTTCATATGTTGAACCTTACCACTGACTTTCCTGGGACTCATGGTGTGATATATAATTACTTTTATGTTCAAAAAGCAAAAAATCACCACAAAAATGGAATTTTTATAGGCGTGATCGTCACTAAGCGGGCAGCTGTAGTAAACTGAGGCAGGTCGGCCTGTGTGACTGGGAACCACGCGCTCGTCGACCCAAACGTGTACCAACAAATATCGTTAGTCGATGACACTATCGTATGTCGAGTCGCATTTTCGATCAAATCTACATCGTAATTAGAAATTATAGGCCAGGAAAATCATAAGTCGAGGTGCCACTGTATGGTCAATGTTCAATTACCACATTGTCAACGTTCACTTTCACATTGTCATGTTCACTTTCATACAGTCAACATTCAGTTTTGCATGGTCAACATTCAATTTCACATACATTCACTTAACTCAAAGTCCAACAATAATTCCCAAATTGTATTAAATCTTAAAATATATCAGATGAACACACCTTGGCACATTCTTCTACTTCCTCCTCATCACCATTCCTCGCAGCTTCCACCAGGGCGAGAAGTGGTCCAGTTGTCTCTATGAAGCTTCCAGGGAGCAAGAGTATGTATATACAGTATATGAAATAATATGCAGGAAGTTCCCACTTTATAAACATTCACCTTACGAACATTCATCCATATGAACATTCTCCCAGGTCCTCATGTACCCTCCTGCATGTATAAAATCATTGTACTAACTCGCTGAGGTGTTCCTTTGAATTTTGCGGCAGCACAAATGTCCATGTGACAGCCACGGAATACAGTATTGTATGAGTGGGTGGGAGTTAGAGGGGGGGGGTGAAGGGTAGGGGGGTGCATGGTGGGTGTAGGTTTGTGTTGGTGGGTGGCTGGATGTGTGATACCCAGTGGCCTCAGTCCTCTATGACCTCCAAAACACACACATGATCAAATCATGTCCTGGACTATATCCGATCCTATCTTAGTGATAGACACCAATGTGTAGCCATCAATGATATAACCTCTCCCACTCTACCAATAACTGTTGGAGTGCCACAGGGCAGCATCTTGGGACCTCTTCTATTTCTTATATACATCTATTTATTTATTTATATACAAGAAGGTACACTGGGGGGGGGTTAACAGAGAACATAGAAATTAAGTTGATTTTACATTCTTGTAAGCCACTAGCATGCATAGCATTTCGGAAAAGTCCTTAAACTAACAGATAATTTTTTAGATAATTCTCAGTAAACTTGACAAAAACGTTTACAGGTACTTTACAGCTTTACTTTACAGTACAGATATTTTTAAGCAGAATAATTACAGAAAAATTGTCAAAAATGTTAACAGTACATCCCAAGAAATTTGACACAAAGCAGATCAGAATACACATAATAACAGTACACATAAGAACAGGGATTACTAGTACATAGGATAACATTACAGGGTTATACATTGGTTCACTGAAGCACAATATGAGATCATTTCAAGGAATAATGCTGTAGAACACGTACTCAACACAACAACCATGATGTCAGATGATATCTAAGATTACATGGTAAAGTAATGGCTTGGGTACAAATATTGGGGGATTGGGTAGCACNTTCTTACCTTAAACCGCGCATATCATATATAAATGATATCAATGACAAAACCGAAATCGCGCACATCATTTATATATGATTTCGTGTCTAGCGCTATAATTTAAACACCCCGCCTGGGATAGGGGCAGCTATAGTACAGCCACAACTGATAGTTGCCAGATCCCACCTAGAAAAAAAATCCAGCCCAACATTCTTGAGAGTGAGAACGTCAGTATTGCGCCAGCCACCAAGGCTGGCGCACGCAGCACGAGCTCACAGCACCGCTGTTCAGCTTGTGACCACAGCATCGCCTACAAATGCCAAAATATAAGTGATACTGCTATTATTTAGCAGTGATAGTATTACTGAAGCCCCCTGAATTTGATAAAACTGACCAGGATTCTGATAACAGCTTGATTGTGGAGATATTTAGCGCTGTGCTCGATGGAGGGAGGAGTACGGCTGTGGAGGGAGGATTGTGGCGTTGTCTTCTGACTGTGTGTGGCCACCATTTATTGACTGCACTCACCATACCAGCTTAGTGGTTCGCTATGGTGAACACAAATGTAGATACTTACATATAACGTGTGTATAGTGTGAGATAACAGCGAGAGGAGTAGGTTGGAGCCGCCATTTGGTGAGAGGAGCGTCGTCTGCAGGAATTATCGTGTTGTTTACTGTGACCACAAGGGTCTTTGGGCACCATACCAGCTTATTTGTACAAGTATGGTGAATAAACAGGTAGATACTTATATATAATTGTGTGTATATAGCATAATAACACCACAACCAATATTGTTGGAGGAGAAATATTAGTGCGTGTGGCCTTGAGGGTGGCCGCCGATCAGCTGACTGTGGAGTAGCTACGTCTTTGTGCGTTTACTCACCATACAAGCTTAGATGTACAGTTATGGTGAACAAACATGTAAATATGTATATATAACGTCTGTGTATAGTGAATAAATGCAAAAACAGTATTGTGGGAGGTAAATGAGGGTGAGTGAGGTGGTGTTGAGGGAGGGCGTGGCAGTGAGTGGCTCGCTGGTGTGTGTGGCGGCCACTCCTCGTTGCTTTTTTACTCACAAGACCAACTTAGTAGTTCGTTATGGTGACAAAACATGCAGATACTTATATAACCTGTGTATATAGTGTAACAACAGCAAAACTATTTGTTTATTGTTTTATGAACATAATTGAATCACTTATATGCACACCATAATTTGAGTACAGCGATGGTTCACACATTTTATAATATAATATACCACAATTCACTGTATGGAATAATTTACTGCAAAAAACTAAGAAAAAATCAATCAGAGACATTGAAATAATTAGGAAATAATATATTTGTGGCAACTGCCGTCTGACAGCTCGGCGGAGTAGACCTCGTCTGGCGAAGGCTCTGCCAACGCCCCTTTTTTGCCACACTTCCCTACCCTACTGCGGCTAAATATGCTACCTACGATTTTTTGTTATTTTTTTCCGTGATCAGGGAACAAAAATAAACAATTCTATAAGACGAAAGAATTTTTGGATTTTTTTTTTTTTGTTGCGCCTGTGGGTGTGAATTCCATTTGGGCCCCTAGCGGTTTGAGGGTTAAATAAAAAAAAAAAATAAAAAAAGTTTAAACAATTTGAAAAACAGACAAATGCCATAAAAGTTCATTCAGTGTTTGTTGGGTAGGGTGCTCCATTCCTGGCTAGCAGACTGTCCTTTCTTCTTTCTTGAGGCTTGGCATGGCTTTTGTCGTTACTGCACGCTTGAGTGGCGGGAGGCTTCAATGGTATTGCAGGTGTTCTTTGGGGGAAAGGGGTCTGGGGTTCTCAATGTGTGCCTCTTCGCTTCCTTGGGATGTAGGTTTGGTCCAGCTGCATGCTCAGGTCCCCTCTCTTTCGGCTGCTTGGGTGGCCGATGACTTCAACCTCACGGTCTTTGGCCTATGTCTTGCGTTTCTTTGGTCTTCTGGAGCTGTCTTCGGAGTGACTTTCAATCATGCCAGGGGTGGAGGGGCATTTGTCTTTGGGGTCTTTGTTTCGGCTGCTTCTGTGTCTTGTCTTAACTTGAGTATACCTTGAGTTGGTTTCGGGGCTTAGCGTTCCCCACAGCCCGATCATCGCCCAGGCCGAATCGTTGCTGGACTGATCAACCAGGCTGTTGGATGCGACTGCTCGCAGCCTAATGTACAAGTCACAGCCGGGTTGATCAGGTATCCTTTGGAGGTGTTTATCGAGTTCTCTTTTGAACACTGCGAGGGATCGGTCAGTTATACCCCTTATGTGTAGTGGAAGCGTGTTGAACAGTCTCGGGCCTCTGATGTTGATAGCGTTCTCTCTCAGGGTACCTATTGCACCTCTGCTTTTCAATGGGGGTATTCTGTACATCCTGCCATGCCTTCTGGTCTCATGTGATGTTATTTCGTGTGCAGGTTTAGGACCAGCCCCTCTGCTATTTTCCACGTGTAAATTATTATGTATATCTCCTGCCTGCACTAAAGAGAATACAGATACAGTGGCACCTTGACTTACGATTGCCCCGACTTACGATAATTTTGAGTTACAATTTAAATTTGATAGAAAAATGCGACTCGACATGCGATGGTGTCGTCGACTAACAATATTTGTTGGTACACGTTTGGGTCGACCGAGCACGTGGTTCCCGGTCACGGAGGCCGACCTGCCTCAGTTTACTACAGCTGCCCGCTTAGTGACAATCGCGCCTATAAGAAATTCCGCTTTTGTGGTGATTTTTTGCATTTTGAACATAAAAGTATTATATATCATGCCATGAGTCCCAGGAAAGTCAGTGGTAAGGTTCAACATATGAAAACCCATGTAAGGATGACCATAGGACAGAAACAAGAGATCATTCGTAAATATGAAGATGGTGTGCGGATTGTTGAACTAGCTAGGCAGTACAACAAATCTCAGTCAACGATATCTACCATACTGGCTAAGAAAAAGGACATTATGAGTGCTAAAGTGGCAAAAAGCATATCAATAATCACAAAACATAGAACACAAACACTGGAGGATGTTGACCAGTTATTAATTTGGATACACAACAAGGAGTTAGCGGATGATAGCGTTTCGGAGGCCATCATTTGTGAAAAGGCAAGAAAATTGCATGAAGACCTTTTAAAGAAAACCTCTGGAACGAGTGATGCAGAAGTGAAAGAGTTTAAGGCGAGCAGGGGATGGTTTGAGAAATTTAGAAAAAAGTGGCATTCATAGTGTTGCGAGACATGGGGAAGCAGCCAGCTCAGACAAACCAGCGGCTGAAAGATTCATTGGCGAATTTAAAGATTTTGTGCAGAGTGAGGCATACCTACCACAACAAGTGTTTAATTGTGACGAGAGAGGACTATTCTGGAAAAGATTGCCAAAGAAAACATACATTACCAAAGAGGAGAAGTCATTGCCCGGACACAAGCCTATGAAAGATCGGTTTACTCTTGTGTTGTGTGGTAATGCGAGTGGTGATTTGAAAATTAAACCCTTGCTTGTGTATCATTTGGAAAATCCAAGGGTTTTCAAAAAATATAATGTGCAGAAAAACAAAATGTGTGTGATGTGGAAGGCTAATGCTAAGGCATGGGTGACTAGGCAATTTTTTACCGAGTGGGTGAATGAGGTGGTGTGCCCTGCCTTAAAAAAATATTTGCAGGAGAACAGTTTGCCACTCAAGGCCCTGCTTCTCCTCGACAATGCTCCTGCCCATCCTCCAGGCTTGGAGGATTCATTGATGGAGGAATTTAGTTTTATTACAACAAAGTTCCTTCCTCCCAACACCACTCCTCTACTTCAGCCTATGGACCAGAAAATCATTGCCAATTTTAAGAAACTTTATGAAAGGGCACTTTTCTGGAGATGTGTCAAAGTCACGGATGCCACAAACCTCACCATCAGAGAGTTCTGGAAAAACCATTTTAACATTTATAGTGCTTTAAAACTTGTTGACAAAGCCTGGCAAGAAGTGACTGTAAGAACCATGATCTCTGGCTGGGGAAAACTGTGACCTGAATGTGCTGCAGAACAAGACTTTGAGGGGTTTGAGCCCGAGACTGAAGTGCCTCTCGTTGAGGAAATTGTTTCTCTGGGTCGGCAATTGGGTTTGGAGTTGGATGGTGCTGATGTGGAGGAGTTGATGGAAGAACACAACGAAGAACTGACCACCGCAGAACTCCAAGCCCTTCAAAAGGAGCAGCGAGAAGAGGCAGCTGAGGAAATTTCTTCAGGGGAGGATTTGCCAGTACAGAATGTCTCTTCCTCAACAATTAAGAAAATGTGTGCAGCATGGGGAGAACTGCAAACCTTTGCTGAAATGACTCACCCAAATCAAGCTGCAGTAGGTTGTTGCCTTAACCTATTCAATGACACTGATGCATCATTACAGACAAATGTTAAAACAAAGGGAAAAACAAGCGTCTCTTGACAAATTTGTAGTGAGACAAACAAGCAATGAACCACAACCAGGTCCTAGTGGTATTCAGGCAAAACGTAGGAGAGTGTGTACCCCAGAGAAAACATCACTGCCTGATGTGATAATGGAAGGAGAGACCCCTTCCAAACAGTAACAACTCTTCTCCTCCCCCCTCATCACCATCTTCCATACGCTATCAAGAGCCCTCCATAAAGGTAAGATAAACATATGTACTGTATTGTAGTTAGAAAAAACATTGTATTCAGTATGAAATGTATTTGTAAGTTACTATTTTAGAGGGTGGGGAACGGATTAATTCAATTCCCTTTATTTCTCATGGGAAAAATCGCTTTGACTTGCGATATTTCGACTTACGATCTGTCTCTGGGAACGGATTACCATCGTAAGTCGAGGCCCCACTGTATAGGCATTTTAGTCAGTCCCAATAGTTCAGATGCTTTACTGAGTGGATTCTAGCAGTAAAGGATCTCTGGATGTTCTCCAGGTCAGCAATTTCTCCATCTTTGAAAAGAACCGTCATTGAGCAACAATATGCCACTAGAGAGCACTAGCATTTTGAAGAGTATCATCATTGATATAGCATCTCTAGTCTGAAAATTTGTTGCTGTCTAATCTGTCATTTTTCTTGGAGTTGTGATGATTGCTTTATTGTGTTCTTTAGAGGTAAGGTCTTCCGACATGAGTACACCCAGATCCTTTACATTGCTTTTTCGTTCAATGTCATGATTTGACTGCGTTTTGTACATGGTTTCTTTTTTTATATTTTTTTTTCCGTAGCACAATAACTGGAACTTATCTTCATTAAATACCATATTATTTTCTTTAGCCATTGACAGACCTGATTTACAGCTGATTGGAGATTTGCTGTGTTCTCTATGTTGTTTACTCTCATAAAAATCCTAGTGTAATCTGCAAAGGAAGATACAGTGCTATAGATTGTGTCTTTGTCTATGTCCCATATGAGGATGAGAAAAAGTACTAGAGCAAGCACAGTACCCTAGGGGGACCGAGCTCTTCACGGTTGATGGTCCAGATTTTATTTTGTTGACTATTACTCATTGAATTCTATTAGTCAGGAAATTGTAAATCCATCAGCCTATTTTTTCAGTAATTCCTTTGCACGCATTTTGTGTGCAATAACACCATGGTCACATTTGTTGAAGGCTTTTGCAAAATCTTTGTAAATTCCATCAGCATTTTGTTTGTCTTCCATGGCATCTAAGGTCATGTCATAGTGGTACAGCAACTGTGATAGGCAAGATTGCCCTGTTCTGAAACCAAGTTGTCCAGGATTATGGAGATGCTGTGATTCCATGTATTTTGTGATCTTATTTCTTAGTACTCTCTCAAAGATTTTTATGATTTGTGATGTTAATGCTATTGGTCTGTATTTTTTTGTCTCTGCCTTATGTCCTCCTTTATGGATGATGCTATCGCTGCTGTTTTTAGTATGTCAAGGATAACGCCAGTATCTAGGCTTTGCCTCCATAGAATGTGAAGGCCTGCGACAGTGTTTTTTACAGTTCTTGATGAATATGGAGTTCCAGGAATCGTGGCCTGGTACAGAGTGCATAGGCATACTGTCTATGGCTTCTTCAAAATCCAGTGGGAATAGGGTGACATCTGATATATGTTTTGATGTTGGCATCACCTCTGGGGCTCACCCAGAAACTGGCGTTTCATTACAGACAATGCTGGGTTTTTTCTTTAAAATTCAAAATTTGGACAGGAGATCCGATTGCCAAATTTGGTCCGAGGGATCTGTGGTGCCAGAGTGTGTGTGCTCTATAATATTAAATTCTTCAAATTTAAGAGGGCTATATAACTATAATTATCTTACCCTGGTCTCGCAATATTTTCACAGCCTCAAACACTCGCTCAGTGTACATGCAGGGCTCATAATTATCCATTTCTGAAGCAACAACATGACAGACACGTGCTGAGCGCCCACTGATCGCTCCTGCTATGCGATCAAGAGTTTCTGGATCTCCGTCATTGATTGCTCGTACACACATCCTCACATCCTCCAGTATGTGACTCTCTGTCAAGAAAGAATACAAATTATTTACCTAATATTAAAAATATACTTCTCAACCACATAACTGATGATTGTAAAACAAGTTTTATAATGAAATATGTAGGCAATATTGCTAACCAAAATAAATCAATGCATAATTTTTTATTTTTTATTATACCAGTATATATGTTAATATCAGTAATGAAGAGCAAAAGCATGCAAAGTTAAACCACAAACTTTAACCTGAAACTGCTAGGAAATCATCGATTGTTGTTATGTCATCAACTGAATCAATTAAGATGCGAACTTGGTTTTCCCAAGCATCCTTGAAGGCATCCATGTTCTCTTGTGTTACCTGCAAATATTGGTACAGTACATTACATAATTATACAGCAGATGAAAGAAAGACAATGATTGTATAAGGATTTGCCTGAATTACCTGAATTTACCTGAGGGCCACCAACACTAGTGGCCTCAACGAGGACAGGATTTAATGGTATACCTTGTGGTTACCTTGCGATGGTTTCAGGGCTCAATGTCCCTGCGGCCTGGTCCTCGTCCAGGCCTCCTGGTTGCTGGACTGGTCAACCAGGCTGTTGGACACGGCTGCTCGCAGCCTGATGTATAAATCACAGCATGGTTGATCAGGTATCCTTTAGAGGTGTTTATCAAGTTCTCTCTTGAACAGTGTGAACGGTCGGCCAGTTATGCCCCTTGTGTGTAGTGGAAGTGTGTTGAACAGACTCAGGCCTCTGATGTTGATAAAGTTCTCTCTCAGGGTACCTATTGCACCTATGCTTTTCAACGGGAGTATTCTGCACATCCTGCCATGCCTTCTGGTCTCGTGTGATGTTATTTCTCTATGCAGGTTTGGGACCAGCCCCTCTAAAATTTTCCATGTGTAAATTATTATGTATATCTCCTGCCTGCATTCAAGAGAATACAGATTTAGGCACTTTAGTGGGTCCCAACAGTTTAGATGGGGTGGCACTTTTTCGTTCTATTGTATGATTTGACAGCATTTTGTACATGGTTTCTGTTTTTATATGTTCATTTTTTTCATGCTAAAGGTATGCACACAATTACTAAGTCAATTTCTGAAATATAGTTTTATCAATAATTTATTATCAAGTACAGTATTCTGCAATCACACAATATTTCAAACTTACAACTAAACAAATACACAATATAGGGACTGATTCATTGATCAGTAATAATTTGTCCCAAGTTGTTATACTCATGTGTCTTCCCACACTTTGTTATACTCATGTGCCTTCCCACACTTTGTTATACTCATGTGCCTTCCCAGACTTTGTTGTACTCATGTGCCTTCCCAGACTTTGTTATACTCATGTGCCTTCCCACACTTTGTTATACTCATGTGTCTTCCCACACTTTGTTATACTCATGTGCCTTCCCAGACTTTGTTATACTCATGTGCCTTCCCACACTTTGTTATACTCATGTGCCTTCCCAGACTTTGTTATACTCATGTGCCTTCCCACACTTGACCATTATCTACCTTTGACAGAAAATTATTTTCTTGAGTTTCAATTATTGCAGTTCAATTCCCCTCGGCAAAGTTAATGATCTAAGTAAACTCATAATGAAATCTCAACATAAAAAAAAGTTAAAATTAATTTTTATCAGCTTTGTTAGGTGCATTTTTTATTAAAAAGACATTTAATAAATATTAATTGCAATTAATATCAGATTATTTTTAAGAAATTATAATTTATTTTTTTACAGTATATCTAATTTACTTAATGTAAGCAAATGCAACAAACCTTAGATTTAGGTCTAGCTGAGAGGATGGTGGCAGCATTAATAACTTGCGGGTAGAGCAGTTGAGTCTGGGTGGCGCTGTATCTGACCATCTTCACACCATCTTCATTGGTGGACATTGTGCATGCCAGGTTGGCCACTTCCACTAACTTATTAGCATGCACAGAAAACACCTAAAAAATAATGTTCTGTTAACCACTGCACTGCTCTACATTAAAATGTGAGGCCAGATGCACTAACATTCCTTCCACAACCATGCTGTTTGTGGTGTTATTACACTATATACACACACACAAATTATATATAAGTGTCTACATGTTTTATTCACCATAACTAAGATTAAGCTGGTATGGTGTCCAGACAGCATAGTGGCCACTGCATGACAAGTCACACAGCAGGTAGCAGACAACAGCCACACCCACTCTCTTACCAAAATGGCTCCTCCAAACAAGCTCCTGTTGCTGTTATTACACTCTATACACATGTTATATATATCTACATTTGTGTTCACCCTTCAAGAAGACCTGGACAAAATAAGTACATGGAGCGCCACTTGGCAAATGGAATTTAATGTTAATAAATGCCATGTTATGGAATGTGGAATAGGAGAACATAGACCCCACACAACCTATATATTATGTGAGAAATCTTTAAAGAATTCTGATAAAGAAAGAGATCTAGGGGTGGTTCTAGATAGAAAACTATCACCCGAGTACCACAAAGAATATTGTGCGAGGAGCCTATGCCACGCTTTCTAACTTCAGAATTGCTTTTAAATACATGGATGGCGATATACTAAAGAAATTGTTCACGACTTTTGTTAGGCCAAAGCTAGAATATGCAGCGGTTGTGTGGTGCCCATATCTTAAGAAGCACATCAACAAACTGGAAAAGGTGCAAAGACATGCTACTAAGTGGCTCCCAGAACTGAAGGGCAAGAGCTACGAGGAGAGGTTAGAGGCATTAAATATGCCAAAACTAGAAGACAGAAGAAAAAGAGGTGATATGATCACTACATACAAAATAGTAACAGGAATGATAAAATCGATAGGGAAGATTTCCCGAGACCTGGAACTTTAAGAACAAGAGGTCATAGATATAAACTAGCTAAACACAGATGCCAAAGAAATAAGAAAATTTACTTTCGCAAACAGAGTGGTAGACGGTTGGAACAAGTTAGGGGAGAAGGTGGTGGAGGCCAAGACCGTCAGTAGTTTCAAAGCGTTATATGACAAAGAGTGCTGGGAAGACGGGGACACCACGAGCGTAGCTCTCATCCTGTAACTACACTTAAGTAATTACACTTAGGTAATTACCATACCATATCAGCTGGTATGGTGATTCCAGACAATAACATGTTGCCACACACACACACCAGCCAACAGATGATGCTATCCCCTTCCCTCCCTCACCAACAATAGTCCTCCTCCCACATCTCTAATTCTCACCACAATCCTGCTATTATCAGAATCCTGGTCATTAAATCATGTAAATGAATAATTTTCCACATGTTTATTTTGTAAAGGAACATGAGAAGTCGTTTGAAGAATTTTAGATGGACGTAATAATGTCAGTGTGCTGTGGCTAGCACTGTGAACATCTTAACCCTTAAACTGCGCAACGCACCTGCAGGCCCACATATGGTTTGTGCAACGCATCTCCGGGTATTTTTATTTTTCACGTTCCACTCAAAACTCCCGCGGCTACATGGGGTTCACATCAGCTTCCTCAGGGCTCTTGTAAACAGACGCCATCTTTAAAAAAAATCGTGGTCCACATTCCCGGGTGTTGGAGCCTCATTAGTGTGAGCAACCAAGGCTGGCGCACGCAGAATGAACGCACAGCACTGCTGTTCAGCGTGTGACCACAGCATCGCCTAATAATGTCAAAATATATATATAATCTGTATTATTTAGCCATGATAGTATTATAGAAGAGCCTGAGTGTGATAATGACTGGGAACAATGTTCAAATATCAGTGATTCAATGCTGTTCACGATGTTCACAGCGCTAGTCACAGCACCACAGCATTATTTCGTCCATCTAGGAATCTTCAAATGACTTCTTAGGTTCCTTTTCAAAATAAACGTGTGGTCATTTATTCATTTACAGGAATTAGTGACCAGGATTGGGGTTATAATTAGCATTGTGGAAGGAGGAATTTTGGTGAGGGAGGGAGGGAGAGAATTGAGGTAGCCTCTACTGTGTGTGGCAGCCACTCTTGTTTTGCTCACCATACTAGCTCAGTGGTTCGCTATGGGGAACACATATGTACATGGGTATATACAGTGTGTGTGTATATAGTATAATAACAGCAACAAGAGTATGTTGGGAGGAGCTATTTTTGTGAGGGAGGTGACGTCGTAATCGTAGCGTCGTCTGCTGTGTGATTTACCATGCAGTGTATGGTGGCCACTGTACTGTTTGGACACAATACTGGCTTACTTGCATAGTTCTGGTGAATAAAACATGTAGATAGGTATACATAACATATGTAAATAGTGTAATATAAACAGTAAGAGTATGGTGGGAGGAGTGATGGCGAGTACGATGTTGAAGGAGAGAGGGAGGACTGGCTGGCTGGGTGTGGCAGCTTACACTCGCGGAGTTCTGAGTGTGTTTATGGTGTGTGACAGTGTAGAGTGTGTAAATGTGTGGTAAATATACATAAATGAACCTGAAACATTGGTGTGAATAACAGTATGGTGGGAGGGGTGATGGCGAGTACGATGTTGAAGGAGAGAGGGAGGACTGGCTGGCTGGGTGTGGCTGCTCACACTCGCAGAGTTGTGTGTGTGTTGATGGTGAATGTATATAGTGTTTGACAGTGTATAGTGTGTAAATAGATTGTATATATACATAAATTAGCATGATACACGGTATATATGTGCAACATACGTGTACACAAGTGTGTACACGTATGTTGTGGACAGTACGGACACTGTGTTAAGTGTCGGACACTTAACACAGTGTCTTCGGACAGTACGGATGTTTTACTGCCATAATATAGTGTACGTGTTCATTATACATAGGATTAGCACGTAAAAACAAATAAAATGTATTTGGAACTGTGCGCAAAAATGAACAAAAATATTCGCGGCAACTCGCACGCCCCGCCCCGGGCGCCCTACTGACCCCGGGAGCGTACGTCACGGGCGAATGGGGAATGATGACGTCACGCCCCAACTTACGGACCCTATAGCAGCCAAAGTAAGTACAATTTCGATTTTTTTTTACATACCCATACTCGGGGAAGGGTTTTTGACAAAAAAAAAAAAAGAAAAAAAAAAAATCCAGAGAATTTATTTCCTGCGCACTGCGGGGGTGTCATATTTGGAGGCAATGCAGTTAAGGGGTTAAACAGCATTTTTGTTAATTTTTTTTTATTTATATATACAAGAGTTGTTACATTCTTGTACAGCCACTAGTACGCGTAGCGTTTCGGGCAAGTCCTTAATCCAATGTTCCCTGGAACACGACCCCGGCGAAGAATCATTTAACAACCAGGTACCCATTTTCCTGTTGGGTTAAACAGAGGATACAGTTAAGGATTTGCACCCAGTAAATCCTCCCCGGCCAGGATATGAACCCAGGACAAAGCGCTTGCGGAACGCCAGATGAGCGTCTTGCCACTATGCCATGGAGACTGCTATTCACTGATATCTGAACATTCTGTAATACTCTTCTGTAATACTCGTCTGGCTCTTCTGTAATACTATCATGGCAAAATAGTACCAGATCATATATATTTGGACATTTTTAGGCAATGCTGTGGTCACAAGCTGAACAGCAATGCTGTTAGCTCATGCTGCATGTGCTAGCCTTGGTTGCTCACTCAGTACTAAGGCCTTCACACCCGGGAATGTTGCCCACGATTTTTTTTAAATGTCGTCTGTTTAGGAGAGCCCTGAGGAGGCTGATGTGAACCCCGTGTAGCCGCAGGACTTAAATCTTAAGTGGTACTCCCAACCATACATAGCCCTGGAAGACCCTCGGGTTCGGACACAGAGCAAGCAGTGCCTGAACCCAAGGTTGGGCCGGCCACCAAGGAGCCAAACGGATGACTCTTCCCTGGTAAGTCTCCAAGCGAGCCAGGACTCAGAGTAACAGCTGTACTGGGAGAAAGAGGAACAGGTAACCCCACCTTGCCCAGTCCTGCTGAAAAGTGTTGACCCCGACGGCCTCGCAGTCAGGGAAGGGCGCCACGTATACCGGGAGACGCCTCGATCATGCCGACGCGAAGAGATCCACTTCTGGGGGCCCGAAAGTCTGGCAGAGCCAACTGAATGAGCTGTCGTCGACCGTCCATTCCGTGGACAGGGGAATGAACTGGGACAGGCGGTCCGCCAAGACATTGGACACCCCCCAAACGTGAACTGCCAGGAGAGCCAAACCCCAAGAACTCTGCAGACAAGTCACTTGAAGCGACCAGCTCCAAGGAGCCAAGGACCGCAGGGAATCTCCACGGTCCAGGCAAAGAACCACCAGGGAACAGTTCGAATGGACCCTGATCGTCGATCTGCGAGCAACCCAAAACATCCAGAGCAACATCCACACCACTGCGAACTCCTGCATTGTGCTGTGAACCCAACTGAAGGATGGACCCCATTGCCCCTGGCCGGCCCGGTGGGCACTGGTCACAAAACCCCAACCAAGAGACGACGCTTCCGTGAACACATCAAGTGAGGGCTCGGGTAAGCACCAAGGCACTGAACCCCGAGAAACCCGAAGAGGAAGCCGGCGACACAAAGCCCCCGGAGGCTGAACCCAGCAATCGCGAGAGAGGTGGAAAGGACGTCCTCGAAGGAACCAGAACAGCCGACGAAGCCACACCCGACCCAGCGGGTAGACCACCATGGCAAGGTTATGGCTCTCGCACAAACCCTCGAGCAACCTCCGCATGACCCAGGAGCCCCTTAGGAACAGACAAAGGTGGGAATGCAGGCGAAGCAGAGCCGCCGGAGGCAGAAACAAGGAAGCGGTCCTAGTGTCCCACACAAGACCCAGCCAAGACCAAACCTGAGAGGGTACCAGATGGGACTTCCTCCAGTTCACCAAGAACCTGAACCTAGCTAGCTGGGAAAGAACCAAATCCCTGGCGAGCAGACATGCGGACCGGCTGGGAGTCCAAACCAGCCAGTTGCCGAGGTAGGCCAGAACCCGAACACCCAACAGACTCAAGCGGGTCACCACAACTCGAGTAAGGCGTGTGAAAATGCGAGGCGCCAGATTCAACCCGAATGGAAGGCAACGAAAGCAGTAATCTTGACATCCCACAACAAAACCTAGCCAGTCCCTGAAACTTTGGTGAAATGGGACATGCCAATACGCGTCTTTGAGGTCCAGGGACACCATCCAAGCACCCGGCTCCAACATAAGACGGACCTGGGACAGAGTAGTCATCCAAAAGGAGGGGCAATAAACCGAAGGGTTCAGACTGGACAAGTCCAGAATGAACCGGAGGTCTGCGCAGTCTCGTTTCAAGACCAGAAACAGGCGGGAAACCCACCTGAGGGACGAGGTGGTGCTCCATATATTTATTTTGTCCAGGTCTTGCTCCATATACTGTACTTATTTTGTCCAGGTCTTCTTGAAGGGCATTACAATCATCTAAGTTTCTTATCCTTCCTATTAGCTTAGCATCATTAGCAAACATGCTCATATAATTCTGTATTCCATCTGGCAGATCATTTTTGTAGACAATGAACTTCATCGATGCAAGAACTAAACCCTGTGGTACTCCACTTGTGACATTTCTCCAGTCCGATACGGTGCCTCTGATTACTGCCCTTATTTTTCTAAAAGTTAAAAAAATTTTCATCCATATTAGAAGTTTACCTGTCACCCCTCCAATATGCTTCAGTTTCCAGAACAATCTCTTATGTGGAACTCTGTCGAAAGCCTTTTTTTAGGTCCAGATAGATGCAGTCAACCCAACCATCTCTTTCCTGTAAACTCTCTGTGGCTTGATCATAGAAACCGAGTAAATTCGATTCACAGGATCCTCCAGATCGAAAACCATACTGTCTGCCTGATATTATATAGTTTCTCTCCAGTCTAATTCTAAATGGGTGTTCCATCCAATTAGTTTCAAGCATTTTTTCCAATATTTTGACTACTATATTTGTCAGTGATACAAGTCTATAATTGAGGGGGGTCTTCCCTGCTGCCACTTTTGTAGGCTGGAACTATTTAGCCTTTTTCCACACATCTGCTACGACTTCTGTATACAGGGATGCCTGAAAAATCAGCTGAAGCAGAATGCTGAGCTCAGATGCACATTCTCTTAGGACCCATGAAACTTCATCTGGGCCAACTGCTTTGTTCTTTCTTAGCTCCATAAGCATAAAAAAAAAAAAATCCATTCACCTGGGCTCTAGGAGACTCGAACTGTGAACCCCACGTGTGTGAGGCCGAAGGCATTGTATAATAGCACTGCTAATAAATAAGTGTGTTTGGCCTTGAACCAATGAGGGAGGGAACATCAACTGTTTGTAGAGACCTCTGTCGCACTGAACTCCCCATACCAGCTTAGTTGTACAGTTATGGTGAACAAAACATGTCGATACATACATACATATATATACATACATACACATACATACATACTGTACATATATACTGTATATATATATAAATATATATATATATATATATATATAGTGTATATAGTGTAATAACATTTTGAAAATCATTTGAAAATCGAGGTTTTACTGTACAGGTATTTGAATGGTAAAACAGTATACATAGCATGAAACTAGTATTCACAGTGGATAAATAGTATTTGTAGTGAGAAAATAGTATTCATTGTGGTGGTGATAATCACACACGACTCCACACCTGATAATGGTCAGATAACATATATGGTGCTATACATTGAGCAGTTCCTTATATTTATACATAACTGGTGTTGTATGAAGTAGTTCAAATTGGTATCAAGTGGTCAACATTCAGTTATATACAATGGGGCCTCGACTTATGATGGTAATCCGTTCCCAGAGATGGATCGTAAGTCAAAATATTGTAAGTCGAAGCAATTTTTCCCATAAGAAATAAAGGGTATTGAATTAATCCGTTCCCCACCCTCCAAAATATTAACTTACAAATACATTTTATACTGCATACAATGTTTTTTTTTCTAACTACAATACAGTACATAAGTTTTTCTTACCTTTATGGAGGACTCATGATGCATATGGAAGATGGTGAGAAGGGGGGGAGGAGGAGGGTGTTACTGTTTGGAAGAGGAGTCCCCTTCCATAATAACATCAGGCAGTGATGACTTCTCTGGGGTACACTCTCTTATGTTTTGCCTGCATACCACTAGACTGATTGTGATTCACTGCTTGTTTGTCTCACTAAAAAACCTTTCCAGAGATTTGTTTTTCCATATGTTTTTAATTCTGTAGTGAGGCATCATAGTGTCATTAAAAAGCTTAAGGCAACGGCCTACTGCACCGTGATTTGGGTGAGTTGTTTCAGCAAAAGTTTGCAATTCTTCCCATGTTGCACACATTTTCTTAATTAATGAGGAAGAGACATTCTGTACTGTCTCCTCCTCCCCTGAAGAAATTTCCTCAGCTGTCTCTTGTTGCTGCTCCTTGTGAAGTTCATCGATGGTCAGTTCTTCACTGTGTTCCTCCACCAGCTCGCAACTCACAACACTATGAATTCCAATTCTTTTTCTAAATTTCTCAAACCATCCCCTGCTCGCCTTGAACTCTTTCGCATTTGTATCACTCGTTCCAGGGGTTTTCTTTAAAAGGTCTTCATGCAATTTCCTTGCTTTTTCACAAATGATAGCCTCTGGAAACTATCACCCGCTAACTCCTTGCTGTGTATCCAAATTAATAATAACTGTTCAACATCCTCAAGTGTTTGTGTTCTATGTTTCGTGATTATTGATACGCCTTTTGCCACTTTAGCACTCATAATGTCCTTTTTCTTAGCCAGTATGGTAGATATCGTTTACTAAGATTTGTTGTACTGCCTAGCTAGTTCAACAACCCGCACACCATCTTCATATTTACGAATGATCTCTTGTTCTTTCTCTATGGTCATCCTTACATGGATTTTCATATGTTGAACCTTACCACTGACTTTCCTGGGACTCATGGTGTGATATATAATTACTTTTATGTTCAAAAAGCAAAAAATCACCACAAAAATGGAATTTTTTATAGGCGTGATCGTCACTAAGCGGGCAGCTGTAGTAAACTGAGGCAGGTCGGCCTGTGTGACTGGGAACCACGCGCTCGGTCGACCCAAACGTGTACCAACAAATATCGTTAGTCGATGACACTATCGTATGTCGAGTCGCATTTTCGATCAAATCTACATCGTAATTAGAAATTATAGGCCAGGAAAATCATAAGTCGAGGTGCCACTGTATGGTCAATGTTCAATTACCACATTGTCAACGTTCACTTTCACATTGTCAATGTTCACTTTCATACAGTCAACATTCAGTTTTGCATGGTCAACATTCAATTTCACATACATTCACTTAACTCAAAGTCCAACAATAATTCCCAAATTGTATTAAATCTTAAAATATATCAGATGAACACACCTTGGCACATTCTTCTACTTCCTCCTCATCACCATTCCTCGCAGCTTCCACCAGGGCGAGAAGTGGTCCAGTTGTCTCTATGAAGCTTCCAGGGAGCAAGAGTATGTATATACAGTATATGAAATAATATGCAGGAAGTTCCCACTTTATAAACATTCACCTTACGAACATTCATCCATATGAACATTCTCCCAGGTCCTCATGTACCCTCCTGCATGTATAAAATCATTGTACTAACTCGCTGAGGTGTTCCTTTGAATTTTGCGGCAGCACAAATGTCCATGTGACAGCCACGGAATACAGTATTGTATGAGTGGGTGGGAGTTAGAGGGGGGGGGGTGAAGGGTAGGGGGGTGCATGGTGGGTGTAGGTTTGTGTTGGTGGGTGGCTGGATGTGTGATACCCAGTGGCCTCAAGTCCTCTATGACCTCCAAAACACACACATGATCAAATCATGTCCTGGACTATATCCGATCCTATCTTAGTGATAGACACCAATGTGTAGCCATCAATGATATAACCTCTCCCACTCTACCAATAACTGTTGGAGTGCCACAGGGCAGCATCTTGGGACCTCTTCTATTTCTTATATACATCTATTTATTTATTTATATACAAGAAGGTACACTGGGGGGGGGTTAACAGAGAACATAGAAATTAAGTTGATTTTACATTCTTGTAAAGCCACTAGCATGCATAGCATTTCGGAAAAGTCCTTAAACTAACAGATAATTTTTAGATAATTCTCAGTAAACTTGACAAAAAACGTTTACAGGTACTTTACAGCTTTACTTTACAGGTACAGATAATTTTAAGCAGAATAATTACAGAAAAATTGTCAAAAAATGTTAACAGGTACATCCCAAGAAATTTTGACACAAAGCAGATCAGAATAATACACAATAATAACAGTACACAATAATGAACAGGGATTACTAGGTACATAGGATAACATTACAGGGTTATACATTGGTTCACTGAAGCACAATATGAGGATCATTTCAAGGAATAATGCTGTAGAACACGTACTCAACACAACAACCATGATGTCAGATGATATCTAAGATTACAATGGTAAAGTAATATGGCTTGGGTACAAATATTGGGGGATTGGGTAGCACTAGGATCAGTGCGAGATAAAGCACTAGGTGGAAAACTATAAAGAAGAAATTAGGTACTTTTTGTTTGTGTTTTTGAATAAGGCAAAAGTTGGACAGCTTTTCAATTCATTAGGGAGTGAGTTCCATAGACTAGGTCCCTTTATTTGCATAAGAGTGTTTACACAGATTAAGTTTGACTCTGGGGATATCAAAGAGATATTTATGTCTGGTGTGGTATGTGTTCTATCACATATGTCCAGGAAGAGTTTCAGAACAGGGTTTGCACTTAAGAAAAGGGTTTTATAAATGTAATTGACACAAGAGAATGTATGGAGTGAAGTTATGTTTAGCATGTTTAGGGATTTAAACAGGAGGGTTGTATGTTGTCTGAAAGCAGAGTTTGTTATTATCCTGATAACAGATTTTTACTGTGTGCTGATGGGCTTGAAGTAGTGTGCAGAGGTTGAACCCCAAGCACAGATACCATAAGTAAGATAGGGATAGGTAAGTGCATAATAGAGTGAGAGGAGAGCAGAGTAGGGTACATAATATCTGATCTTAGAGAGTATACCAACTGTTTTAGAAACCTTTTTAGTTGTGTGTTGTATGTGGGTGCTGAAGTTGAGTCTCTTGTCTAAGTATTGGCCAAGGAACTTTCCAACATTTTAATTGCAAATGTTTACATTATCTATCTGAAGCTGAATTGCAATTGTTGATTTGATTCCAAATAATAAGTAGTAGGTCTTTTCTATATTTAGTGAGAGTTTGTTGGTTGACATCCACAAATGGACTTTTTTTAATTCATTGTTTACAACATTAGTGGGTTGTTTTACAACATATGAGTGGGTTGGGGGTCAGAGTAGATGAGAGTAGTATCATCAGCAAACAATATAGGTTTAAGCATGTTAGACACATTAGGCAGATCATTGATGTATATAAGAAGAAACAGGAGGGGTCTGAGGATGCTGCCCTGAGACACCCCCTACAGTTAGCAATAGAGTGGGAGAGGTTATATCATTGATGGCTACATATTGTTGTCCATCACTAAGATAGGATCGGATATAGTTCAGGGCAAGGCCACGGATTCCATAATGGTGGAGTTTAAGTAAGAGATAGTTATGGGTAACAGTATCGAAAGCCTTTCTCAGATCAATAAAGAGTCCAATTGGAAACTCACTTTTGTCAAGGGCTGAGTAGATTAAGTCAAGCAGACTAACAATTGCATCATTGGTACCCTTTTGGGACAGGAGCCAAACTGACAGGGACTTAGTACTTTATATAGAATTTTATGAGATAGGAGTAGAGCTGTTTGTAAATAATTTTTTCAAATATTTTTGATAATATAGGTAGATTTGAAATGGGTCTGTAATTATTTATGCCTTCCGTGTTACCTCCTTTATGAACTGGCGTTACTCTTGCTTTTTTGATGATATCAGGGAAGGTATGACACTAGACTTATTGAACAGCAAAGCTATGGGTGGTGCAAGGGCATGGGAGGCACTCTTGTATACCAATGATGGTATTTCACTAGTCTTTCAATGTTTCATGTTTCAATGTTTCAATTTCAATGATCTGCCTAATGTCTCTAACATTCTTAAACCTATATTGTTTGCTGATGATACTACCCTCATCTACTCAGACCCCAACCCACACACACTAAATAATGTTGTGAATAATGAATTAAAAAAGTCCACTTGTGGATGTCAACCAACAAACTAACACTAAACAGAAAAGACCTACTATACCTTATTTGGAAGCAAATCAACAAATGCAATTTAGCTTCAGATAGACAGTGTTAACATCAATAATAAAAATGATGGAAAGTTTCTTGGCTTATTCCTAGACAAGAGACTCAACTTCAGCACCCACATTCAACACATAACTAAGAAAGTCTCTAAAACAGTTGGTATACTGGTATATAAAATCAGATATTATGTTCCTAACTCTGCTCTCCTCTCACTATATTATGCACTAATCTATCCCTATCTTAATTATGGTATATGTGCATGGGGTTCAACCACTGCAAACCACCTCAAGCCCATCACCACCCAGCAAAAATCTGCTATCAGAATAATAACAAAATCTGCTTTCAGACAAAGCTCAGCCCCTTGTTTAAATCCCTAAACATGCTAAACACAAACTCACTCCACACATTCTCTTGTGTCAGTTACATTTACAAAACCCTGTTCTTAAATGCAAACCCTGCTCTGAAACTCTCCTGGGTCCTATTACATCCCTGAACAGATGTAATAGGACCCATTATCACCACACTAGAAATAAATACCTCTCTGATATCTCCAGAGTCAAACTTAATCTGTGTAAACACCCTATGCAAATAAAGGGACCTAGTCTATGGAACTCGCTCCCTAATGAATTGAAAAGCTGTCCAACTTTTGCCTGCTTCAAAAACAAAATAAAAAAAGTACCTAATTTCATCTTTATAGTTTCCTACCTTGTGCTGTAAAATTGCACTGTATCTAGTGCTAGCCATTCTCCCTATCTTTATGTACCTAATCCAAACAACTTTACCATTGTGATCATTGCTGTCTTCTTATGTGTGCTATCAATATGCTGTATTGTGCCTATTAATCTTTGTTAAATTACCAATCAAGCTGTCAATGCAGTCAATCAGAGCTACCGATGTGCTTTAATATACCTACTAATCTCTCTCTCATCTCATTTTTTTCTTGCAATGTACCTGTTATCATTTTATAAATTTTGCTAGAATTTACCCATTTAAAATTATCTGTTGGATTAAGGACCTGCCCAAAACGGTGTGCGTACTAGTGGCTTTACAAGATTGTAAACACCATGCTGTGTATCCCCACAAACCCAATGTACCTTCTTGTATATATATAAATAAATAAATAAATAAATAAATAAATAAATAATAAATAAATGTTTAGTGTCTTGGTGGGGTGGGGGCCCCTGCACTGCAGATAGGAGGAGGGGTGGGGAGGCATTTACTCGTGAGGCCAATTACAAAATGGTGGACCAGCAATACAGTGCACATGTATTCTCATTTATTTATTCATGTACGGAGTAATTATATCACTTCACTCTTCAAAAACAGCTAACTTTGACAAGCAGGATAACTCCTCCATTCAAGGTAAATGATGTTGTGGTTTTATATATTATATGTCCCAAAAACATGGGTTTTCTTTGATGGCCTGGGAACACATCTCTCACGTGTAGCATTGCACCTATGGAAAATCTTGATCCGCGTTCCTAATAAATGTTTTACAAACACAGTCTTAGAAAGTAACTCATCCGTAATTGAGGAACTGCCTGTAAAGAGATTATAGGCCCTGAACAAATTATATGAAAGGAAAGTAATTAGTAGGGCATTTTGGTATATATGGTAACAATCATGCAGTAATTTCTCAGACAATTTAGGAAAATATTCAAACTAAATTTTTTTAAATAGCTTAATTAAATTAATACCACAAATTTTAATAAGCAAAAGCTTATTACCACAAATTTTAATAACTAAAATGCTGATACCCATGTGGCATGTTATAAGTATTGATCTGCATAATATGACCAGTACTGACCTGTATGACACACATGGTCAGTACTGACCTGTATGACAAATGATCAGTACTGACCTGTATGACACACGACCAGTACTGACCTGTATGACACACATGACCAGTACTGACCTGTATGACACACATGACCAGTACTGACCTGTATGTCACACATGATCAGTACTGACCTGTATGACAAATGATCAGTACTGACCTGTATGACACACATGACCAGTACTGACCTATATGACACACATGACCAGTACTGACCTGTATGACACACATGACCAATACTGACCTGTATGACACACATGACTAATACTGACATATATGACACACACATGACTAATACTGACCTGTATGTCACACACATGACTAATACTGACCTGTATGTCACACACATGACCTATACTGACCTGTATGTCACACACATGACCAATACTGACCTGTATGTCACACACATGACCTATACTGACCTGTATGTCACACACATGACCTATACTGACCTGTATGTCACACACATGACCAATACTGACCTGTATGTCACACACATGACCTATACTGACCTGTATGTCACACACATGACCTATACTGACCTGTATGTCACACACATGACCTATACTGACCTGTATGTCACACACATGACCAATACTGACCTGTATGTCACACACATGACCAATACTGACCTGTATGTCACACACATGACCTATACTGACCTGTATGTCACACACATGACCTATACTGACCTGTATGTCACACACATGACCAATACTGACCTGTATGTCACACATGACTTATACAAAAAATTGCAGATAAAGGATAATATTCAGAGGTTGGAAACGGGAAATAGATTCACGGAAAATGAAAAGGAAATGTGTGAAACATTAAACGAAAAGTTTCAAAGTGTGTTTGTACAAAATGAAATCTTCAGGGAACCAGATACAATAAGAATTCCAGAGAACAACATAGAGCACATAGAGGTGTCTAGAGACAAAGTGGAAAAAATGCTCAAGGAGCTAAATAAGAACAAAGCAGTTGGTCCAGATGGAGTTTCACCGTGGGTTCTGAGAGAATGTGCACCTGAGCTCAGCATTCCTCTTCAACTGATTTTTCAGGCATCCCTGTTTACAGGAGTTGTAGCTGATGTGTGGAAAAAGGCTAACATAGTTCCAATCTACAGAAGTGGAAGCAGGGAAGACCCCCTTAATTATAGACCGGTATCATTGACAAGCGTAATAGTCAAAATATTGGAAAAAATAATTAAAACTAAATGGGTAGAACACCTGGAGAGAAATGATATAATATCAGACAGACAGTATGGTTTTCGATCTGGAAGATCCTGTGAATCGAATTTACCCAGTTTCTATGATCAAGCAACAGATATTACAGGAAAGAGATGGTTGGGTTGACTGCATCTATCTGGACCTAAAAAGGCTTTCGACAGAGTTCCACATAAGAGGTTGTTCTGGAAACTGGAAAATATTGGAGGGGTGACAGGTAAGCTTCTAACATGGATGAAAAATTTTGATAGAAAAATGAGGGCAGTGATCAGAGGCTGTCGGAAAACCTGACACCATTTAATAATATCAATTCAATAGGCAGAAATATTGCTGCATTATATACACACGTTAACCCATAGAAAATGTACCTTGTAGTGGAATTTTCCGTCTATAGAAAACGGGATATTACCACATTATAATTCACCAGCTACTGTGTTGGAATTATTCTTAAATACATTAGCCTTTGGACTTTTACCATCATAAAACATCTTATTTTAATTAACTTAATTATTAGTATTAAAGTAGAGTAAATGTGACCCTTCTATCAGTTAATGACATCTGGACAGTAAGCCAGGAGTGTCAGCGTCAGTAAGGAGTGGTCAGCCATTGTTGTTATTAAAACCACAGAGTCGTGGAGCAATTCGGCTCCTATCAATTCTCTTGGACGAAGTGTTATGGAAGATCAGAGTAGTGACCTGCCATTATCAACACGCTGTCATCAATCTCAAGGAAAGTGTTTTTCCGAAACCCGTTTATCTATTCATTTTTGGGCATTAATGTCTGTAGATAGAGTGAACCGGTTAGAACACGAATGATCGACTCAAAAAAGGTAATTAAGCCTTGGTCTTTATGGTTCAATGTACAGTGTTTTCTCTGATATAGCTGTCATATATTAGGATTCTGGCTTCATAGCTAGCGCCCTTTTGACAGGTCAAGACGAGGAAGCATGCTTTGTGTATCAGTTACCAGGGTGATGGAAGCTACCTCACACGAGGAAAATTTGGTGTCTACATCCTAGTTATACCTGGTGGACTAAGGCCTGCTGTACAATAAGATAAGGAACCTCTTCAATGTTTAACAATATATGTAGTTTAAAACTGTAGTTTGATTGGCTGCATATATGTAAATTCAATATAAACCCCCCTAACGTGCAAGAATCGATTTGTGAGATTATTGCAGAAATACAGTCCACTTAACATTATACAAATTGCTATCGAAGTATATAAATTAACGTAAATATAAATTCTATATAAATTCATATAAAACAAATTAAATATAAATCTCACAGGTCGGTTCCCACAGAGGCAATGTATCGGACTGGAGAAATGTCACAAGTGGAGTACCACAGGGTTCAGTTCTTGCACCAGTGATGTTTATTGTCTACATAAATGATCTACCAGTTGGTATACAGAATTATATGAACATGTTTGCTGATGATGCTAAGATAATAGGAAGGATAAGAAACTTAGATGATTGTCATGCCCTTCAAGAAGACCTGGATAAAATAAGTACATGGAGCGCCACTTGGCAAATGGAATTTAATGTTAATAAATGCCATGTTATGGAATGTGGAATAGGAGAACATAGACCCCACACAACCTATATATTATGTGAGAAATCTTTAAAGAATTCTGATAAAGAAAGAGATCTAGGGGTGGTTCTAGATAGGAAACTATCACCTGAGGACCACAAAGAATATTGTGCGAGGAGCCTATGCCACGCTTTCTAACTTCAGAATTGCTTTTAAATACATGGATGGCGATATACTAAAGAAATTGTTCACGACTTTTGTTAGGCCAAAGCTAGAATATGCAGCGGTTGTGTGGTGCCCATATCTTAAGAAGCACATCAACAAACTGGAAAAGGTGCAAAGACATGCTACTAAGTGGCTCCCAGAACTGAAGGGCAAGAGCTACGAGGAGAGGTTAGAGGCATTAAATATGCCAAAACTAGAAGACAGAAGAAAAAGAGGTGATATGATCACTACATACAAAATAGCAACAGGAATTGATAAAATCGATAGGGAAGATTTTCTGAGACCTGGAACTTTAAGAACAAGAGGTCATAGATATAAACTAGCTAAACACAGATGCCGAAGAAATATAAGAAAATTCACTTTTGCAAACAGTGGTAGACGGTTGGAACAAGTTAGGGGAGAAGGTTGTGGAGGCCAAGACCGTCAGTAGTTTCAAAGCATTATATGACAGAGTGCTGGGAAGACGGGACACCACGAGCGTAGCTCTCATCCTCTAACTACACTTAGGTAATTACATGACCAATACTGACCTGTATGACACACACACATGACCTATACTGACCTGTATGACACACATGACTAACTCCTGGGCAGCACTTGCGATTATAGCCTGCAATACACTCTGGCGCAAGAAAAATAAATTTAAAAAACTTATTCCGTCTTGTAAAAGTGTTGAAATGTGTTCCCTGATCACGGGAAAAAATATATATTTTTTTACTTAACAATGACTTGAATGAGCCAGAAATTTGATTATGAGGTCACAGCAAGTGGTCACTGAAGCCGCGTGCGTCCCGGTGGCGTCGTGTCCGGTATTCAAGCAGCCAGAGTTGCCATAATTTTTTTTCACTGCATTATTTACAGTGTCTAGGCATACTTTACCACATTTTTTTCACTGATATTGTTCAATGTATTGTCACTTGATGTTGTATTATAATACAACTTGCATACATTCAATGCACTCGCATATTAGTGTCACAATAATTCGCACACAAATCTTTTCTTTTACAACATGTATGTACTCAGATTTTTCATCAATATATACATGCACTCACTCAATATTTACAGGTTTTTGCACCATTATTGGACATTTAGAAGTCGTGGAGATTGTGGTAGTTGTTGAAGCAGAAGCAGTCAACAGTGAAACATGACACAAAGGGACGGCTCACACTTCACACCATTAGCACCACTTTACATTTATGTGGCCTTGTTTGTGAGGTTTTACAAACAATGCACTCATGGTGGGCTACTGGATGCTTTCCAGTTGGTGGTCAATTTTGTAGTGTGTGTACTTGAAAGCCCTCCCTGTAAGTGGGCCAGCTGGGTGTAGCAGCATGGTGCAATACTGGGTTCTGAATGGGTCTTTGTATGCCAGGAATGTCTTTGCCAAACTTTTGTAGTAATTGTCTCACAACAGAAAAACTAAACACGTGGAAACAAACACAATTTGACCTGTTTTCACCAGATATATATTGAAACTGTTCAGCATGGTTACGTCAACAAGGTGAAAAAACATGTTTTTGGTCCACTTCACTGTTTTACGTACACACTCAACAGCACCCACCATCATGTCACATTTACCAACCAAATGCAAGTTTATGTTATAGTCCATAACACAATCTGGTTTATATATTGTTTGTTTTGTTCGCCTTGCCACTGTTCACCTTTGTGCCAGTGTGAACGGTTGTCAACATGTTCACTTCTCACCTGTCTTTCCATCTCACTGAGAGTATTTGATCAGTTTTTCTTACCTGGTAGTCACCTACTGCAATATTATTGTCATACACAAGCACTTCCCTTCTTTTTGCCTTTACTGTGCCACACACTCCAGTTCTATTTTCAAGCAAGAACCTAGTAAGCAAGGGACTTGTTACTAGTTAGTGGTGTATAAAAGGTGGACTTTGTTCAGCAATGGTGCCATCAGTGTCTTCACCACACTACCTGAGAAACCATGTTGGTCATTACCGAGAATGTCTACATTGGTAGCGGAATTCAGAATCATGTGTAACACAATTCCTGTTTCACAGTCACAGAGTACAATGAATTTCAATCCAAAGCTGTGACGTTTAGAGGGAATATACTGCTTGAAAGATTGATTGATTGATGAAGATTAAGCCACCCAAAAGGTGGCACAGGCATGAATAGCCCATAAGTGGTGGCCCTTTTGAGCCATTACCAGTATCACAAGTTGATACTGGAGATCTGTGGAGGTGCGACTGCACCCTGCGTGACGGGAGATGTCTCCCGTGTACTGCTTGAAGGCAACACGTCCTTTGAAAAGCACAAGGGATTCATCAGTCACCAGCTTCTGAGCTGGTACATAAAAATCTCTGAACTTTCCAATAAGTTCATTCAGAACGTGCCTCACCCTCCAAAATCTATCATCCTCTGTCTGGTCTTCATTACTTGTAAAACGAAGGCACCTGAGGAGTATCACAAACCTGCTGTCTCGAGACACACATTTCCCGAACAATGGTGTTGGAAGAGTCTGGTCTTTGCTCCAATAATCTGTGATGACATGTTTTACACAATGTTTTATCAACATAGTGCAAGAAATACATAGATTTCACCTACATTAGTGTTTTTCCATCGTCGTAATTGTGAAAATTGAGATAATAACTCCTCACGTTCAATGATATCAGCCGCGTAATTGTTCATTTCCTGAACATTATGCTCCAAAATATGCAGTAAAAAAGTCCATTTCACACATATTCTCATCAGTATTAGAGAAAAGGTCCGTAATCCCAACATCTGTATTGTCAAAGGCAGGAATTTGTGGAACAAAATCTGCACCATCACTCCACACAAGTACACCTGGAGTCTTGCGAGACGCAACAGCGGCACCAAGGCAAGGAATCATTGCACATCGTGGACCAGAAGCTGAAGCCTGTCTACGCATAGCATGGGCGGGAACTGAAGATGAGGTAAAATTACGTGAACATGAGGGACTTTGTTCCTCATTGTCTCCATGTGATGCCATGCGGCGGCATTTGGCTGGGCGAGATGCAACCAAATGCGAGAAAACATCACTTGGTAACACCACGCACCCCACTGGTACTAGCTACAGGCGTGGTAATACTATTTTCTGATTCAACTTCACAAAATCTCTGACTCGTCGCTCTGAACATCCTCATACTGCACACAACCACATGAACTGTGTGGTTGGTAGCAAATTGACGTAGAGTGTGGGCGAGGAGGCCTCACCCTCGGAGTAGGCACAATATCATTCTCTCAGTTTCATTCCCATCGGACTCTTGTGTATGGTCCTTATCAATGTCAGAGTCTTCAATATCAGTTTCCTCACATCAGAAAATAATTTAACACCTTCGCTCGGGCATGACGCAGCATTGCGCCATTCGTTTACTGGCGGTGCTGCCGGACATGATGCAGCATTGCGTCATCCACTTTAAATAATCGCCAAAAATCAGGTTTTTATCCGATTTTTTGGGGACTGGTTTTAAAATGCGCGCCTATGTCTTCCCTACACGCCTATGTCTTCCCTACACGCCTATGTCATGTTCAACACACAATAGTACTAAACATTGTGGGCAGGAATTGGGAGTTTAGCTGGAAGGCGTCTGGGCGCTCACTCGCGGCTAACGTGGCCCGTCTTCAACTCGTCGGCGGGTGGAGCGTGACCAGGTTTTTTATTTTATATGCTAATGTTCCTCTAGAGAATTCTATTGCAAACCCATTGATACCAAAATGAAAGACCTAGGACAAAATTGAGGTGACCAGAGTGAAAAGAGTGCCATTTTATCGCTTTTGCGCGCTCCTGGGTAACTCGTTCGCACTTTCTCTGTTTGCTGCGGGTAATTAGCCGGGCTTTTGGAGTTTATATGCATTTAGTGCTGTAGAGAATTCTATTGCGAACACAATGATACCAAATTTAATCTCGTAGGATGAGAATTAAGGTGACAAAGTTGAAGAGAGTATACACTTTTCAGAATTAATGCGCGCTCCCGTGAAACCCTGGGACCCAAATCGCACAGTTGAGGGGTGGCGCGTGGGGCACGTCAAAGTGTTAATATGCATTTTATCCTCAGTCATTGATTGGGTGGTGCGGTGCGCTGAGTGCGGTCAGCCGCTGGAACGTGGTGCACTCATCATGGTGACTGTTGGATAACTAAGGCTCCTTCTCAATGGCGGCCTAAGCGGATTTTTTCCAAGATGGCGTCTGTTTACTATTGGCCCTGACCAATGTATGTGTGCCCCCTCTAATCCGCGGACCATTTAAGTCTTGCGCGGTAGTCCAAACATACATAGCTGTGGTGCACCGCCCTGCAATAGTTACTCACCCCAGCTACATTATCAACAGTTGTTGTTATAGATTCAGCTACTCTGAACAAGTAACATATCAATAATATAATATTTATCAATATATAATAATAGCAGGATTGTTCTGATAATTAGCACTGTGCATAGTATGGTGGGAAGAGTAATTTTGGGAAATGGTGGGAAAGAGTAAGAGTCAAACCAATTCTATTTGACAACACAATCTTCATTTTCTCCAGTCCTGACCCTCTTGCTCTTAAAGTCACAGTAAACACTGAACTAAATAAAGTCCATCTTTGGCTAACTGCCAACAAACCTTAACATTGACAAAACTTTCTATAATTTGTTTGGCAATAAATCCTCAAATCAAATTAATCTAAGAATAAACAATATCCAAATTAGTAACAAAGTAGATGGAAAATTCCTTGGTGTTCTCATCGACATAAGCTGAATTTCCAGGGACACATTCTAAAATATTAAAAAAAAAAGTTTCTAAAACTGTTGGCATTCTTTCTAAGATCAGATATTATGTACCTCACCCTGCCCTGGTGACACTATTACTCTCTCATCTATCCTTATCTCAATTATGGTATTTGTGCTTGGGGTTCTATTACACAAAATCATTTACGTCCTCTAATAATTAAACACAAAGCTGCTATTAGAACAAACAAATCCACAAGGGCCGTGCCGAGGATTCGAACCTGCGTCGGAGAGCATCCCAGATGCTGCCTTATCGACTGAGCTACGACATGGTATAAGAATTTGTTCATTTGATACATCACGCTATTGTGATTTGTGTGTGTAATGAAGTAAGGGCGAAAAAGTAGAATGGCCTATTGACATAGCTCGAGTGCATGGGGAAATTGTGTAAAAATCCTGGTTTGTGTCTCGGAGAGGCTGCAGGATCCAAGTAAATTCAGTAGAATTTCTGGTTGCAATTCTTATACCATGTTGTAGCTCAGTCGATTAAGGCAGCGTCTGGGATGCTCTTGGACGCAGGTTCGAATCCTCGTTAGGAATCAAATCCACGGCCCTTGTGGATTTGTTCATTTGATATATAACGCTATTGTGATTTCTGTGTGTGCTGCTATTAGAACAATATCTAACTCTGGCCCCAGACAGCACTCGGTACTCTCGCTCAACTTTGAATATGTTAGATATTAAGTCACTGCACATCATCTCATGCGTACTCTATATATTTAAAACTCTGAACTGCAATGTCAATCCTGACCTTAGAAGTTTCCTAGAAGGTTGTAACAGAACCCATGGGCATCACACCAGGAACAAATATCTATTTGATATTCCAAGAGTGCGCCTTAACCAAACTAGAAATGCTCTACAAATCAAGGGACCCAGAATGTGGAATGACCTCCCCAAACATGTCAAAGGCTGTACCTCTCTCAACCAGTTTAAGATGAAAACTAAGTACTACCTAATTAACTCCATGTAACCTACCTTACCCCTAAACATCAACTCGTGTCTTGCTTTTGTTAAACAATGCTGTTTGTTCTCCAACTTGTACAATTCCTGATTTCTGCCATGTTCCCCCTTTTTATTTTTTACTCCTTTTTATCAACAATTTATACCTAATCCCAATTACTATTAAGTTTTAGTCTAAGTGAGTTTCCCCCCCCCACCTTGCCCAAAATGCTATGCGTATTAGTGGCTTTAGGTATTGTATGTACTACCTCTATATATAAAATCCAACATTATGTTTTATATCAACTATGTATGTACTTTTCCTGAATAAAAAATTATTTATTATTTATTATTAATGCTGAAGGAGGTAGCGTATCTGCTGACTGTGTACTCGCCTAGTTGTGCTTGCGGGCGTTGAGCTTTGGCTCTTTGGTTCCGCCTCTCAACCGTCACAACTGATGTACAGATTCCTGAGCCTACTGGACTATCATATCTACATTTGAAACTATGTATGGAGTCAACCTCCACCACATCACTGCCTAATGCATTCCACTTGTTAACTACTCTGATACTGAAAAAGTTCTTTCTAATGTCCCTGTGGCTCATTTGGGTACTTAGTCTCCACCTGTGTCCCCTTGTTCACGTACCACCCGTGTTAAAAAGTTTATCCTTATCTACCCTGTCAATTCCTCCGAGAATTTTGTAGGTAGTGATCATGTCTCTTCTTACTCTTCTCTCTGCCAGTGTCGTGAAGTGCATTTCACGTAGCCTTTCCTCGTAACTCATGCCTCTTAGTTCTGGGACTAACCTAATGGCATGCCTCTGAACTTTTTCCAGCTTCGTCTTGTGCTTGACAAGGTACAGGCTCCATGCTGGGGCCGCATACTCCAGGATTGGTCTTACATATGCACAAGGTGTACAAGGTTCTGAATAATTCCTTACACAGGTTCCTTAAGCTGTTCTGATGTTAGCCAGCCTCGCGCATGCCGCAAATGTAATTTTATGTGGGCTTCAGGAGACAGGTTTGGTGTGATATCAACCTAGATCTCTCTGTCCGTTTCATGAAGTACTTCATTTCCCATTTGATATCCTGTGTCTGGCCTCCTGTTTCCACCACTAGTTTCATGACCTTGCATTTACTCGGGTTGAACTTTAGTAGCCATTTGTTTGATCATTCATTCAGTCTATCTAGGTCATCTTGTTGCCTCCTACCATCATCCTCTGTTTCAATCCTCCTCATAATTTTTGCATCATCAGCTAACAATGAGAGGAACGATTCTATGCCCTCTGGGAGATCATTTACATATATATCAGAAACGGTATAGGTCCAAGGACTGAACCCTGTGGGACTCCACTGGTGACGTCTCGTCAATCTCAGGCCTCACCCCTCACACTGACTCATTGTCTCCTGTTGCTTAGGTACTCCTTTATCCAATGGAGTACCTTCCCTTTCACTCCTGCCTTCATCTCCAGCTTTTTCACTAGCCTCTTGTGTGGTACTGTGCCAAAGGCTTTCTGGCAATCCAAAAATATGCAGTCTGCCCACCCCTCGCTTTCTTGCCTGATTTTTATTGCCTGGTCATAGAATTCAATTAATCCTGTGAGGCAGGACCTGCCATCCCTGAACACATGTTGATGCTGTGTTACAAAGTTCTTTCGCTCCAGATGTTCCACAAGGTTTTTTTGCACAATCTTCTCCATCAGCTTGCATGGTATGCAAGTTAGGGACACTGGCCTGTAGTTCAGTGCTTCCTGTCTATTCCCCCCTTCTTGTATATCGGGACTACATTAGCAGTCTTCCAAATTTTTGGCAATTCCCCTGTAACCAGTGATTTGTTATACACTATGGAGAGTGGCAGGCAAAGTGCTTCTGCTCCTTCCTTTAGTATCCATAGGGAGATTCCATCCGGGCCTATAGCCTTTGTCATATCCAACATAAGAATATAAGAACAAGGTAACTGCAGAAGGCCTATTGGCCCATACGAGGCAGATCCTATTTATAACCACCCAATCCCACTCATACATGTCCAACCCAACTCTAGCAAGAGCTTCCTTACATCCCCACTGGTAATCTCAAACTCTTTTAGTGGTTCCTGGTTAACTATTCTCTCTCATCTCTGGAACTTCCCCTTGCTCTAATGTGAAGACCTTCTGGAATTTCTTATTCAGTTCCTTGCACACTTCCTTGTCGTTTATAGTGAATCTGTCTGCCCCTATCCTCAATTTCATAACCTGTTTCTTTACTGTTGTGTTTTTCTCCTGATGTGACTGTGCAGCAATTCAGGTTGAGTCTTTGCCTTGCTTGCGATGTCATTCATTTTCGTGTGTGGCCACCTGCTATCTCTGCACTCACCATAACAGCTTAGTGGTTCGCTATGGTGAACACAAATGTTGATACTGTACATATTTCACTATATACACACATTATATATAATAGTAAAAGGAGTATATTGGGAGGAGCCATTTTGGTGACTATGCCTTCCCTTCATATCTGAACTCAAAACTTTTACCAATACCTTTCGTCCTCTTGACATTAAACGCGCCTTTCGACAAACTAACACACTTCGTAGCAATCTAGTTCACACTGCTCCTCCTGCTTCTAATGCTGCTGGTATCTACTCTATTTCCTGTTCGTCTTGTCTTCTCCAATACTTTGGCGAAACTGGCCGTACACTGAATGACAGACTTAAAGAACACAAGAGAAGTGTTAAGTCTGCAGACACTAACAATGCTCTCTTCTGCCATGAGGGATTCTAATCATCCCATTGATTGGTCTTCCTCCAAAATAATCTTTCCTGCCTCTACTCTACACAGACGCCGTTTAGTTGAATCAGCTCTAATACACAATGTACCCAACATGAACTTGAGTCCTGGCTTTGTTGCTGTGGACTCTTCCCTTTCACAGTATATACTCAAATGCTCTAATCTTTCTA
Source organism: Procambarus virginalis (assembly GCA_020271785.1). Lineage (NCBI taxonomy): Eukaryota > Metazoa > Arthropoda > Malacostraca > Decapoda > Cambaridae > Procambarus > Procambarus virginalis. Next base: position 19,313,353 of record WNGS01165503.1, on the reverse strand, counting down.
ACAAACGTGACCTAACATAAGCCTACCCCTTCCATTTATCTTTCTTTCTCTTTCCTTTTCTTTCTCTCTTCTCTTTTTCTGTTGATTGTCTTCTCCTACGCTCCCTTGCTATCCTCTTCTTATTCCTATCTCCTTCTCATTCAGTGGTTATAATAGGAGCTGCCTCGTATGGGCCAATAGGCCCTTTGCAGCTCTTATTATTATTACTATCCCCTCTACTACACCTTACTTTGCTCCTCAGCTCTCTCTTGCCTATTTATTGCCTGTGTATTTCCTCATCACAATCGACTTGAGAATGGTCCTGGACGAACCGAAACGTCGTCGTCCCTTCACCTTCTAGTATGTGGTCTGGTCGACATACTTTAGCCACGTTATTGTGACTCGTCACCTGCAGTAGGAATGTTGGTGAGTGAGGGAGGGAGCATCAGCTGATTGTGTTGCGACCTCAATTATTGTCTTGTTTACCATACCAGCTTACTTGTACAGTTGGTTCGCACATTTTATTATATAAATGTATCACACTACACACTATTGAATAATATTACTGCAAGCAAAAAAAAACAGAAAAAATCAGAGGCATTGAAATAATTAGGTAATAATATCTGTGGCAACTCCCGCTTGACAGCTCGGGTGGAGGAGGTGGTGGTGGTGGAGCAGACCACCTCCAGCGCTTGATCTGTCAACGACTCTGTTCCTGCCAGACTTCCCTGCCCTTTTGCAGCCAAAATATGCCACCTACGATTTTTGTTTTTTCTCCATGATCAGAGAACACAAATGAACACTTTTATAAGACAAAATTTATTTTTTATTTTTTGTATTTCTTGCACCTGGGCGTGTTGCAGGCTGTAATTGCAAGAGCAGCCCAGCGGTTAAGGGCTATTACTGACCTGTATGACAAGCATGATCAATACTGACCAGTATGACACACACATGACTAATAATGACCTGTATGACACACACATGATTAATACTGACCTGTAAGATACACATGACCGATACTGACCTGTATGATATGCATGACCAATACTGACCTGCAACTCACACTAACCTGTCTGACACATGATCAACAACAGCTTTACGCAGCTGACGCCGCAAATCCTTTGTCTTGCGACCCATCAGGTCAACAGCTTTATTCAAATCCTCTGAGGGCTCCTTGCAACCCATCTAAAACAGTGAAGAGGAGTGGATGATAGTATGAACAGAATTTCTGAGTTTTTCACTGCCTAACTAGAAGTGAAGCTTAATTGTTGTTATTGCAGACTAAGACAAAATCTCACATTTAAATTATTGAAAACTCAATGTATATATGTGAATATTTGGCTTTTTATATGACTTATAAATAATTCCACCTTAGAAGATTAATATTTTACTACAGAATTTGTAATACAGTATGTATTTTGAATGTGAATCTTTCATTACATTTTTAATCTACACCACAATTGACATTTATTCCTGAGGCCTTTTATATCCATCATGTCATTCTCTGGTCTTCCTTCTACTTTACTGCCCATGTTAACCACATCACTATCACAATTATTCAGTAATTTCTTCCTATTATATCAATTTCATTCTCTGATCTCTCTCATTCTAAATAACATCATTACTGCAGTCACCATAATCATTACTTTTCATAAAGATCATGAAGAGATTACTGTTAACCCATTAAGCCATGTACTTTCCTTTAAGGAAGTTGCATTTATCCATAAATTACATACAGTAGTCAAAGTTTATGTTTCTGCACACAATCTATCCCATAAGAACTCTTTATTTGTTTTGGCAACTCATTGTCTCAATAAACTATTAACCATAGTTGTATTAATAATAGATATATTTTGCAAGCTTACATTGTCCATGTATTCATTAAGAAGATCTTGTAGTGCTTGTCTCACTGCATCACATTCCTTCACGATCTTGTGGTGGCGGTCATCTCGTGTACAGGAGTCGGCCATCAGCGCCGCTTCACTCATAATGGACTCTAAACATTCTTCCAGAGACAGACGCGTGCCAACCTCAGTATACGTCAGTGGGTCCACACTCACGAGTCCCTATTAAAAGATAATAATTTACTGTATTCAATATCCATAACATTTGGACTGGTTGGTACAGCGATGGACTTGCTTCTTGCAGGTCGGCGTTTGATCCTCAATGATTCATGGCGTTTGGCACCATTCCTTCCTTCCGCTCTATCCCAGTTGTTAAGTGCAAAATAATCATACTGGTTTAGAGCTTTCGCCTCACAATTACCTTACCCTATTTAATTCAAATGACGTATGTGAGATATATATGTATGCTTGAATATATGTTCATTTTAGTACTGTACTGCACTCAACTAGTTGTACTCCCATAGTTATGCTTGTGGGAATTGAGCTTCAGCTCTTTGGTCTCGCCTCTCATCTGTCAATCAACTGGTGTACAGATTCCTGAAGTGTTGGTACAGGATGGATTATAGATAAAACTATTATTATTAATCTCACTAAATCTTAAGACACTGCATCCATCAAAAACTTTTCTCTGAGGAAATAAGTCCAATGAAATGCATCATGTAAGCCCAGTTTAAATGTATCCTAACTTCTTCCATTTCTACAGAGCAGTTTTCAAGCTGCTTCACACAACTCTTATCCTCCAACCCGTTCTCGCACTTGCTTACAGTCAATATTGGCTTATTCCACCCACAGCCAAAATAAGTGGAATTTGTTATTTTTTTTACGTGTACATGTTCAGGGAAGGTAATTTAACATTTAAAAAATAAAAAATAAATGCGAACACTTAATTTTTGGCGCACAGTTTAGTTCACAACAAACTATTATTCAAACAACACACCATATTTAAGAACTTAATAATAAAGCATATTGCAGAAGGGCAATTGACTTATGGGTGACAGCTTAAAACAATCCAGGGATCATATGTCTATTATATTACCCAATGATTAGTTCCCTAAATCAACAACACTGTAAATCAGTATTTGCCCAGGTCTTTTCAGTATCTAAATTCATTTAGTATCAATTGTTTTACATTATGTTTTTCCAGCATTAAAATGTAGTTGAGATGAGCGTTCTCTAAGGAATGCAACTGGTTGATTCTGCTGGAAGTGTTCATTTTAGGCCAGGAAAGTAAATACTGTATAGTGTAAATGTATTGTTGTAGAGAGGCATCTGCCTTTGCCTGGCACACTTCAAGGAAAATGTGTATATTGCTCTAGGCTAAGGCAGAAACTCAACTGACAACATCAAACATTATTAGTTTTTATGGTGAACATTTACTGTTAATGTTGTCTGTTTTTCATGGAAGGAAACACAGAGTATTAGTTCTCCCATGTAATTTATAGAGACCTTTACTATATCTTAATATATCCTTTAACTTAACCCTGTTTTCTGAAGAAAGCTGTGATGCATATTATATTCCTTCTTGGGATGGAATATTAGCATACATTATTGTCCTACCTGGATTTGAACTGGTGACTGAATGAAATCAAGAATGATGTTCCCTCTCATGAGGTACAGTATGTGACTTTTGAGAAAGAAGTCCTGTAAGGAGTCAAGAAATTGATTTTCTTATCTTGTGATTATAAATTAAAGACTGTTAATGATAACATACAAAAGATAAATGCAGAGAGCTAGTGATGGGACCCAGCTGATATTATGGTATGAAGTAAAGGACATTGTACATGTCCAATGAGAGGATACTGGGAGGAGGAATCTTGCTAAGTGGTGTCTGCTAGCTGGTGTGTGGGGGGGGGGGGGCAGCCACTCTTGTTGTTTGGACTAACCATACCAACTTAGTGGTTCGTTATGGTGAACACACAGGTATATACAACATGTGTATACAGTATAGTGTAATAACAGCAAAAACACTGATTGACCATACAATATAATATACATGTAACATATATGAGCCCCATAATTTTGAGCATAGCAATGTTCCATATATTGAACTATACAAGTTTCACAAATTACACACTTCTGAATAATATTACAGCAAAAAACCTGAGAAGAAACGAATGAGAAACATCAAAATAATTGTGAAAAATTACATTCACGACAACTGCCGTGAATGTAACTGCTCAGCTCCATCATGGATAAAGTATGTCACATACAATATTATATTTTAGTTTTCCGTGATCAGAGACTACAATTTAACAATACTGTATAAGAAAAGAAAAGAATTTTTTGCAAAGAATTTATTTTTGGCGCACCATGGGTGTCATATTTTAACCACTGTGCTACACTGGCAGAGAAAACTCGTTCACCTAAAACTACGCTGGCCGACAAAACTCCAATTTAAGATTTCGTACCCATTCAAAACGAGAACACGGTTGGTTGGGTATGAAATGAACTCCTGGGACCTCCAGTGAGAGGCAGCCATCTTGGAAAAAAATCCCAGAATACCCTAGGGCTGCTGGCTGGATCAATTCCGAGTGAGCAACCATGGGTGGCACACACGCCTCTGGCTCCCAACCAGTCTGACGCGGTGTTAAAAAATTGCTCTTTGTCGGTGAAATTCAGATCTTATTGTTTAAAGAACATAAGGATCATGATATTGATGAAGCTAGGCGAAATAAGGACCTAACACGAGGGTCAAATGCAAATGATACAGCACTGATAAGGATGATACAGCGAGCGTATCCAGTAGTAGCTGAGCGCCACTCATGCCCACCCTTGTCATCTCCAATTTTTATAGATGCACCCACTTTTCCATATATATATAGGTGAAGATATGAGTGATACCAGAACAAAATTTTGACATTGAGCTTTTCCTAGATATTTCCAAGAATACCTGGATTTTTTCAATCCTACCTTACAATTCATCACCCATAATACAAATCAATTGGGCGATGCAAATAATTCTTTTCAAGAATAGCTGAATCTATTCCAGAATACCTTACAAAGCAATATTTTCAAGACTACCTTACAAAGCAATATTTTCAAGACTACCTTTCAAACTGATCTTTTCCTATAATCTTTTGAGAACTACCTTACACTTCACAAGCTTGGCTACATACCACCTACAGGTACTAATGGCAAGGGTGTATGTGCATATGTTATTTGCAAGCACACACAACGAAGAAACGGAGCGAAAATCTGTTTGTACCTGTTGTATCAAGTGCGAATTTGTGCTGTGTACCATGAACGGCTTCTTTGATTATTACTCACTTCTGAAGTACTGTGTAATACAGCATGTGACTGTATAAGTAGTGTGTAAAAATATACATATTGTAAATATATTAAATATTGAACAGGTAATATTGCACCAATGAACATTTGCTGTGGACACATTACTGACAAGTATCACAGTTCCATAAAACATTATAAACGTTCTACTGTATACATATTGTAAAGGACACAAGTGTTCATCATATACGATAAAAAATTATAAAGCATTAAAAATACATAGAAAAAAATAAATGTTAATTTAATATTTGTGGCAACTCGCGAGGCTTGAATGGCTGGCGCGACCACCTCTTGGAGCTCCACACACGGGCGAACAGCTGGTGATGACATCACACACCGTGGGATTTTTTTCCAAGGTGGCTGCCTCTCACTGGAGGTCCCAGGAGTTCATTTCATACCCAACCAACCGTGTTCCCGTTTTGAATGGGTACGAAATCTTAAATTGGAGTTTTGTCGGCCAGCGTAGTTTTAGGTGAACGAGTTTTCTCTGCCAGTGTAGCACAGTGGTTAAAATATGACACCCATGGTGCGCCAAAAATAAATTCTTTGCAAAAAATTCTTTTCTTTTCTTATACAGTATTGTTAAATTGTAGTCTCTGATCACGGAAAACTAAAATATAATATTGTATGTGACATACTTTAGCCATGATGGAGCTGAGCAGTTACATTCACGGCAGTTGTCGTGAATGTAATTTTTCACAATTATTTTGATGTTTCTCATTCATTCCTTAGTTTTTTTGCTGTAATATTATTCAGAAGTGTGTAATTTGTGGAATTTATATAGTTCAATATATGGAACATTGCTATGCTCAAAATTATGGAGCTCATATATGTTACATGTATATTATATTCTATGGTCAGTGTTTTTGCTGTTATTACACTATACTGTATACACATGTTGTATATACCTGTGTGTTCACCATAACGAACCACTAAGTTGGTATGGTTAGTCCAAACAACAAGAGTGGCTGCTCCACACACACCAGCCAGCAGACACCACTCAGCAACATTCCTCCTCCCAGCATACTGTTATTGTTGTTATTACACTATATACACACATTATATATAAGTATCTACATGTTTTGTTCACCATAACTGTACAACTAAGCTGGTATGGTTATGGTGTCTAAACAGCGCAGTGGCCACCCTACACAGCATGACTTAGTCACACACCAGCAGGTAAAGGATAATATTCAGAGGTTGAAAATGGGAAATAGATTCACGGAAAACGAAAAGGAAATGTGGAAACATTAAAACGAAAAGTTCCAAAGTTGTTTTTGTACAAAATGAAATCTTTCAGGGAACCAGATACAATAAGAATTGCAGAGAACAAACATACAGCACATAGAGGTGTCTAGAGATGAAGTGGGAAAAAATGCTCAAGGAGCTAAATAGAACAAAGCAGTTGGTCCAGATGGAGTTTCGCCATGGGTTCTGAGAGAATGTGCACCGAGCTCAGCATTCCTCTTCAACTGATTTTCAGGCATCCCTGTTTACAGGAGTTGTAGCTGATGTGTGGAAAAGGCTAACATAGTTCCAATCTACAAAAGTGGAAGCAGGAAGACCCCCTTAACTATAGACCGGTATCATTGACAAGTGTAATAGTCAAAATATTGGAAAAAATAATTAAAACTAAATGGGTAGAACACCTGGAGAGAAATGATATAATATCAGACAGACACAGTATGGTTTTCGATCGGAAGATCCTGTGTATCGAATTTACTCAGTTTCTATGACCGAGCACAGAGATATTACAGGAAAGAGATGGTTGGGTTGACTGCATCTATCTGGACCTAAAAAAGGCTTTTCGACAGAGTTCCACATAAGAGGTTGTTCTGGAAACTGGAAAATATTGGAGGGTGACAGGTAAGCTTCTAACATGGATGAAAAATTTTCTGACTGATAGAAAATGAGGGCAGTGATCAGAGGCAATGTATCGGACTGAGAAATGTCACAAGTGGAGTACCACAGGGTTCAGTTCTTGCACCAGTGATGTTTATTGTCTACATAAATGATCTACCAGTTTGTATACAGAATTATATGAACATGTTTGCTGATGATGCTAAGATAATAGGAAGGATAAGAAACTTAGATGATTGTCATGCCCTTCAAGATGACCTGGACAAAATAAGTATATGGAGCACACTTGGCAAATGGAATTTAATGTTAATAAATGCCATGTTATGGAATGTGGAATAGGAGAACATAGACCCCACACAACCTATATATTATGTGAGAAATCTTTAAAGAATTCTGATAAAGAAAGAGATCTAGGGGTGGTTCTAGATAGAAAACTATCACCTGAGGACCACATAAAGAATATTGTGCGAGGAGCCTATGCCACGCTTTCTAACTTCAGAATTGCTTTTAATACATGGATGGCGATATACTAAAGAAATTGTTCACGACTTTTGTTAGGCCAAAGCTAGAATATGCAGCGCGTTGTGTGGTGCCCATATCTTAAGAAGCACATCAACAAACTGGAAAAGGTGCAAAGACATGCTACTAAGTGGCTCCCAGAACTGAAGGGCAAGAGCTACGAGGAGAGGTTAGAGGCATTAAATATGCCAAAACTAGAAGACAGAAGAAAAGAGGTGATATGATCACTACATACAAAATAGTAACGGAATTGATAAAATCGATAGGGAAGATTTCTGAGACCTGGAACTTTAAGAACAAGAGGTCATAGATATAAACTAGCTAAACACAGATGCCGAAGAAATATAAGAAAATTCACTTTCGCAAACAGAGTGGTAGACGGTTTGAACAAGTTAGGGGAGAAGGTGGTGGAGGCCAAGACCGTCAGTAGTTTTCAAAGCGTTATATGACAAAGAGTGCTGGGAAGACGGGACACCACGAGCGTAGCTCTCATCCTGTAACTACACTTAGGTAATTACCACTACTACCACACCACAACTAGTACACCACTACTAG
>WNGS01165503.1:19247618-19260410 GCA_020271785.1 Procambarus virginalis | reverse complement strand
AGACGCTCCCCGCATGTGAACTGCCAGGAGAGCCAAACCCCGAGAACTCTGCAGACGAGTCACCCGAAGCGACCAGCGGCAAAGAGCCAGGACCGCATCGAACCACCGGGAAGCATGCCAATAAGCGTCCCAGAGTCCAGGGACACCATCCAAGCACCCGGCTCCAACAGGAGCGGAAGCTGTGACAGCGTAGTCATCTGAAAGGAAGAGCATGAACTCAGGGGTTCAGACGGGACAAGTCCAGAATGAACCACAGGTCCGCGCAGTCCTGTTTCGGGACCGGAAACAGATGGAAACTCATCTGAGGGACTTCGTCGTTTAGACCACGCCCAAGCGAATCCACTCCAAGATGACCTGACAGAGTGCAGGGGAAGAGGTCTGCCCCACCAGCCCTGAACTCCCTGAAGGGGGGGGCAACGCAACGCCACCAACGAAACGATCTGAAACGCCCACGAATCGTGGGACCAGGCTTGAGTGAACAGCACAAGCCTCCCCCCCATCGCCCCGTCAATGGGGCAAACCACGAAAGGGCCGGCACCCCTTACAAGACCCAGAACCTCGCACAGAGCGAACACCGCGCCGACCGGACGAAGGCGGGTCCGAAGGAGGAGCCGAAACCGAACCCAACACCAGTGACCTACCGTGACAAGAGGAACCCCGAGCCTTGGCATGACCCTTCTGGAAAGGCCCACCATGGGACCCCCGGTTACCAGCAAGTCCGACATAGGATGGGAAGAAATCGAAGCAGCCTGAATATACTGCACAACGGCTGAAGCCTCAAACAGGAGAGGACAAAAGGGCGAAGACATCCTAAAAGCCAAGGCCCAAACGGATTCCACAGAGGAGGCAAGCACCGCCTGCTGACATGCGAGCCAGAAAGCATAAAACAGCGCAACCGCATCCCGCAAGATCGGCGCAAAAAGCTTCAGCAAGGCAGCCAACGAACGAGCCGCCAAGGCCAAGGCGCCAGAACCAGGAACAGCCCCAAGTGCCCCCACATCCTCCGTGAGCCAGTCTGAAGACAGCTCGAGGTGGGAAAAGAAACGCAAGGCCGAAGCCAAAAGGCCCCGGGCACGCAAGTCTTCAGCCACCAGCGCCGCCGAAAGGGAGGGAACCTGCACATGGAGCTGAACGACACCAACATCCCGGGAAAGGGCAGGAGCAAACAAGCACTCATTGAGGTGCTCTAGGTCACCCCCCAGGAAAACCTGCAGCACTGTCGAAGCCTCCCACCACTCAAGCATGCGGGAATGGCAGGAGGAGTGCCAGGCCTCCAAGGTAAAGACAGGAATGTCCGCCAGCCAGGACGACTCCGGAACCTCGTAACGGAGCCAGAAAAGGAACGAAGTCTCAAACCTGAAAGCTGAGGGATCCATTGCCGAGGCTTAATCCGGGTCACGCAGGAGGTTTTCCGCAAGGGCTGCCCGCACTGCAGCAGGCTGGATGTGATGAGCCGAAAACCTCCGGAAAGACGGAACCGAAGCACCCGGGGGAACACGAACCGAACCAGGGAAGGAGCAGATACCAAGTCCAACTCGTACGCAGAGGGGGGAAAAGAAAACCCCACTCCTTGTAACAGTAAGCCCCACTCAGAGGGCAGAAAAACCCAGGCGGGGTCCAGTGGGGCTAAAGGCTCCCCAAGTCAGCCCCTCCCCCAGCCCCAAGGTCCTCCTCCACAGGACCCAGGGCCCAAGTCCTCCCCCCAAGCACCGACCTCACCAGCACAGCCGGTGAAGCCTGACAGAAGGGGGCCCACTGGTCAGACCCAGAGGCTTCGGCCAGGGAAGTAGACTCGAATGCCTCCGTCGCCACACCGGAAGGGGCATCCCCCGAGGCTGCCAGAGTCTCAAGACCAACTAACCCCTGCTCCGACTCCGAAACCTCAGAAGTTTTGGGGCCGGAAGCAGGGGAGGGGGACCAGAACAAACAATAGGAGGGGAAGGACGAGGAGGTGCAGACTGAACCAGGGTCAAGACGACCCCCACCCCCAAGTCCGGGTCCCTATAAGCAAAACAGGGCAGCCGCAGGGCATCCGGGTGAGCAACCAACAGAGCGCGTTGCAACAAACGAAACTTAGAATGCAACGTCTGCGCAGCCTGTACCGGAAGAAGATCATTCGCAGATTGGGTAAATTGGGTCACAAGCAAGCAGCAAAACTCACAGGACTCAGGGTCGAAAGTGTCACCGACCCAACAGGCAGCGTGACGGAGGCAAAAACCATAAGGGTCGCTCTGAGACAAGGGGACCGAACAACCCTCAAACTCACATGAAGCGAGGGGGGATTCCGAGGTTGCATCCATCAGACCCACGCATCCCCTAGGGGATTCCCAAGGTCCTGAGCGTTTACTATAAGAGGACTCTTGCTCAGTAAACCCAGGCAAGGTACTGCTAACCGGCGCCCAAAACTACCAAACAAACTGTCTATAGCTGAACTCCCAGGGATGTGTATGCTCACAAGGACCTAGCAGGGGGCACCACCAAGTATCAGGATGAGGTCAAACACCAGTGGCAAGTAGGGCAGAACCCCCTACCAAGGCAAAAAGAAAAAAGAAAAACAAAACCCTGCAAGAGGACAACATACCCCAAGGAACAGAGTCGGCCGCTGTGATTGGTGACAACAAGCTGCACAGCACCCTATGCCCCTTACCAGTGCAAAACTGCCTCCTACCCTAAGGTAAACTAGGAAGACAAAACACCAAAGTACACAAAGGGTGGCCGAAAAACCGAGCAGTTAAACGGACCCACAGAGGCAGATCCCACGGAACCTGTGAAAGGTAACCCCAAACTCCAAGGGCAGTACTTACAGGGCACCGAGGAAAGGGAACCCACCACGCATGCAGCCCGAGTACTGAAGATTAACTCCTGGCTCTCGCACCCCTGGAGAACAGCCGCCACACACAAGGCACAGCGCCGTAAAAGTCTGGAGCCAGAGCACACAACCGCTGCCTATAGCATCAGCCTCAAGAACTGGGGTGTGGATCGCCAGCGCGATAGGTCTGGGGCTCCCCCTTCCCAGGGAGGGGGGAGCTGCGCAGACGGCGGTGCGGCAACGGGTGATGTCACACTAGTTTGCTCATTTTTGTTTGGGGAGTTCTATCCACTTGTTTGGCTTTTGGTAGCAATATTTTCACCAGAATAGGGGTTTGTTTTGGGATGCTTACCTTTTTGGATGCCTGACACGGTCAATGGTAGACATAGAATGCTTCCAACCACACGGGGGCTTCTATAGGCCACTGCTCCCCTTGCCTCTCTGAAGGGGGCCAGGTTCTGGCCATGGCCCCCGGTAGGCCCAAAGAACTCCATACACATGACTGATGCCAAAGTCTGACATTAGCATATCAGCCTAGATAGTTCCGGGGAGCTGTAGGGGCTCCCCCAGAAAAAAAAAACAAAAAAACACAATTAAATGTAGAGGGATGCCTGTCCTGCATCCGATACAATAACAACACTGTCGTCGGAAGGCGTCGAGAATTTGCAAGAACCCGTGGAAACGCTAGGAAGTACCACATTGTTTTCTTAATAATTGAGTGAAAGCTCATCAATCGAGACAAATTTTCTGCGAGTAGCTCACTAGTTACCTGAAATGCTTGTAGATGGGGCTGCTTGTCACAGAAGGTTCCTCTGTATACTTAAGCTGTGTACATGCTCCCCTTGTAGTAGGCTGTTGATGTGCCTTGTAGTTGCTTTCCCTAGTGTGGGGTATCTCTGAACACGCAGTGGTGTTCTGTTTTAAATGAATGCAATATCCGTAGTACTAGCAAATGTCTTGTGTTAGAAAAACCTCTTGAATTTGTATTGGGAGTGGGGAATATTGTGATTAACATAACTATTTTAAGTTCCCAGATGAGTGGGACAGTATTTAAAGCCCTTTTCAAGAGAAATCTATGTTTTATGAAATTATCACACTAATGTTAATAGTCCTCTGTAAAGTAACTGTAAATCCCAGAAATAATCCTTGTAGAGTAACTTTGAGCACATTAAATAATGCCCATTTGTAAGAAATAGACAAAGGTGTGATTATTGTCCCAAACTAGGCTAAGATAACTTCATCTTTATTTCATCATTATTTATTGATCATTCATTTCCTCCTATTATTTCTAAGAAGTAAGGACTTGTTTCGATAGTCTGTAATCTAGGATGCGGCTGAGATGCGCATGTCCTTGCAGAGCTCTTGTGCATCTGTTTGGCTCAAGTGTTTTCCATCCTCAGTGGTTTCATTCCCTGACTAAGTGGCCATCAGGACGCTTGCATTTGGAACCTGGACTTTATGTAGAGTCTCATGTCTTCTTTTCAGTTTGGCTGCTGCTCCTGGTTCTTCTAAGCTAGGACCATTTGCTGGCAGATGTTTTTTCCTTGGTGACTTGGCTGTGGTTCCAGCTCTATTTCTGGGTCTTAGTCATTGCCATGTGTGGATTCACTGGTGGGATTTTGGCTTCCCAGTACTGCTCTTCCCTTTCTTCAGGGGTTCCTGGCTTTTGCTGTCCTCTGCCCCTGGAGTGTCTCACTTAGTTTTCCTTCCTGCTGAGATGGCAACAGGGAGCCACTGAGTGGCCCCAGCCTGAAAACCAGCATTGAATGTAATGAGTCCTTATGGGGAGTCCTCAGTTACTTCTATAGTAGCTTCATCGGCAGAGCCAGTAACTCCCAGTACAACCACCTGGTGATGGGGAAGTGAACTAGTGGATGAATGACCTAACAACATTGTGTCTTGCTTTCCAATTTGTTTAGTTTCACCCTTGCTATTGTATGTTTTGTCTCTGTACCTTTCTGGTAGCTGGTATCTCAGTGAGGGTGATCATGGATCCCCTGCTCTTTGGGATCTAAAGAGCTAAAACCTAAAGAGCCCCTGAGAGAGCTAAAACTCTCTCAGGAGCTAAAACCTAGCCCCTGAGAGAGGGACTAGGTTTTAGCCTCTGGTAGGCTTTTAAGGACTTGCAAAGGCCTGTAGCAATTTGATATGGGAGCAGTGTATCCAGTGGGACTAGTAACAGGAAGCCACCAAGGACCCAACATAAAAAGGCATTTCATTACATTCAATGCTGGTTTTTTATCATGTTAATTTTTCATTAAAGTTTCTTCCATGTCTCCCTTATTACTAACATTTGTGTTGATTGTTGCAGCAAGTAGTCACACAGGAGACATAAGTGGTCCAATAGTAGAAGCAAGTGGTCCAACGGTAGAAGCAACTGGTCCTGCAGTAAATGTCAGTATTGATGAGTACCCAGGTGTGAGAGGTGTCACCACAGCCAGGGACGCCATGAGGAACCTCAGTGAAGAAGACAAGAACAAAATTGCTGCGCAGGTTTGTTGCTTTCTGTTAATTGTTATTGTTTTAGACAAGGTGTTTACAGTAATGAAGCAAGAAAGGTAGTGACTCCCTGCCACCACCTTGTGGCCTCCCTCCCTGCCACCCCCTTGTGGCCTCCCTCCCTGCCACCCCCTTGTGGCCTTCCTCCCTGCCACCCCCTTGTGGCCTCCCTCCCTGCCACCCCCTTGTGGCCTCCCTCCCTGCCACCACCTTGTGGCCTCCCTCCCTGCCACCACCTTGTGGCCTCCCTCCCTGCCACCACCTTGTGGCCTCCCTCCCTGCCACCCCTTGTGGCCTCCCTCCCTGCCACCCCCTTGTGGCCTCCCTCCCTGCCACCCCCTTGTGGCCTCCCTCCCTGCCACCACCTTGTGGCCTCCCTCCCTGCCACCACCTTGTGGCCTCCCTCCCTGCCACCACCTTGTGGCCTCCCTCCCTGCCACCCCCTTGTGGCCTCCCTCCCTGCCACCCCCTTGTGGCCTCCCTCCCTGCCACCCCCTTGTGGCCTCCCTCCCTGCCACCCCCTTGTGGCCTCCCTCCCTGCCACCACCTTGTGGCCTCCCTCCCTGCCACCCCCTTGTGGCCTTCCTCCCTGCCACCACCTGGCTGCCTCCCTCTCTGCCACCACCTGGCTGCCTCCCTCCCTGCCACCACCTGGCTGCCTCCCTCCCTGCCACCACCTGGCTGCCTCCCTCCCTGCCACCACCTGGCTGCCTCCCTCCCTGCCACCACCTGGCTGCCTCCCTCCCTGCCACCACCTGGCTGCCTCCCTCCCTGTTACCATCTGCCTGCTCTGATGTGATACACTTGCTTCTTATAATATAATCAGTATGTGTTATTTCCATTTTAATAGGTTGAAAACTTCCGCTTGGAGAAGGTGAAGTTTGACCAGGAAGTTGCTAAATGGGATGACACTGGCAATGACGTAATTGCCTTAGCAAAATATATGTGTAGGATCATGATGGAGATGACTGACTTTACAAGGTCAGTGAGCTTCTTAATAAAGGAATATGAATGGCGTTTATAATATTTTAGAAATGTCAATGTCATGGAAATAATATTAAAGATTAAATACTAATTAAATTTAACACCATAACATTCCCTTCCATTTTATAACACTGTAAAATAATGTCTTACCTATTTTAATTTCAGAGGTCGTGGTCCCCTGAAAACTACCATGGATGTTATTCATGCCGCAAAGAAAATATCTGAAGCAGGAACCAAGCTGGATAAGCTGTCTAAACAGATTGCTGATCAGTGTCCAGAGTCAAGAACTAAGGATGACATGCTTGCTTATCTGGACCGTATTGCTCTATATTGCCACCAGATGAACATCACCTCCAAGGTCAAGGCAGATGTGCAAAATATCTCGGGTGAACTCATTGTATCTGGGGTACGTAATGAATATCTCGGGTGAGCTCATTGTATCTGGGGTACGTAATGAATATCTCGGGTGAGCTCATTGTATCTGGGGTACGTAATGAATATCTCGGGTGAGCTCATTGTATCTGGGGTACGTAATGAATATCTCGGGTGAACTCATTGTATCTGGGGTACGTAATGAATATCTCGGGTGAGCTCATTGTATCTGGGGTACGTAATGAATATCTCGGGTGAACTCATTGTATCTGGGGTATGTAATGAATATCTCGGGTGAGCTCATTGTATCTGGGGTACGTAATGAATATCTCAGTGAAGCAGTGAATGTGAGAGGAGGGAGGTGGGCAGTGAATGTGAGAGGAGGGAGGTGGGCAGTGAATGTGAGAGGAGGGAGGTGGGCAGTGAATGTGAGAGGAGGGAGGTGGGCAGTGAATGTGAGAGGAGGGAGGTGGGCAGTGAATGTGAGAGGAGGGAGGTGGGCAGTGAATGTGAGAGGAGGGAGGTGGGCAGTGAATGTGAGAGGAGGGAGGCGGGCAGTGAATGTGAGAGGAGGGAGGCGGGCAGTGAATGTGAGAGGAGGGAGGCGGGCAGTGAATGTGAGAGGAGGGAGGCGGGCAGTGAATGTGAGAGGAGGGAGGCGGGCAGTGAATGTGAGAGGAGGGAGGCGGGCAGTGAATGTGAGAGGAGGGAGGCGGGCAGTGAATGTGAGAGGAGGGAGGCGGGCAGTGAATGTGAGAGGAGGGAGGCGGGCAGTGAATGTGAGAGGAGGGAGGCGGGCAGTGAATGTGAGAGGAGGGAGGCGGGCAGTGAATGTGAGAGGAGGGAGGCGGGCAGTGAATGTGAGAGGAGGGAGGCGGGCAGTGAATGTGAGAGGAGGGAGGCGGGCAGTGAATGTGAGAGGAGGGAGGCGGGCAGTGAATGTGAGAGGAGGGAGGGAGGCGGGCAGTGAATGTGAGAGGAGGGAGGGAGGCGGGCAGTGAATGTGAGAGGAGGGAGGGAGGCGGGCAGTGAATGTGAGAGGAGGGAGGGAGGCGGGCAGTGAATGTGAGAGGAGGGAGGCGGGCAGTGAATGTGAGAGGAGGGAGGCGGGCAGTGAATGTGAGAGGAGGGAGGCGGGCAGTGAATGTGAGAGGAGGGAGGCGGGCAGTGAATGTGAGAGGAGGGAGGCGGGCAGTGAATGTGAGAGGAGGGAGGTGGGCAGTGAATGTGAGAGGAGGGAGGCGGGCAGTGAATGTGAGAGTAGAGGGAGGTCGGCAACACGACATCAAAGAATTCTAAAAGGATGCTATACTTATGACAAGTGAATATATATTTGAATGAATAAATGGTACTGCAAAGGTGTTAGGAACACACACAGATAAGGTAAATCAATGCAGGACATTTGGAGACTTTAAGAAATATATTTGAATTTATTAAGTAAAGTAACAATTATAACAAAAATGACACTGAAATGTATTTACTCATATAGAAAGGTCAGTAAGCCAATCGGTGACTTTTGGTATCTCAAGCTGGAGAAGAGATCCTCCATGTACAAGGTTATCTGCCCCAGGACAGACCCTCAGCTCTCATGTTCCATCCTGTGCCCAAGTCTATCTCTACCTGTGTGATTAATACACAAGTGTCTATGTGCTAACATCTACGGGATGCGGTGTAAATTTACAATAGTGAATGTAATTGGCTATGATCATCAGAAATTGAAATTGAAATTGAAATTGAAATAAGTTTATTGATGTAAAATACACACAAAGGGATGAGGTAGCTCAAGCTATTCTCACCCCGTTCAGTACATCGTGTTAATACATACATATACACACATCACAAACAATAATCATATTACCAAACATTCTGAGAGATAAACATATACATTTCCTCCTTCACGAGAAGTATGATATCAGACGTACACAAATACTTTTATGACCTAGGTATACTGTATAGACAATTTGCAAGAGACATGCAGATAATTCAACAAAATATTACAGTCTTGGTGCAAAATTCTTATATCTCTCAAGAATTTCATCAACCTTTCCGTTGTGACACATCCAGGCTATTTGTTCAGGAACAGTCCTTATCTCAGTGTTTCTATATACATTAATCAACGGACAATCAAGAACATAATGGGCAAGGGTGTGAGACCTTAACATACCACATAGTTTACACTTGGTGTCATTATCATGAACACCTATCCCATATTCCCAGTAATATTTGTACCCAAGCCTGAGCCGCATGTACACAGAGTCACTCCAAGCATTTCTCCTTTTACCATAAGTGAAATGGGTGTTTTGACTCACATACATGTAGTGTTGCATGGTTTGACTTCTCTCATACATTAGATCTCTCCTCTCCGCTCCTGCCTGTGCCTGAATATTTCTGATTTTGCTGCGAATTTGTCTCATTGTGAATTCACATTCAATGTCAACTTGTGGTTTTGAAGTGGCACGTTTGGCCAAGTCATCCGCCACCTCGTTGAGCACTATTCCAACATGAGATGGAATCCACATGAATTTCACACTATGTCCTTTCAGCTGTATCTCAGTTATTCTTCTCTTACAATCCTCAACTATGGAGACGAAGACTGGGTTTCGACTGTTTAAGGACTCAAGTGCTCCTCGGCTATCGACAAATACAAAAACATTTTTGTTGTCATGACGTACTTCCTCCAAACATGCCAGAATGGCCTGCAGTTCAGCTTGTGTGGATGATATATAATTACTAAGCCGGAGTTCAATTATCCTGTCCACAGTCCCAAACTCCGTATAATCCCTTATTAGGACACCACACCCTGCCCTGCCATCCTCCGCCACCGACCCGTCACAATATACATGTAAACTGTTGTCTCTTGGTAACCGAGATATCATGCTTCCATACAAACACCGTAATTGTCCCGGTTCATGATGAATCTTTTTCACCTTGAGGGGTGCAATTTCGACGTCTATTTTCTGTACTTTCCATGGAGCAGACATATTACACTGTCGAGAGGGTTTACAGCAGTCAAGTACATCGTATTCCCTGAGGTCATGAGCTAATCCCCTCGTGTAGCGTGTCTCCCTCAGTTTCCTGGAAGTGTGTACGTCACTCAGACAGGTCTGAACGCTCTCAAACAGCTTATCCCCTCCTTTTCTCCGCATGAAACGAATAGATACTCTAGTGTTAATGTCACGGACTCTATCACACACACTCTGTAAATTTAATTCCATTCTCATTATTTCAATCATTGCATTTCTTTGACATCCAAGAATAATCCTCATAGCCTCGTTCTGTATCAGCTCTATTTTTTTGAGTCTGCCTTGGCCTCATCAGAAATTGGATGAAATGACTCCTCTGCTCCACACACAGTCTTAACTTTAAATATAACCTTACATGTTATTTTTAATGACCTATTGAGATCAGGCAGACTAACAGGGTACCATTGATTTCACATTGGTGAATTAAGCTAAAGGTGTTAATCAGTTTTAACAAAGGACTCTCATGTTTCAGATTTAGTCATCAATGTTGCTGTCTTTATATAGTACAGAGGGGTACCTCAGCTTAGGAATTTAATCCGTTCCCAGAGACGGCTCGTAACCCAAAAATTCGTAAACTGAAGTGAATTTTCCCATAGAAATAATGGAAAATTAATTAATCCATTCCAGATTCCCCAAAAAATTAACTTCAAAGTAAATTTTATACCTATTCGCCCAAATCTTCAGTACGAATGTATGTACAAGTTATTACTTGCCTTTACTGATGACTCCTGTTGGCGTATGGAAGACGGTGAGGAAGGGAGGGAGGAGGAGAGGTGTTATGGTTTGGAAGGGGAGTCCCCTTCCATTATAACATCAGGCAGTGATGACTTTTCTGGGTACACTCTCTGGCACGTTTTGCCTGCATACCACAAGGACCTGCTTGTGGCTCACTGCTTGCTTGTCTTACTAAGAATCTGTCTAAAGACACTTGTTTTCCCTACATTTTAACACTTGTCTGTAGTAAGACATCACATTGTCATTTAAAAGGTCAATGCAACGGCCTGCTACAGCTTTATCTGTGCGAGTTTTTTCAACAAAACTTTGCAGTTCTTCCCATACTCATAGGTATAGCATACTATTCAAAACTGGCGCGTGGTGTCGCGGGTACGAAATGGATGCCCGAGGACTCCAGTGATTCTCCGCCATTTTGAAAAAAATTCCCAGCATGCCCCAAAGCCGTGGGGACTCTCAGTTTCAAGGAAGCAACCATGTCTGACACATCGTCTACAAGCTATGGTCCAGGAAAATGACTCTTGGAGGAAGAAATACACGACATATTACACACAGAAATCACAATAGCATGATGCATCAAATGAACAAATCCACAAGGACTGTGATGAGGATTCGACCTACGTCCGGGAGCATCATACCTGGTTGATACCTGGTTGATGGGGTTCTGGGAGTTCTTCTACTCCCCAAGCCCGGCCCGAGGCCAGGCTCGACTTGTGAGAGCTTGGTCCACCAGGCTGTGCTTGGAGCGGCCCGCAGGGCCACATACCCACCACAGCCCGGCTGATCCGGTACTTCTCTTAGAAAACAGTACAGTTTTCTCTTGAAGATGTCCACGGTTGTTCCGGCAATATTTCTTATAGTCGCTGGGAGGATGTTGAACAACCGCGGACCTCTGATGTGTATACAGTGTTCTCTGATTGTGCCTATGGCACCTCTGCCCTTCACTGGATCAATCTTGCATTTTCTTCCATATCGTTCACTCCAGTACGTTGTTATTTTACTGTGCAGATTTGGGACCTGGCCCTCCAGTATTTTCCATGTGTATATTATTTGGTATCTCTCTCGTCTCCTTTCTAGAGAGGACATTTGGAGAGCTTTGAGACGATCCCAATAATTTAGGTGCTTTTCTTGTCTATGCGTGCCGTATATGTTCTCTGTATTCCCTCTATTTCAGCAATCTCTCCTGCTCTGAAGGGGGAAGTAAGTACTGAGCAGTACTCGAGACGGGACAACACAAGTGACTTGAAGAGTACAACCATTGTGATGGGATCCCTGGATTTGAAAGTTCTCGTAATCCATCCAATCATTTTTCTGGCTGATGCAATATTTGCTTGGTTATGCTCCCTAAATGTTAGATCGTCTGACATCATTATTCCCAATCCTTGACATGCTGTTTTTCTACTATGGGAAGGTTCGATTGTGTTTTGTACCCTGTATTATGTTTCAGATCCTCATTTTTGCCGTACCTGAGTACCTGAAATTTATCACTGTTAAACATCATCAGTCGATTAAGCTCAGTTGATTAAGGCAGCGTCTGGGATGCTCCCGGACGTAGGTTCGAATCCTTTTCACTGCCCTTGTGGATTTGTTCACGTGACATATTGTATGATGATGGACCGATGGATGATGATGTAGACTACAGTCCAGAAAAAGAACGAACAAAGAGGGCTGACATGAGTGAGGGAGAGAATGAGGTGGAAGATGTTGCGATTGCATACAGTACACATGCCTCACCCGGCCTGCCTCGCCGCCCTGGGTCAACACTGCTAGAGTCACCACCACCATGTGTAATTACCAAGTGTAGTTACAGGATGAGAGCTACGCTCGTGGTGTCCCGTCTACCCAGCACTCTTTGTCATATAACGCTTTAAGCTACTGACGGTTTTGGACTCCACCACCTTCTCACTTAATTGTTCCAACCGTCTACCACTCTGTTTGCGAAAGTGAATTTTCTTATTTCTTCTGCATCTTTGTTTAGTTAGTTTAAATCTATGACCTCTTGTTCTTGAAGTTCCAGGTCTCAGGAAATCTTCCCTATCAATTTATCAAATTCCTGTTATTATTTTGTACATAGTGATCATATCACCTCTTTTTCTTCTGTCTTTTAGTTTTGGCATATTTAATGCCTCTAACCTCTCCTCGTAGCTCTTGCACTTCAGTTCTGGGAGCCACTTAGTAGCATGTCTTTGCACCTTTTCAAGTTTGTTGATGTGCTTCTTAAGATATGGGCACCACACAACCGCTGCATACTCTAGCTTTGGCCTAACAAAAGTCGTGAACAATTTCTTTAGTATTTCGCCATCCATGTATTTAAAAACAATTCTGAAGTTAGAAAGCGTGGCATAGGCTCCTCGCACAATGTTCTTTGTGGTC
>WNGS01165503.1:19199304-19247578 GCA_020271785.1 Procambarus virginalis | reverse complement strand
TTAGATCGTCTGACATCATTATTCCCAAATCCTTGACATGCTGTTTTTCTACTATGGGAAGGTTCGATTGTGTTTTGTACCCTGTATTATGTTTCAGATCCTCATTTTTGCCGTACCTGAGTACCTGAAATTTATCACTGTTAAACATCATCAGTCGATTAAGCTCAGTTGATTAAGGCAGCGTCTGGGATGCTCCCGGACGTAGGTTCGAATCCTTTTCACTGCCCTTGTGGATTTGTTCACGTGACATATTGTATGATGATGGACCGATGGATGATGATGTAGACTACAGTCCAGAAAAAGAACGAACAAAGAGGGCTGACATGAGTGAGGGAGAGAATGAGGTGGAAGATGTTGCGATTGCATACAGTACACATGCCTCACCCGGCCTGCCTCGCCGCCCTGGGTCAACACTGCTAGAGTCACCACCACCATGTGTAATTACCTAAGTGTAGTTACAGGATGAGAGCTACGCTCGTGGTGTCCCGTCTACCCAGCACTCTTTGTCATATAACGCTTTAAAGCTACTGACGGTTTTGGACTCCACCACCTTCTCACTTAATTTGTTCCAACCGTCTACCACTCTGTTTGCGAAAGTGAATTTTCTTATTTCTTCTGCATCTTTGTTTAGTTAGTTTAAATCTATGACCTCTTGTTCTTGAAGTTCCAGGTCTCAGGAAATCTTCCCTATCAATTTATCAAATTCCTGTTATTATTTTGTACATAGTGATCATATCACCTCTTTTTCTTCTGTCTTTTAGTTTTGGCATATTTAATGCCTCTAACCTCTCCTCGTAGCTCTTGCACTTCAGTTCTGGGAGCCACTTAGTAGCATGTCTTTGCACCTTTTCAAGTTTGTTGATGTGCTTCTTAAGATATGGGCACCACACAACCGCTGCATACTCTAGCTTTGGCCTAACAAAAGTCGTGAACAATTTCTTTAGTATTTCGCCATCCATGTATTTAAAAACAATTCTGAAGTTAGAAAGCGTGGCATAGGCTCCTCGCACAATGTTCTTTGTGGTCCTCAAGTGATAGTTTTCTATCTAGAACCACCCCTAGATCTCTTTCTTTATCAGAATTCTTTAAAGATTTCTCACATAATTTATAGGTTGTGTAGGGTCTATGTTCTCCTCTTCCACATTCCATAACATGGCATTTATTCATATTAAATTCCATTTGCCAAGTGGTGCTCTATATACAGTACTTATTTTATCCAGGTCTTTTTGAAGGGCATGATAATCATCTAAGTTTCTTATCCTTCTTCTTATCTTAGCATCATTAGCAAACATGTTCATATGTTTCTGTATACCAACTGGTAGATCATTTATGTAGACAATGAACGTCACCGGTGCAAAAACTGAACCCTGTGGTACTCCAATAGTAACATTTCTCCAGTCCAATACATTGCCTCTGATAACTGCCCTCATTTTTCTATTGGTCAGAAAAATTTTCATCCATGTTAGAAGCTTACCTGTCACCCCTCCAATATTTTCCAGTTTCCAGAACAACCTCTTATGTGGAACTCTGTTAAAAGCCTTTTTTAGGTCCAGATAAATGCAGTCAACCCAACCATCTCTTTCCTGTAAAATCTCTGTGGCGTGATCATAGAAACTGAGTAAATTCGATACACAGGATCTTCCAGATAAAAAACCACACTGTCTGTCTGATATTATATCATTTCTCTCCAGGTGTTCTACCCATTTAGTTTTTATTATTTTTTCCAATACTTTCACTATTACACTTGTCAATATATAGGTCTGTAATTGAGGGGGTCTTCCCTGCTGCCACTTTTGTAGATTGGAACTATGTTAGCCTGTTTCCACACGTCTGCTACGATTCCTGTACACAGGGATGCCTGAAAGATCAGGTGAAGTGGAATGCTGAGTTCAGATGCACATTCTCTCAGAACCCATGGTGAAACTCCATCTGGACCAACTGCTTTGTTCTTACTCAACTCCTTTAGCATATTTTCCACTTCATCTCTAGACACCTCTATACGCTCTATGTTGTTCTCTGGAATTCTTATTGTCTGGTTCTCTGAGGATCTCATTTTGTACAAGCACACTTTGGAAATTTTTGTTTAATGTTTCACACATTTCCTTTTCATTTTCCGTGTATCTGTCCCCCATTTTCAACCTCTGAATATTATCCTTTACCTGCAGCTTACTTTTAATGAATTTATAGAAAAGGCCTGGATCTGATTTACATTTGTCTGCTATACCGTTCTCAAAGTTCTTCTCTGCCTCTCTCCTTACTGACGTGTAGTTGTTTCTTGCATCTTTGTATCGCTGGTATGTTTGGGGGTTTGGCCTCTTCCTATAATGATTCCATGTTTGTGTCTTTTGATCTCTGGCCCTCTCGCAATTTCTGATGAACCAACTCTGTTTCCTAGGTCTGCATCTCTGTTTTGGTATGAATGTTTGTGTGCCTTCATCATATATTGTGCAAAATTTGGCATACATCTCATTTACTTCCATGCCTAGCAACAAGTCTATCCAATTATACCCAAGAAAAAAATTTCTAAGTTCCCCATAGCATCCTCTCTTGAAATTGAGTTTAACAACTGTTTCACTGTCCCCATTCTCTACTAGATTATATTGCATAGCATATTTAATGTCCAAGAGGACTTGATCACTCTTTCCCAAGGGAAGAAGGTACTGGATGTCAAATACCTCCTCTTCTTTCCTGGTGAATACTAGATCCAGTACTGACGGAACATCCCCTTCCCTCATTCTTGTGGCCTGCTTGACGTGTTGATACATGAATGTCTCCAAGACGAGGTTTACAAATCTGCCTGTCCAAATGTCCTCTGTTCTTGCCTCGTAGGCCTCCCAGTCTATTGCCTTAAAGTTAAAATCCCCCAGTACCAACAATTGGGATTTATCTTTGTCAGCTCTTACCATAATCTCTCTCATGACCATTATGAGGCTCTCTCGTTTGTCATCCAGTTCTTCCTTTGTCCATGTGTTGCTTGCTGGTGGGCTGTAGGCATTTAAAATTATCAGCTTATCTTAATTCCAGAGTTGCAGTGCCATTATGTCATTATCTCGAGGGTTTTCAAACATTAATTCTCTTACCTTCAGGTGTTCTTTCACCAGCACAGCCACTCCTCCCCCTTCCTAGTTTTCCTGTCACGTCTCCAAACTGAGTAGCCCCTTGGGAATACGACCTCATTTAAAATACAGTATTTTCTTCAAGTTTCATCTCTGTTAATGCGTCAATATCTGGGACTTTGAGCTTGATTATATCCTTCAACTCCAATATTTTCAATCTCACTCCATCTATGTTGGTGTATACTATTTTCAGGAACATGTTCCCCTTCCCTTTGTTCTTTACACCTCCTTCCTTTAATGATTTTGTTGCTTTGTCTTTATGTACCATTTCACAAGCTTTCCAGTCCCTGACACTTTGTAGAAAAAAGAATTTCTTCTTTTCTATCCCCATTTAGATGTTTCACTTCAATGAGGTTCATTTTCAGCTTTTCTCTGTCCTCCTTTGAGAGGTGTTGTCTTATTGACCACAGTTTGCCATCTTTGTCACATTGCAATTTTCTGGCATTCCAAAGCAATTCTGTCATATACGTTACTCCATTAAACGTCACCCTTAAGGGGCGGTTCTTGTCTTTCTCATATTTACCTTTCCTTCTAAAATCACTGACATGCTCCTTTGAATTTAGGCCTTCTCCTAATCCTACTATTTTTTCTATGATTTTCATCTTTTCTGCTGCTCGGTCCACCCTAGATGAAATTTCCTTCTCTACATCCAAAAACTATTATGGACTTACTTCTATCTGCAGTGTTATGTACTAGTTTACTGTTGGTTACCAGTTCTTTCCTAATTGCTTGCCTAAGATCCGCTTCTTGTTTGTCATTTCTGATTTTGACTTCCAAACACATTTCCTTAATCGTCTTTCTCTTTTACAACTTGCGAATGTCTCTTTTATTTCTTCTTTATACTTTTCTACTTCTTTATTAGCCTCCTCTATTTGAGTTGCCAATGATGTTTCTCGTTGCATATCCTTGCCTAACTCCATGTTAGCCCTCAGGCTCCCTTGGAGTTGTTCACCATACGAGTCTATTTTCTTGTGTATTTCTTCAAATTCCCTACTCTTCACTTTCCATGCCTCATTATCCTTTTCCAGTTACTTGATGTGTGCCTCCTGCATTCATACCTTATCAGTCAAGCTGTTAATTGCCTTACCTTGCTGGAAAATACTTCCTTTTAAATTACAAAACTCAATCTTGAGACCTTCATTTTCTTGTTCTAATTTAATTACCTTTTCTTCATATTTCTTTAGCATGTCCTCAAGAATCACTAACCTGCCAAAAAAAACACCTTTCATTGCATCTTGTTGAGAGAAACCTGCAAAATATTCCTTTGATGGGGTACTGTCTTCCCCAATGGTGGCGGCCATCTTTGTTGACATTCTGCTGTTTTGAAAGCTCAACTTTTCTACCACAGATTTTTCATTCACTAACGCTTATTTCTTATCTTTTTAGTTTCTTGGTGTTTGGTTAATATGGTTCACTTGTTGTGTGGTCCACATGTGTGATCCAACTTGTCATATGAAGGAATTATTAATTGTAACTTATGATAGAATGGGAAAGTTTTCCACCGGTCTGTGAACTGTCCCAACATCGTTACCAAATCCGCACATTCCCCGTTTCGGCGAACCTTTGTTCGTCGAAACGGGTGAGTAAATCTGGCCTGAAAAGTGTGCGACCTAGCCGGAGAGTCGGGGTACATTTAATCGAAGTTGTACTGTACCTGGTTGTTAAACGATTAGGCGGCTTGTATTCCGGGAAATATTAAGATTGAGGACTTGCCCGAAATGCTATGCGTGTTAGTGGCTGTACATGAATGAAAGAACTATTGTGTATATATAAATAAATAAATACATAATAAATAAATAAATAAATGTAAGTTCAGGTAATTTTATTATATACAGGACTGTAATTTTCAACTGTATTAACAATCTATTATGCTATTTTGCTTTACTGTATAGTATTATTTCTTCCTTGATATAGATTTTCCCTCTTTTTTCAGTTGGATTCTGCCACGTCATTAATTCAAGCAGCCAAGAATCTGATGAATGCCGTGGTGTTGACAGTGAAGTGTTCGTATGTACTTCAACCAAGTATACCCGCCAGGGAACCATTGCTGTGAGTAACATTTTCTTATTTTGTATTATAATTTTTTTTTTTTTAGAAAATTTTTTTTTGCCAAATTAGTCAAAACTTGACCAAATGCCAAATGAGGCATTTGGCCTCATTCCCAAATGAGGCCTTGGGAATATGACCTAATTTAAAATATTTTCTTCAAATTTTGTCTGTTAATGTAACAATATCTGGGACTTTGAGCTGAATTATATCCTTAAACTCCAATATTTTTTATCTCACTCCATCTATTCGGTATATGCTACTGTATTTTCAGAACATGTTCCCCTTCTCTTTGTTCTTACACCCTTTCCTTTAATGATTTTGTTGCTTGTCTTTATGTACATTTCACAAGCTTTCCAGTCCCTGACACTTTGTAGAAAAAAGAATTCCTTTCTTCTTCATTTCCGTCCCCATTTAGACGTTTCACTTCAATGAGGTTCATTTTCAGCTTTTCTCCGTCCTCCTTTGAGAGGTGTTGTCTTATTGACCAGTTTGCCATCCTCGTCACATTTCTGGTATTCTGAAGCACTTCTGTCATGTACTTCGCTCCATTAAACGTCACCCTTAAGGGGCGGTTCTTGTCTTTCCATATTTTCCTATCCTAAAATCACTGACATGCTCCTTTGAATTTAGGCCTTCTCCTAATCCTACTATTTTTATATATGATTTTCATCTCTTCTGCTACTCGGTCCACCTTAGATGAAATTTCCTTCTCTAAACATTCAAAAATTATTATGGACTTACTGTACTTCTATCTACAGTGTTTTTACTGTTCACTGTTGGTAACCAGTTCTTTTCTAATTGCTTGCCTAAGATCCACTTCTTGTTTGTCATTTCTGGTTTTGACTTCCAAACACATTTCCTTGATTGTCTCTTTCTCTTTTACAACTTGTGCATACGTCTCTTTTATTTCTTTTTTATACTTTTCTAGTATAATGATCTTGATCTTGTATAAAAAAAAACTAAATTTTACACAACATTGTGCTAACTTTGGGTTTATATGAACAAGTAAATATATATTGCTCTATGTTTATAGAGCTGTAATCATAAATAAGAACTACATTCCTACATTTCTATATTGTATTTATTGGGCTGTAACTATGAGAGTGTGGTTTTTCACAGCATAACCCTTATTTGAGGCATGAGGAAGTTGGCAATGTATGAGCAGCATATGAGTGATACCTAGTAGATGTAAGATAGAGAGGCAGGGCATTAGAGAAGCTTAACCCTTAGGCCACGAAGGTCCTTTGACCTTCAAAACCCACAGGCACAACAACAACAACAAAAGTCAAAAAATTCTTAACCCTTATAAAAGAGTTTATTTGTGTTCCCTGATCATGTGAAAAAAAAATCGTAGGTGGCATATTTTGGCCGCAATAGGACGGGGAAGTCTGACAAAAAAAAAAAAAAGAGGCGTTGACAGAGCAAGCGCCAGACGAGGTTTGCTCCACCCCAGCTGTCAGGCAGGAGTTACCACAAAGATATTACCTAATTATTTCAATGTCTCTGATTGTTTTTTTTTTTTTTTTTTTTTTTTTTTTGCAGTAATATTATTCAATAGTGTGTATTGTGATATATTTATATAGTAAAATGTGCGAACCATCGCTGTACTCAATTATGGTGTGCATATTAATGATTCAATTATTATGTTCATAAAACAATAAACAATAGTTTTTCTGTTATTACACTATATACACAGTTATATATAAGTATCTGCATGTATTGTTCACCATAATGAACCACTAAGTTGGTATTGTGAGTCAAAAAGCAACAAAGTGTGGCCACCACTCACTACCACTCCCTCCCTCACCTCCAGTTCAATGAAGAACTGACCACCTCTGGTGGTCAGTTCTTCATTGTGTTCTTCCACCAACTCCTCCACATCATCATCATCCAATTCCAAGCCCATTTGCTGGCCTAGAGTAACAATTTCCTCAACAATAGGTGCATCATTTACAGGCTCAAACCCCTCAAAGTCTAGTTCTCTCACACATTCAGGCCACAATTTTCTCCAGCCAGAGATCAGGGTTCTTTGAGTCACTTCTTGCCAGGCTTTGTCAACGAGTTTTAAAGCACTACAAATGTTAAAATGGTCTTTCCAGAACTCTTTGAGGGTGAGGTTTGTGGCTTCAGTCACTTCAAAACATTTCCAGAAAAGTGCCCTTTCATAAAGTTTCTTAAAATTCGCTATGATTTTCTGGTCCATAGGCTGAATTAGAGGAGTGGTGTTAGGAGGAAGGAATTTAACTGAGGAATTTATTGTATCTGGGCAACAAATCATCTTCCAAGCCTGGAGGATGAGCAGGAGCATTGTCGAGGAGAAGCACGGCTTTGAGTGGCAAATGTTTCTCCTGCAGATATTTTCTATGGCAGGGCACCACTTCATTCACCCACTCCGAAAAAATAAGCCTAGTCACCCATGCTTTTTTATTAGCCTTCCACATCACACACAAATGGGTTTTCTGCACTTTATACTGTTTGAAAACCCTTGGATTTTCAGAATGATACACTAGCAAGGGTTTAATTTTCAAATCGCCACTTGCATTTGAACACAGCACAAGCGTAAACCTACCTTTTCACAGGCTTGTGTCCGGGCAAGGATTTTTCCTCCACGGTGATGTATGTCCTCTTAGGCATTCTTTTCCAAAACAGTCCTGTTTCGTCACAATTAAACACTTGTTGCAGTAGGTATCCCTCAGCCTCTGCAAACTTATTAAATTCCTCAATAAATCGTCCAGCGGCTGGTTTGTCAGAGCTGGCTGCCTCCCCATGCCTTGTAACACTATGGATACCACTTCTCCTCCTAAATTTTTCAAACCAGCCCCTGCTTGCCTTAAACTCTTTATCTGCATCACTCATTGCAGGGGTTTTCTTTAGAAGGTCTTCGTGCAATACCCTGGCTTTCTCACAAATGATGGCCTCCGAAACACTATCACCCCTTAATTCCTTGTCGTGTATCCAAATTAATAACAACTTTTCCACTTCTAGTATTTGTGGTCTTTTTTTCGTCATTGTTCTTAATCCTTTTGCCACTTTAGCACTCATAATCTCATTTTTCTTCTTAAGTATAGTGCATATTGTTGATGTGGCTTTGTTGTACTGCCTACAAAGTTCAACAACACGTGTACCATTCTCATGCTTCCGAATAATCTTGTTTCTGCTCTATTGTCGTCCTCACACGGGCTTTCTGGCCTTGATCCTTACCACTGGCTTTCTTGGGACCCATGGTGAGATATATAATAACAAATTGTATAGTCAAATGACCAAAAATCCAACAAAACACTGAAAATCCGGGTGAAGAATTGATGTGGGATAGTCACTGGGCACGAGACAATGGTAAACTGAGGGGCGGAGGGGCGACGAACCATGCGCTAGGTCGGCCTGAATGCATATCAACAAACTCGCGTTCCGAGGTAACCCTCGCCTTCCGAGACAAATTTTCCGAGGAAATCCTGCTCGTATTCTGAAAAACTCGCATACAGGGACACTCGCAATCCGAGGTGCTACTGTATATATTTTGACATTTTTAGGCAATGCTGTTGTCACAAGCTGAACAGCAGTGCTGTGAGCTCATGTTGTGTGTGCCAGCCTTGGTGACTCTCTCAATACTGAGGTTCTCACACCTGAAAATGTTGCCCACGATTTTTTTTCTAGGTGGCGTCTGATAACTATCGGTCGTGGCTGGACTATAGCTGCCCCTATCCCTCGAGGGGCATAAAATCATGCGCTAGAGCCTCGGTCATCTATATATGTATTACACGGTTTCAGTAAAGTTACTCCCATCATCTATATATATGTATTGCGTGGTCTAAGGGCTAAGGGAGTGGTCATCTAGTTGTAGGGACTGTCAGGCCAACACTGTAGTACTCTCAATACTAATGAATACTGTACATAGTGTTCAATAAACTGCTAAGCAAGTTAGGTTTAGGTTTAAGATCTTCACATCATGCACTTTGTAGCCTATTCAGAATTTGTTGTTTTAATTAGGAGCCTAATTAGGAAAAGAATACCATTATACATTGATAATCATAATGACCAGTGTTATCTTTTTCAGTCCCCCATTGTTGTTTGGAAGATGAAGGCTCCTGAGAAGAAGCCATTAGTGCGACGAGAGATAACAGAGTTGAAAGCTGCAGTCCGTAAAGGCAGTCAGAAGAAGCATATCTCTGCCATCAAAGTTCTTGGAGAGTTTCAAAGTCCAACAGATGCAATTTAGAGCATCTTTTTTTATCTATAGATTTTTTTAACTTTTAAGTGTGGATTGTAAATTGTCTGAGAAATTAAATTTAAAGCTGGTGCAAGGCCCCCCTCCAGTGTCACCTTGTTGATATGAGGGGGCACACATACAACTCCCTGGAGCCGGTGAGGGTTGCTGTATCTCCTCCTCCTATCCCTTTCCAAGCATTGTACATGCTAAGGTACACACCCATAGGGATCTTGTTCGGGTCAACAGACCACCCGCTGGAGGGGCCCACCCATGAGGGGTGGTTAGGTATCCAGGCTGGGGCAAAAGGAAGAAAGAGGTCTTTGCACCCATGTGGGAGAATGTACAATGCAGTAGGACTTCTTTGTTAAAAAGAGGGAGCACCATTTGGAACAACGCACCGCCTTCCTGCACTGGCCAATGCTCGGCCTCCCTAGCTGCCCTGTTAAGTGGTATCCCTTGGCTCCGAGACCCAGACTTTTCAAATTAAAGCTGAATGGACACCAAACTGACTTCTCTTATACAGGCTTGTGAGGTAGGCAACCAGGGTCCCCCCCTTCCCTCTTTCCCAGTTGGTTGGTGATGGAAGATCGGGCTACATTCAGCCCAGACCAGGTTCCTTTGTTGACTCTCCTGATTAATCCTCTCTGTTTCCCCTCCCACTTTGGTGGCAGGGTTGAGTGCCAACCCCCAGAGGTGACCACCTAATCATCTGGAGTGGCTCCATCTCTCGTTGTGATAACTGAGCCTTTTATCCCTTCCTCTTCATACTGGGAAAGCTCGGCATCATAACCCCGGCTCTCGAATATGATGGATTCCTCCCTACTCATCTATATTCCAGGAGTTGTTTGGTCCTGCCACGTGGACTAAGCATTTTGATCTTTATCACATTGATCATACTCGCCTTGATGATTTACACATCCATAAACACCTGGTTGATTTGGCTGATACCTATGTCACTTTTAACCCTTAGACCGTGCAATACATTCATATATGATTTGACAAAATACAGTAATTTAACATAAGTTTTTAAAACTTGCAGAAATACTTTCCAATTTTTTTGGCATAATCAACTAGGCAAATGCTCCAACTTTGTCTAAATGATCACAGCGTAACTTGAAAAACAAGAGAACCAAAATTAATTGTAAAATTCAATATTGAAAACTTCAGATTTTCAATTCAGAATAAAAAATATGAACTATCATTAATTGATCATTTAATGTTATTATTTTCTCAGAATAGCATATGATCTTCATTTTCATCAAATTAGAATATAGGTTTTCAGTATAGTTTACTGTAAAAAAAATCGTCAATAGGCATTTGAAATACGTAGCAAATTTAGACTAAAAAAAATTATAACTCCAAATGTATAAAGTTTATGAAAAATCCATTCTGATGGGATTGTAGAACAGACAGATGAGTACACAATGTCAAAATAGTGAGAGTCAGTTAATAACTGGAATTTTAGAAGCCACTCAAAGTTGAAACTCTGGTTTCAGAGATAATTGAAGTTGAAGTTATCAACAATGAATAAAGGTAGTTTTAATTCATTAATTTAATTGTATGTTTTAATAAACATTGTTTGGCATTTGTACTCGAATATGTGAAAGTTGTAGGTCAATATGTGTTGAAATGAAGTCAAGAAAAAATAACCTCCCAAAAACACAAAATATAGGGATAATTATAATAATTATAATGATTTAGGGGATATATTTAGGGTATACTTTATATAAGTGAAAAAGCCCTAATATGGTCCCTAATCATCAAAACAACCTAAAGAGACAAAGAAAATAGAGTTTGAAATCAGAGAAAAAAATCAGCCCAAAAAAATTAAAAAGTCCCAAGTTTTGCGAGTTGTGACTGATTTATTTGTTGACCAATTTCATTCTATCTTTACATAGTTATGAAAACATATGCATTCTTCAGGATGTAAAGGTTACAACAAAATCAGATAATAAACAAAGGAAAAAAAACTAAAATCTTAAAAAATCGCCTAAAAAATATATATTTTTGGGACATTGATGAAAGTAACATATATTAACATTGGACAATGTATTTATATGATATATAACAAAATAGATCATATTAACATAGTTATTCATTATTATTTGTGTTATTATGTATTATTCAGCAATGCTATAAAGGCACCAACTGCATATCCACTTTGTGGACACTTCTTACTACTATTGTTGTTCTTTGAGCGTCGGACAGGTGCTTGCATCTCTTTGTTCGTCTGATGTGGTTCTTAGAACACCATCACCACTTCTCCCCTTCTCAATTTGGTTTCCGCAAGTGCCGGAGCACAACAGATGTCCTGGTGAACTTGGGGGTCTATATTTGTACTGCTTTTGCTGCGAAGACCTCCGTTGTTGCTGTCCTTTTTGACCTGGAAAAGGCTTACGACACCACTTGGCGTTATCATATTCTATCCCAACTTCATTCTTTTGGCTTTCGTGGTCATCTCCATCTTTCTCCGCAGCTTCCTCTCTCGTCGTTCCTTTCGGGTGAGGCTTGGTACTGCTCTCTCTGCCTCTTTTTAGCAATACGAAGGTGTGCCCCAGGGTAGTGTTCTGAGCACTGCCCTTTTTCTGGTTGCCCTCAATGGTCTTCTTTCCTTTCTTCCTTCAGGCGTCTTCTCCGCTCTTTATGTCGACGATCTTACCCTTTGCTGTCAGGGTGATGATTCGCCTCTCCTTCAACGCCGGCTTCAACTTGCGATTGATGCCGTGTTGTCTTGGGGCACCAATCATGGCTTCAGGTTCTCTACATCCAAGACTTGTGCTATGACTTTTACTCGGAAGCGTGTCGTTCTTAGTCCTTCTTTGCCACTTTATGGTCACCCCATTGTGTACAAGGATTCCGCTAAGCTTTTGGGGTTGATTTTTGACACTCGTTTGTCTTGGTCGCCCCATATCTCTTACCTCCGTGTTGAATGCTCTAAGGCCCTTATCCTTCTTTGGGTATTGTTCCATACTTCTTGGAGAGCGGATAGGCGTGCACTACTCGCTTTACATTCCTCTCTCGTCCTGTCTAAGCTTGATTACGATTGCCCTGCTTACTCGTCTGCTTCTCCTTCTACTCTTCGCCGTCTTGATGCTTTGCACCATTCTGGGCTGCGCCTCAGTTCTGGTGCCTTTCGTTCGACTCCCGTCCTCAGCTTGTATGTTGACACTGGCTTCCTGTCTCTCCAGGACCGCCATGATCACTACTGTCTTCATTATCTTGCGCGGTCCTTACAACATCCTTCCTCTCGCCTCTGTCATGCTTTAACTTTTGCCCCTTCTGCGGTTCCTTTTCCTCTTCACCACCTCCCTCTTTCTGTGCGGTTATCTCGCTTACAGGATTCTCTTTCTGTTCGTATTTCTAATATTTCTGTGTTGTTCCTTCTTTGACCCCGTGGAGAGTCCCCCTTCCGCAGTTTTGTACATCCTTGACCCGCATCACTAAAGCTTTTACCCCTCCTATGGTTCTAAAATGCCTTTTCCTTGAGCACTTTTCTTCTCACTCCCGCTCCGTTTCCGTCTTCACCGATGGGTCTAAGTCTGTGGACGGTGTAGGCTACTGTTATTTTTCCTGATTGCACTTATGTGTGTTCCTTACCTTCGGAGACTAGCATCTTCACAGGAGAACTTTATGCTATTCTCTATGCTCTTCATCTCCTGCTTTCTCATTGTCAATCTTCCATTGTAGTTGTTGTTGACTCTCGTAGTGTCCTCATGGCTCTCGGGTCCTTTAATCCGGTTCATCCAGTGGTTGTCGAGATCCAGCATTGGCTGTTTCTTGTTCACAGTAAATTTAAGTCGGTTGAGTTTTGTTGGGTTCCCAGCCATATTGGTGTCTCTTTAAATGAGCGTGCAGATGCTGCCGCCAGGGAAGCTGTCCGCTCTTGTCCCATCTCTCGTAAAGGTATTCCTTATTCCGACTTTTACCCGGTTATCCATTCCTCCATCCTTACCCGTTGGCAGGCTTGTTGGTTGTCTGTTACTGGTAACAAACTGCTTACTCTTAAGAGTTGTGTGTCCTCGTGGCTGTCCTCCTACCACCATAACCGGCATGGGAAACGCTCTGGCGAGGTTGCGTATTGGCCATACTCGCTTAACTCATGGTCACTTGATGGAGCGCCGCCCTGCTCCTTATTGTCCTAATTGCATTGTCCCTCTTACGGTCGTGCATATCCTTGTTGAATGTCCTGACTTCCGGGACGAGCGTGTGTCTTGTTTTCCGACCGTCCCCCGCGGTCGCTTGTCCTTCGATGATACTGTATTTTTCGTGACTCGGATACTTTTGATATCGTTCGCCTTATGCATTTCTGTTCTCGTATTGGCATCCTTGGTGATATTTAGCGCCCTCTGATTATCCCGCACATTTGATGGTGCTACATAGCCTTCCTGGTTTGGTGCCTTCTTTTGATAATTACTTACTTACTTGCATCTTTTTATTACTGCATAATCCTTCAGTTCCAGTTATTAGGAGCTGTTCTCCTTATCAATAAATTCTTATTTTTCAAAAATTTGTCTAAAATCAATTTCTGAAAATATTTTGATGAAAGTTTGACAACACTGAAGCCAATAAGTTGGAGATTTAACATTTCTAAGTTATTTTTACATAATTGAATATTTTTTGCTACTATGACCCCCTATATTCGCTGAAATATGCGCAGTCTAAGGGTTAACCCCTATTCAGACTGGCACACGTGTGGTTGCAGCCGCTTCTCAGGAGGTAGCTGACTGCCTGGCAATGTTGTCTTGCATTGGTGAGACTCCAGTTCAGGTCTCTAAAAATGCCCTAATGGTTAAATGCATCTTTGGCACAGTCATTCTCCCGAACCATGTCGCAACTGGAGATAAGGAGCTGAAAGACTGCCATAAGGATATTAAATATATTCTTGAGGCCCCAAGGCCATTCTGTCCTCCAGATTGATATGTTCACTTGTCTCCCTCAGGGTCATCGTCGTCGGCCTCTTTGAGTAGTCAAAATCACTTTCGATGGTAGGGCCCTTCTGTCTTCCATTATTCTTGCAGGTGCCAGATGCTCCATTCAGGAGTACAGTACATGCCTCTGCTCGAGTAGAGGAGCCTGACAAGATCAAACACATGACATAAGAGGTGGTCACTCAGTACTAAATGCCTTCTCCTTGCCTCTTCAATAGGTGTTGGAAATTTGGGCATGGTCCCTCGCAGTGCCCCCTGTGTTGAGTCGAAGCCAGTCTCAATTTACAACATTGCAATCGGATTTCTTTCTTTGAGCCAAGACCCCAGGTTCGCAACCTGAACTCTTTTCTCCGACATGACTTTTGCTCGTGTGCTGCATCACACTTCTCCCCACCTGTCTCAATTCCGCAACTGTTTCCAGCAATGCATCCTCCAAATAGTACGTTATAATACTAAATTTAATAAGTACATTTCCTGACTGTCATGCATAGTACATAATTGCACTTATGGGGCTGTTACATTTACCTCCCCATTTATTCTCCTCGTTTTCTTGTAAGACACTCAGAATTTTATGATGAAGTTTTCAAGTTCAATTCTCTATACACAAGTTTTAAATGTTAGGAATTTCTTTTTCAGTTTTATTAAACAATAGAGATTTTATACAAAATTTGAAAATATCCTGAGTAACTTCACAATTTATTGAAATATTTTAGTTTTGTTTTATTAGTTTTATAAAACTGCAATATCAATATAGCTATAGGTTAAGTACTAATTGTAATTAAGAAGCAATAAAATGTTTGTCCTCATACACTAAGAAGGTTAGGTCGTGGTTTTCTATTCAGCTTTTCAGGTAAACTTGAATATTCGCAATATATTTGACAGTACGGTTTAATACTAAGTGAAAATAAGTACAATTCCCGACTGCTAGGAATAGTACATAATTACTTGTGCTGTTACATTTATCTCCCCATTTTTGGAGGATGGGCTGGTTTCCAGGCCACAGATCTCGACACCTCCACCAGCTCCCCGTCTTCCCATCTCCGTTGTGTACCTGAAAGTTTTCCTCATTGTTCAATGCCAGGTGTTTCCACCCTTTCCTCCCAGTCTTCTCCTGTCATTCAATTCTGTGTCACCTCTCCATCTCCTCTCTTCTCTATCCTGTGACCTTCCCTTCTCAATCCTGTCTTCCTTCTCAGCCCTTCCCTCTGTCTTTTGGCCTTCCATGACACCTGCCCCTCCTGGCCATTATCCATTCTCCTCCCAATCGTCTTCATGTTGTCCACTCTCGTTCTTCCTCTCGTGCTGAAACTGTGGAGGCTGTCACACAGGACACTATTACTGGCACTCCTGAATCTCACGGTCAGAACCATAAACTTTGTTCCTATACATCTTCCTCCCCAGCTGGTAAGAAGGTGTTGGTCCATCTCCTGCTTGACCCCTCTCATTCTTAGACCCATCTTCACACATGGGGTCTAAGTCTGCCGATGGTGTTGGATACTCTGTTGTCTTTCCAGACCAAGCCTGTGTGTGCCACCTATCTCCGGAGGCTAGCATCTTCATGGCTGAACTGTATCCTATCTTGTATGCCCTTTGTCAATTGCCTTTCCATCGCCAGTACCCTTTACCATAGTGGTTGACTCTCATAGTGCTCTCATGGCTTTGGAATCATTTAACCCTATACATTCTGTGGTAGTGGAAATCCAATAGTGGCTGTTTCTAATCTCTAGCAGATTTAAGTAGGTCGAGTTTGGTGGGTTCCCAGCTATACTGATATTTCCTTAAAGGAGCATGTGGACACTACTGCTAAGGAGGCTATACGCACTTGTTCCATTTTCTGAAAAGGCGCTCCCTATTCCGATTTCTATGGTCACTCATTCCTCTATTCGTGCCCATTGGCAGGGTCATTGGTCTTCTGTTACTGGTAACAAACTCCATGCTCTTAAGGCTAGCCTGTCCCCTTGGCCTTCTTCCTACCACTGTAACCAGTGGTGAGAAACGACTTTGGCAAGGTTGCATATTGGCCATACACATTTAACTTGCATGCGCTTAATGGAGTGCCACTTTACTCTTTATTGTTCAAACTGCATTGTCACTCTTTAGAGTCGTGCATATCCTTGTTGAATGTTCTGACTTTCAGGACGTGCTTATGTCTTGCTTCCCTACTGTCCCTTACGGTCATGTCATTTGTTCCTTGATAAAATCCTTGAACCCGATATCGAAAATATCGCTCGCCTTATGCACTTTTATTCTTGTATTGGCATCCATAGTGATGTTTTGCAACTTTTGAATATCCTGCTACTTTGATGGTGCTACATAGTTTCCCCAAGTTGGTGCCTTCTTTTGATAATTACTGTACTTGTATTCTTAGAATTATAGTGCTGTATATATAACAAAGTACAGTATTGTCTAAATTTAAAATTAAGTAAAATGGGATGAGGATAATAAAAAAAAAGCATGTTAATAAACAGTTAACTATATTAATCTTACTCTACAAACAGATTCTATAATTAACTATTTACTTGCTTAACATGTAAAATATTTTGCAGAATTATAAACATTAGGTTGTATGTAAACATATTGGTTCTCTCTTTATTATGTTGGTATGTCTTTAAGTGGCTGTCTCAATCTTTATTAGTAAATGTGTTTTCAAATATTTGTTTTTATTTAATAATTTTCAAATGAGACTACAATACAGGTTACTGTATATACTGTAAAACAGCAAAAATATGTAGAGTACTACTGTATATATTTTTTTTTAATTACCATCTCTAACATATTATTGCAAAGACATTTTGTTCGATATACAGTAATTCTAAAGCTCGGATCCACTTCCATACAAGTGTGTGATGTTGATTAACTTTCCAGATCACTGAAAACAAAATCCATGATTTGGGGAAAAAAATGAAAATATGGCAAACAATTAACCTTTAGAAAAAAAGAACACACTTTTCCTCTGCCTATGCTGTGCATGCATAAATTTTATAAGCACATGACGTTTTAACATTAGATTTTCCAACCAAAAATCCTGAATATTGACTTCCAATATAAACAATTTTCTATATACTGAACTGTACAGTACTTTTCAATTACTTTTATTCAGTTAACCTTTTTTTCAGTATAAAAATGTAAAGCATAAACAAAAGAATGGTTTGAAACTCTCCAGCATTGCCAATATTTTGAGTACTGTTGTCAGTGCAAATAAGAATTTAACACACTTAATAGTTGGCCTATTTCTTTTGAATAAAGCTGAAAATGTAGCCAAAAGATAGGCTTTCATGAAAAATAAGAATTGGCAAAAATGTAATACTTCATCTAATAAAGCTGAGACAACTCCTAAAGGGAAGTTACTACTGCATTTCCATTCTCTGATTCCATTTGACACAAGGAAGTTCATGGGCGATATAGTGTTTGAACTCCTAAGCCCTACATTTAGTTAAGAGCAAAATAACCATAACAAGCAAAGTTCAATTTTTTAGCAATCTTCCATGACATGATCACTATTTTTTTGTTTTCATAACAGAGAAGACCACAGGTTCTACAGAACCCCAAAAGCCACAGAAGTCCACATCACCCACAAATTTCTGGCTCTCTGGGAAATTTGGGGGCCAGGATCTCTGCCACAGAGTATAAAGACCTGCAGCAAATGAAGCTTTGTTTGTTATAAAAAAGGACAAAATTGGAAAATGATGACTGTTCACTGAATTTGTGGCCTTATTATTTACATAGGCAATTCCAAATAATTCACCTAATACAGTATATAAATTTAAAAATACAATATAGTTTATAATATAGTTTTTGGCAGTAAATATTACCTAAGGCAGAGGTAATGTCTCACTTTCTTCACAAAAGATTGTCTGGCTGTGAGTCTTCACAAAAACTGCCAATGAGGTCGATGTATTTCTTATCGGGCATTCATTCCTACACACAAGTATAATGCCATCAAAATAATGTGTTAGTTTGAAGCAGTAGCATGGATTACAGACAGCCAATATGGAAAAACAGACCTACTAAATTCAATGAAACAACCTTTATCGTCATTGAGAACACAGTACAGTAATCCTGAAGGCACAAGGAGGGGAAACTTAGTAGAGTCGACTCTACAGAGGCAATGTTTCAGGAACAAATTAAGAAAAAGGCAGCTCACAAGGAAATGATTGCACAATTATCAGAAGAAAAACAGGGTGCCAGTGCCAAGCTATCTTCCAGAAACGAGTTAGTGTCAAAATACTGATCCTAAAAGAGGATGCCAGTCCAGTTCCAGTCGGCCAATAATGGTTGAACGTTGCAACCTTAGACAGCATGAAGCTGTCAAACCTTAATGCCACTTTATATCTTCAGTACTTTTCCAGTGTATATGGGACACAATGTTGAGGAAATGGCAATAAAATTAACTTCTATTTGTCAGGTTAATATGAAGAAAAGGCAACAAATGGCCTAGGAAATCAAATAAATTATTATTTTATCTCCTGGTTTACTGAGAAGGAAAGCTGTTCTCCAACATGACAACAAAGAAAAATCAAATGCATTTGTTTTGGTTTCAAGATCTCTGGTTTACAAGCTTCAAGGAGTACCAAAACTGGTAACTGGTACTGAGGAAGTCACACTAGTGCTGTCTATCAGTTCCTCCGGGACTAGATTCATTAGGATTGAGTAAATAAAGTACTGTACAGTATTTTTTGGTATTACTTTCAGCAGAGCTGCTAAAAAAAAAAAAAAAAAGTGGATCTTGCACTCGGCTGCAGCAAAGTTGGGACACAATTTGCATTATATCTTGAGCTTTCCAGAGACTGCTTACTCCATATTTTCTGGGACACTTATCAGTTGTAAGGAATGCTGCTAGTTACTCCTTAGGGAGTGAGGGGTACTTTAGCCAGAGGCTCTCTACAGGGTTTGAAGGATGGCATGCTTGAACTACAGCCAAAGGGGTCAAAGAGCTTGAGAAAATTTGTGTGATGATAAGAGCCTCCTGAAAAAACTATACTGTGGTCACCCTCAAATGCAGCATTTCTCAACTAGGGTTATGCAAAACCCAAGGTAACAGAAAAGTTCCGGACCAGCTGGGCTGTGGTGGGTATGTGGGCCTGCGGGCCGCTCCAAGCAACAGCCTGGTGGACCAAGCTCTCACAAGTCGAGCCTGGCCTCGGGCCGGGCTTGGGGAGCAGAAGAACTCCCAGAACCCCATCAACCAGGTATCAACCAGGTAACTAGAGGTTCTGCAAGAGATAGTAATAAATAGACTAATTGTAATTGTATCCAAATGTATTTTTTACTTTTTTTGTGCTTAATTTTTCTCATTTAACCAGTATAAAGAGCAAAGATAAACATTGTCTCCTTTCAGTTGAAATGAAATCTGTGTGCATTTATCTAAAGTATGACCCAGAATTATTTCAAGGGTACAAAGGTTGAGAAATGCTGCTAATGGGAAGCTCCTAAGAGGAAGGAATCTGCCAATTCATACTCTTCAGTCAGACTACATCCAAGCTTGGAACAAAACCTGATATCATTAGAACTCCCAAAACTAACATGGTGTACTGCTAATCAGATGGGTTGCAGTATTCAAGGTAAATGATAGTTGAGTTTCTATCACAACAAACAAGAGTTTGCTGAGTTGTCTTTCTTATGCAGCTCCTCTTCTTACACAGCAAAAATAATTCGAGTGCTTTATGAAACAGCTCGGTCAAAAGAGGATTCAATTGGACCCTTTTTCACTTTAATTGCACACTGAAAAGTTTTGTTACAATGAATATGAACAGATTCTTTAACATTTTGTAGCATCTTACATTTTGTGTAAAAGTTCATCCATCTGGTCAAAAGATAAGGATTTATAAAAATGACTGAGGCTCATCCAGGCCAGTGAATGCCTACAGAAAGAGGTCAAGTAGCTCCAATGCAAGACTAACACCATAATCACCATCTCTGAGCAGCAGCTGGTTCTCTAAGTGGCTGAAAACTACTTATTTCCATATTTCCAAGTCCCTAAAATCCATATGCAGATGAAGAGTCACAATAACATGGCTGCAAAAATGTTGACCAAACAACACACTAAAAATGAATCGACTTGATAATGGTCCAGGATGGACTGAAATGTCATCGTCTCTTCACTTTTTAGTGGGTGTTTGGTCAACACTGGTCAGCATCATGAAGCTTTAACATAAAATAATGAACATCAGGTCACAAGCTGCTGGAGTCATGTCATCTCGGCAATTGCTCGACATGGGATTAGTGTCTGAGCTTTATGGGGCTTTATCTGCCATTATAGGGAAGTCAAGGTTCACTGGTCACCAACCATCTCCCAAGGAAAATTTTCAAGCCCCACACATAATATTGTACCTTACTCCTTCATTATTAACTTTATGAACACCAGAGACACGGACCAATCTCTTACCTTGCCTGGTGTTGGGAAATGCTGACTGCAATCCTGCATACATCGGAAGTGTTGCCACAGCGCTACGGCTATGTAAACAGACAAGTCAATACATCAGGCAAAGAACTACCATTTGTGCTACACACCCGGGCTGACATGGTATCATATATGCCATGATTCCACCGGCCCATATTAAGACACAGTCTGTCACATTTCACCATACTATTCTGTATATAACTTGGTAAATAACTTTGCAAAATCTTGGGAGTATGTGTTTCTAGATGTTAGAACTATAAAATTAAATCCATCGTCTACTGCATTATATATCAGGTCTTAAGATATTGTAAATGATATACGTACAATGATTTATATAATTAGCATTTATTGCATATCTACAGTATAAATGTTGCATTCACAAAATTTATACAACTATGCAGTAATACATATTTAAATCTAGTATATAACTCTTACCAAAAGATCTGAAAGCTTATGTAACCTCTAAAAATATTCTTGGAAGATGAAATTTTGTCATTGTCATTTTCTGTGGGGAGCCCTGTCGGCTCCCTGAAGCTATCTATCTGATCAAGTGCCATACTACTTGAGTGTCATCACTTGCAGAGCTTTTTGTTGTCTACCGGGGACCAGAGCTAGAACCTGGCCCCCCTCACAGAGGTGTAGCGAGCAATGGCCTATGAACACTTTACACTTAAAAGTACAGTATACAGGTATCATACTTGCCATCAAAAAAGTAGGCAAAGCAAAGACTACTGCCTGGTTAAAAATTGTGATCTATGTCCTCAAAAGAGCAAAAGAACTTCCCCATAAAACAAAAAACCAGCATTGAATGTAATGAAACCCAATTTTCTGGGTGAGCCCAGGAGGCTCCCTGGAGCTATCCGGCTAATGTGATATATTAGACTGGGGCACTAATCTAAGGAGTTCGATCTACCAGGATCTTGGACCACAAGCCAGAACCTGGCCCCCTCAGAGAGGTTGCAGGGAGCAAGGGCCCTGAAAAACCCGTGGTTGGGGGGTCTTTCTTTATCTGCCATTGACCTGGGTAGGCACCCAGAAAGGTAGGAATAACAAAACACACCCTACATCATAAAAAAATTACACCTAAAAACCGAAAAGAGAGGTACAACTCCCTCCAATCCCAGGGAAACA
Source organism: Procambarus virginalis (assembly GCA_020271785.1). Taxonomy (NCBI): domain Eukaryota; kingdom Metazoa; phylum Arthropoda; class Malacostraca; order Decapoda; family Cambaridae; genus Procambarus; species Procambarus virginalis. The sequence goes on along the minus strand of WNGS01165503.1, from coordinate 19,225,750 downwards.
AGCAAACGTCACATTCCACTGCTGCGCTGCTTGTCCATGCAGCCCTTCCCTCCCTGAGGGGAGAGGGGAGAGGGGAGCCCCAGACCTCCCCGCACCGGCTGCCCAAGCACTCCAGTTTGGAAGCTAAGCATCAAAGAATGAGAAAAACTGCTGAATGGAGGGAGGGAGGGTTGCAAGGGAGCCACCGGAGCTCACCCAGAAAATGGAGTTTCATTACATTCAACGCTGGTTTTCTGTGGAAGCCCCTTCGGCTTCTTGGAGCTACATAACCAAAGATAAGGGAAGGAGGGACTTACCCGGGAGGCGGCCACTACAAACTCCTCAACGCGAAGTTGAGACAACTGGCTGCAACCTGTGACCCAAAGCAACACAGACATGCCCAGGAGCAGGAACGTTAGCCAAGTAGTGGGTGGCCAGGACCCTGTTCGACCTCCAAAATCTCCACGCTCGAATATCAGCCCAAGACATGTCAAACATGGCAGCCAATGCAGCAAACCTCCTAATGTCATGGGCACGAGGATAGACTGCAGGCTGGTTAGACTTAATAACCCTGCGGATGACCAGGGAGCTTAGAGTCTTGGAACAGGTAACGAGGGTAACCGGATCAACCCAAAGCGCATCCCCAGCCACCGAAGCCGAAGCGCACAGATGACAGCAGAGAGCTGCAACCAGACACAACACATGATGTACCCCCGACCTACCAACCAAGCATCAATGACCCAAGGGCCTCTCTGGAAAGCATCCATCTTGTTCTTCACCAGAAAAGAAGAAGGAGGCTGCAACTGAACAAACTTACCACCAGGACCGAAAGAGCAGAAACCCCCTGTGCCAGAGGAGAGCATGAAGCTCCCTGACCCGACTCCCAGAGGCCAATGCTAACAGAAACAGAGCCTTGGAAAAACAATCTTGAACCGAAGGAGCCACCACAAACCGAGGAGAGGAGAGATTGGAGAGAACACTGTCCAAGGACCAGGACGGGTCAGGCGGCGCATAAGCAGGCTGGAGGTGAAACAAAGCACATAAAAGCTTACGGAACGGTGCAAAAGAGACATCCACCCTGAATGCAAGCTGGAGCGGCTCCACCAGCACTGCACGATACAAGGCGACAGTATTAAGCATCAAATGACAGTCCTGAAAAAGCCAAGACAGAAAAGACAAGACAACCCAATCAGAAATAAAAGACAACCTACAAAGAGAGAAGATGTCGGAATGAACGTCAGGAAACTTCATACTGTCGCCCTGACGAAGCTCTCAGGTGGGGCACCATCAATGAAGCCACCTGATCACCATACAAATAGTTATAAACCTGCATCAGAAAGAGCAGAGGAGAAGACCTAATCAGCCGTGTACTGGACTGGTCCAACCTGCTGGAAGCGGCGGAGTGATGGGAAACGTCCCGGGTTAACACACCGAGCAAGCAGCACTCGGAACCACGGCTGGGCCGGCCACCAACGGGCCACAAGGACTACTCTCCCTTGGTAGGTCTCTAATTGAGCCAGAATCCGAAGCAACAGTTGGACTGGGGAAAAAGAGGTACAGGTAACCCCACCTTGACCAGTCCTGCCGAAAGGCATCCACTGCAACAGCCTCGCAGTTGGGGAAGGGCGTCACATAGATCGGGAGATGCCGAGACCATGCCAACGTGAAGAGGTCCACGTCCGGGAGGCCGTACGTCCGGCAGAGCCAACGGAAGGAGTTGACGTCGACCGTCCATTCCGTGGACAGAGGTATGAACTGAAATAGGCTGTCCGCCAGGGCATTGGACACTCCCCATATATGAACCGCACAGAGAGCCAAACCCCAAGAAGCCAGCAGACGAGCCACTTGAAACAACCAGCCCCAAAGAGGCAAGGATCGAAGAAGACCCTCGCAGTTCAGACAATGAACCATCGGAGAACACCTCAAATGAAGCCGGATGGTTGAACCCCAAGCAACCCGAACCCTCCAAAGCGAAATCCAAACCGCTGCAAACTCTCGCACCGTGCTGTGAGCCTGGCAGTAGGACGGACCTCCACCGCCCCTGGCCGACCTGGTGGGCACTGGTCACAAAGCCCCAGCTGAGAGACGACACATCCGTGAACACATCGAGCGAGGGTTCGGAAAGGCGCCAAGGCACTGAACCCCGAAAACCCCAAAGAGGAAGCCGGTGATGCAGCAACCGATGCAAGGCCTCCCTGAGGATGAACCCAGCGATCGCAAGAGAAGGAGAAGGGGCATCCCCAAAGGAACCAGAACAGACACTGAAGCCTCACCCAACTCAGCGGGTAGACCAGCACGGCGAAGTTCAAACTGAACCATTCGGTACTCCACTCATGACATTTCTCCAGTCTGATACATTGCCTTTGATTATTGTCCTCATTTTTCTGTCAGAAAATTTTTCACCCATGTTAGAAGCTTACCTGTCCCGCCTCCAATGTGTTCCAGTTTTCAGAACCTCTTATGTGGAACTCTGTCAAAAGCCATTTTTAGGTCCAGATAGATGCAGTCAACCCAACCATCTCTTTCCTGTAAAATCTCTGTGGCTCGATCGTAGAAACTGAGTAAATTCAATACACAGGATCTTCCAGATCAAAAACCATACTGTCTGTCTATTATTATATCGTTTTTCTCCAGGTGTTCTATCCATTTAGTTTTAATAATTTTTTTCCAATATTTTGACTATTACACTTGTCAATGACTTATGTCTATAACTGAGTGGGTCTTCCCTGTTGCCACTTTTGTAGATTGCAACTATGTTAGCCTTTTTCCACACATCTGCTACGACTCCTGTACCCAGGATGCCTTAAAAATCAGTTGAATTGGAATGCTGAGATCAGGTGTACAGTCTCTCAGAACCCATGGTGAAACTCCATCTGGGCCAACTTCTTTGTTCTTACTTAGCTCCCCGAGCATTTTTTCCACTCTGTCTCTAGACACCTATGTGCTCTATATTGTTCTCTGGAATTCTTATTGTGTCTGGTTCTCTGAAGATTTAATTTTGTACAAACACACTTTGGAACTTTTCATTTAATGTTTCACACATTTCATTTTCATTTTCCGTTTATCTGTTTCTAATTTTCAACCTTTGAATATTATCCTTTACCAGCAATTTGTTGATGATGAATTTATAGAATAGGCCTGGTTTTGTTTTACATTTGTCTGCTATCCCCTTTCTCAAAATTTCTGCCTCTCTCATCACTGCCGTGTAATTGTTGTTTCTCGCATACCTGTATTTGTATCACTGGTATGTTTGGGGGTTTGGCCTCTTCCTTATATTGATTCCATTTGTGAGTCACTTTTTTCACGTATTCCTTGACAGAACTTCTGTGGGATCGGGCAGCAGTCACATTGCATAGCCATTTGAGTGTTGCAACATGCCAGATTGTGTAGCAGTTTGGAAGCCCTAGAGCTAACTCGCTTGTGTTTTAGGGTCTTTGCTTTGGTGGTCGTTGGTCGCTTTGGCCTTGGTTCAGTTCAGTCTGTGCCCTCTCTTCCTTCCCTGGTGGGCATGTTTGCCCCCCCCCCCTTTCCCCTGCTGCTGGCCCCCGAATGTCTGTAAGTTTCGGTGTCGGGGCGGGTTTTAGCTCGAGTGGCTTCAGGGGCTGCCCCTTCCTATACGGGAACGGAGGTGATTGATCCTCTTCTTCCCGCCGAGACTTCCGAGTCTATCCAGCCGATTCCCTTTTTCAAAGCTTTTCCCCCCCTGGACTCTGCCCTTTCTTTTTGGTTGGTGGGAGTGGTAGAGGACTCTGCCCCAGGGCCTTTGACGGTACAAGTCCCTTGTAGGCCTTGCACAATAGGCCTAGTGCAGTACTGACTTCATAGGATCATGATCTAAAATGTCACCTTCCCCCCTCCCCCTCCTCCCCCCTCTCTACCCATTCATTCCATTTTCCCCACCCCCATTCCACTGACTCTTTAACTTTCTCTCCGTACTTTCCAGGACTCGGGGGCAGTCGAGTGGAGCTCTTGGGTTCTGTTTGACCCTGTTTGGACCCTTGTGCCCTCTAAGCAGAGGCTTCTTCTGCAGGAGGCAGGGTTTTCGTACTCTCCTTCCCTTTATGAGGTTGGGTTGGGCACCCCCTTCCCCCGGGTTCGTTTTCAGGTACCTTTGGGTTCTTTGGATTCATCTTTCCAGAGGTTTCCTTTGTCTTGGATTTCCCTGCGGAGGTTCAGAAGGTGCTTGTTGTGCACCTCCTGCGGGAGCCTTCTTGGTTTTAGGACTGGATTTTATCCTTTCTTTCTTTAGCCTCGGTTTTGTGTTGACCCCTTCGTTTCGTGATTGTTTTTGGCAAGCGTTGTTTTTGTTCTTTTGGTCCTAGTACAATACTGTAGTCATATTGTTCATTTGCTGCCGGCTCCTTTTCTGGCGAGGATTGAGACGGCGGGCTTCCAGAGGGGTCCGTTGGTCGTGGATGCTTGGTTGGTTCAGCCAGGGGTACATCACGTGCGGTGTCTGGTAGCTGCTTTGCGCTGCTCCCTGAGGTAGCCCATCCTACTAAGGTTTCCCAACGTCAAGAAAACGGTCAATTTAAAGTGTCCTCTCCTAACCTTCCAAAGGACCCAAAACAGAAAACAGGACAGTACGTCACTTTCATGAGTCGTTTTCATTTTCAAGTACAGTACAACAATTTTTGCATCATGTAACGAATGCAATCGAAATGCGACATTCTTTGTAAGAGAACAGGTTTCCCTGAGGGCCCCCGGTTCTGTGTTTGTGGCTGCACTCTGGGTTCTCCAGTTTCCCTGGTTCCCTGTTCCAGGGTTTGTGCATCTTGGGTTGTCTGCAGTGTTCTATTGTCTAGCCAGCCTGCAGTCTGGCTAGACTGTAGATTGGAGACTGTAGAGCTTCATGCCCATACTGTTAGGGCGTAGACTGCTCATTCGTTGGCCGTCTTTGGAGGGCATTCAAGCATGGGGGGTTTTGGAAGTCTGCCCAGTTCCTGGCCGCCAGATCTCTCGTGAATGTCCTGGACCCTCTGTGGCCTTGTGTTGCTTTGGGGCTTTTGTTGCGAACGGCCATCTCTTATTTGGGGTCGAAATCTGCAGAACTGCTGCCTCCCTGGTGATTGCCTGTTTTCCTTCTCTTTGGGTAGTTAGTTTCAGGAAGCCGACAGGGCTCCCCACAGAAAACCAGCGTTGAATATAATGAAACACCAGTTTCTGGCTCTGGTCCATGGTAGGAACAAAGAACTCTGTGACTAATGACTTTCATGGAATATGGCACTTGATCAGATAGACAGCATCAGGTATCCTTTGGGGCTCACCAAGAAACTGGCGTTTCATTACATTCAACGTTCGTTTTTAATTGTTTTTGTACTGTGAGAGGTAAACTTTCCTTTGTTGTAACTCAAAACTCTCACATTCATAATTTCTCTTTTGCGTGAATTCTCAAATGTCGTACTAGACATGACTTTAGTGGAAAGCCTTTTAGACACACTGAACACTGATATGGCTTTTCTCCTGTATGAAGTCTCATGTGATATACTAGAGATGACTTTCTTGGAAAGCCTTTTAGACACACTGAACACTGATATGGCTTTTCTCCTGTATGAACTTTCAAATGATTCATAAGATATGAATTTCTAGAGAAGCCTCTTAGACACTCCGAACATCGATACGGTTTCTCTCCTGCATGAACTCTAGTATGTTGTAATAGAGTTGATTTATGTGAAAAGCCATTTAGACAGACTGAACACTGATATGGCTTCTCTCCAGAATGAATTCTCAAATGGTGTACTAGATCTGAGGTTTTCTTAAAGGTTTTTAGACACTCTGAACACTGATAACATTTCTTTTCTGAATGAGCTCTCATATGATTTACAAGATATAATTTTCTTGAGAAACGTTTTAGACACTCTGAACACTGATATGGTTTCCATCCTGAATGAACTCTGGTATGCTGTACAAGCGCTGACTTAAGTGTAAAGCGCTTTGGACACTCCAAACACTGATATGGTTTCTCTCCTGAATGAACTCGCATATGATATACTAGTGCTGAATTTTTTGGAAAGCCTTTGAAACACTCTGAACACTGAAATGGTTTCTGTCCTGAATGATCTTGCATATGGTATACTAGAGATGACTTGTGTGAAAAGTCTTTAAGACACTCTGAGCACTGATACGGCTTCATTTTTACAAAACTTGTACTGTGCATGTGTTTCTAATGCCAATTTATAATTAGAGTCTATTAAACACTGGACACTGATGCGGTTTCTCTATGATACAGATTCACAAATGCTAAGATAGATTTTGAACAAAATTAGTTTGTACAATCTTAATTTGATATTGTAATTTTCCTGCACCAGCTTTCATTCATGCTACTAGGTAAACTACATATGTTTGATAATATTTAACATTAATACAGTTTCACTCTATACAGTATACAGCACAATACTGTACTACTTATGTTATTAAAGAAAAGATTTTTGTGAAATGCTAATGTGAACACTAATTTGGATCATATTCTTTACAAAATTTCCACAAAGCCTGGAGCGAGTGTGAACTGTGCACACGATGCAGTAATGGACAGTGGGAGCAGTGTGTTAAGATGAACTCAGTAATTTATCTTCACAAGGGGCACTTTACTCTTATTCTATGAAGTGACAGAGATAATACTGTTGATAATTTGCTGCAGAGTCCTTGTACCGGTTGTCTGGGATACTGACAAGAACAGATGTTCCACTCAATATTTTCAAGATATTTTACTTCATTAACCTCAAATATTCCCACTCCATGAAAGTAGTAAACTGTGAAAAGATAATGTTATGCCACATGAATAGATGAGCACAGTAGCACAGTATATAAAGTGAAGATTTTCCTGTGACACACTTCAAATGACACAACTGAAACACTTACAATTCTGACACTTTTCACTATATTTGTTCTTTTATATGTTTCAGGAGTTTCTTTGGCACACTAGAGTACAGCTGTACATTTGAAACTGTATAAATCTCAAGTGGTTTATCTGTGAAAATCTTTGTAATATAGAGGATGAAATTCTCTCAATAAGATTTGACAAGACTAAACTATAATTACACAGGAAAATTGTCACATTCCTTCAAACTTTATCGCTAAATAAATTTTTGATTTCAGAATGAATCACAGATTTCGTACAAAAACTTAGTTTCTACTCGGATAGCTATATCCCTGTTATCTAGGAAAATATAGTCAATTAGAGCAGGGAGTCGACTATACTCATATGCACACACAAAGCTCAACACATACAAGGAATTACCCAAATTCAAGCAATGGAAATGCAATTCAAGCAATTACTTCTTGAGTAATGTTTTTTATTAATTATCGGTGATATCTATATGTACTCATCAATTATTCAGATTAATAGTAGTACTAGATATTTTAAAAGTGAGAGATACACTACAGGTAATGGTAAGTCAGTAATACAAGACATATTATTATTATGAAATAAATATCAACACATTATTAAGTTAATGCACAACTAGGAGAGAATAGAAAAACAGTGGAAAGTAATTAGAAAAGGTACAAAAGTTAAAACATCCTTTAAAAGGTTATATCTACTGCAGGTATTTAACCTTTAATATAGTGTGTACATAATATAGAATACATTTACATAATGGTTAAAATACAACAAAACAGTTAATCCCCAAAAGTGTCAGTTAATTATTAAACATATGTTTTACACAGCATTATTTTGCATTACTGTATTTGCAAATTCTGAAGTTGTAAGTAAATATCATTTAACACAAAATTGCCCCCTTGTCTTTGCTTGCATTTATTGTAAAGGATGATAATGAGGCATGAGAACATGTGAATGAACAAAGTGAAGTTAACATTAAAAGCTGTTGATGTTGTGACCAGGGTGTAGAGGTGAGCTGTAAGATATGAAGTGTTGTCATGGCTTTATATTTGTAGCACTAACATACATGACATGCTTCAACCACTAACTTGGGCTTCAGGACACTGAAAGCTGACACTGCAAGAGTAATTCTTCTGGTGAAACAATCAGCTGCAAAAGGAAATAATGACACATAAATATGGATATAATTTTATATGAAACATTTTTGAACAATTAAATAAATTCAAGGACATATTTTTTGCAAAAGTGAGTTTCTTTAATAATATGGTATTACAACAAATATTGAAAAGCAGGCCGATACTTAGACCAGCACAGAAATTTTAACCACTGCACTGCGCAACGCGTCTATAGGCATTCGAGCAACGCCTATAGTAGTGTGCAACACGCCTCAGGGCTCTTATAGGTATAGCATTATCATTCAAAACTCATATTATTCATACTATTTTAACAATATAACAAGAGAAACAAAAATTTTGGAAAGAATTTATTTTCTGCGCACCAGGGGTTTGCCATATTTTAATGCAGAGTAGTGTAGTGGTTAAGGCGCCCGATCAGGGGTGCGCAGAGCGCCATATAGTGTTTTTAGGTATAGGGATTGAATTAAAATGCCTACGGATACACGGGACTCACATCCTGTGCGTCAGGACTCCTGTAAACAGATGCCATCTTGAAAAAATCATCAGCATCTGTGCTGGCTGTGAGAGCCTTAGTACTGAGAGTGACCAAGGCTGGCACATGCAGGAGCAGTGCACAGCGCCTACCTTGAGGTGTTCTTGGGGCTTAGCGATGAAAAGTTAAGGGAGCCATAGTAAGCCATCACTTAGTAATGATGAATAAAATAGATAACTGAAATTACTTTGAATTGATAAGTGTCATAGATGATCCTGACTGTGATAAAGACTATGTTTAATGTTCAGATATCGGTGAATACAATGTTAGTTATGATATTCACAGGTACACACACACACACACCTAAATTGCTGCACAGCCACATCAGGAGAAAAACCATGGTGAAGGAAGAGGTAATGAAACTGAGGATAGAGGCAGACAGATTCCCTACAAATGACAAGGGGGTGAGGAACTCATTAAGAAATTCTAGGAAGTCTTCACATTAGAGCAAGGAGAAGTTCCAGAGATAAGAGAAGGAATAGTTGACCAGGCACCACTAGGGGAGTTTGGGATTACCAGTGGGGATGTAAGGAAGCTTTTGCTAGATTTGGATGTGACAAAGGCTATAGGCCTGGATGGAATATCACCATGGATACTAAAGGAGCAGAAGCACTGTGCCTGCCACTCTCCATGGTGTATAACAAATCACTGGTAACAGGTGAACTGCCAAACATTTGGAAGCAAATGAAGTCCCAATATACAAGAAAGGGGATAGACAGTAGGCACTGAACTACAGACCAGTGTCCCTAACTTGCATACCATGGAAGTTGATAGAAAAGATTGTGCGTAAAAAGCTAGTGGAACATCTGGGGCGAAGGAACTTTGTGACAACACCAACATGGGTTCAGGGATGGCAAGTCATGCCTCACAAGATTAATTGAATTCTACAATCAGGCAAGAAAGAGAAGGGTGGACAGACTGCATATTTTTGGATTGCCAGAAAGCCTTTGACACAGTACCACACAAGAAACTAGTGCAAAAAGCTGGAGATGCAGCCAGATGTAAGGGAAGGTACTCCATTGGATAAGGGAGTGCCTAAGCAACAGAAGACAGCAAGTCACTGTGAGGGGTGAGGCCTCAGATTGGCGAGGTGTCACAAATGGAGTCCCGCAGGGATCAGTCCTTGGACCTATACTATTTCTGATATATGTAAATGATCTCCCAGAGGGTATAGAATCGTTCCTATCATTGTTTACTAATGATGCAAAAATTATGAGGAGGATTAAGACGGAGGAAGATAGTATGAGGCTACAAGATGACCTAGACACACTGAATGAATGGTCCAACAAATGGCTACTAAAGTTCAACCCGAGTAAATGTAAGGTCATGAAACTAGGCAGAGGAAACAGGAGACTAGACACAGGATACTGAATGGGAGATGAAGTCCTTCATGAAATAGAGAAAAATATCTAGGAGTTGATATCACACCAAACCTATCTCCTGAAGCCCACATAAAAAGAATAACATCTGCGGCGTATGCAAGGCTGGCTAACATCAGAATTGCCTTCAGGAACCTGTGCAAGGAATCATTGAGAGCCTTGTATACCACATATGTAAGACCAATCCTGGAGTATGCGGCCCCAGCATGGAGGATTAAGAGCAAGAAGTCCGTACCTTCTCAAGCACAAGACGAAGTTGTACAAAGTTCAGAGGTATGCCACTAGGCTAGTCCCAGAACTAAGAGGAATGAGTTACGAGGAAAGGCTGCGGGAAATGCACCTCGCAACACTGGAAGAGAGAAGAGTAAGGGGAGACACTACCTACAAAATTCTCAGAGGAATTGACAGGGTAGATAAAGATAAACTGTTTAACATGGGTGGAATGCGAACAAGGGGACATAAGATGGAAACCAAGTACCCAAATGAGTCACAGAGACGTTAGAAAGAACTTTTTCAGTGTCTGAATAGTTAACAGGTGGAATGCACTAGGCAGTGATGTGGTGGAGGCTGACTACATATACAGTTTCAAATGTAGATATGATGGAGCCCATAGGCTCAGGAATCTGTACACCAGTTGATTGACAGTTGAGAGGCAGGACCAAAGAGCCAGAGCTCAACCCCTTGCAAGCACAACTAGGTGAGTACAGCTAGGCGAGTACACAGCACCCAGCCATTGTTTCCCACATCTACGCATCATGAAACAACCTTATGTTCCTTCACTAATGTTCATTTCTTTATAGAACTGGATTTATATTTGGGATTTTGTGACAGGAATGTGATAACAGCAGTTTTGTAGCTAGTCATAGCGAGATGTGTAGAATATTGGAGGCAATGTCTTGCATCATGTGACTGCTGGCATCGTCTGCTTGCGGCTCCATGTTGTGCTGATTGCTGACCAAACGATGGTTGCCAAACCCTCCCACCCATACTGTAATAAAATTTTTAATCTTAGCTGTATATATTTATGCCAAAATATGTTAATTTTTGTGTATTACTATACATTAATAATCACTAACATGCTAAACACATGGGACAAATCTTACTGAAGCGACCATACAAGTCATAAATACTCATACAGTACTCTGCCCAAGTAAAACAGAAACAAGCAACACTTAAACACTTATTCCTGCGTGGGCTTAGGGCCCACGCAGGAATATCCCCGAAAAAAAAAATTAACATGTTTTATTGCTTCCTGTTTAATAATTAACCCTTAAGTTGCTAAGGGGTCCTGAGGACATTAACACCCCTGTGCGCAAGAAAAAAAATTCTAAAAAATTATTTCGTCCTCTAAAAATGTTAATTTGTGTTCCCTGACCACAGGAAAAATAAAAAAAAAATCGTAGGCGACATATTTTGGGCGCAATAGACCGAGGAAGTCTGGCAAAAAGTGGGCGTTGACAGAGCAGTCGTCAGAGTCGGTCAGCGTCACCCGAGCTGACAGGTGAGAGTTGCCACAAAGATATTATCACCTAATTATTTCAATGTCTCTGATTGATTTTTTCTTAGTTTTTTTTGCAGTAATATTATTCAATAGTGTGTATTGTAATATATTTATATAATAAAAGTGGTGAATAATCGCTATACTCAAAAGTATTATGTGCATATTAGTGATTCAATTATTATGTTCATAAAACAATAAACAAATAGTTTTGCTGTTATTACACTCTATACACATGTTATATATAAGTATCTGCATGTTTTGGTCACCATAACGAACCACTAAGTTGGTATTGTGAGTCGAAAAGCAACGAGGAGTGACCGCAACTCCCTTAACAACGCCTCACTCGCCCACTTTCTCCTCCCACCATCCTGTTTTATACTTTATTCACAATATACAGACTTTATATATAAATATTTACATGTTTTGTTCAACACAACTGTACAACTAAGCTGATAATTAGTTTAGGCACTAAGAGACGTCACTATACACAGTCAGCTGGCGGCTCCCTCGCTCATTCAAGGTCACACACACTAAACTTTCTCCCCCAACAATACTGTTTGTGGTGTTATTACACTATATACAAATGTTATATATAAGTATCTATATGTTTTGTTCTCCACAACTGTACAACTAAGCTGATATAGTTAGTTCAGGCACTAAGAGTCGTCGCTACACACACAGTCAGCTGGCGGCTGCCTCCCTCACTCATTCAAGGTCATACGCACTAAATTTCTCCCCCAACAATACTGTTTGCAGTGTCATTACATTATATACACATATTATATATAAGTACAGTATCTACATGCTGTATGCACCGTAACTGTACACCTAAGCTTGTAGAGTGCCCAAAGAGTATAGTGGCCACCCTCTACACAGCCAGACAAATCATGCAGACGAAGTCACCTCCGTCACCCAAATGGCTCCTCCCAACATAATCCTTTTGCTGTTATTACACTAATAAACACATTATATGTAAGTATCTATATTTGTGTTCACCATAGAGAACCACTGAGCTGGTATGGTGAATGCAGACAATAACAGGTGGCCACACAGTCAACAAATGACGCTATCTCCTTCCGTCCCTCAGCATCACTCCTCCCACAGCGCTAATTATCACAACAATCCAGCTATTATCACAATCCTGGTCATTTTTATCACAGTCAGGGGTCATCTGTAATACTTTTGACATTTTTCGGCGATGCTGTGGTCACAAGCTGAACAGCAATGCTGTTCATTCATGCTGCGTGCGCCAGCCTTGGTTGCTCCAACAGTACTGTGGCTCTCACACCGGAGAATATTGTCCACGATTATTTTTTAAATGGCGTCTGTTTACATGAGCCCTGAGGAAGCTAATGTAAACCCCGTGTAGCTGCAGGACATTTGAACCGTTCCTGGCACCCTATGGCGTATATATACGCCATGCGCACCATGGGACATGTTACTCATGGCGTATATATACGCTATGCGCAGTTTAAGGGTTAAACAAATAGTTTTATTTATGAATTATGCACAGTTGGCATCTGTGAGCAGGGGCATCTGTCAGCCCCTGCTCACAGATGCCAACTGTGCATAATTCATAAATAAAACTGTATTTGTTTAACCCTTAAACTGCGCATAGCGTATATATACGCCATGAGTAACATGTCCCACGGTGTCCGTGGGACATGTTACTCATGGACATGTCCGGCTCCTTCTAATATGCCTAGCCTCGACCCTGTTAGTAGTAATAATAATAATAATAATAATAATAATAATAATAATATTTTATTTAGTTAAAGTACATACATAGATGCAGTTATAAACATTCCAATTGATTTATAGACAAAGGTAGTACATACAATACCTAAAGCCACTAGTACGCATAGCGTTTCGGGCAAGGTGAGGTGGGGGGAAAAACACTTGGACTAAAACTTAATAGTAATTGAGCTTAAAGTATAAATTGCATTAAAAAAAATAAAAGATAAAAAAGGGAAGGGGGGAACATGGTAGAAAATAGCCAATATACAAGTTGGTCAGCAAACAACATTGTTTAAAAATTGTAAGACATGGGTTGACATTTAGGGGTGAGGTAAGTTACATGGAGTTAATTAGGTAGTACTTAGTTTTCATCTTAAACTGATTGAGAGAGGTACAGCCTTTGACATGATTGGGAAGGTCATTCCACATTCTGGGTCCCTTGATTTGTAGAGCATTTCTAGTTTGATTAAGTCATACTCTTGGAATATCAAATAGGTATTTGTTTCTGGTGTGGTGCCCATGGGTTCTGTTACAACCTTCTAAGAAGCTTTTAAGGTCAGGATTGAGATTACAAATCAGTTTTAAATATATAGAGTACACATGAAAAGATGTGCAGTGACTTAATATCTAACATATTCAGAGATTTGAGTAAGGGTACCGAGTGCTGTCTGGGGCCAGAGTTAGATATTGTTCTAATAGAAGCTTTGTGTTGGGTAATTAGAGGACGTAAATGATTTTGGGTAGTAGAACCCCAAGCACAAATACCATAGTTGAGATAAGGATAGATGAGAGAGTAATAGAGCATCACCAGGGGAGGGCGAGGAACATAATATCTGATCTTAGAAAGAATGCCAACAGTTTTAGAAACTTTTTTTGCTATATTTAGAATGTGTCCCTGGAAATTCAGTTTGTTATCGATGAGGACACCAAGGAATTTATCATCAACTTTACTACTGATTTGTATATTGTTTATTCTTAGATTAATTGTATTTGAGGATTTATTATCAAACAAAATATAGAAAGTTTTGTCAATGTTAAGGGTGAGTTTGTTAGCAGTTAGCCAAAGATGGACTTTATTTAGTTCAGTATTTACAGCGACATTTAGAGCAAGCGGGTAAGGACTGGAGAAAATGAAAGTTGTGTCATCAGCAAATAAGATTGGTTTGAGGTGTTGAGAGGCATTTGAAAGGTCATTAATGTAGATGAGAAAAAGGAGAGGGCCAAATATGCTGCTCTGTGAAACACTAATGTTTATGGGTAGTGTAGAAGAAATGGAATTATTCACAGAAACATACTAGAGCCTGTCAGTAACGTAAGACTGAAGGTATTGCAGGGAGTGTCCTCTGACTCCATAATGATGTAATTTAAGAAGGTTTTGGTGGTTGACAGTGTCAAGAGCCTTACGTAGGTCCACAAATAACCCAACAGGGAACTCATTTTTATCAAGAGCTGTATGTATCAAGTTAATCATACTAATAAGTGCATCGCTAGTGCTTTTATTGGGTCTGAAATCATATTGGCAAGAGCTAAGTATATTGAGTTTGGCTAGATATGAGTAAATATGATAGATAGGAGCTAGATATGAGCAGTGGCTTCCTCCTCCATAGCATGCTGTTCTCATGCAGGGAGGCAGTAAAGAAGGAATGGAAGGCATTGAGGGATAGGAACAGTGAGGGAGGGAGGGAGGGTTATCTTGAGGTTATCTTGAGATGATTTCGGGACTTAGTGTCCCCGCAGCCCGGGTTCTCGACCAGGCCTCCTTTTTGTTACACACCCCCAGGAAGCAGCCGGTAGCAGCTGTCTAACTCCCAGGTACCTATTTACTGATAGGTAATTACCTAAGTGTAATTACCTAAGTGTAGTTACAGGATGAGAGCTACGCTCGTGGTGTCCCGTCTTCCCAGCACTCTTTGTCATATAACGCTTTGAAACTACTGACGGTTTTGGCCTCCACCACCTTCTCACTTAACTTGTTCCAACCGTCTACCACTCTATTTGCGAAGGTGAATTTTCTTACGTTTCTTCGACATCCGTGTTTAGCTAGTTTAAATCTATGACCTCTTGTTCTTGAAGTTCCAGGTCTCAGGAAATCTTCCATGTCGATTTTATCAATTCCTGTTACTATTTTGTACGTAGTGATCATATCGCCTCTTTTTCTTCTATCTTCTAGTTTTTGCATATTTAATGCCTCTAACCTCTCCTCATAGCTCTTGTCCTTCATTTCTGGGAGCCACTTAGTGGCATGTCGTTGCACCTTTTCCAGTTTGTTGATGTGCTTCTTAAGATAAGGGCACCATACAACCGCTGCATATTCCAGCTTTGGTCTAATAAAAGTCGTGAACAATTTCTTTAGTATTTCTCCATCCATGTATTTAAAAGCAATTCTTAGGTTAGAAAGTGTAGCATAGGCTCCTCGCACAATGTTCTTGATGTGGTCCTCAGGTGACAGTTTTCTATCTAAAACCACACCTAGATCCCTTTCTTTATCAGAATTCTTTAAAGATTTCTCACATAATTTATAGGTTGTGTGAGGTCTATGTTCACCAATTCCACATTCCATAACATGGCATTTATTCACATTAAATTCCATTTGCCAAGTGTTGCTCCAAATACTTATTTTGTCCAGGTCTTCTTGAAGGGCATGACTGAGGTTCAAGGGAGGTGAACAGGGTTGTACGCTGCACTGAGCACGGTCAGCGGCTGGTACATGGTGAGCTGGCCATGGTATCTCTTGGGGTAACTAAGGCCTCCACACTATGGCAGCCTATGCTGGATTTGTTTCCAAGATGGCATCTGTTTTACTATCAGCCATGGCTGGACTATAGCTGCCCCTATCCCTCGCGGGGCATTTAAAATTCGTGCACCTCGGCTTTTGAATTCCCTTCTTTATGAACTTTTTGGGTTACGAGCCCGATTTCTTCGGAAAATTTGAATTGGGTTACAAACTTTACCTTGGGAAACGAGTTTGTTGATACGCGCAACCTAGCACGTGGTGGTATGGTGATCGCGCCTCAGTTTACCAGTGCTTCCCACCTAGTGACTATTGCGCCTGAATTCTTTGCAAGGATTTACAGGTTTTTTGGGCTATTTGAACATAAAATTTATTATATATCTCGCCATGGGTCCCAAGAAAGCCAGTGGTAAGGTTCAAGGCAAAAAAACACATGTGAGAATGACCATAGAGAAAAAACAGATCATTCGTAAACATGAAAATGGTACAGGGGTTGTTGAACTAGCTAGGCAGTATAACAAATCTTCAGGGGGAGGAGGAGGAGGAGGAGGAGGCAGTAGAGGATGCCCTTCCTCATTAATTAAGAAAATGTGTGCAGTATGGAAAGAACTGCAAAAGTTTTGCTGAAAACAATCACCCAGATAAAGCTTTAGCAGGCCATTACATTGATCTTATTAATGACAATGTGATGTCTCACTACAGACAAGTGTTACAAAGGGAAAAACAATCTTCAATGGAACGATTTTTAGTGAGAAAATCAAGCAGTGAGCCACAAGCAGGTCCTTGTGGTGTGCAGGCAAAACGTGCCAGAGAGTGTACCCCCAGAGAAGTCATCACTGCCTGATGTTATAATGGAGGGGGGACTCCCCTTCCAAACAGTAACACCTCTCCTCCTCCCTCCCTCACCGTCTTCCATACACCAACAGAGTCACCAGTAAAAGTAAGTAATAACTTGTACATACTTTTGTACTTAAGATTTGGGTGAATTAGGTATAAAATTTACTTTGAAGTTAATTTTTGGGGGAGTCTGGAACAGATTAATTCATTTTCCATTATTTCTTATGGGAAAATTCGCTTTGGTTTACAAATTTTCGGGTTAAAGCCGTCTCCGGGAACGCATTAAATTCGTAAACTGAAGTACAGTACAGTACCACTGTACCCAAAAATAATAAAAACAATGAAATCCTTTACAAAGAATTCAGGTGCGACTGTCACTAGGCGGGAGGCACCGGTAAACTGAGTCGTGATCACCGTGCCACCACGCGCTAGGTCGGCCAAACGAGTATCAACAAACTCCATTTCCCGAGGCAAAGTTCGTAACCCAAGTCGAATTTTACGAAGAAATCACGCTCGTAACCTGAAAAGTTCGTAAAGAGGGGCATTCGTATGCCAAGGTATCATTACCTTGGCTTACGAATACAATAGCCAAGTATTGTATTCTTGGTGGTCCTCTGCTAGGTCATCCGTGTGTGTACGCGTCCTAGGGGTTCAGCTATTAGTTGTTTGCGTGGTAGTTTGGTGTGCCAGTTAGCAGAATTTTGCCTGAGCCTGCTCTAGCAGAGCGCCTAAGGGCCCTGGAAAACCCCACTGGCGCTCAGTAGTCCGATGGAAGCATCCCCTGGGTCCCATCTCGCTTCGTGCACGTTTGAAGGTCGCTCTATCCCCTTTGTCTCAGGGGTGACATTCACCTGTTCTCCCTCCGTCATGATGCTTGTTGGGTCCGTGATATCTTCGACCCTGAGTCCTGCGAGTGGTGTTGCTTGTTCTCCAGATCTGGACCTTTCTTCAAAAGATCAAATGTAACACAAACAAAGAGCAATGGTTTCAAGCTTGACAACCCACATGTAGGACTGAGAACAGGAGATGCTTTTTCACCCACAGGGTTATAAACCCATGGAACCACCTACCTGCCAAAGCCATAAATGACCATACTCTTCATAAATTTAAAAAAACAACTGAAAAGGATTATCAAGGCAAATGGGGGGGGGGAGACCTTCGACAAGCTGCCGGCTTCATGTTCTCATCGAGGCCATTAATGTCAGAGACCCTCAGGTAAATTCAGGTAAATGTAATTTCAAGATCATTTTTGTCCACTCTTGGGGAATAATCGAGAGTTAAGATCTTTAAATAAATGTGCAAGTATGGTGCTTTGATGACGTTTTCAATAGTTTTTGAAAAACTATTGTGTACTTGGCTTGGGTGGCTGAACACCAGCCCTTTAGCTACAGTGATACACTTCATCAGTCACATTTTGTATCTATATTGTACTGCAGTTTTTGAGGTGCCTACTCTCTTGTCATTGTAAAGTTTATTAATGAGGAGGCCATACCAGGAACATCTCGTGACATTACTGAGGAGGCCATACACGGAACATCTCATGACATTACTGAGGAAGCCATACACGGAACATCTCATGACATTACTGAGGAGGCCATACACGGAACATCTCATGACATTACTGAGGAGGCCATACCAGGAACATCTCGTGACATTACTGAGGAAGCCATACACGGAACATCTCATGACATTACTGAGGCCATACACGGAACATCTCATGACATTACTGAGGAAGCCATACACGGAACATCTCATGACATTACTGAGGAGGCCATACCAGGAACATCTCGTGACATTACTGAGGAAGCCATACACGGAACATCTCATGACATTACTGAGGAGGCCATACACGGAACATCTCGTGACATTACTGAGGAAGCCATACACGGAACATCTCATGACATTACTGAGGAGACCATACCCGGAACATCTCGTGACATTTGTGATGAATTTAACCCACACATTAACCTTAAAATGTGTCCAAAATGCTGCACATGATTAGTGGCTTTATAAAAATATGAATACTGTATCTATTATGAACATTAGGGTTCTGTAGTACAGTAGCCAGAGCAGTCGGGTCACAACCAAAGGTCCCAGGTTAACTTACTGGACAGGGCAAGATGCAATTACTCTGCTGAACTTTAAAATTCGGCTTGAAAAATCATCTGGACATGTGGGGGATATCATTTATTTATTTATTTATTTATATACAAGAAGGTACATTGGGTTTATGAGAGTACAGAGACTTGAGGTTTTACATTCTTGTAAAGCCACTAGCACGCATAGCGTTTCAGGCAGAGCTGCTGGCTTCGTGTGCTCACCAAGGTCACCGAGTGTTAGTGGTCTTCAGGTCAAATTTAGTCCATAAATTCAGGTAAAATGTCTGGGTACATTTCCTTTCACCTGATACCTCTGTTCTCCTACCAGTAAACAAGTATCTGTGAATTAGTAAAGTTTAATAAGTTACATCCTGGGGAAGGTTATTGGTATATTGGGCTACCCTTAAAGCGTCAGCGATAAGCTTAACAAACTTCTTCCTGTTCCCAACAGTGGTAAATCATTGAGCCTACCATTTATATTAATAGGTTTACACCTGCTTACCTTAACTGAGTCTATAGATGATAAATGTTGACAAATGTATTTTGGTTGTTGTTCTCGGGTGAGACAACGCCGGCCTCTACATCCCTCCTCCAGTCCTTTACTTCCAACATAAGTTGGCCTTAATACCAAATTAAATTTTCCCAATACAAACTAAGATGTGAGCGAGATAATATAACTAGCAAGGCCCATGCTTGCGACAAACACCTGATGATTCTTGGTCCGACGGAGCTTCTCTCCACACTGGAGTCTTCCTCTCGAGGCCAACCCTGGCCTGGCTGGGACGTCAACACATCAACACAGGTGTTTGGGCTATCATAAGGGTCCAAAAAGCTCCCCAAGAGTTAAAACTTTGACGTCACACTTCTCGCGCATACTGAATGCATAAAAGACAAAAAATATATATTGTTTTCATTAGGTTAGGCTAATTGTTACGCTAAGGATAGGTTAGAATATATTGGTTAGTTTATAGCAAAATATATTTGTTTAAAAGAGTAGCGATGACGTATATGAGCATAATTTTCGACCTTTTTGAACCGGGTGTGAGGGAAGTCTCCGCTGTCGTATCCCGCTGATCCTCTTGTTGTACTTCTAATTACTCCAACCAGGGGGAAATCCTCTCCTCCGAGGGATGGTTAAATTAAACACAAACTTATTGTGTATAATTTGACAAAGTTAATTTTCTGATTGTCAAAACTGTATATATCCTTACATTGGGATGTATTAGGGAGGATTTACTGGGCGCAAATCCTTAACTGTAGCCTCTGTTTAACTCAACAGTAAAATGTGTACTTGGTTGAAAGAACAATTCTTCGCGGCGGGGATCGTAATCCAGACGCTACGCGTACTAGTGGCTGTACAAGAATGTAATTACTATGCTATGTATCCTCACAATCCCAATGTACCTTCTTGTATATATATATATATATATATATATATATATATATATAAATAAATAAATAAATAATACATAACAGGGGGAGACAAAGAGGGTTAATGACCCTAGCCAGGAACACCATACCCAGCAAGAAAACAGACCCAGTTTCATGTGGGGATGGAGTAGAGGTATTAGCAGTAACAGTGAATATGGCTAATATTAAGCTCCTCATATACAACGTCTACAAGCCCTTAGACGTAAACTAAAAGCAGAGGCAGTGCTTGCCTTGGCCACGCAGGAAAATGTAATTATTGCTGGGGATTTTAATGCTCATCATCAAGAGTTAGGTGCGACTGGCCAGCCAATGCAGATGGGCGCCATTTAGCTGCAGCTCTGCGAGAAGTACCTGAAATTACATTCTCAACACTGGGGAACCCACTCACATTCTAGGAGGGTCCCTTGATCTTACATTAATCTCAACAGCACTCAAGCATCAGGCGAAGTGGGAAGTAGACCCGGTGATCACCAGTGACCACTATGTAATTACTATGTCGCAACACTAAACATAGAACGTCCTCCTACACCACCTGCACAACCTAGGTGGAATTTAAGAAAGGTCAATTGGAATATATACCAAGCTGAACTTGAAAATTGGTATGCAACATACACACCACCTGAGGATTTGAACATGCACGAGACCAATCTGCAGGAAGCCATTGCAGCTGCTGCAAACAAAGCTCTTCCAATCATTATCACAGGAAACACAAAACGAAAGAACTATTGGTTCTATAGTAATGAAGTTAAAGAACAGAACCACAGAGTCAACATCTTCAGAAAACATCTGAAGAGAAACCCCACACCGGAAGGAAGAACTCTGCTAAGAGCGGTGGTGTCTGAAGCAAGACGAGTTTCTCGAGAAGGAAAGGAGGCAAGATGGTCTGAGTGGTGTCAAACTCTGAACGAACATAGTAGTCTTGGCAAGATATGGGGTCAGATTAAAACTATATCAGGTCGCCCGGCCCGACCACAGGCATGTATTCAACCATTGCAGGAGGCTGAGAGACTTGCTCTCCAATTTGCAGAAAGAACAGCTTCATATCAGCTTCCTGCAATGGTCCGAAGGCAGCAAGAACAATTAAAACAAGAGAGGTTGACAGTCATTCATGAGAGCATAGCTATAAATGACGAATGTGACTGTCCCTTTACCAAACAAGAACTAATCAGAGCCAAAAAAGGTGGTAAGGACACTGCACCAGGTGCTGATAACATTACATACTCAATGATCGCACATGCAGGTCCTGCTGGAGAACAAGGAATATTGGACATTATCAATGCATCTTGGCAGCAAGGCAAACTACCGACCTCTTGGAAGAAAGCAGACATCATACCGATTCCTAAGCCGAAAGAACCTGGCAATTACAGACCCATTTCATTAACATCATGCATTAGTAAAACTGCAGAACGGATGGTCTTAAATAGGCTACTGTGGAAGACTGGAGACCTGCATAAACACATATTTGGCTTCACTAGAGGCGTAGGTACTGCCAACTGCATAGCCACATTACTAGGAACAGTTAACTCAGGTCCAGCTATAGTGATCTTCCTTGATCTTGAAAAAGTATTCGAACTTGCAAGCCCACAAGCAATTTTACACACCTTAGTTAAAAAAGGTGTAAAGGGAAATATGCTAGCATGGATTCCAGATTACCTACGTCACAGGTATGCCAGAGTAAAGTTGCAAGGACATGTGTCGGACTACCACCTGCATGAGAATGGGACTCCACAAGGAGTCATCAGTCCTAGTCTCTTTAACATCCTTATGGAAAACCTTGTTACCATGACATTTACAGAAGGGGTTAAATTGCTAAGCTATGCTGATGATATAGCGTTAGTCATTACAGGTCCTTCACTTCTCAATAAAGCACAAGGTGCATTAGATAAAGTAACATCTGAATGCAGCGTTTTAGGGCTAAAAATATCTGCACAGAAGTCTACGGCAATGAGACTAGGCGGCCACACTCCAGACAGGCACCTACACATTCAAGACATTAACCTTCAGTGGGTTACACATTATCAATATCTCGGAGTGTGGATAGATTTTAAAATGAATTTTAAAACTACAGACCTATATCAATCCTGCCTAACTTGTCAAAAATATTTGAAAAAGTAATCTACAAGCAGCTTTACTCTTACCTAGCCAAAGACAATATACTTAGCTCTTGTCAATATGGCTTCAGACCCAAAAAAGCACTAACGATGCACTTATTAGTATGATTAACTTGATTCATGCAGCTCTTGATAAAAATGAATTCCTTGTTGGGTTATTTGTGGACCTGCGTAAGGCTTTTGACACTGTCAACCACCAACCTTGAGGATACCTTGAGGTGCTTCCGGGGCTTATCGTCCCCGCGGCCCGGTCATCGACCAGGCCTCCTGGTTGCTGGACTGATCAACCAGGCTGTTGGACGCGGCTGCTCGCAGCCTGACGTATGAGTCACAGCCTGGTTGATCAGGTATCCTTTGGAGGTGCTTATCCAGTTCTCTCTTGAACACTGTGAGGGGTTTGCCAGTTATGTCCCTTATGTGTAGTGGAAGCGTGTTGAACAGTCTCGGGCCTCTGATGTTGATAGAGTTCTCTCTCAGAGTACCAGTTGCACCTCTGCTTTTCAACGGGGGTATTCTGCACATCCTGCCATGTCTTCTGGTCTCATGTGATGTTATTTCTGTGTGCAGGTTTGGGACCAGCCCCTCTAATATTTTCCACGTGTAAATTATTATGTATCTCTCCCGCCTGCGCTCAAGGGAATACAGATTTAGGCTCTTTAGTCGGTCCCAATAGTTTAGATGTTTTACCGAGTGGATTCTAGCAGTAAAGGATCTCTGCACGCTCTCCAGGTCAGCAATTTCACCAGCAGTGAAAGGGGCTGTCATGTGCAGCAGTACTCCACTCTAGAGAGTTAGTTTAGTTCATTTATTATGCACCCCATACCCATCTTGTGGGCGGTAGTGGAAAGGGTTACAGAGGCACATAATGGGCTCAGGGACTGAACCCCACAATTCATTTAGCTAAGCAAGTTACAATCTTGATGAGCTAGTTACAAAATTCAATATAAGTCGTCACATCAACAATGGGTTCGAGATCGACCTCAAGTACAGGTTCTAAATTAAGCAACTGACATATGTGGAGAGCTAGTGTCACAATTTATATGTTTGTCCTGCACACCGCCTCCCATCCAGTGGGCAGCGGTGGATAGGTTACAATCACTCAGTTACTACCTACAGTTAGCAAACTGGGGATATTTGGCTAAAATTTCTGGTAGCAGATCATTTTGAATGAAATATTTACACATCGCTGGAACATTGGTTATAGAATTGTCTCTAAATTCACGTATCTTTTCGCACTCCATCACATAGTGACGGAGGGTGTGCGAATAATTTTGTTGACACAGTTTACATTTGGTCAGGTCTACATCGGCAGATAATGAGAATTCCCAGAGATACTTGTAACCGAGTCTAAGCCGAGCAGCAGTAACATCTAGAAGTCTGCTGATTTTATTGGATGATCCATAGATGTGTGGCTCCTCTTGCATGATGTATGATGATAGATGGAATTACTGGTGTCAATTTCACTTTGCCTCAGATCTACAAGATCTTGTTGAAGTTCTCGGTGTACTGCTGCTCTCAGATTGCTCATTGACAATCCAAGGTTACACTCAACGGCTCCTTAAAGGCAGATTCTTTGGCTAACTTATCAGCTCTATCATGCATTCGGAGGCCAACATGAGATGGAGACCACATGAAATGGACTCTGTTACCATCCTTAATAATTTTGTTGTATTTGTGTCTAGCTTCGGACACGAGCATGTTACAGTTATGTCTTAAAGAGTTGAGAGCATTTAAGGATGATAAGGAGTCACTTACAATTAATGTATCAAGTTTGGAGACTTGTACACATTTCAGTGCAAGGATCAAGGCAAATAGTTCGGTCTGAAGGGTAGAGGCCCAATTGTTTATACGGACTCCCCACTCAAAGTACAAGCCATCGCCCATTGTCAGAACAACTGCACTTCCAGCTGCACCCGTGGTGCGGTGTAGGGAACCATCAGTGTATATGATTTGAGAGAGAGAATGCTCTGTGGACAGAGCATCAATATGGCTTAAGGCGTACCCAAGAAGCAAATTAGAGATAAGCCCAAGCTTCGTCTTGAGGCAAAGCTCAACGCCTTAAGCCACTCTAGAGAGCACAAGCGTTTTGAAAAGTGTCATCATCGGTATAGCATCTCTAGTGTGAAAGTTCTTGTTATCCAACCTGTCATTTTTTCTGCAGTTGTGACGGCTACTTTATTGTGTTCTTTAAAGGTAAGGTCTTCCGACATGAGTACACCCAGATCCTTTACATTGCCTTTTCGTTCTATGTTATGATTTGCCTGAGTTTTGTACGTGGTTTCCGTTTTATATTTTCATTTTTTCCATAGCGCATGAGCTGGAACTTGTCTTCGTTAAACACCATATTATTTTCTGTAGCCCATAGAAAGACCTGATCTACATCTGACTGGAGGTTCGCCGTGTCCTCTATGTTGCCTACTCTCATGAAGATCCTAGTGTCATCTGCAAAGGATGATACAGTGCTATAGGTTGTGTTCTTGTCTATGTCCGATATGAGGATGAGAAAAGTACTGGAGCAAGCACAGTACCCTGGGGGACTGAGCTCTTAACGGTTGACGGGTTGGATTTTATTTTGTTGACTATTACACATTGGGTTCTGTTGGTCAGGAAATTGTAGATCCATCTGCCTACTTTTCCGGTAATTCCTTTTGAGCGCATTTTATGGGCAATAACACCATGGTCACATTTATCAAAGCTTTTGCGAAATCTGTGTAAATTACATCAGCGTTTTGTTTGTCTTCCATAGCATCTAATGCCATATCATAGTGGTCCAGCAACTGCGACAGGCAAGAGCGCCCTGTTCTGAAACCATGTTGTCCGGGGTTATGGAGATGCTGTGATTCCATGTATTTTGTGATCTTACTTCTTAGCACTCTCTCAAAAATTTTTATGATGTGCGATGTTAGTGCTATCGGTCTGTAATTTTTTGCCTCTGCCTTATTTCCTCCTTTATGAAGTGGTGCTATCTCTGCTGTTTTTAGTATATCAGGAATAACGCCAGTATCTAGGCTTTGTCTCCACAGAATGTGAAGGGCCTGCGATAGTGGTTTTTTACAGTTCTTGATGAATATGGAGTTCCAAGAATCCGGGCCTGGTGCGGAGTGCATAGGCATACTGTTTATGGCTTCTTCAAAATCCAGTGGGGATAGGGTGACGTCTGATATATGATTTGATGTTGGTATCATATCCATGAAAAATCCATTTGGGTTATCGATCTTTAGTGCGTTTAATGGCTCGCTAAAGACAGAGTCGTATTGCTTCCTCAGTAGCTCGCTCATTTCTTTGTTGTCATCGGTGAAAGTTCCATCTTCCTTTCGCAGGGGCCCGATACTAGATGTGGTTTTTGATCTTGATTTTGCATAGGAGAAAAAATATTTCGGGTTTCTCTCTATTTCACTGATGGCCTTTTGCTCTCTTTCCCTCTCCTGCGTTTTGTATGATTCTTGTAGCTTGAGTTCAATTTTTCCTATTTCGCTACCTAACCTTCTTCGCCGTTCCTGAGATAGGGTGCGACTCTCAAGTTAAACATATAAATTGTGACACTAGCTCTCCACGTTTATTTATTTATTTTATTTATTTTATTTATTTATATACAAGAAGGTACATTGGGTTTGTGGGAATACATTGAATAGTACAGTATTTACAGTCTTGTAAAGCCACTAGTACGCGCAGCGTTTCGGGCAGGTCCTTAATCTAACAGATAATATTAAGTAGGTAATTTCTATCAGAATTGATAAATGATAACAATTACATTGCAAGAGAAAAAATAAGATGAGAGAGCTTAGTAAGTATATTAAAGCACATTGTTATATTAAAGCTCTGATTGATTACATTGACAGCTTGATTGGTAATTTAAACAAGATTAATAGACACCATACAGCAGATTGACAGCACATATAAGACAGCAATGTCAGTATGTCAGTTGCTTAATTTAGAACCTGTACCTGAGGTCGATCTCGAACCCATTGTTGATGTGACGACTTATATTGAATTTTGTAACTAGCTCATCAAGATTGTAACTTGCTTAACTAAATGAATTGTGGGGTTCAGTCCCTGAGCCCATTATGTGCCTCTGTAACCCTTTCCACTACCGCCCACGGGATGGGTATGGGGTGCATAATAAATGAACTAAACT